>CM033470.1:73987651-74675151 GCA_019447015.1 Hymenochirus boettgeri | reverse complement strand
AAAGGATATATCTACGCCCCAAAAAATATTAAAAATTTGGACTAATTGCCCACCAAAACCTCGGCCTCATGGGGTTTGAACTTATCAAATCTACTCCTAAATGTACTTGCCAGCCCTCGTTCCCTTGGCTGCCTTCTGCCTGTCTTCTGTGCCTTTTCTTTGCATGGAAGCAGCAGAAGGGGCCGGACCGGCAACAACATCTGTGATTGGTTGAGACGCAATGTTCAGTATATGAACACTAAATAAATGTTTTTACCTGCAGAGTGCTGTGTTTCTTATTTTCTTCCTGGAGTGCTGCAGACATTTTGTATAATATACAATATGTTATGAAATAGACTGCAGCAATCAACTGCAAATGTTGCTATAAGGCTACTTTCACACGAGCGGCATGTTTTCATTCAGATAGCATTTTCTTAGCAGTTACCAAATGTTTGAGGGGTCACAATTGACAATACATAACCTGGGAGATGCAATAAAACGTCTTATTGCTTAATACAGTTTAAAACCCAGACTACTCAATGTAACATTAGTTAAGTGTTGGCTTTGCACTGCATTAGCAGGGCCTGTGCTGTTTTGTATTGGCGAAATTGGTGGCCAAATCAGTATAGAATACCGTATATACTGGAGTATAAACAGAGGTACCTAATTTTACCTGAAAAAACTAATAAAAGTGATTGACTCGAGTATAAACTGAGGGTAGAAATTATGACCACTACTGCCTTCTGATTCTGTATTGTTTTGAGGCTTTAGTTGCCCTTTAAATGGACAGCAGGATTCCCATACAGTAATAGCCAAATCCAGTATCGTTATTACTGTATGGGACTACTGTATGGGAATAGATGCCATTCTCCTTCTGATTCTGTATTGTTTTGAGGCTTTAGTTGCCCTTTAAATGGACAGCAGGTTTGCCATACAGTAGCTATACTGGATATGGCTATTACTGTATGAGAATTCTGCTGTTCATTTGAAAGACCACTAAATTCTCATTCCTTGGCACTCCAGATGTTTGGAAACTACAACTCTCATGCTTTAGTAGCTGGGAGTTGTAGTTTCCAAATATCTACACCCTCCCACCCAGTTCAGTGGGTACCTTCTGTGGGCTTTCTTCTGTGTTCATCCATCTGTGGGCTCTCTTCTGTGTGCATCCTTCTACCGGTTACTGCAGTCTGTAACTTACTTTAGCAATCTGGCAGCCACTCGCTCATTCCCTGTACTAGCGTGCCGGCTGACGTCTCTACTCTGCACCAGGCAGTGATGTCAGCCGGCTCGCCAGTACAGGGAGTGAGCGAGCGGCTGTCTGATTGCAAAGGTAAGTTACTGACTCGAGTATAAACCGAGGTTGAGTTTTCAGGCTGATTTTACAGTATATACGGTATGTTAAATTCTCCCTCTACATAGTAGAAAAATCTTAATAAGTAACTCAGCTCAAAAACGAACACTACATGTACTACATTGGGTGTCTGTGCTGCTTATACAAAATGGTGCAATGGTGCAGGTCCAGAACAATTACCCGATATTACATTGGTTAGCGTTTGTTTAATAGAACACAATCCAAAAAAACAACTCTTTGCCATTCGTTTGTATTATTCACAGGGAGGTGAGAACGCTTATTCTCACCTTCCTGTGAATAATATTACTCTCGGGGGACCTGGAACTTACCTTACCGCCGCTCCACTCGCAGCCGCTCCTTCACTGAACAGCTGTTCTCTCCCGATCACGCGCCCCATCTTTTGTATTGGCACGCATGCGCCTAGGATAGGTCGCGCGGTCGGGACAGAATGGCTGTCAGTAAAGGAGCGGCTGCGAGTGGAGCGGTGGTATGGTAAGTTCCAGGTCCCCCAAGCGTAATATTACACTCCCTGTGAATAATACAAACGAATGGCAAAGAGTTGTTTTTTTGGAATATGGGAGTTTAGTGTCCCTTTAAGTTAATTTTAGGTGATAGCACTCATTTTACATCTCCCAGAATGGCTTTTCTATGGAGATGCAAGGAGGCTCTCCTTACGTTACTGTGATGCAGTAAGTCTTGCAAAGATATTATTAGTTTACAGGACTGCCAACATGAAAAGGTACTATTAAAGGGTATGTCCACCCTTCTTACAAACTTTCAATATTCTGTAGGCTTCGTCCCCCAGCCACATCCGCTATATTTTTATTTTCAGAAACTTCCCCAAACATTACTTACCTTTCCTCCGCAGCACTGCCTGGCCCTCTGCTTGTGCGAAACTGCATGCGGAGGGGCAGAACCGTCAGCCGCTTCTGTGATTGGCTGAGAGGCAGCCAATTACGGACGCAGCTGCCAGTAGTTCTGAGTGGCAGAGGAAAGAGGGGAAGGTAAGTAATGTTTGGGGAAGTTTCTGGAGATAAAAATATAGCGGTTGGGGCTGGGGGACAAAGCTCTACAGTATATTATAGGGGTTTTGAGCTAAGGGGAGGGAGTCCAAAACAGGAGGGAGGGGGAGGATGGCTGCAGTGCGCATGCCAAACTTCTCCCGGAGGGGAGACAGGAGGCTGAGTCCTATATGGACTCTGCTATCCTCCTGCTGTGCAGTTTTTGGGACTTTGGGGGGGAACATTACTGGAGAACCATATGGAGCTGGGATGTGAGGTAAGGATTTTTATTTACTACAGAGTGGGGCCAGTAGTGGGGGGAATTATAGTTTTGGGGGTGGACGTGCCCTTTAAAGTTTAGCTCTTAAAGGACAACTGTATTGTCTAAGCTCTGCCCCCACCTCAGTCTGGGATCAGCCCTGGGCTACAAGGAGGGGGTAGCAACAACCATACCACATGTCATGTCCAAATTTTAATAATTTAACAAATACATTTATTTTATGAGCCAAGCAACTGGATTTTAAATTAATGTGGGGATGTGTCCTAGAGCTGACAATAATAAAAATTACACAGCAATAAAGTTTACAAACTATGACTATTTTATGGACATTTTAGCATATTGTATTTTTTTTATTATAGTTATGTTAAACTTTAAATTGCTGAAACTTTGCAATTCCACAACTGCAGCCCTGCAAACATACTTAAACTGATGTACCCTTTAAGGTGCTATGTTATATCTGTTGTATCAATTAGATCAACTGGACTTGAAGTTTAGTTCTTGAAGACATTTCGCTAGTCATCCGACTGGCTTTCTCAATTCAGAATGACTTGTACAAGAATCTGTGGCAATTATGTACCCTGGAAAATCCCAATTAGCATATCACAGCCAAGTGTTATGGGTGTGATTGGATAGTGGCTAAGAGGTGTTATAGGAACGCCCAGAGTAAGGGGTCAAAACAGCATTGTACATGGCAGACAGTTGGTGTCGAACCCCCTCACCTCTATTTAGGCTTGGTTTCTTTACTTTCACATAAATGGCCTCCTTAACACCTCTCTTGAACCAGTCACGTTCCTTTACCAATATGTTAACATTACAATCTTCAAAGGTATGTCCTTTATTCTTAAGATGCAGGTACACGGCTGAGTCCTGACCCGAGGAATTGGCTCTTCTGTGCTGGGCCATACGTTGATGCAGTTGCTGTTTGGTCTCCCCCACATACAAATCAGAGCATTCTTCACTGCACTGCGTATATGATGTTGCTTTTCTTGTGTTTTGGTATTGGGTCTTTTGGATGTACCAATTGTTGCCTCAGTGTGTTTTCGGTTTAAAGCAGACAGGGATACGGTGTTTTTTGAAAATTCTTCTTAATTTCTCGGAGACCCCTGCTACATATGGGATGACCATGTTCTTTCTCCTATCTTGCTTTTCTCCTTCACTGTTGGTATTCGTGACATCCCTCTTCACCTGACTGGTTCAAGAGAGGTGTTAAGGAGGCCATTTATTTGAAATTAAAGAAACCAAGCCTAAATAGAGGTGGGGGGGGGTTCGACACCAACTGTCTGCCATGTAAAATGCTGTTTTGACACCTTACTCTGGGCGTTCCTATAACACCTCTTAGCCACTATTCAATCACACCCTTAACACTTGGCTGTGATATGTACCCTGGATAATCCCAATTAACATAATTGCCACAGATTCTTGTACAAGTCATTCTGAATTGAGAAAGCCAGTTGGATGACTAGCGAAATGTCTTCAAGAACTAAACTTCAAGTCCAGTTGATCTAATTGAATACAACAGATATACCATGACCTGGATGAATGAGAACCTTCACAAGCGTGCTATGTTATATTTATTATTGTGGATAAATCTCGCTTTATCAAGTGTTTTGCCGACCACCATACACTATTTAGGCATTAGATAGATTCTGCGTTCAATCGCCAAATCTAATGTCTTTCTAGATGGTTTTCTGCCTATGTACTGTTACCATCTGGCTTAATCATTATGCATTCATAAGTTGACCCAAAAAATGTTGTAGAGTGCAAATAAGGAAAACTAAACACTTGAGGCTGAGGCCCCACTTAAGCGAACATAAAATCACTGTGCGTTTCTGTGCGCTTTTGCTATTCACTTGTGTCTGCTTATACATGCGTTTTGCAGAGGATTTTGGTTAAAGTTAAAATCGCATGTTATGTTAATTGTGTCCGCCTTTCAATGCACTTCCAAAGACTTTTATTAAGTGCAAAACCAGACCAAAAATTGTGATCGCACACGTTATAAAATCGAAACAGGTTGCAACGCGCACAAAACTCAAGACATGTCATAAATGAGCTAGTGGGGCCTAGGCCTGAGTGTTTTACCTAATGCCTAGTGCCACTTCAGAGGAATGGTTCGTGAGGCCAGAAACATGATGTTGTACTAAAAGGCATAAATGAACCATTAGCAGCTATACTTTTTTTGTACTTAATCCCCATATCATTTTTACTATTGTTACCTTGTAATAGAAATACTGTCACTACTGTAGTAAAGGAAATCCTTTTTTGGGCCAGTTGTTAGGTGTATGCATTTAGTTTGTTGATAGTCATTTGGCTTAATAGTCTTCCCTACCAGTGAGGACAGGATGTTGTAAGCTAGCATTTCCAGCATTATTGCAAGGATTTGCAGGTTCTGCTATGCACAGTTCCCCCCCCCCCCCAAACATGCAAGGTGCCACTGTAAACACAGCAGGAAGTTAGACCCTATTCTTTTTAGTTTTGTCCCTGAATCATTTCTGGAATGCTGTGAGTGTTAAAGGGCAAGTCCACCCCCAAAACTAAATTTAACCCCATACTGGCTCCACTGTGTAGTGTTAAATAATCCTTACCTTACATCTCTGCTCCAAATGGTTCTCCTGCAGTGCATGTGCAAATATAAGAAAGTATGGGAACCCTGGTACTCCTCCTTATCTACTATTGCACACTAATGAAGATATACCACAAACACATGCATATGATTACCCTTAACCCTTTATGATAAAACAACCCCCCTTTCAAGCTGGTGTTGATTGTCTGCTACCACTCCTCTCCTTCATGAACCAAGTGATATATGGGAAATTAATACAGTGACAAATACTACGGTTTAAAAAGCAAATGAGACAAATAATAATTTGTTAGGTTTAATCACAGAAGATGACTGCTTCTAATGAGTTAATAATTAATATCAAACTGTTGCATAAACTCTGTATAAATGATAGTTAAATTATATATATAAGAATGTATTATAAATGATTTGACAGATAAGATTTGGTTAATACCGATGTAATATAACGCAACAGAATAGCTACAATGTCTGATGTGATGGTTTTTAATAAAACAAATTTTAAAAAAAAGAAATGAGGTGTCACTGAATCGTCCGGTTCCTGCTTCCTCTCTGTCCTCTGAGAGGTTTCTGGCACGCGCAGAGGACCCTCCCTCCCTCCGGATCCCTTTTGTCTGCTGCATCCCCTAACTATATAAACTTTTTACTGTGTGTAGCTCACCTCATCCTATCCCAAACCACCGATTTACTTTTGCTAGAAAAGCCACAGACGGATACTTACAGACCTTCGTTCCCCCAATGCTCTGAATAGCCAGCAGCCACGTCTGTGATTGGCTGCCTGATTTGTATCAGGACATATACCTTTCCTACTTTGTTTTCCAAGGATTTACAGAAGATATACTTGACTTTTAGGAAAATCAATGTGAAGCGAATAGACACAGATAAATATTGTTCTGTAAGCCTCTAAGCTATTTTACTTGGCTATTTTAAATGGCCAGGAGCATCCCAATAGAAATGATGATGTGTATATTGAAAAAAGATTCAATATGAAAATTGCAATAAGACATGGCAACATCTGATCACACAGATGGTATACTGCATGAGAATCTGTTATAAAGAAGATTTAATTATAAGAATGTCACTCCTAAAGCCCACATGTCTTTATTTGATTCATGTCTACCTGACCTGAAATAGGAGAGAGAATATCCAAGATGAGATTGGGATTAAGGCTTGAAATTAAAATGTTAGGTTTTCATTGCACTGATGAGTCTCGTTTTACAGTGATTGCTGCAATGTTGTGAAAAACTTCTTATAAGCAATAGGTTATTGGCTGTGATCTTTTTTGTTTAAGTATAAATCCAGGCATGGACTCCATCCTTCACTGGGTTATAACATCACTTTTATTGGTGCATATAAAAAAGGGTAAATTTACACCTGACACGAGCCTTTATAGAGGGAGGTGTTAGGAATAAAAAAACACCAAATACATACAGGTGAGTGTCTAAAGTGGACTCACTCAATCTGAGTTTTCTTAAGATCAAAAAATATTATCTTAAAGGCATAGTGTTCAAACAAGTGAACAGACATATAAAATATATACATATAAAAACATAGTGCAAACATATCTGCATGTATGAAATAGATCGTAAAACACATCATGCAGCACCATATGTCCTAATATTAAAACAATTACTGTCTCAAGAAAAGACAGGGAAATATGGGTGATCATAAATATAGTTATAGGGATTATAGAGTTTCCCTGTTAGTCCTCTGTGTGTCAACCTTTTTTATATGCACGAATAAACTAACCCAGTGAAGGATGGAGTCCATGCCTGGATTTATACTCAATTAATGGCTTCTTTCTTTGGAATTACCAGTTTCCTTTCCAGGACGAACTCTCCCAATAGCCACGCCGGGTCGGAGGAGCGCAGGTACGAGCCGTGACTCTAATGCATTTCTTCCGATCTTTTTTATTTATCAAGCAATTTTATTGGACACTGTGGATTTATGTTGGGTTTTTTTCTCACTCTTGTCCTGTCCACAGTTGTGATTAGATGTTAGCATTGAGCACATCTAGCACAGTATTGTGATACTGTGTGTTAGATTTTTATTGCTGCATGGTTTTAGACATAGAGATTTAGAGATCAGCCTTTAACATTAATTAATGTATTATTCGAGTTTCCTTTCACATGGAGAATTATATGAATAAAAGTAAACTTAAGGCTATTCAAGTTTTTGTTTATATTTTTAACTCGTACTGATTTTTTTATTTCACTTAAATTTCATTTTACCCACTTGCAGGGAGAAATAGTTTCTGTTTGTGAGATCTATTGAAATAAAGGGTAACTAAACATAAAATGGATGCATAAATGGTAGCTAAATTACATTGTCTGTAAGCTGTGTAGCCAACCTGGAGGAATTTTATTGCTCTCTGCTAATGCTGTTGCTGTGTACAATGGACTTTACTCCTAATGATCTATTGGGATACTTCTTTTTTCAGTCATGTTTGGGTTAAATCGCTGTGCTTTTCTTATGTGGAATGAATTTTATATACTGAATGAGCATCACAAACAATTTCTATTTTATATTTATTTATCCAGTAACTGTTCCTGAATTCTGACTTTTGTGTTTTAGACCGAGAAGTCTCAATAAGGGAGAAAAAATCCAATAACTGTAAACTCTCTTAAATAGACAAGGCAGCAAAAAAGCTTAAGGAGTGGTGGGGCTAAAGGAGCAAAAAGCCCCCCACAGAGCATAAAAATGGAGCATAGCCTTCTCATAACAGAAGGTACCTTGCAGTCTCATGCTATATAAGCAGTGCCTCCATATACCATTTTTACTCTCTTAAATGTTTATGTAACATTCAATATAAGCTGCAACTGTCTTGACATACTGTATTACAGCTTGTTTTGACACAAGCATATTTTATTTCCTATCTCAAAAAATGTTTGCCACCACATTAATTTTATTTTTGCTTATATTAAGAAAATGAATTCCTATATCAAGGGGCTGGTAGTGTTAGGGAAAGGGGCAAGAATTGTAATTGGTTTCAATGGAGAACCCAAAAATTCCTATAAAGGAATGAGCAAATGAAGTCGTATGTGCCTAGTAAAATTTAAATGTATTACACGGAACTCCAAGAGCAGATTTGCATTAGTGTTAATTTATATAATTAACCCATGGCTTGCCTTCCATAACATCAACTCTCTCTGGTGCTACCCATTTCCAACACACAGTCTTAGGGTTAGGTCCCACTATATATGCACGACTTTTGGTCTGTGTATGTCAGAATTGCACTTTAATAATAGTCTATGGGATTGGGAATGCCGGGGAAAAAACACACACATGCAGGTAAACTTATTTTTTGTGTTTTCTTTGGTATTACCTGTTGTTTTTTCAATAATTGCACATGAGTACAAAGGGAATGGACAAATGCATAGAAAATTGCATCTGTTGACATTCAAATGGACCCGAAATGCATTTTCCAAAACGCATTTAAAATGGAACGCACAGAACATAGTGGGACCTTACCCTTACACCTCCTGCACAGCAGCTTAGAGCAGTGAAGCAACGATCTTGTACCACAACCGTGAAGCTGGCAGGTATTCATGTTACAGCTCAAAGACCAGTCCTTCTTGCTCTTTAAAAAAAAAAAATCTGTTTCGTGCATTGGGATTGAACCCTAAACTCTACACCAAAAAGCAAAAGTTCTAACACTAGGCTTTCAGTCTCTCTTCTCCCTGCAAGCACCAGATGGGTATCAAGGAACAAGAGACATAGGGGCTTTTCTTACCAATGAATTAGGTGATTAGCCTATGGTAACATCAGTATATAGTTGTGCACGCTCTAAGGATGCTGAGGTCATTTTCTTTGTCATCTTAAAGCTTTTTGTAGAAATTAATCTTAAACTGGGTACAGACAAGACGATTTTTTGGGCATACCGACCAATATTTTCGTATATCGGTCGGCCCGAAAAATCACCGTCCACTAATGTCTGCTTCCCATATCGGGTGAACTGGCGATCGGACACTGAGGTAAATCACTGCCAATCGTGCGGTCGCTTATGGACCACATGATCGGTCGTGGCTAACTGTCAGCCATGCCCAATCCTTAGTAAAAGGCACATGGCAGCCTGCCTGGAGTTTGGAAAAAGACCACCTGAAGGACTCTCGGACCATGAGAAAAAATTCTCTAATGAAAAATTTAAGTCTTTGGTGGGAATGCCAGACATCACGTTTGGAGGAAACCAGGCTCCGCTAATCATCAGGCCAATACCATCACTACAGTTAAGCATGGTGGTGGCAGCATCATGCTGTGGGGATGTTTTTCAGGAACTGGGAGACTAGTCAAAGATAAAGGGAAATATGATTTCAGCAATGTACAGAGACATCCTGGATGAAAACTTGCTTTAGGTCGCTTTTGAACTTTGAACTGGGGCAATGGTTCACCTTTTAGCAGGACAACGACCCTAAGCACACAGCCAACATATCAAAGGACAATATTGTGAATGTCCTTGAGTGGCCCAGCCAAAGCCCAGACTTGAATCCGATTGAACATCTCTGGAGAGATCTTAAAATGGCTGCGCACCGACAATTCCCATCCAACCTTGATGGAGCTTAAGCAGTGCTGCAAAGAGAAATGTGCAAAACTGCCCAAGGATAGGTGTGCCAAGCTTGTGGCATCGTATTCCAAAAGGTTTGAGGCTGTAATTTCTGCAAAAGTGCATCAACAAAGTATTGAGCAAAGGCAGTGAATATTATGTACATGTGATTCCTTGTTGGGTTTTTTTACATTTAATTAATTTGCCAAAACATCAAACTTTTTTTCACCTTGTCATTATGGGGTGTAGAAGGAAAAAAAATGAATTTAATCCATTTTGGAATAAGGTTGTAACATAACAAAATGTGGAAAAAGTGATGAGCTGGGAATACTTTCTGGATGCATTGTACCTAGTGTATATCTTTGAATCTCTTGATTAAAACACAATACAAATACAACTAAAAGCATTTCACTAAAAACCTGCCACTTCCTTACGCCTTTCCCATACATGTATTTATGTTAGGGACATATTTTAGCTTGTAGTGTTATTATTCATAGCAATTAACAAAACTGTCTTTATTATTATCCATTAGGGAGGTAAGGGATGCTTTTTTTGGATGTGGGGGGGTAGGGGGGGAAGTTGTGGATCAATAATAGGCCTTGAAGGGTGCTATATTAAAGAAACAGTACCTTTTTTCTCTACTTTCCTGTACTTGTGCTAGTGCATATTTCCAGCAAAAAAATTTTTATTGTGCAGCTCCTTACATTTTTTAAAAAAAAATCTATATTTAAACCTCTTTGTAGGGTTAATAAAGGCCACCTGATTTGGTGTTTGAAGTTTGCTTTCATTTGTGTCTTTCCTCACACAACCTCCAGTCCAATTTACAAACCTTATATACTTAATTTATACAGTTATGTTGATATATTCAGACTTTCTGATTTGGCTACCTGTTTAATCCTTGATTTCTATATTGTTACTTCCTAATGTAAGGATTATATGCCTTAGACTTAAAAGCAGTATTCAGGAGCCAGTACTGGGTAAATAAGTGTAAAAATAAATCTGTGGGTGATGGAAAATGGGTGTGTATCTATTTGACTGCATTATTATATTATTGATGAAAACTAGAACTTTATCAGTGGATCTGTGGGAGGGGGACCATTACACCTGGCAAAAGAAACCTGATTTGACTGATTTTTAACTGCTACATGTGTGCGTTTTATTAGAATTCCAATTTATGTTTAGCTAATCCTGATTCTAATGGATGTAAGAGCCAGGAAGTGGGATCTTCATTTAGCTTGGGGAACCTTCAGAACGCTTAGTCATTGTTACCATGCAGGACAGAAACTGCTACATAGTTTTCTCCTGCCATACTAGTTTACATTTAAAATGAATTTCACATCTGTCATACTTTTTTTTTTCTTTTATGTGTTTCTCCCTAAAATCAAACTAAATAGTAAATACTTTCCATATTCTTATCCTCAGCTCACATCAAAAAGAAGCAATTCCAAGAGTCAGAAAAAGTTTACAAGAAGCTAAAGTGCACAGTGGACCAAGTACTTAGTCGGAGTGGGTACTCAGAGGTGAACCTCAGCAAGTTGTTCCAGATACTCAACACTACAAAATAGTTCACATATTGTTTGTACTTGGTAATGTGTACACTGAATTGTTTCTTCAACTATTGGGAAAAAGTAAAAGTAGTCTTACTTAAGTAACAGCAATGGAATGTTGGACTTCTAGATTGAATTTTTATAAATGGAAAAACAGTGATCTGACAGCTGAGAATTGCCCTAATCAATTTTATCTGTAAAATGAAAATTACCAGCAGTTTAGTTTAGACATAATTCCACTTCTTCCCATGGTTTATGATGAGATGAGATTAGTGGAACCTACTCCAGACAGCTCAATGCATAGACGTTGCTGGGTTTTTAGCAGAGATGCTTAAGAACACAGGTTAAAGACTCAATAGAAGCTCTTACTGTACACCAGAAACAGAAATGTAAGACTTCTTCTTGATGAAAATAATTCTATGAATAATTTAGCTGGAAATGATATTCCTGTGTTTGTTTCCCCAGGGATAAGATTGTTTTAAAATCCTTCCTCTCAGTTCTGTCATTTTTTTTTTCTCTTGTTCAGTTGGGATACTTGGAAAAAAATTACTAAACGTATTTTTCTTGACGATATTTAGTATCACATATTTCTGTATCTCTGTTCTGAAAATGAATTACCATTGGTTGGTAATATCGATTAATAATTGTAAATGTTTTTATACTGTTTGTTCACTGTTAAAATAAAGATATTATTTGGAAAATTCTGAACTATTCTGTCTGTAAAAAAGCTAATGTGTCTGGCCAAAGTCACATCTGTGAGTTCATGTACAATCCCAGCCTGACTTCTGTCAATGTTGTCAATTGCTTTGGCTATGCACACAAACTGGAGGAACAAAGAGAGAAGAGACGTTGTCTTATTATCTGCAATGCTGGATCACTGTGTGATGTTTCTGATATATTCTTGATATTATTTTAATCAACAACTAAAAGGGACTTTTAGTGCAACAAGTCTTCGGTAAGGGGAATCAGGGCAAAATCCGAGGGTACATTTAATGGGCAGAAAGTTGTTTTAATTACAATTGCCTTTAAAAAAATCTGGAATATGTTTTTCTTAAAATAACATATTTTCCTAAAAAAAAGGTGTTCCCTCCACTTTTCATTGATTGTTTGTAAAAATATCTATTTTTGCGCAGTTTATTAATCGTTAGGTAACAACAACACAATTCTAATAGAACAATTGTATGGACTCACAATTACTATTTATAAGCTAAAAGTCCTAGAAGTTTGGGGTTACTCTGTATATTTTTTTATTATTGCGGATAAGTTAGAGCTGACCTATTTCTAAACCTCTGTTGCTTTATTCTATTGAGTCAAGAAATATAATTCCCTTTTTTCATATATATTTAAATATGCTGAGAATTGTGTCCATAGTATGCTATACCACAGTAGTTTGTTCTTAAAGGTGAATAAAAGGTTCAATTAGGGTTTGCCTAAGGGGCCAGGACTATAGGGGTGCTATTTCAGAAGTTTTGTTTTTCTAAAACCTGAATCGCTTACTGCATTGATAGAGCTGTAGGCACTTGGAAGTTTCTTGAGATACTCCCGCTGTAACCTATGAATTAAGTCGCATTTTAACCCCTTCCGGATAATGCTGCATTTTTTATATCTAGGCACCTAGGCAAGAAAACCAGAGGGGTAAAATGGCAAAGTCTGAACTTGCCAAGGAATTAAATAGGAAACAAAATTAACTAATCTTTCAACTGGTTATACTGTCACCTCCTAATGTAGAAAGAAGGGGAGCAGTTTTGAAAGTTATAACCATAGTGTTTAGAGCTCCGCTACGCCCTCCAGGAAGACTGGGAAGGGTCAGATACCGGACTACACACACAGAGGCTCCTACTCTTCAGTTTTCTGGACTTACAGCAAGCACTGCAGGGCAACCATAAGGAGCAGTGGAGAAAGGAAAGGATTTTTTACACTACACAGTGAGGCCAGCAGTGGATAAAATTTTGGTTTTGGGGTGGACATGTCCTTTAAAGGGTATCTCCACAGGTAAAATAAAATTTTTGGTATTCAGTTTTATTGAAGAATGGAAGGTAAATGAGCTGTGTCTTACCTCACGTTCTTCAATTAAACCTGCAGGAGCCATGAACGAAGGTAAGGTACTACCTCTGATAGTTCCTGGTCCTGTATTCTATGCGCATCACACTTAATTAATGTTGCAATATACAGATGCATAGTACTGCACATATAATACCCAATAGTACAACAGGTCCCAAATGCACACCACGGCTGGATGGGTGCAGACATCTTAAACCCCCACCCCATAGGGGTGTATACAGATGAAATGAGAGAGTGCGACTCTCATCTGTATTGCATATACAATACCTTTTGCAGTACTTAAGAAATTATATGGCCGCAGTTGTAAATTAAAAAAATGAAGAACTGCGGACAGTATCGGACCTTTCCGATACCACGGATTTATAAATATGCCCCAGAGTTAGAAATCTCACCCAAACCTGCACAACGAGAGAAAAAAACATACTATGTCATTCTGCCACATCTCCTGAATAAACCTGTAACCCATTGTTATGGTTGCGAATAGAACCCTGACCAGCAAACATGAGTCAATGCATGTGTTTGGGTCTGTGCTCAAATGAGCACATTCTTTGTAGGAGTTAAAATCATGCATACAAACGACCTTGAGCTCCCTATGGTGGCAGAATTATGGATGCAGTTTTTCATGAAAAATGATTTCAATTTATAAATCTTGTCCAACCAACATGACCAAAAAAACTATTACCAAGTACGTCACTTCCATTGGTGCACACACAGATCTGTCCAATAAATATGGGGCCAGAAAATACAGTCAATCAAGGCAATTATGGTGGCAATACATATGAATGATAATAGGTAAATCCTGTCTGGGAACAACAGAATTTACTTATTATTGTTCTTGTTTAGGAGCTTTTCCCGACCGATTGGAGTGCCGACGATCGACTGTAGTTTCCGGGAATGATGATCGATCGGCTCCCTTTACTTGAAGTTGAGGGAGTCTATACGATTGTGCTGTCCATGACCGCTTGGCCGACCGATCCCCATACCGCCAGATGGATCAACGATGAACCCTCAACCAAACGCATACATACGGACAATTCTCAGCCTAAATGCCCCTTTGCCGCGTGTAGCGCTCGGCCGTCGGGTCGTTGCTCGTGCGCAAATTGAGAGTGTGTACGAACCTTTTCTGTATAAATAATATGCATATAAAATGGTTGTAGCCGTATTAGTCCAGTAGCATATACTAAGAGATGAGTACTGTAGGATAAGGTGATACCTTTTTATCATGGACTAACCGTTCATTTTTACAGACAAGCTTTCGAGAGATACATTTTTTCTAATTATGTCCTATTTACAGTTTCCTAATGTTTACTTTGTTGTTGTTTTTATTGCTTTACTTCACTCTATATGCTTGTTTTACATTCCTAACATAATAGGATTTCCAAAAAATGGTTGTAACTATCAACTTTAAAGATGTGATGTACCCTGTGTTTCTCAGTACAGCTTGACCTGAGGAAGAGAGAAGTGTATCTCTCGAAAGCTTGTCTGTAAAAATGAACTGTTAGTCCATAATAAAAAGGTATCACCTTATCCTACAGTACTCATCTCTTAGTAAACAATATGCATTGAGGCAATGGCCAACATGCTCACGGGGCTCTTTGAAGTCGGTATTGGCTGTAAGTTGTACGGGCAACAAAATGGAAGCTTTCTTAGTAACAGAATTTACTACTTACATATATCTTCATACATCTTACAATGTATAGGTGTTCTGGGGAGAAAAACTTTAACATTGAGAGAGAAAAAGGTTTAGTTCTCCTTTAAGGCTAATTGAAGTATATTAAATGTAAAAGTTCTGTTTTTTTACAGACCAGTACAGCAAAGCAATATTTTATCAGAAACTGCTGATCCATGAGAAAAGAAACCTTTGGCGCACACATTAGAAGAAAATTGTTTTTAAGAAGCCTAGCAACTTCAAAGACAGACTGGTATCGGGTTTTGTTAGAAAGTTTTACTTTCAAGGTTAAATTAATACAGAATTGCAAGGGCTATAACATAAAACAATTCAAATATCTTGTGCCTCACAGATATTGAAGCAAAAAGCTATTTATAAAAATATACGTGCACCTGTATATAGAATTTACTAAAGCACATTTTATGCAGTGCTTTACAATTATCTATTTACAAACAGCCCTGTTTGGATGAGCTTACTATATGACTCCTCTCTGGTTTTTTAGAGATTTTTCAGTGAATATCAACTCATTAGTAAGTATAAACCTTTTCCAGTAGTTATTTAATTGTTGTTATATTGAACAAGAAGTTATGGGTACATGTTAATAATTTACCTTTATAATTAGCGCTAAATATCACAAGGAGACATTATTTGGAGAAGGACAGAAAGTTATAGAGATGCTCTGTGAAGTCTGAGCCCCCAATCCCCCTATAAGTAATAATTGTCCGAACTTACAGCCCCCAGGTTAACCCCTGCAGAAAAGGAAGCAAGGCACGACGTGAACCATAAAGAAGAGTGGAAAGCAGAGGTACCCACAGTATAGTAGGAGACAATAACATCAGACCATGTATGGGCGCATTGATCATTCTTTATAAAGAATATATGGAACAATCATTCCTGTGTATAGATAGATAGATAGAGAGAGAGAGAGAGAGAGATAGATACCGAGATAGATAGATAGATACCGAGATAGATAGATACCGAGATAGATACCGAGATAGATAGAGAATATAATGTTGACAGTCACTATAAAACCACCTCCAGGATTTCCTAATGTCCCTATTCCTGCTCACTAAGCTCCATCACAGTGCAGTAGGTATTCTGTATATAAACCCAGAGTCAGCAATCACCTTAGGCAGCTGCAGGTTTAATGTTGATACAGATCTCTTTGCTGCTGTCAATCACAGGGCAGACTGGATACATTTTTGAAACATACAAATGCTGCTTCTCCCCTCACAGCTCAATTATTGACAATGTAACCATCTATGTACCAGTCTATGTAACAATGTATGAATCAGTCTATGTAACTATCTATGTACCAGTCTATGCAACTATCTAAGTACCAGTCTATGGGCACCAGGAGAAGTGGAGCAGCAGACTGCACTGAGCAGGCAGAAAGGGGGGATTCTAGGCATCAGTAATCCCCCCTAAACATGCCCCTGGGCACTGCCCAATGTAATCTGATGTGCCCAGATGTTAATCATATTTTAAAGGTAAGGTTAAACTAATTCAGAACCTCTATACTTATCAGTAGGATTATACTCAGCCAGTAACTGACTTTCTGGTTCCTCCCACAGGCATTGCCACTAATGATTCTCCCATCGGAGAAAATAATGTTAATTAAGGAGTGGAAGGGGCCTGAAAGCAGTCAGGGTGACTCCACACTGAACTGGTTTGTAGTGTGTGTTAATCTTTGTTGCGTTTCGATCTTCGGAATTTAGCATTCCTGAAACTCATGTGATTTGGAAAAAAATTGGTGATCGCATGCACTCCAAAAACACAGTGCTTGCAATAAGGCAATCCACATTGACATGCACTGCCATGCGTTTCACATGTGCTAACAGATTGCAAAACGCGTATGAGAAATGCACTAGTGTGGCCTTGTCCTAACTGCATGAGTATGAGGGCACGGCCACACTGAAACGCAAACGTAATCACACACGGAATCGTATGCACACAGAATTTCATTACGTTTGCGCATGCGTTTGGATTTAAAATGTGGAACGCAAATCGTTCAATGCAAATGTGCATTTTCGGTGTGTTGACACGATTCCAATGATTTAAAAAAAAATGCAGAAAAATCACAGAAGTGTGGCCTAGCCCTGATTCTCCTTTAAGATGCAACTATTTAGCTATTTAGCTAATAGTCTTTATGGTCTAGCAGTGTCGGACTGGCCCACAGGGCTACAGGGGAATCCCCCGGTGGGCCAACAGCCCATTCAACCATAAAAACAGGGAAAACTGCTAAAATTTAAATACAGAGCAAAAAGAAATGCATTTTAATAAACAATAGCAGTCTGTGTGAGTAAGGTAGGTAGGTAAGTGAGTGATAATAGATTTATGAAATGTTAGGTGGGCCCTTAAACTAATCTTGGTGGCCCCTGGTCTTAGATTTCCTGGTGGGCCCAACAGGCCAGTCCAACAATGTGGTTTAGGCCGCAAGCTGATTGAAATGTGTGCATCGAATGCCAATGGGGGGCAATGCAGCCAGACCCACAGAGAATCAGAGGGAATAGTAACTAAGGGCCATATTTATAAAGGCGCAGTACTTTTATCAATACCTTGCCTTTAACGATTGTTAGACCGATAGTTAATTTCCGATAATGATCGTAAATTACTAATACCGATCATAAATCTACGATAACGTGGTCGTAGATTTACGATCCCCATAAAATACCATTGCGGTAGTTTACTACCTGATTCAAACATTTACACATCTGTGGCCCACACACTGGCCCCAAAGTTCCCCTTAACTAGCACTCATGGCTTTCCCTTTATATATCTACCTGCAGAGCACTGAGACTTACCACAATGTGTTGCTGCATATATACTATAACAAACAAGCCACACGGCTAACACATACTTGTCAAATAGACCCCTAAGTGCAGAGAGAAATGCCCAAGTTTACTACCGCATGGTATTCTACAAACACTAAATGTACAACTGCGGCTGTACATTCACAGTCGTACATTATCGATAACCCACAGTATCGCGTTCTTAAATATTACCCATAGTACTCAGTGAATTAAGATTTAAGTTTTAGAGGTTCTTTCTCCTATAAAATCCCACACTACATCCCTGTCAAGTGCTAACCATTTGTATGATCCTCTCCAAGACTGTAACCATCACAGGAACCTGGCTTTTCCAGCACGATTTTGTCTCTGAATCTTTAAGGTGGCCATACATATATACGATTTTACTTAACCGACATGCGATCGCAAAATGAATGGGATTTGCAATCGCATGCCGGTCGCATAGAAGAACGGGAGAGGCGGTTCCGGCAGGATCGGTCGAACGGCGCGGAAACGCTTAGTTGGGTAAGTAAAATCATATATATGTATGGCCACCTTAAGTCTCTTTAGATTTTTCCTGGGATACTGCAATTAGATAATATCTGAATGGTAGCTGCAGATATAATAGCACAGAACAACCCATTGCATCAGACCCCATTTATTGCATCTCTATAAATGTGTATATTTTGGCAGCATGTCCACCCTTGGACACATCTGCAAGGAGTTTGTATGTTCTCCTCGTGCTTGGGTGGGTTTCCGGGCACTCTGGTTTCCCCCACAATCATAAAGACATACTGATAGGTTGTAAGCTCTGATGTGAATGTATACATGTAATTGTAAAGATGTTGGCGCTATATACATTCACAATAATAATAATGTGCCAATACATCACGATCAAGTGTGGCCGACATTAACCCTAGTTATTTGCTGGTGTTAGGGAAAAAAAGAAATTAATTTTGATCATAATGTAATTTGCTTCCCACCTGAGCCCAAACTGTTCAATTTAAATGAAAAAAAAGTTTGAATTTACCTGTAAAGGGATTACAATGTTGTTTTTCTTAAGGGCTGTCATCCTTTAGGTCTAGGAAAATGTCCTGCTGGTGTGCTGTAAGTGGATAGTGTCTGAGAAAGAAACAGTCTCCAGCAGTGGAGGTTGATAGTCAAACATATGATCAGGATACAGTGCATAAGTTTGAGAAATGAGAGTACAGTGTGCCTTTATGTTATCATGGAAAAACACAAACAATAAAGTGAGGGAGTTCAACAAACAAGCACAGCTTTCTCAGCACTGTAAGAGCAAGCAAAGGCAAAGGAACAAGTTCTCTATTCTGTCATCCCAGAACACCCCCAAAGGAGATGAACTACCTTGGAGACAAAATGAGGGAATTGTCATTTTATCAAACAAGGAGGCATGTGTGAGAAACTTGTCTAACAGGACCCTGACCCAGGCCAAGGCAGCACCCTTACCAGCAGAACAGATCTTAACCCAGAACAGGTGTGTACACTACTGCACTTATGCCTGAAAACCACCTATTTCAAATACAGGGATAAGTTCTTAAAGCAAAAAAAACATGGATGTGCTATGGGATCACCAGTTTCCCCCATTGTGGCAAACCTTTACATGGAGGAAGTTGAAACACAGGCTTTTAATACCTTCAAGGGCATTGCACCCAGGCTCTGGTTCAGATACATGGATGACACCTGGGTTAAAATCCACCAGAAGGAAGTACAAGCCTTCACAGAACACATTAATGCTGTAGACTAAAACATCATATTTACAAGGGAAGAGGTACAAAACAACACACTTGGACTGCTTAGAAGAAGTCAGGGAGAATGGCAAACTGGAACTAGAGGTTTACAGACAATCAACCCATTTGATATTTGACTCTCAGAACCCATTAGATTACAAGCTGGGTTGACACCCAGAACCCTGCAACACAGAGCAGAGAACATGCTCACTATCACAGATTCAAAAGAAATTAAACATCTCAGAGGAGCCCTAAAAACTTGTGGACTGGGCCTTTGTCAAACAGGGTAGAAGGAATGAAAAGAACACAAATACCACCAGTGAAGGGGAAAAGTAAGACAGATGAAAGAACATGGTCATCCCATATGTAGCAGGGGTCTCTGAGAAATTAAGAAAAATAAAATAATTCCCTGTCAGCTATAAACCAAACAACACACTGAGGCAGCAATTGGTACATCCTAACATCCAAAAGACCTAATACTGAAATATAAGTAGACTAGAAGAGTGACATCATATACCTTTGAAGATTGTAATGTCAACATCTTGGCGAAGGAGCAGGACTGGTTCAAGAGAGGTGTTAAGGAGGCCATTTATGTGGAAACAAAGCAACCAAGCCTGAATAGAAGTGGGGGTGGGGTTTGGGGTTTCGACACCAACTGTCTGCCATGTACAATGCTATTTTGACACCTTACCATGGGCAGTTTCGATAACGCCTCTTAGCCACAATGCAATCACGCCTTGCACTCAGAAGGTCCTTAACAACTGGCTGTCATATGCTAATTGGGACTTTCCAGGTACTTAATTGCCAACAGGTTCTTGTACAAGTCATTCTGAATTTAGAAAGCAAAACGTCTTCAAGAACTAAACTTTAAGTCCAGTTGATCTAACTGAATACAAGTTTTTCATTTAAGCATTCAGTTCATCACTTTAAAGTTTGTGGGTAAAGTATGCACAAGCTTTGGACACTATTTCTGATTGCTGTTCACATACCCCCCAACTGTATCTATTTTAGGGAACTGCCCCTGTGGTACAAAACTGCTGAGCCTAGCTGTGGTTGGGGGGTTGTTGCTTTAGGAGACAGGGTGCGAGCTTGCCCTCGTGTCCCACTGTCTTCCCTCACAAAGTTCGGAGATATGTGGGCATCTGGTAAGCTTGTCCATTGTTTAGGTTTATTGGGTGACACATTTACAATTGTTTTTTTAATTAGTTTGAGATTAGTGATCCAACAGGTTTTTTATTAACAAACAGAAAAAGTAGTGTGTACTAGTATCACCTTAATTATATGGATATCCAGTTTTGTTTAATGCTTTCTATGCTACCTTCTTTTTTATAGACAGAGTCAACTCTACATATTGATATAAATACCAAAAATAGTGTCTGCAGATTCTCCATTTACACAACCACCTTATGGTAATGATCTATTTTGTAGTATCTTACTTCTTTGTCTATAGAAAATAAATTCCAGGTTAAACTTTAAAATGTAATTTCCCAAGGGAAAGAGCATGTTTTCATGCTCTTTCCCCCTGTGCATGCCAGAGTCCTCCAAGAGGGCAGGTAAAGAGCAGATTGCATGTCGGAGTCCTCCATGAGGGCAGGTAAAGGGCAGATACCGGCACCGCAGGACATCCATAAGGAGCAGAGGAGAAAGGATTTTTGAACACTACACAGCGGGGCCAGCAGTGGGTAAAATTTTAGTTTTGGGGTGGACATGCCCCATAAAGTAAATATAACTTACTGAAAAACTGGATAACTCTTTATATGTGCACTGACTGGCCATGCCCCTTGTATAAGAGTAGAAATGTGGGCTTAAAAAAATATTCCCCCCATTATCAATCCAACGCCTGTGCAACTGCCAGATGCTCTGCATCTTCCAAGTATCGAAGGCATTCATGCACACCACCTGGGTGTGGTTTGGTTGTGTCTACCATGTGGGCACCTTTCCATTATTTTGCCTTTCACTGGATCAACTGTTAGGTAGTGTTTTAAAGGAGCGCGAAAAGGTTGGACTTGATGGATGTCTGTCTATTCATGGACTTGATGGATGTATGTCTTATTATGAGTGTTTTTCATTTAATTGTACAAATTATTACATTAAAAAGAGTTTTACTGGTAAAATGCAGGAAATGAAGGAAGTCCATATTGAAAGACTGCACTAATTTCACACAGTTGCATCTTTGTTTAAGATTTACTTATAAAGGCAATTGGTAAGCAGTTTCTAGGTTACTTACATTTACTAACTGATTGTCTGGCTCAGTATAGGATGTAATAAATTTAGAGCACTTAAGCTAGATATACACTATACAATCCTCCCTCCTGATTGATCTTTCAAGGCTTTTGACCGGTCAGCAAGGAGGAAGGACTGTCGGTTGCAGCAAAAGTAGCCGTGTCCGACAGTTAGGCACGACCGATCGTATGGTCCATAGAGTACCGCGAGATTGGTGGTGATTTTCCGACCTGTCCGATCATTGTTCGGCCAATTTGAATGAACGGTCGGCGATCAGTCATGGCCGCAAAGAGCCGCCATGCAATAATTTGGCCCGAATTATTGGATTGTGTGTACCTAGCCTTAGACATCTTTCCATTCAGGAAAAGTGGGAAATAGTTTGGGCACTATACTTGTGCTTTTCAATATCAAGGAATCTGCTAATTAAAAGTTGAGACAGTTCTCCTAGGGTACAGTATATCCACCATACTACCAGCTGATAGAATTGTAGTTATGGTCAGGCCATTCACCGTTCAATCAAAGTGGTCAAATTAGATTCCTTCCAACTTGTCCAATTAATAGATTGGTCAATTACAGAATATGCCTTGATTAGTTCCTAATGAGATTTCTGAATAAAACCTAACCTTCATGACTCCCTATAAATTAAATCTAACTTACCCTTTCTTGCCATTAAAAAAGTCAGTCCTTTTAGAATTTTACCATGCACCTTCCAAACTTAATTGTGAGCAATGCAATAAAACTGAGTTTATAAGAGAGATTTGTCTGAGATGATATTATAAGATACCAGGCAGCTTATAAGGTGGTGGTCAAAAATAGGGTGATGACCTAAAGTCATGCTGGTCAAGGTAAACAATGTTTGAGACGGCGTCTGTGTGAGTTTTGTAAAACAAACCCATGCAGCAAGTAATATAATAGAGTAATAGCAACAGCTCTTATAGGAGCCAGGAGGTAAGTCGTGACCTGGCATGGACTATCTACCACTCTAAGCACAGTGGAGACTGGAGGGTTAAAGGCACTGGTGTAGGGTACATCCGAGTTTAGTAATACATTTTTCTAACATTTTGCTCAATGAAAAAAAAATCTACATATGACTTGTACACTCTCTTTTTTTATTCCATTCTTATCAATAGACCAATCAAAAGTTAATGGTTGGTTAATAAGGTATTGTATAATAATATCATATAATAGTAACATGTAATTATAACATATACTTGAGTAACTACAGGTTCAGTAAGCAGTGGACACATGGAAAACAATGCCATTTGCCAGCCTGGATTTGTGTGTGCCTAGTGAATGACATGTCTATGTAAATGTATTTTTATTATTTACCTCCCCTACGGTTTACTATTTATATAATTGTGTTTTTTGTTTTATACCTTTCCTACGTTTTTTATATAAAATATTGGAACGGGTGCTTGTGAAGGCTCTCATTCATCCAGGTCATGGTATATCTGTTAATCTATTCAATTAGATTAACTGGACTTGAAGTTTAGTTCTTGAAGACGTTTCGCTAGTCATGACTGGCTTTCTTGGACTGCTTGGTAGAAGTAAAGGAAAATGGTTAACGAAGTAGAGGTTTACAGAAAACCAACACACACAGATTAGTATTTGATGTTTGACTCCCACCACCCTTTAGATCACAAGCTGGGGGTCATCAGAACCCTGCAACACAGAGCTGAGAACATCCCAACTAGCACAGAGGCAAAGGCGAAAGAAATAAAACATCTCAGAGGAGCCCTTAAAGGGCATGTCCACCCCCAAAACTATAATCCCCCCAACTACTGGCCCTATCATGTAGTGTAGTTTAATCCTTACCTCACATCCCAGCTCCATAAGGTTGTCCTGTAGTCCCCCCCCCCAAAGTCCCAAAAACTGCCCACCAGGAGGATCCCAGAGGCCTACCTGGCCTCTGGGAGAAGTTTGGCCTGCGTACTGCAGCCCTTCTCCCCCTCCCTCTCCCTCCCTCTCAGGATTCCCTCCCCCTAGCTTAAAACCCTTTAGTTATATTATTGCCCCTGTCCCCCCAGCCCCAACCGCTATATTTATACTTTTAGAAAGCTCCCAAAACTTTACATACCTCCCCTCTTTCCTCCGCCGCACTGAATGAACGGCAGCCGCGTCTGTGATTGGCTGCCGCTCAGCCAATCACAGACGCGACTGCCAGTCCCGCCCCTCTGCTTGCATTTTCTCCCAAGCAGAGGGCCGGCAGCGCGGTGGAGGAAAGAGGGGAGGTAAGTAAAGTTGGGGGCAATTTCTAAAAGAATAAATATAGCGGTTGGGGCTGGGGGGACAGGGGCAATCATATATTAAAAATAAATTTTTAGGGTGGACATACCCTTTAAAACTTGTGGATATCCAGACTGGGCCTTTGTCAAAAGAAGTAGAAGGAAAGGAAAGAACACGAATACCAACAGTGAAGGGGAAAAGCAAGACAGGAGAAAGAACATGGTCATCCCATATGTAGCAGGGGGTCTCTGAGAAATTAAGAAGAATTTTCAAAAAACACTGTATCCCTGTCTGCTTTAAACCGAACAACACACTGAGGCAGCAATTGGTACATCCGAAAGACCGAATACCCAAACACAAGAAAAGTGACATCATATACGCAGTGCAGTGCAGTGCAGTGAAGAATGCTCTGATTTGTATGTGGGGGAGACTAAACAGCAACTGCTTCAACGTATGGCCCAGCACAGAAGAGCCAATTCCTCGGGTCAGGACTCAGCCGTGTACCTGCATCTTAAGGATAAAGGACATACCTTTGAAGATTGTAATGTTAACATATTGGCAAAGGAACATGACTGGTTCAAGAGAGGTGTTAAGGAGGCCATTTATGTGAAAATAAAGAAACCAAGCCTAAATAGAGGTGGGGGGGTTCGACACCAACTGTCTGCCATGTACAATGCTGTTTTAACACCTTACACTGGGCGTTCCTATAACACCTCTTAGCCACTATCCAATCACGCCCTTAACACCTGGCTGTGATATGCTAATTGGGATTTTCCAGGGTAAATAATTGCCACAGATTCTTGTACAAGTCATTCTGAATTGAGAAAGCCAGTCGGATGACTAGCGAAACGTCTTCAAGAACTAAACTTCAAGTCCAGTTGATCTAATTGAATATAACAGATATTGGAACAGGTGTACACATATCTGGTCCATTCACGTGCAATATAAACGATTAAGTCTTCCATGATAGGAAGTGATAATCCCTTACTGCTCAAAATTGGAGGTTTATAAATGTGAATATTGACCTTCTAGTGTCTATTAACCCATTCATGGTTGTCACTGAAGAGACTGGTGGCACTGGTGGAGGCAATTTTGATGACCCAGGATGTTAAATAGTGGAGAGATGTACTGTTTTTAAATCTGAAGTAAAAAATAAACAAACAAATAACATCATCATTTATCATTGTCTAATTTAGAGTTTTATAAATAATAATATATACAGAAACATTTAAAACAACAGAACCCCATAAAAATCCAATGAGGGACATAAAACACAAATACTTTATTTTGAGTTTCAGGCTTGGTGACCTGAGGGTAGAAGACACAACTCCCATGACTTGAGGTCTGCACATATGAATGACTCTGTACTAAGCAACACAAAAATATTGCCTCATATACTTGCACTCTTCCCAAATTACCTTTTTTTCACTGGGACAGAAACAGAAGGAAACTAAAATGTTTTAAGACAAAGGGTATTTGAAATACCGATCCTACACATTTTAAGTTGGTGGCAGGTGGGTTTCTAGACTTTTTAAAAGTGCCCCCAATAGCTAGTAGTTGCGCTCAGCCTCAGAGCACACGACCACACTGCAGAGGACTGACTGTAGCTGACTTAAAGGGTATCTCCACTGCTAAACAACATTTTTGCTATTCAGTTTTATTGAAGAACGGAAGGTAAAGGAGCTGTGTCTTACCTCCCATTCTTCAATAAAACCTGCAGAAGCCAGGAGAGAATGTAAGCTACTTATCTGATTGATCGTTCCCCTGTCTCCGTAGTCTGACAGGCCCGACGGACTCTGTCTTGCATGCGCATTGCACTTGCAGTCTGTTGGGACTTGTCACACTACACGACGGAGGAGCAAATGATAGATAAATAGCTTACCTTCTCTCCTGGGTCCTGCAGGTTTTATTGAAGAATGGGAGGTAAGACACCGCTCCTTTACCTCCTGTTATTCAATAAAACTGTATAGCAAAAATTTTGTTTAGCAGTGGAGATACCCTTTAACAGTGGATGATGAACTAGAGGGATGACTGTTACAGTGACTGATAAACTGGAGGGCTCACAGTAACAGTGGCTGGTGAACTGGAGGACTAACTTAAAGAAATGCTAAACATATTTTATGTACTTTGTTAAGTAAGTCCTTGTCCTTACAGTAGGGATTGTAATAATATGCAGGGAAGAAATGAAGAGTTTTCACATTGGATAACAGAGGATATGGTACGGAAACAATTAGACAAGGTTAATATCAATAAAGCGCCAGGACCAGATGGATTGCATCCTCTGATTTTAAAGGAGCTTAGTTCAGTTCTATCAGGACCACTGCTTCTCATCTTTTCAGATTCGCTTTTGTCTGGGGATGTGCCGCTGGATTGGAAAAAAGCCAATGTAATACCAATATTCAAAAAAGGTAGTCGTTCACAGCCTGGAAACTATAGACCTGTAAGCCTAACATCAGTGGTAGGGAAGGTGATGGAAACCTTGTTAAGGGATCGTATCCTTGACTTTGTTTCCAGGGATCATCTTATTAGTAGTAGTCAGCATGGATTTATGAGAAATAGATCATGCCAGACAAATTTAATTGTTTTTTATGAAGAAGTGAGTAAGAAGCTAGATTCAGGCACAGCAGTGGATGTGGTATATTTGGATTTTGCAAAAGCTTTTGATACTGTGCCACATAAGTAACTAATGTATAAACTGAGGACTGTTGGCCTTGAAGAAAACATTTGTTCATGGATAGAGAACTGGTTATTGGACCGCAAACAGAGAGTGGTGGTTAATGGAGCTACATCTATGTGGGCTAAAGTTCTAAGCGGAGTGCCTCGGGGTTCTGTACTGGGGCCGCTTCTGTTTAATCTGTTTATAAATGACTTAGAAGAGGGCATTGAGAGCAAGGTCTCAGTATTTGCTGATGACACTAAACTATGCAGAGCTTTGGAAACTTCCAATGATGTACAAGTGCTGCAAGCAGACCTAGATAGATTATCAAAATGGGCAGCAGAATGGCAGATGAGATTCAATGTTGATAAATGTAAGGTGATGCATTTGGGATTTAATAATCCCTGTGCCACCTACAGCATAAATAACTCTATGTTAAGTGCATCTGTAATGGAAAAAGATTTGGGGGTTCTGGTAGATAACAGACTTAGCCATAGCAAACAATGCCAGGTAGCAACGGCTAGAGCTAGCAAGATATTGTCTTGTATAAAAGGGGGGAATAGATTCAAGAGAGAAAAATATTATTCTCCCTCTTTACAAGGCACTGGTAAGGCCTCATTTGGAATATGCGGTGCAGTTTTGGAATCCCATATACAAAAGGGACATCTTGGAAATTGAGGCAGTTCAGAGAAGGGCAACTAAATTAATAATAAGGGGAATGGAGGGGCTTGAATATGCAGGCAGATTATACAAGTTAGGGCTGTTTACACTTGAGAAGCGACGTTTGCGTGGGGACATGATAACCTTATACAAATATATTAATGGGCCATACAATGAACTCTCTGGTGCATTGTTCACTAATAGGTCATATCAGAGGACACGTGGACATCCTCTAAGGTTGGAAGAAAAGAAGTTTCATCTTCAGGTTAGGAAGGGTTTCTTTACAGTGAGAACGGTGAAATTGTGGAACTGTCTTCCTGCAGATGTGGTAATGGCAAGTTCATTTAATAGCTTTAAAAAAGGCCTGGATACGTTTCTAAAACTAAAAAATATTGAGAATTACTGGTATTAATGCATATAGATCTGGTTGATCCAGGGATACATTCCGATTGCCGTTTGGAGTCAGGAAGGAATTTTTTCCCCCTTTTTAGCTGGTTTTTTTTGCCTTCCTCTGGATCAACTGTTAGGTAGGGTTAAAAAAAAAAAATATATATATAAAGAGGGTGAATAGGTTGGACTTGATGGACGTATGTCTTTATTCAACCTTAATTACTATGTTACTATGTAAGTACATGAAATCTGTTTCTAATATTCACAGAGAGGTAAAAAAGTGGAAACTCCATTCATACTTACTGAGAGTTTCCTTTCCTGGCCATCCCCCAAGCAGCATCACAAATAAGCAAATTGGGAACTCCTACCATCAGACAGAAGAAAGAGACGTAATAAATTGAGACCCCTCCACTCTCCCAGCTAGTCTCGTTCTAAAGCTCAGGAAAAAAAAAGAGGGTATGTTGCTTGGGGGATGGCCAGGAAATGAGGTAACTATGAATGGAGTTTCCGATTTCCTGGCCACCCCCCGCAGCCTCACAAATTGGGAAATACCCAAGCAATTCTGGGTGGGTAATTAACTATAAGAAACAAGGAATGTGTTAAGAACAAACTATATTTAATTTTGCCTTCTAGTCACGGACTGTAAAACTTTCAGCCCAAGGGCAGCTCTATCTGACCGTTTTACGTTTAACTTATAATGCCTAATAAAAGTGTTAGGCCTGGCCCAAGGGACTGCATTACAGACGGCTTCTGTAGTGGCTCCCTCTTTTGCTACCCAGGTGGCCGCAATTCTATGAGTTGAATGCGCGGTTATTCCCTGGGGAGGTGCCAAGTTTTGGATTTGGTAGGCCATAGTGATTGCCCTCACTATCCACCTATGTATGATCACGATTGTAGCTGCTTCTCCTTGTCTGGACCCTTCCAGAATTATAAAAAGATTGTTTCTTTTCCTGACACAATATAGAGTGAGTATCTGCACTACCATATAGGAAAGGGGCGGTGGTAAAAATGTTTTTAAATATTAGTGGTGCTTAGAGGCGGAAACCTGGGAGGAAACCTCCTCTCAGAAAAAGACGTCTTCAGCTGGCACATTACCAATATCCACCTCAGTAATATTAAATATCAAAAAGTTTATTGATAACAACAATTCTCTAAAACCCACACCTCGAGCCTCCAACCTAGGTGGCCCAATTCATTCTTTGAAACAAGACCAGTACATGTGGGACACACAGCAGAGAAAGGGTAAATGCAGAGAGCTTCCACTGTGAGGCATGACCCGGTATCAACCCTGATGGATTATATACGGAAATAGTCATTGCGGCTATACGTTACCCCTCCGTTCACTCCAATAATTTTAGTCCTCCGATCAACACCACTTCAAAAGTAACGTGCGCTCATCCTGTCTCCCTGTTTAGACTGCTCCCTCTGCTGATATCACGTTAGATTGTCCGATCCTCATGACTAACATGGATCCAAGTCGGTTTTTCCCCTCGGTAATGTGACAGCTGTAGACGTCTTTTCTTAGAGGAGGTTTTTCTCTTTATGTTTCTTTTCCTGATGCAGACAGTTTTTTGGATATATTGTAAGACACAGCATCTTACATCCTGGTTCAGCATTAAATCCATTTCTTGATTATCTTGTCTGAAGCTAGGCAATCGGCTCATGTAAGTGAATTTTAAACCACCTTTGGTAGAAAGGTATCTGAAAGATAAAGAATGAGTACTTCAGGAAGGATCTTTAGGAAGGGTAATTCAATAGACAATGCTGTGAGCTCTTCTGCCTAAAGTAAGAGCTACTAGCAACACTACCTTCAAGGTGAGATTCCATAGAGAGCAATCTTCTATTAGCTCAAATGGCGCTCTAGTTAAGGCCTCTAATACCAAGGTTAAATCCCATTGGGGAAATAGCTTTTTCCTTGGTGGCCTAATTCTGAGGACTCCTTGAAGAAATCGTTTGATTAAATTGTCTTGAAAGAGTTTGACTTCCAGTACAGCTGACAAGGCTGAGATTTGGACTTTTAATGTACTGAGACATTGATGCTTTTGCAGTGTTGTCCCTCTTCTTAGACTTGATTGTATTGTCCACCATGTTACATGTGTTTGAAAATTGTGGTCTAAGAAAATTGTCTGTGACCAATCTGGATTTCTTTTGTTCCATCTGTCTGGAAAATATATCTGGAGGGGTCTTGCTCTCCACTTGGCCCATTGGACCAGACCAAAGGTCGAGGCTAAATTTCCTAGAAACCTCAGTAATTCCCTTGCCAAAACCTTTGGAGTTGATCTTAGACATTTTGCCATCTCTGTAATCTTTACAATTTTTTGTGGTGGAAGAAAAATTAGGCCCAATCTTGTATCTATACTCGCTCCTAGAAACAGTATCTTCTGTTTGGGTGTTAGCTGGCTCTTTTCTAGATTGATCAACCACCCGAATTGTTGTAACACTTGTAGAACCTTGTCCCTGTCTTTTATCAGGGTTTGTTTCTTTCTTGATACTATCAATAAATCGTCCAGGTAATGGTATATTTCTATGTCTAGTTTTCTTATGTATGCGATTACTACTACCAGGACTTTTGTGAACGTTCTTGGTGAAGTGGAAAAACGGCAGGCAAACAAATTGGAAGTGCTGGTTTCCTAAAGCGAAACAGAGATATTTGTGATGCTCTGGAGCTACAGGGACGTGAAGATACGCATCTGTAAGGTCGATTGTACACATCCAGTCTTCGTTTGATATCGCATCTCTTATAATTCGGAGAGTCTCCATCTTGAATCGCTGGTTCATGATGTGCAAGTTTAGTCGTCTTAAATCTAAAATTGGTCTTAAATCGCCTGTCGATTTCTTTATTAAAAAGAGTGGAGAGTAAAACCCATTTCTCTGTTCCTCTTGGGGAATTGGCATTATAGCTTGCTTCTGGAGTAGCTTGTTTACATATTCCTGCAAAACTAGAGCCTTTTCTGGATTGAATGGTATAGCTGCCTGAATAATGTAAATAAATTCCTTTTCCTGGGTTTCCTTAGAAATTCCATCCTGTAGCCCCTGGAGATAATGGATAGGACCCATGAGTCTGTCATTTTCTGTCTCAATACCTCTCGAAATCTTAATAGTCAGGCCCCAACCTGAGAGGTATGGGACGGCCTCATCTCATTGCTTTGGATTTGGAAAGCTTTTGATTGGGCTGCTTTCCCTTAAAGAAGCTAAATCGACCCCCTTTACATGCTGCACTTCTTGAATAATCTCTTCCTGGTTTATAGGTACAAAAATTATCTCTCGTCTTGGTAAAAAATCTGTCCACTTGTCTTTTAGGAAACTCTTTAAATCTTTTGGGTGCCTGAGGAAGAAAAATAATTTCATCTAAAGATTTGCCAAATAATCTCTTTTCTTCGTATGAAAGCATACATAATGAGTTTTTTGAAGGTTTATCAGCATACATTTTTAGCCATAAGGCTCTACGTGCTAAGACAGAGGACATCATATTTCTTGCCCCTAGACAAATGAGTTTGGCAGAAGTTTCGAGGCCAAAGGCCTCCTTTCTGTCCCATTGGAGATCGCCTCCTCCAGTTTGTCAATTAATGTTAGCGAAGATTTAAGTGCAGAGGAAGGGCAGTTCTTTTAGAAAGCCTTGCCCACTGGGGCATCTACTACTGGGGCCTTGTCGCATAGTTCCATGTTTTCTTGACTAAATGGATACTAACTGTTCATATTTGTTTTCTCCAGGATTCTTTCTAGACCCTTTGAATTCTTGTATTATTTCTGATACCTCCTCATGCATAGGGAAGAATAATTTATTTTTCTTTTGAAAAAGCCTCGAGTTAGATGGTGGATCATCATCCTTGATAATTAATACATGTTTAATTAATTTGATTAAAGCGGGTATTTTCTTGAAATAAAATGTGAAATTTTCTGTGTCAGAATCATCTTATGAATTGGGTTCTGATCCCTTTCTTTGAAAGATTGCATCTTGCCTGGGTTCAACCACGGACGGTATATCCAGACCTACAGCAGAAGCCTCTTTAAAACCGTGTGACACAGCTTGGGTAATCCATTTCAGGATTTCTGGAGGGTCAGGCCGACTTTGCACAACAGTCTGCGGCTTATGCGTGGTCTCCATTCCACTTGCTTCCCATAAACATAACTTACATAGCCTTCTAACAGCTGCGTAAGTGCATGCTCTGCACTCCTTGTCCTCCTCTGAATCCAAATTACAGGTGAATGGAAATAAACTTACTACCTCCCCTTAGAACTACTGGCTTTAGTGGCAGCCTGCTCCATACTGCTGGGAGCTCTATTCAGACAGGCAGAGCTGAGTTAGACCCGAGTTCGTGGGCTATTAAGGCTCAAACGCCAGTCGCGGCTAAATTACGTCATTGCGCACGTTGCACATGACATCGTGGACCTGAAAGTAAGCCTGGTCACGGAAGATTTCCCAAATGCTTGTGTCTAAGGGGAGATAATACGGTACCTCGCTGGAAGGGCCTTGTACCCCTACAAGGGCTGAAGCTTCGGCCAGAGAGAGCTAAATTGAGAACTGTGGCCGGTAAGGGGAAAGCCTATTCTTCTTCTATGTCTGACAAAAGAAAGAGACTAGCTGGGAGGAGGGGAGGGGCCTCAATTTATTACTTCTCTTTCTTCTGTCTGATGGGAGGAGTTCCCAATTTGCTTATTTGTGATGCTGCGGGGGGCAGGAGCGCTTATTCCCACCTCCCTGTGAATAATAGAAATCCCGGGAACGGTGATACACCAGTGCTGCACTCAGGGATCCTTGTCAGCTGTCAGGTGTGCTGTCCCGACCGAGCACCTATTTTCGTTGCATGTATGCCAATACAAATGATAGGCACATGATCAGGACAGCATGTCTGACATGACAGTTAAGTGTATCACTGTTGCTGAGCGTTCTATTATTCACAGGGAGGTGGAAATAAGCATTCTCACCTCCCTGTGAATAATAGAAACAGATTTCATTTACTTATCTTTGACAGTTTAGTGTTCCTTTAACAGAGCCTGGTGAACTGGAGGGTATTAATGTGCCACAGAAATAGTAATATAAGAACCCAAACCACAGACTGGAAATGTGCCACACAGAGATATAGTAATAAAATTGTCCCAAACACAGATTGGTTATGTGCCACACAGAGAATAGGTTTATAAGTAACCAAACACAGACTGGTATGTTTTCACAAAGAGAATAGTAATAATATTTCCCCAAATACAGTTTTAATGTGCTACACACAGTATAGTAATAATAAGTGCCCCAAACATTGAAACACAGACTGGTAATGTGCCACATACAGTATAGTAATAATAAGTGCCCCAAACACTGAAACACAGGACTGGTAATGTGGCCCAGATAGAGAAAGAGTGCCATAAACATAGACTGGTAATGTGAAACCTAGAGAATAGTGATATAAGTGCCCTAACCTTAGACGAGTAATGTGCCACATAAAAAATAGTGATATAAGTGCCCTAAATCTATGCTAATAATGTGCCACATAGAGAATAGTGATATAAGGGCCCTAAACATAGACTGGTAATGTGCCACATAGAGAATAGTGATATAAGTGCCCTAAACATAGACTGGTAATGTGCCACATAGAGAATAGTGATATAAGGGCCCTAAACATAGACTGGTAATGTGCCACATAGAGAATAGTGATATAAGGGCCCTAAACATAGACTGGTAATGTGCCACATAGAGAATAGTGATATAAGGGCCCTAAACATAGACTGGTAATGTGCCACATAGAGAATAGTGAATAGGGCCCTAAACAATTGCTGTGAAGGTTCTCATTCATCCAGGTCATGGTATATCTGTTGTATTCAATTAGATCAACTGGACTTGAAATGTAGTTCTTGAAGACGTTTCGCTAGTCATCCGACTGGCTTTCTCAATATCTTTCTCCCATATGTAGCAGGGGTCTCCGAGAAATTAAGAAGAATTTTCAAAAAACATCGTATCCCTGTCTGCTTTAAACCGAACAACACACTGAGGCAGCAATTGGTACATCCGAAAGACCCAATACCAAAACACAAGAAAAGGACATCATATATGCAGTGCAGTGCAGTGAGAATGCTCTGATTTGTATGTGGGGGAGACCAAACAGCAACTGCATCAACGTATGGCCCAGCACAGAAGAGCCAATTCCTCGGGTCAGGACTCAGCGTGTATCTGCATCTTAAGGATAAAGACATACCTTTGAGATTGTAATGTTAACATCTGGCGAAGGAACGTGACTGGTTCAGAGAGGTGTTAAGGAGGCCATTTATGTGAAAATAAAGAAAACCAAGCCTAAATAGAGGTGGGGGGGTTCGACACCAACTGTCTGCCATGTACAATGCTGTTTTAACACCTTACTCTGGGCGTTCCTATAACACTCTCGCCACTATCCAATCACACCCTTAACACATGGCTGTGATATGCAATTGGGATTTTCCAGGGTACATAATTGCACAGATTCTTGTACAAGTCATTTGAATTGAGAAAGCCAGTCGGATGACTAGCGAAACGTCTTCAAGAACTACATTTCAAGTCCAGTTGATCTAATTGAATACAACAGATGGCCCTAAACATAGACTGGTAATGTGCCACATAGAGAATAGTGATATAAGGGCCCTAAACATAGACTGGTAATGTGCCACATAGAGAATAGTGATATAAGGGCCCTAAACATAGACTGGTAATGTGCCACATAGAGAATAGTGATATAAGGGCCCTAAATCTAGACCGCAGAGAGAACGGTCTAGATTTAGGAGAAAGTGCCCCCCCTCAAATGTCTGGCCATCTTTGTGTGTCCTCTGCTTGTTAGTAACAATGGTATTTGTGGGGCAGGTTCCATGTTAGGAAAACCTATTTACATGGGTGAATCATGTGGTACCTACACCTTCTGTGTGTGATGGTCACATGGTCACATGGTCCTCAAGAGTTGTTGGGAATCTAAGACTAGGTGGTTTTAGTTGGTAAGTACATTTGTTTTTAACTAATTGTACGGTTTTAGTTACCCAGACTTATAAATATATTCATTTTCTTACACAGCACTAAACACGTTGCATCTCGTTTACCCCAAGCTGCTGGGCAATTTTTTCGGAGTTAAGTTCAATAAATTCATTATCGATGAGCGCGACTTTATCTCCATCTTTGCCCAGGCTGTAAGTTAAAGAGCTGCTGGGAATTCTTCAGAATTAAAGGCACACTAATCAATTCAATATCGGTTAGCGCAACTTAAACTCCACATTTGTGCAGCCTGGACAAGCGATTCAATATCATTGATTATCATTTGTGTGGTGTTTTTTTGCAAAGTTTATAATGACAGCGAATAGCTGCCATTAAAAGTCCACAAATAGGAGTGAATTAAAACCCCATTATCTTTAGCATTTGAGGACAGTGACCAATTAGTGAATCTTTAGATCATTATCCAGAACTGTACATAACAATGCTTTATTGTAATGGTCATGGAAATGTTTCCAAACTACCAGGTATAGACATTGGTAATGCTGTGTGTTCCTCTATATTTGTTCTTACAACTGTGAAAATAATAACATCCAATAACAAAAATCCCTATCCGGTTTGGCAGTGCTGCCCTTTTGGACAAGAGGCCATTTAAAGTATATTCTGATGGGAACCCTTCACTGCTAATGCTTCCCTGTTCCCAGATTACAAGGAGGATAAAGAGGACGGTGAATGGATAAGGGGACCACGAACTGCAGTTTTGTAGCTTGCGTCTCCTGTTTTCTACCCTAGTGGTTCTGCTGTATATCGGCTAAATATTTCTTAATTACCAAGTTCTTCCCAAACCCCCTTCTAGTTGTTTTATAGATTAACTCAAGCTTCAAATTTCAGATTAAAATTCCTCCATCCCCAATGCTGCATTATCAAGTTGTTGGAGGCGTTTTTCAAACCTTGGTTTTGAATAGCTACAGCTCTGCATTAATTTAACCACTAAGCTAATAAGTAGGTTTCTTTTGTTATGCTAAGCTTATTGCTTTTCTTTTGATCCGAATGGTGTTGTTGAGCAAAGCAGCAGACAAGCCATTCTTTGATGAGGGAATTAGTGTTCTATTCTTCCTCTATTATTCATAGCACAGTAGAATATGTAAGTACCTGAGGGTGTCAAAGGAGAGCAGGCTCTATTGCAAAGTGCTCGCCTTGTTTCTCTCAATAGCTGACTATGAGATGATAAACCGCTTAATACACTGCACTAATTGGATGAGAGCAAAAAGAGATGGGAATTAAGGCAATGCAAAAGGAGAGTGCAAGCAGTCTTCATTCACTTTCACCTCTTTACCCGCACCAAAGGAGGCACAAGCTTTCTATAAGCAGACTGGAGGTTTTGTGTAGAGATAAAATGAACATGTTAGTAGATTCAAGTAATACACTAATTATTGCACAGTATAAATACCAAGACCGGTTTTATTACTGGGAGGTAAACTTCTTTTGAGAATATTATGGGATTGCTGAGCAGTTGAGCAGATTCTAATAAAAGTTTAGAATGAGAACCAATCATGCCTCACCAGCAGTTAGTAGGCCACGTCATCAGGGGACGTTATCATTGTGGATGCCAGAGAGTGAAGGAATTTGTGTTCAGGATGTCATTTAGCTCAGTCTAGTGGAATCCTGTGCTTGCTGCCATATTGTAAGTTTCAAGGTTTAAATCATTGTAAACTTCCTTCCTTTATCCCGATTTCAACTGTACTCTTTCACTAGAGATACACGTCCACTTATACAGTGTGGGTAAAACCAGATTGTAGGCCTCAAGTTATCATGAAATTTCCCTCAAAACAGATCTATGGGCCATATGTATAATGGCGATACCCCACTTTTAAAGAACAATACTAAGTTCGTACGATTGTGGTCTTACAATTACGATTTAAAGGCTATGTCCACCCCGAAAATACATTTTAATATGATGTTCCCCCAAGTCCCCCAGCCCAACCGCATCATTTTTTTTTCAGAAAGCCCCCCAAACTCTTACTTACCTCCCCTCGATCCTCGCCGCCTGCCGGCCCTCGCTTGCGAGAATGCAAGCAGAGGGGCGGCCGGCAGTCGCGTCTGTGATTGGCTGAGGCGCAGCAATCACGGACGCGGCTGCCGGTCATTCAGTGCAGCGGAGGAAAGCAGGAGGTAGAAGTAAGAGTTTGGGGAGCTTTTTAAAAAAAAAAAACATGCAGTTGGGGCTGGGGGACATGGGGGAGCAGAATATTAAGGGGGTTTTTCGCTAGGGGGAGGGATAGTGAACGGGAGGGAGAGGGAGGGAGAGGGAGGGGGGAGGGGGGAGAAGGGCTGCAGCACGCATGGCAGGAATCTCCGGGAGGCCAGGTAGCAGGCAGTGTCCTTATTGGACCTGCTAGCCCCTGGTGGGCAGTTTTTGGAACTTTGGGGGGGGACTACAGGAGAACCAGATGGAGTTGGGATGTGAGGTAAGGATTAAATACACTAATGGTGGGCCAGTAGTTGGGGGGATTATAGTTTTGGGGGTGGACATGCCCTTTAAGTTTTTGGAACCTAATTGTAGGAACACCTATACAATACCATTGTGACTATTCGGAAAGGTATGGCTGTGATGACATTTTGAGCGATCTGATAAATTCTATCAGATTGCTTAAAATATTTAAAAAAATTCCAATTGACAATGTTGAATGGTTTATCGTAAAAACAAAGATTGGGCCAGACGGAAACTTTCCGGTGTCCCCATCGTCAGTCCCCATCTCTCCGCAGTTTTCAAGTGGAAATCTGCTGAAAGATGGGAGGCTTTAGGTGGGAGGCTTTGAGCAATCCTACCAATTGGTTTTCCGATCAGAAGAACTTCTACCCATGTATGGCTTGCTTTACATTTATTTTATTCAGAAACCACAGATAAAAAAAGATAAACAATAAACATAAAGAATTCCTAATCAATAATACACCTGTATGAAATAAATATATATAAATATATTTCTTTCTCTTTCTTCCCAGTGGGACAGACATGCCCATTGTGTCTATCCTGGGAGAAAAATGAGCATTAGTATTCACTATGTAGCATCTTCCTGTGTGGAAGCGGTAAAAGTGAAAATAACTGTATTAATACTGTAGTGAGTTTCACACAGGTGTATATTTTGATTAGACTTGCATAGATTAAACTTGCATAAACGAGTTATATATTGTTTTAATCATCCATTTTGGGGATATTAGAGAAAACATTAAGAGCATAGTTCTCCTTTAAGCCTAAACAAAGCTGTATTTCTCATCAGCTGGTGGTAATATACTTGACATGCCTTGCTCAGGCTGCACATACATAATAAGGTTCCCATTTAAATGGAAGTTTGTTTGATATGTCTTTCTTGCTCTCAATTTTTTTTTTAATTCCCACAAAACTGAAGCAATCACTCCCTCAGCCTCCTTCTCCTAGACCTAGAACAAGTGAAATAATTTAAACGTAACACTCCAGGGAGACAGATTAGCTACATTGTTGTTAAGAGTTACAAAACTGCGGTAAAGCAAATACGAAGCTTTAACCCATCAGGTGCTTAAACCGATTCCATATGTTGACTATTTTTTCCTATAATGTTACCTCTTAACCCCAGAAAGGAACAGGTTAATTGAGAGATTGGTAAATATCTATATTATTGGGAATAACAAGGCGGTTATTTTTAGGTTGGGGAAAGGAGGCACAAATGAGTGGAGAATTTTAACTCTGCTAACAGGGGCTTTAGTTAAATTGAAATTTAATTGCTGATATTTTTTTTTTGTTTATTTTAATTCTTCAGCCGCATTGGAAATCTCTTGCATTAAGACTTAAGTGAATACAATCTGCTGTTTGAAGGGGAGTTAAACGGGGATTTATTAATAGAATAAAGTGAATAAAGCAAACATACTGTACAAAGATAAATATATATACAGTACAATGGATTACTATGAGTCCATGGTTAAAGTGTAATGCAAGCTTCACACTGAGTTAATATACTAATATTTATATTTTAATATGTCTTCTAGCAAGTGAATAGTTAATATATTGTCTTCTCCAATCAGTTACCTTCTGCATAATGAGATATCCACATAACTGATTTTACTGGCTTTGCAATGCTATGGGGGCAAGAAAACCCCATTAGCAGCTATTGTGCTTAAAGCCTTCTGAATAGTATTTACATGATTCCATTGAATTTAACTGCTTAGCATAAAGAATGGGTGCCGACCCGTGACACACGATGTGTACGAATGGCCGTTTTGGACAATAATCGCCCAGTGTATGGGCACTTTATCGGGTGAAACGGCCACTCGTTCAGAGATCCGCCCGGCGGATCAGGCAATGATCTATAAACGAACAGCCGTTTCGGCTGGTAAAGTGCCTATACACGGGTCGGCACCGGCAATCGCACATGTGTACGAACCTTTACTGGCTGCAAAAAGAGAGAAAGCAATTGGATTTCCCTCACTATCCAGGCACTGCCATGCTGGGCAGGTCATGTGTACCGCCTTTATGGTTTAGAGAACCACTATCTCTCTCTAAAGTGCCCAAGTTGTTTTGATGCAGTTATTATTATTATTATCTTTATTATTATTGAGTATTTATATAGCGCCAGCAAATTCCGTGGCACTTTACAATTACATGTATACATTCACATCAGGCCCTGCCTCAAAGAGCTTACAATCTAAGCATATTTATTTAACACATACAACCTATCAGTATGTCTTTATGATTGTGGGGGAAACCGGAGTGCTTGGAGGAAACCCACGCAAGCACAGGGAGAACATACAAACTCCTTTCAGATGTGTCCAAGGGTGGAATCGAACTCAGGACTTCAGCGCTGCAGCTAGTCATTAGTTTCTCAGAGTGTATTACATTTTGATTCTGTCTAATCTTTGCAGGTGTTGAAAAAAGTCCAGCAAATGTCCCACAACTCTAATGTAATATATTGTTTGTGCTGCTTAGACTCGCACATTTTTCAATACAATCACCGTGTTTGTGGCTCTCTGTTTGTCTCCTTTAGGGCTGGTTCACACAGTCCAAATCACGTTACTTTCTTGTTACAGACCATAAAACCAGTATTGTTAGGAAAATATGTGTGTTTGTATATTTATACAGCAATTGATTTTAATCAAATTAGTGTTCTAGGAATATCATGAAAACCATGACATTTGCTATGACATTTATTGTCTTTAGGTTCTATTGAATATTTTATCAAAGAAAAAGAAATAATTTTAAAGCAATAACAATACCACAAATTAATGTGTTAAATTTCTAGCAATAGTGTTTTGTACATACAAAGGCATGACATCAGTTAAATGAATCAGGATAATGCAGAGTTTTATGAGCGCGTCTTTTACTTAGACAATATCTACGTTAAATGATGTCTCAGCCGGAGTAGAAGAAATCCATCACCAAAAGGAAGTGTTTGGAAGAATATTAGAAAAATACGGTATATCTCTAGAGGCGTTGACTTAGCTAATAAACCTCCCAGCTTTAGGAAATGGGAAAGCCTTTAAGTACAGTCACAGCTGGCTGGGTGGAGTAAATTCAACTGGAGATTTTGTGCCCTATGTTGGCTCATTGTATTCTGCCCGGCTCTGTGATTTCTCCCAGATTGTAAGGAAACCATGGAAGAGGTTTGCTTAAGGTTATGGGTCAGGATGCTCTTGTATTGTACAGGACATTCCCAGATATTAGGGCCAAATTGGGTTGCCATTCATTAATAATGATCACAATAAGATTAAATCATTCTAGAAAATCTCATAAAATCCCCTAAGTACGCTCCAATGACTCTTTCTAAAACTCATCATTCAGTACTTTTGGGAGATTTGGAAAGAGGGGAAAATTGGTTTCTTTGGGTTTAATTCTTCTTTTTAAGACGATGGTAAGGGGGGTTTTCATGCGTGATATGTCAAATGTTTAATATGGATTTTCTGATGTCTGGGGGCCCTTAACTAATGATATTGATGGGGGGATATTAAGTGTAGGAATTAGTTCAGTCCAGCTGGTGGAAGTTAAAGAATAGATTCTGGCTTTTTTGTAGTTTGAGAATGACAGAGGATTAGAGGATTGTAAAACAAGACCGGGAGCTTTCATTGGTTTATATTGCTTGTAATCCCTAGAGGTAATTTCACGCAATTTGCCTCTGATTCATGAAAGGGGTCAAATTTAGGAAAGTACGTTAAAAAAAAAACTTAATTAACATTGATAATAAGACTGATAATGCAGCTAGGCTCCTGAGATAGCCCAAAGATAATCTTATTGGTAACAACATCATCCCTAAACTTTTATATTATTTCAACTAAAATGCAGACGTCTCTAAAGAGCAATGTGTTTCCAAGGGGGATAAAAGCTATCTGTTGGGTATTGCAGGTTGCAATCAATACTTTCAACTTAATTTAGATTCATAGTAGAACAAGATTACATTCAATATATCACTTTGCGATTGGAAAACAATCGAAAGTACATCAGCTCCCTGCGATGATTGCTTTAGATGGTGGAAGAGCTCTGGGAAGGAATAAAGATTAAAAATAAACGTTTTCTATTCTCTCGACCATCAGAACAATGATCACAAAGTTTCAGGTTAATAGCTATGCCTAGTAAGTGAAATCTATTGATTTGCTCATATTAATAGGGTTTAGTATTTGAGCACTCATCTCTTGTAATGACTAGGGTTGCCTGTGTGTGGATAGGATTTTATTTTTTTTTTCAAATATATTTTACAAATCCCAACAAAGGTTTTACTAGGTCTAATATAAGTTCTCAGGCAATTTCATCATATCAACTCAGTTCTATAAAGTATTATTGAAAAGTCCTTCCTTTAACCACTCGCTTCAATCCAAGGACATCAGTCTTAGTGCCGGCTCTTTTCCGCACCTTCTATTTATATCGCCATTAAAGGGAATATAGAGGATTCTATAGGCTTTTGTTTTGTGTTTCCAGCAATACGTGTAGATTGTAACGTTGCTGTTTGTGACTCACTGGTAAAGCCATTGGACTTTCATAAATATTTAACAGTGATGATGAAGATGGCGCATGATATGTTCACTATTTATTTTGCCTTGGTTGCCAAGTTTTTTGGCTTTTCATTTTTTTTCTATAACAATGGCCCATGTTTTAAAATGTTAGTTAGAAATATTATGTCTATGTTAAATTTTGCCTTTATTTAATCCTACTTGGCACAGGAAGAAGATAATTAGCTCTGTTTTTGCAAGGGGAATTAACTCAGCAGGTGTAGTTTTGTGGAGCAGATACCCATAGCAACTTATTACAATGTAATTATTCTTGCTGCACCATTCGGTTAATGGTGCCATTTAGCTATTTTTTTTACATTGTGGTGGTGAAGTAACAATGTGGCCGTAAAATACAAACTGCTATTGATATCTTTTTACTGCTTTTTTCCCAAACACATATTAAAGGCCATCTATACCAAATTAAGGGGGAGATTCAATATGGCCCTTTTCCGTCTAAAACCCACGTTAACCCGGAAAAAATTTGGGTTAACGTGGGTTTTGGTTGGATTTTAGAGCACAGCGCCATTTCTGAATGTTTTTGGAAATAGCGCTGTGCTAACGATCCAAAACCCATAGCTACTTTGTAGCGTGAAACTTAACGCTACGGCTTGTGGAGCGTTAAAGTCCCACTCCTTACCTTAGCCCGATCCCGCAATGCAATAACTGACGTAATCACGTTTACATCAGTTATTGTATCGCTGGATTGGGCCAAGGTAAGTAACGGGAGTAGCGATATTGAATCTCCCCGTTAGTTTTTTATGTTTCCTGTTACTGGAAATTATCAGGGTTATTTGATTAAAGTTCTTATTGTTCAAAATGGTGCTAATTTTGCCCCAACCAATCAGATGTTAGCTTTCAAATATTAAATAAGCAAAGCAAGTGCTGGATTGAAGGCATGCAGCAACACACACCAACCTCAGAGTATGGGCTACTTACATGTACTCATTTATAGATTAAGATGAGGCAATTCATTTTATCAGTATAGTTGGGTTTGTGGACCTCAATTGGCTGATACCAGGCAGTATGATATGTTTTTTTTCCACACAGGTTGACAATTACCGGCATGATTAAGAAAATACTTGACTGGAAATTACTAATTTTGATCCTCTATAAATACCTTTCTAAAAGGTGTTGAAAGCTTTTTATGTGTTACATTTCTACTAAAAAAATGCAGTAATCATTACTAATCAATGTTTCCTACTAATGCTGGGATAGGGATTATAGAAATAAAGCTAATATATCATTTCCTATCACCTGTAGTACTTGCAGGTTTTTAAAAATTCCTGGGCACACCAGCCGAGTTTTTGTCCCGACCGAGCGTTCGCTACTTGCTCAGTCAGATTAAATGACTGTCAGTCGCATCAATAATGGCCGCAGCCGACAGTGCACGCAACCGAACGTGCGGTCCCATAGGGAACCGCTTTATTTGCCGTGATTTACTGACAGTCACGATCGACTGTTTGTCTGAGATGGAAGAACAGGCGACAAGATTGGTCGCGGCCGGCCACCCCACACCATCAGATATTTCCGTCCGACCGACCGGTACACGTCACTAACGGTCGGTCACCCGGAAATATCTGCTGGTGTGTGCCCAGCCTAAGTCACTACCTGAAAGACCTTTGGACCTTTTCCTATTCTTATAAGCTTTATTTAAGGAAACCATTTGAATACAGAGTGAAAAACAGCAGATATCAATGTTTATAATGCTCAGTATTGCTGTCAAGTGGATTGGGCCCCTTCATAGGCCTAATAGTGGGAGCTATTTGTAAACGCCCTAAATTGCGATACCGTGTGTCATTGTAAATGTACGGGGGCGGTCCTACATTTACGGCGAATGTTCATTACTTAATGAATGATCGATCGTAGATTACCATGCGGTAGAAAACTATTGCAATGGTATTCTATAGGATCGTAAATCTATGATCGCGTAATCTTAGATTTAAGGTTGTTAGCAGTAATTTACGATCGTTGTCATTAATTAACGATAACGATCGTAAAATAACAGTCACTAAACTGATTGGAAATTAATGATCGGTTTAATGTTCGTAAAACTGATCATTAAAGGCGTGGAGCAATAACACACAGTACAAATAGGGCCCAATGTTCTGAAACATGTCAGTTGTAGGATAGGGGGACATGCTATGGTCTCCACATTACAAATAAATGCAGTCTCATTGTGGGTTGCAATAAGGTCCTGGCCAGGACCATCTCCTCCTAGACCCCATATTAATGACCACTTTGCGCAACTGATATTTTATTAGAATGCACAAAACGTTTAAAAAGGTAACTAAGCATCATTTATAATGGTCCCTTAAAGAAAGTTGATCACATGTATTTTACGAGATAATGTTCCTACTGTTAAAATATAAAGATAAAATGTACCTGTTAGTTCTAAGTCCGGTCAACTTAGTCAGTGGGTTTGAACATTTTAATGTCATGCACTCCTTTCTAATTTTAAAGGGTTACTCGAACACGCAAGATACCTCTGGAAGAATAGTGGAAGATAGTTCTGGCCCCTCACTTAAGCCAGCAATTCAAGACATTTCCTGCAGAGCTCCTAGGTTTAACCACCTGAAAAATTTTAAATAAGTATTTATATATTCCTAATAGTTTTGCAGCTAAAAATAAATCACTTAACAATATTTATTAAACACAACTGCTCTCCACTCTCTTATTATTGCCACTCAAAAACGTGCCAACACGGTGCCAGGGCTAACCTTCTAAATCTCTGTATATGAAAGTATGAATGTTCAACTTGTACAAGATCCCTTAGAGTTTGTAGTCCTGTATAAAAATAGTCAGTTTTTAATATTTTATATGGTCTTAGAACTCTTTGTTAACTTCTACTATCCCTACATTTAACAGGAAGGGGTATATTATAATTTATAATCTGTGCACCAATATCTATCTATCTATCTATCTATCTATCTATCTATCTATCTATCTATCTATCTATCTATCTATCTATCTATCTATCTATCTGTCTGTCTGTCTATCCAAATCTATCCATCCATCCATCTATCATTCTATCTATCTATCTATCTATCTATCTATCATCTATCTATCTATCTATTTATCTGTCTGTCTGTCTGTCTGTCTGTCTATCTATCCAATCTATCCAATCTATCCATCCATCCATCCATCTATCTATCATACTTAACAGTGCTGTCATTATGTCATTAATTATAAGAGGCATTTGTTTGGTCAGGACCCTCAGTCCTTGGTGACTTGTATATTGCACAGTTAGTGGTACATTAAAACTGTAATATTATTTACTTTAGAGTAGAATGATTTCATCTTTATTCACATATCCAATGTAAATAATGGCAGCCATTGTTCCGGATCGTATACTGGGAAAAAATCAACATAATAACGGTTAACAAAACAATTCAGGATGACAAAAAACAAAACATAACACTGAGCAACAAGTGCAAATGATTATATACGTAGGCAAATGTATGAATTTTAAAGTACATATCCCCCCAATCACAGCAGATTATAAGCATAAAAAAACAATAAACTATAGAAACCAACACTCTTTTGATGTCCTTTTGTGCATAAACATAATATGTCATTGAAATCAAACAAGCTAATGTGCAATTTATCACTATAAAATGATTCTAGAGAGGCGATAGATATATTGAATCACATAACAGCCAGAAAACAAAAAATGAGTTATCAATCTTGACTTAGGGAAATAATTATATTTCTAAGGGAGAATACATCATTATATGTAACACAATCATTTAAAGCAAATGAAATAGTGAACTAAAGTACGTGTTGCGGCTATGTTAATAAAAATATACACATTATATTAACTATTATTCTTGTTAACAAGTAACATTGTTATAACTTTTCAATTTTTAAGAGATCAATGCATATTCAGCTTGGGCATTAACAGGAGCTTTGAATGTGTGTTCAATGTTAATAATGCTGATGAGGCCCCCAATGGCTAGTGGGGTCACTGGAAACCTGACCCCTCCTCACATATTGCTCTAGTTACAGGGGAGCTGGATTGCACTGTACCATTTTCACCTGTGATCTGGTGACCTTAGGAGTGTAGCTCTTGTGAATGTTCCCGTTAATATAAACCAATACACAGGGTGCTTTCACACGCACATGGCATATAATGTTGGTTCATAAAGCCAACCAGATGCAACGATATTACAGCCAGAAACTGGGTTTTGGGCAACTTTTACTGTATCTATTATGAATAAATTCTCGAATGATTCCATTTTTATTGGACCAAGTTAGCTGAAGAGGTCACATACTAATTACCTCTGGCTGGAGACCCCCATCCCACTAAACTGTTCACCAGTAAGAGTTGCACCTGCTGATTAGTTTGCCTGGGTGATGTTTAAGGAAAATGGGTGGTGATAGGAAATGAGCTCTATCTTTATGTCTATAGCAGGCCAAAAAGATAACAATAAAAACTAGGAAGGGAAAGTATAAACTTTGAATTTAGCTTGACAGGCCACATTTTGGAAGGGAATATGTGTGTTTGTGCTGCAGATTTTAAAACTCAATAATGGCAATGATGAGGACATTGTTGTTTTTTACTTACCCTTTAAATATGGCTGTCACATGAATAAATTGGTAGGTCAGTTGGTGTGTGTACCTGTGTCAGGTTTGAAGTAAAATTTTTTTTTTTGTTATTGATCAAAATTTTTCTTGTCTATAGTTACCCTTAAATATGGCTGCCACGGAAATGGAAAGGTAGGTCAGTAGGTGTGTTTACCTGTGTCAGGTTGGGGGTTAAAAAAAAAACTTTTGAGATGATTGTCAAAATTAGTTATTTTGACTTTAGTTACCTTTAAAAAAAATAAAAACACAGTTGGTGTGTGTACTCGTGTCAGTTTGGGGAATAAAAGACTATTTTTTTTGATGATTGGTCAAAATGTGTTTTTTTTATTATACTTACCCTTTAAATATGGTTGCCACATAAATGAATGGGTAGCTCAGTCAGTGTGTGTACCTGTGTCAGGTTTGAAGTTAAAAAATTTTTTTTTCGTTATTGATCAAAATTTTTCTTGACTATAGTTACCCTTTAGTATGGCTGCCACGGAAATGGAAGGGTTAGGTCAGTAGGTGTGTTTACCTGTGTCAGGTTGGGGGTTAAAAAAAAAACTTTTGAGATGATTGTCAAAATTAGTTATTTTGACTTTAGTTACCTTTTAAAAAAAAAAATAATAACACAGTTGGTGTGTGTACTCGTGTCAGTTTGGGGAATAAAAGACTATATTTTTTGATGATTGGTCAAAATGTGTTTTTTTTATTATACCTACCCTTTAAATATGGTTGCCACATAAATGAATGGGTAGCTCAGTTAGGGTGTGTACCTGTGTCAGGTTTGAAGTTAAAAATTTTTTTTTTCGTTATTGATCAAAATTTTTCTTGACTATAGTTACCCTTAAATATGGCTGCCACGGAAATGGAAGGGTAGGTCAGTAGGTGTGTGTACCTGTGTCAGGTTAGGGGTTAAAAAAAAACTTTTGAGATGATTGTCAAAATTAGTTATTTTGACTTTAGTTACTTTCTAATTGTCAAAATTAGTTATTTTGACTTTAGTTACTTTCTAAAAAAAACAAATAATAACACAGTTGGTGTGTGTACTCGTGTCAGTTTGGGGAATAAAAGACTATATTTTTTGATGATTGGTCCAAATGTGTTTTTTTTTATTATACCTACCCTTTAAATATGGTTGCCACATAAATGAATGGGTAGCTCATTTAGTGTGTGTACCTGTGTCAGGTTGGGGGTTAAAAAATCAACCTTTTTGATTATTTGTCAAAATTAGTTTTTTTACTATAGTTACCCTTTAAGTATGCTGCCACGGAAATGTAAGGGTAGGTCAGTAGGTGTGTGCACCTGGGTCAGGTTCAGGGGCAAGCACAGGATTTTCAAGGGGGGGATTCCTGAATGGGTTACCACCGAACAACCCCAGAAGGAAGTTCATGACCAAATACATGCATATATTTATTATATATGCATCATAATATATATTATATATTTTGTACTTGCCATAATTATCATCACAGTTAGCCAAATATCACTTTTGTTATAAAGTATCTTCATTAGGTTGGGTACATACGAGCAGATTTGTTGGCCCAACCTGCCGATATTTATGTGTATCGGTTGGTTGGTCTAAAAAATCTGAGGGATTTCGGCCAATGTCAGTAAAAATGTGCGGTCCATAGGAGACATTTGCCGCGACTAACTGTGCGGGGAATAAAAGACTATATTTTTTGATGATTGGTCAAAATGTGTTTTTTGATTATACCTACCCTTTAAATATGGTTGCCACATAAATGAATGGGTAGCTCAGTCAGTGTGTGTACCTGTGTCAGGTTTGAAGTTTAAAAATTTTTTTTTTCGTTATTGATCAAAATTTTCTTGACTATAGTTTACCCTTAAGTATGGCTGCCACGGAAATGGAAGGGTAGGTCAGTAGGTGTGTGTACCTGTGTCAGGTTGGGGGTTAAAAAAAAACTTTTGAGATGATTGTCAAATTAGTTATTTTGACTTTAGTTACTTTCTAAAAAAACAAATAATAACACGCGTTGGTGTGTTGTACTCGTGTCAGTTTGGGGAATAAAAACTATTTTTTTGATGATTGGTCCAAATGTGTTTTTTTTTAATTATACCTACCCTTTAAATATGGTTGCCACATAAATGAATGGGTAGCTCATTTAGTGTGTGTACCTGTGTCAGGTTCAGTGGGCAAGCACAGGATTTTCAAGGGGGGGATTCCTGAATGGGTTACCACCGAACAACCCCAAGGAAGTTCATGACCAAATACATGCATATATTCTATTATATATGCATCATATAATATTATATATTTTGTACTTGCCATAATTATCATCACAGTAGCCAAATATCACTTTTGTTATAAAGTATCTTCATTGGAGTTGGGTACATACGAGCAGATTTGTTGGCCCAACCTGCCGATATTTATGTGTATCGGTTGGTTGGTCTAAAAAATCTGAGGGATTTCCCAATGTCAGTAAAAATTGTGCGGTCCATAGGAGACATTTGCCGCGACTAACTGTGCGGGGGAATAAAAGACTATATTTTTTTGATGATTGGTCAAATGTTGTTTTTTGATTATACCACACCCTTTAAATATGGTTGCCACATAATGAATGGGTAGCTCAGTCAGTGTGTGTACCTGTGTCAGTTTGAGTTAAAAATTTTTTTTTTCGTTATTGATCAAATTTTTCTTGACTATAGTTACCCTTAAGTATGGCTGCCACGGAAATGGAAGGGTAGGTCAGTAGGTGTGTGTACCTGTGTCAGGTTGGGGGTTAAAAAAAAACTTTTGAGATGATTGTCAAAATTAGTTATTTTGACTTTAGTTACTTTCTAAAAAAAACAAATAATAACACAGTTGGTGTGTGTACTCGTGTCAGTTTGGGGAATAAAAGACTATATTTTTTGATGATTGGTCCAAATGTGTTTTTTTTAATTATACCTACCCTTTAAATATGGTTGCCACATAAATGAATGGGTAGCTCAGTCAGTGTGTGTACCTGTGTCAGGTTTGAAGTTAAAAAATTTTTTTTTTCGTTATTGATCAAAATTTTTCTTGACTATAGTTACCCTTAAGTATGGCTGCCACGGAAATGGAAGGGTAGGTCTGTAGGTGTGTGTACCTGTGTCAGGTTGGGGGTTAAAAAAAAAAACATTTGAGATGATTGTCAAAATTAATTATTTTGACTTTAGTTACCTTTTTAAAAAAAAAAAAATAACACAGTTGGTGTGTGTACTCGTGTCAGTTTGGGGAATAAAAGACTATATTTTTTGATGATTGGTCCAATGTGTTTTTTTTTATTATACCTACCTTTTAATATTGTTGCACATAAATGAATGGGTAGCTCATTCAGGGTGTATCTGTGTCAGGTTTGAAGTTAAAAACATTTTTTTTCATTATTGATCAAAATTTTTCTTGACTATAGTTACCCTTAAGTATGGCTGCCACGGAAGAAGGGTAGGTCAGTAGGTGTGTGTACCTGTGTCAGGTTGGGGGTTAAAAAAAAACTTTGAGATGATTGTCAAAATAGTTATTTTGACTTTAGTTACCTTTTAAAAAAAAAAAATAAAACACTGTTGGTGTGTGTACTCGTCAGTTTGGGGAATAAAAGACTATATTTTTGATGATGGTCAAAATGTGTTTTTTTTATTATACCTACCCTTAACCCTTTCACTGCCAGAGATTTTTCATTTTTGTTTGGCGTTACCTGCCAGAAGAATTTTCAGGATTTTGCCCTCAATCTCGCTTAGACTAATTTTACAGTAGGAAACCTTGCAGTAAATCAGAATATTATACATTGTTTTTTCAGCACAAAGTCTACTTTAAAATGGTAACAGAATTTTGTAACTTTTTCTGGAAATTTTAACTGAATTATGGGTAAAATACGCAAAAAAAATGAAAAATTTGCAATTTTCATGGATTTTTCCCATTTTTACTTATAGTTATCTTAAGGTTACACACAAAATCTTACTGTTTCTAAAAGCTCAGATACCCCGAGTACACGATACCAGATATATGTAGGTACCCGACTTTTCCTGTACAGGAGACCCCACCAAACTAAAACTGCACCTTCAAGAATATTACACCAATTAAAATGTATAACCACTACGGACAGTTTAACATAGAAATCTACCAAATTAACTAAAATATCCCCACAAGTGAGATATTTTTAGAAACTAACACACCACAGATTTTATGAGTGAGGTTAGCTTGGATCAAAAGCAGATACCCCGACGCAGCTCTTCGTCCAATTGTAAGTTATTTTCTCACATTTTCCTTTTTTTCCTCAACTGTAAAATCAGAGACAAAATCAAATGTGAATTTCAGCTAAAAACTGTGGAGGAAAGTTCAAACGCATCTCAAATATGAAAGCCTAACCCCTCCCGAATAAAACGGTATGCCACTTCATGGTGTACCCAGAGACATGTCTACCAACTAACCCAGCGACCCAGTGCCAAATGTCAGTAGCAGCAAAAAAAAAAATAGCCAGTTTTGTATTTGAACAGTCTGCAGTTTTTCCACAAAACACCCCCCCAACTCAGAAATACCCCCCACAAACTTATCACTACACACCTTCAGCTATGTAATGCTGTATTTCGTTCATTCATACCATCAATGGTGTGGGCGCAGTTCTTCGTAGAAGTTTTGCACTTTTACCAGATTTTCCAAAAAAATTAACATCAACAACATTCAAAAAGGTAGAAATCATGCCAAACCCCATGGAATGTAAAAAAAAATTACCAAATATCAATCTCCCAAATGTCCTGAATCAAACGGTATGCCATATGTTGGTTACACACCGACGTGGAAGCGAAAAGCCACAAAGTGAGACAATGCACGATGGCTCAGAAACACGAAAATATTTAGCCAATTCCGAATTCGGACAGTCTGCAGTTTTTTCCAACAAACACCCCCGTAACTTAGAAATAACCCCCACAAACTATATATTCCTGAAATTTACACACCTTCAGCTATGTAACACGTAGCTTTGTTCATCATACCATCAATGGTTGTGGGCGCAATTCTTCTTAGAAGTTCGCATTTGTCTGAAAAAATGAACAAAAAAACACTTCAAAAGGTAGAAATCATGCCAAACCTCATGGAATGTAAAAAAAATTTACTAAATATCATCTCCCAAATGTCCTGAATCAAACGTATGCCATATGTGTGGTTACACACTGGTAGTGGAACAAAAGCCACAAAGTGAAACAATGCCCAATGGCTCAGAAACAGCAAAAATATTCAGACAAATCTGAATTTGAACAGTCTGCAATTTTCCCCCACAAAACAACCCCCACAAACCATATATTTCTCAAACCACACACCTTTATCACGAAATTCTGTAGTTTGTTCATTCGTACCATCAATGGTGTGGCGTATTTCTTCTAGAAGTTCACAGTTTTAGCAAATTTTCTAAAAAAATTGAAAAAAAACACTCTCAAAGGTAGAAATCATGCCAAATCCCAAGTAATGTAAAAAAAAGTTACCAAATATCAATCTCCCAAATGTCCTGAATCAAACGTATGCCCTATGTATGGTTACACACGCAAACGTGGAATCAACTAGCCACAAAGTGAGCCAATGAACAATGGCCCAATTACAACAACTTTTCAGATTTGTCAGACTAAAACACCCCTCTATATTAGAAATCCACCCCCCCAAACTATATATTTTTGGAATCTACACATCTTCAGCTACACAAGGTGTTCATCTTTTTAGATACCACCAATGATATGAGCGCAGTTTCATGTAAAATTTTGCTTTTTTACCAGATTTTCAGGAAAAATTTATAAAAATACAATTCAAAGTTAAAAATCATGGCAAATTTCCATGTCATGTAAAAAAACTTGTCAATTATCAATCTTACAAATGCCCTGAATCAAACGGTATGCCATATGCATGGATGTACAAGGGACATGGCCACCAACTAGCTCAAATGGGACACATGCACAAGTGTATTATAAGATAAAAATCAAAGTGCTCTGTAATTTCAAACAGCCCCAAACTTGGAAATGCCCCCCACAAATAAAACCCCAACTAAATATCAATCTCCCACATGTTCTGAATCAAACGGTATGCCCTATGTGTGGATGCACACAGAGACGTGGCCACCAACTAGCTCAAATGGGATGCATGCACAAATGCAATTACAAGAAAATCAAAGTGCTCTGTAATTTGAACAGCCTACCCTTTTTCTAAGGAAACATCCAGAACACGGAATTCCCCCCACAAGCTATATATTTTTGGAATCTACACACCTTCAGCCTACGTTACGATGCCATGCTTTCATACATACATGAAGAATTCCAGACCCAGTGATCCAAAGAACTCTTGTGTTTTTAGGAGGTTTTGTGAAAAATAAAATAAGATGATTCAAGGATTGAAATCCTACCTAAACCAACTTGACAAGCAAAAAAACCCACTAAATGTCAATCTCCCACATATCCTACATCAAACGGTATGCCATATGTGTGGGTGCACACAGAGACGTGGCCACCAACTAGCTCAAATGGGACACATGCACAAGTGTAATTACAAGAAAAAATTCAAAGTTGTCTGTAATTTCAAACAGCCCCAAAACTTGGAAATGCCCCCCACAAATAACCCCCCCACTAAATATCACTCTCCCACATGTTCTGAATCAAACAGTATGCCATGTGTGTGGATGTACAGAGACGTGGCCACCAACTAGCTCAAATCGGACGAATGCACAAGTGTAATTACAAGAAAAAAAATCAAAGTGCTCTGTAATTTCAAACAGCCCCAAAACTTGGAAATGCCCCCCACAAATAAAACCCCCCACTAAATATCAATCTCCCACATGTTCTGAATCAAACGTTATGCCATATGCGTGGATGCACACAGAGACGTGGCCACCAACTAGCTCAAATCAGACGCATGCACAAATGCAATTACAAGAAAGAATCAAAGTGATCTGTAATTTGAACAGCCTACACTTTTTCTAAGGAAACGGTCCCGAAACATGGAAATTCTCCCCACAAACTATATATTTTTGGAATCTACACACCTTCAGCTACGTTACGATGCCATGCTTTTATACATTTCCAGACCCACTGATCCAAAGAAGTCCGTGTTTTTACGAGGTTTTGTGAAAAATAAAATAAGATGATTCAAGGGTTGAAATCCTACCTAAACCCTTTTGACAAGCAAAAAAACCCACTAAATGTCAATCTCCCACATATCCTGCATCAAACAGTATGCCATGTGTGGGTGCACACAGAGACGGGGCCACTAACTAGCTCAAACTGGACGCATGCACAAGTCCAATTACAAGAAAAAAATCAAAGTGTTCTGTAATTTGAACAGCCTAATCAACTTGGAAATACCCCCCACAAACTATATATTTTTGGAAGCTACACACCTTCAGCTACGTGATGGTATCATGCTTTCGTATATACATGAAGAATTCCAGGCGCTGTTATCCATAGAACTCCGTGCTTTTAGGAGATTTTGTGAAAAAATAAAATAAGAGGACTCAATGATTGAAATCCTACCTAAACCCACTCGGCAAGAAAAAACCACTAAACGGCAATCTCCCACATGTCCTGAATCAAACGGTATGCCATAAGGGGGGTGCAAACAAGAGCGGGGCCACAACTAGCTCAAATTGGACGTATGCACAAGTCCAATTACAAGAAAAAAATCAAAGTGTTCTGTAATTTGAACAGCCTAGTCAACTTGGAAATACCCCCCACAAACTATATATTTTTGGAAGCTACACACCTTCAGCTACGTGATGGTATCATGCTTTCGTATATACATGAAGAATTCCAGGCGCTGTTATCCATAGAACTCCGTGCTTTTAGGAGATTTTGTGAAAAAATAAAATAAGAGGACTCAATGGTTGAAATCCTACCTAAACCCACTCGGCAAGAAAAAACCCACTAAACGGCAATCTCCCACATGTCCTGAATCAAACGGTATGCCATAAGGGTGGGTGCAAACAGAGACGGGGCCACCAACTAGCTCAAATGGGATCCATGCGCAATTGCAATTACAAGAAAAAATTAAAAAACGCCACAACCCACCCCCCACACCAATCCCCACTCCCCCTTTTAGTGGTATTTTAGTGAAAAGCAGTTAGTACGGAGAGTCCCACAAGTTTTTGCACACTTTACTGATCCTAAAAATTCAGTCCGGTCTTTTTTTGGTACCTCTGCAAAATTCCCTACTAAAATAGGCTTAGTTTCCCTTGAAATCGAACAAATAATGATCCGCGTTTACTTTAGCGATATCACCGGGGACATTGGGAAGCTTGGAGAAGACAATTTTTTTTGCTAATTTATAGTTTTTAGGTAAAAAAAAAAAGGTGTGTGTATCACTTTAAGATTTTATTTTGTGTGCATTTCCCCTTTTTTGGGGGGATCATTCCCAAAGATGATCATCAAATCATCTTAGGGAATGATAACGAACTTGGAATACGGGCATAAATGCCCATTTTCCAATTCGAAATCCGATCGGAAAAATCACTTCCCGGAAATCATTTTCCAGGAAGTAATTTTTCAATTATTGGCAAAGATCAATAATTTGGTGACCAGAAGTGATCACCAAATTTTGATCTCTGTCCCCATTTTTTTTCTAAGTCTTCGCTAAGTAGCAAAGACTTAGAAAAAATCCTATTTGTGAATGGAACTTTGAGTTCCATTCACAAAATATATAGTAAAGCTGTCAGCATGACAGCTTGTACTATACAGGTACTGCAGCATGATCTATATGGAGATCACACTGCAGTACTTCTACTAGACCACCAGGGGCAGCCTCTTACCTCTCTATGGGAAGACCCGGTGAAGGAGGATGCATGTGACGTCACCGGGGTCTCCCTTTCCGCTTCCTGTGATTCCTCAACATCGGACCAGCTTCCTCCATGCGGACCTACCTAAAGGTCCGCAGTTGAATGCTGCCCCCCGATCGCCCCTAGCGGGGGCCAAATTTTTTTTTGCTGCAGGGAAGCCACAGATCGTATATTCACGATCTGTGGCAGTTTGGTCATTCACTGCACAGATCGTGAATATACGATCTGTGGCAGGGAAAGGGTTAAATATGGTTGCCACATAAATGAATGGGTAGCTCAGTTAGTGTGTGTACCTGTGTCAGGTTGGGGGTTAAAAAATCAACCTTTTTGATTATTTGTCAAAATTAGTTTTTTTACTATAGTTACCCTTTAAGTATGCTGCCACGGAAATGTAAGGGTAGGTCAGTAGGTGTGTGCACCTGGGTCAGGTTCAGGGGCAAGCACAGGATTTTCAAGGGGGGGATTCCTGAATGGGTTACCACCGAACAACCCCAGAAGGAAGTTCATGACCAAATACATGCATATATTCTATTATATATGCATCATATAATATTATATATTTTGTACTTGCCATAATTATCATCACAGTTAGCCAAATATCACTTTTGTTATAAAGTATCTTCATTAAGGTTGGGTACATACGAGCAGATTTGTTGGCCCAACCTGCCGATATTTATGTGTATCGGTTGGTTGGTCTAAAAAATCTGAGGGGATTTCGGCCAATGTCAGTAAAAATTGTGCGGTCAATAGGAGACATTTGCCCCGACTAACTGTGCTTTGTCCCGGCCGACTGCTTGTAGTGGCGAATGGTCGAGATTAAAAATTTGGCCATTTGTTCCAAGCCTAATGTTCTCTTTTACGGAGAAATCCCCATTTGCCTTTCAATATCATTAATGTCTTTCAAAGTCAGAGCTGTGACACGGACGGTGGATCTGACAGAATTTGCTGAATATTGTCAATATCAGGATCTGACAAGACAGAACACTTCCATTTCTGGTTCCCTTTACTACAGTAGGGCAAGCTGATAACATTAGACCATGTATGGGCACATTGAACTATCATTCTGTATATGGAATATATGGAACAATCACTCCAGTGTATATATAATATATATAATGAAATGTTAATAGTCAGCTACCACCTCCAGGATTTCCTAATTCCTGCTCAATAAGCTCCATCACAGTGGGTTAAGTACAGTAAGTTCTGTATATAAACCCAGTGTCAGCAATCACCTTCAGCAGCTGCGGGGTTAATAGTGATACAGTTTTGTATCAATTATGATTAATTATGGTGCTGTCAATCACAGGGGAGACTGGATACAATTTTGAAACATACAAATGCTGCTTCTTACTCATAGCTCAATTATCAATGTAACAATCTATGTAACAGTCTGTGTAACAGTCTATGGACACCAGGAGAAGCAGAATAGCAGTCTGCACTGAGCAGACAGAAAGGGAGGATTCCAGGCACTAGGAATCCCCCCCCCAAACACGCCCCTGAGGTTGGGGGTTAAAAACAAAAAACTTTGTTGATGATTAGTCAAAATTGCTTTTTTTTAAAAATATAGTTACCCTTTAAATATGGCTGCCATGGAAATGGAAATGTAGGTCAATAGGTGAGTGTACCTGGGTCAGGTTTGGGGCTAAAAAACATTTTTTTTTGATGATTGGTCTTTTTTTTAACTTTAGTTAACCTTCAAAGGGCAAGTCAAGCCCAAAAATTACTCTGCTTTAAAATGTGTATTAGCCCCCCAAACACCACTTTCGCAGAGTTGTCACATTTTAAAGATGCCCCAGAGCTTACTTACCCGATCCGGTCCCTCCCCGGCTATTCCATGCCCCCTGCTCCTGTTTCGATTTTGTTGCGAGCAAAAACAAGAGCAGGGGACTTCTGCGCTGACAGTCAATTCTCTTCCTGGTCGTGGCTGTCAGGCAATTGGGAGTGACATCATGTCGCGCCTTAACTGACAGCCGCAACCAGGAAGTGGAGCGGCTGTCAGCAGCAGCTGCGCAGCAGAAGCGGCAAGGGACCGGGTCAGGTAAGTAAGCTCTGGGGCATCTTTGAAATGTGACAACTCTGCAAAAGTGGGGTTTAGGGGGCTAATACACATTTTATAGCAGAGTAATTTTTTGGATGGACATTCCCTTTAAGTATGGCTGCAACAGTAATGGAGGGAAAGGTCAATAAGTGTGTGTACCTGTTGGGGGTTAAAAAAAACAAACTTTTTAATGATTAGTCAAAAAATTTTTTTTGACTATAGTTACGCTTTAAGTATGGCTTCCACGGAAATGGAAGGGTAGGTCAGTAGGTGTGTGTACTTGTGTCTGGTTAAGGGGGGTATGTTTTTTTTGTGTTTACAACCAAAATTAACTTTTACTGAGGATATATCAAAATTATCTTTTTTGACTTTATTTACCATTTAAGTATGGCTGTCATAGGAATAGAAGGGTAGGTCAGTAGGTGTGTATACCCATGTGAGATTGGGGATATGTATTTTTGCATGTATGACCATATAACTAACTTTTATTGAGGATATATCAAAATTTGATTAGATGTACAGCCATTTTAGCGAACGTTAACATGGTCGTTAATGGTATGGTTTTGCTGAAAAGCGATATCACGCCTTTATAAATATGGCCCTTAGGGCTAAAAAAGCAATACCGCAGCTTTAAAGGGACACTATACTGAAAAAATTACTTTGCCTCATCTTAATCTAGAATTAAATACATGTAAGTAGCACTTACTCTGATATGCGTGTGTTGCTGCCTGCCTTCAATCCAGTACACATTTTGTTTAGGAGCAGTATCCTCCCTCCCTCTTTTAATCACTCCCACTTCCATCCGACCTGACTTTTCCCCACATACTAACTGTCAAACCTGCACACAGCATACAGCATTCCAACTGTCACAACTGTCACCATTCTAGCTACAGTAAAACTACATACAGAAGAATAGTTTTTGAGAGCAAGGAACTTGATTGACAGCTGAAATATAAGAAGTTTTAGATTGGATATCTAAAGAAATAGGAGGTATATCAACAAAAAAACGATACAGTGGTGGTTGGGAAGCATTATAGATTCCAGTTAAGGTAAATTTAAAATAACCTATTTTTTCGGTATAGATGCCCTTTAATGATCGGTATTGTAAATTTACGATCGTTAAACTGATCGGAGATTAATGGTCGGTTTAACAATCGGAAATTTACAACACCGATTGCAAATTTACGATACCGATCGTAAATCTATGATAACAAAGTAGATTTACGATCCCCATAGAATACCATTGCGGTAGTTTACTACCGCGTGTGATTCTACGATCGAACGTTCGTAGAATCGCGATCGTATATTAACTAACCCGCGGTATTGCTAAAAAGCGATATCGCGGCTTTATAAATATGGCCCTTAATGTAGGGAAAGACCGGAAGAAACTGCAACTGATGTAAAAAAATAAATGACAGTTGGAGAGGACTATTAAAGGGTAACTGTGGTCTTAAATTCTTCCAAACTAGTAAGAATTATAAAAAAGCCTTCCATCTTACCTTCAAAATAAAATCTAAATCACATCTCTAGATAAAATTTGTGAGAAGTTATTGGTGGAAAGGTTCAGCAATATTACTTCCTGTTTGAACACTTCCTGTTTTCAGCCATGTGACCAGCCTTTGCCTGCATTAATAGGCTCCCCTCCTAACTGTCATCCCCACTCAAGCACCTGATTTCCCCAGCATTAAGTCTTAACTCAGCATGCTTCTCCCCTGGGCGGATGTAAATATTTCCCCAAATGTGAATATTTCAAAACAGTTTGTTTCATGGTCATAGACACAAATGCTGATACCCCCAGCCCCCAAGTGTCTACACAATACACTGTCTACAATAATCAGGCTACCCACTATACCATGTCTATATGCACTATACACTGTCTGCTATAATCAGTCTACCCACTATGCTATGTCTATTTGCACCATACCCTGTCTACCATAATCAGTCTACCCACTATAATATGTCTATATGCACCATACCCTGTCTACCACAATCAGTCTACCCACTATGCTATGTCTATATGCACTATACACTGTCTACCATAATCAGTCTACCCACTATGCTATGTCTATATGCACCATACCCTGTCTACCATAATCAGTCTACCCACTATGCTATGTCTATATGCACTATACCCTGTCTACCATAATCAGTCTACCCACTATGCTGTGCCTATATGCACCATACCCTGTCTACCATAATCAGTCTACCCCCTATGCTGTGCCTATTGCACACCCCTTGTACCATAATCAGTCTACCCATATACTATGTCTATATGCACCATACCTGTGTACTATAATCAGTCTACCCACTATGCTATGTCTATATGCACCCTAACCCTGTCTACCATATCCGTCTACCCACTATGCTATGTCTATATGCACTATACGGCAAAAGCAACAAAGTTGGAGGAGCACACTATTTCATTTCCAGTGTTTTATTTAGGCAAAAAACATACAACGTTTCGGGGGATGTGACTTCCCCTTCCTCAGGTATACCTGAGGAAGGGAAGTCACATCCCCCGAAACGTTTGTATGTTTTTGCCTAAATAAAACACTGGAAATGAAATAGTGTGCTCCTCCAACTTTGTTGCTTTTGCCGTATTGCTGTGGCCCTTGAGGTGGAGGGTGGGAGGATTGCAACCTATCAACTGGAGCCGTGCCAAAGGAGGTGTGCTGGAGTGTACCTACTTGAGGACTGTAAACTATATGCACTATACCTGCTACCATAATCAGACTACCCATGCTGTGCCTATATGCACCATACCCTGTCTACATAATCAGTCTACCCACTATACTATGTCTATATGCACCATACCTGTGTACTTAATCAGTCTACCCACTATGCTATGTCTATATGCACCATACCCTGTCTACCATAATCAGTTACCCAATATGCTATGTCTATATGCACTATACCCTGTCACCATAATCAGTTACCCACTTGCTATGTCTATATGCACCATACCCTGTCTACCTTAATCGGTCTACCCACTACTATGTCTATATGCACCATACCCTGTCTACCATATCAGTTACCCACTATGTATGTTATATGCACCATACCCTGTCTACATAATCAGTCTTACCCACTATCTACTATGTCTATATGCACCATACCCGTCTACATAATCAGTCTACCCACTATGTATGTCTATATGCACCATACCTTGTCTACCATAATCAGTCTACCCACTATGCTATGCTATATGCACCATACCCTGTCTACCATAATCAGTCTAACCAATATGCTATGTCTATATGCACCATACCCTGTCTACCAAATCAGTCTACCCACTATGCTATGTCTATATGCACCATACCCTGTACCATAATCAGTCTACCCACTAGCTATGTCTTATGCACCATACCTGTCTACCTATAACGTCTACCCACTATTGTCTATATTATGCACCATACCCTGTCTACTATAATCAGTTACCCATATCTATGCCATTATATGCACATACACCCTGCTCTCATAATCAGTCTACCCACTATACTATGTCTATATGCACCATACCCTGTCTACTATAATCAGTCTACCCACTATGCTATGTCTATATGCACCATACCCTGTCTACCATAATCAGTCTACCCACTATACTATGTCTATATGCACCATACCCTGTCTAATATAATCAGTCTACCCACTATGCTATGTCTATATGCACTATACCCTGTCTACCATAATCAGTCTACCCACTATGCTATGTCTATATGCACCATACCCTGTCTACCTTAATCGGTCTACCCACTATGCTACCCACTAAAGCCTGTCTACCATAATCAGTCTACCCACTATGCTATGTCTATATGCACCATTACCCTGTCTACCATAATCAGTCTACCACACATGCTATGTCTATATGCACCATACCCTGTCTACCTATATCAGTCTACCCACTATGCTATGTCTATATGCACCATACCCTCTCTACTATAAATCATCTACCCACTATACTATGTCTATATGCACCATACCCTGTCTACTATAATCAGTCTACCCACTATACCATGTCTATATGCACTATACACTGTCTGCTATAATCAGTCTACCCACTATGCTATGTCTATTTGCACCATACCCTGTCTACCATAATCAGTCTACCCACTAATATGTCTATATGCACCATACCCTGTCTACCACAATCATCTACCCACTATGCTATGTCTATATGCACTATACACTGTCTACCATAATCAGTCTACCCACTATGCTATGTCTATATGCACCATACCCTGTCTACCATAATCAGTCTACCCACTATGCTGTGCCTATATGCACCATACCCTGTCTACCTAATATCTAACCACATACTATGTCTATATGCACCATACCTGTGTACTATAATCAGTCACCCACTATGCTATGTTATATGCACCATACCCTGTCTACCATAATCCGTCTACCCACATGCTATGTCTAATGCACTATACACTGTCTACCATATCAGTCTACCCACTATCGGCCTATATGCACCATACCCTGTTTCTACCATTAATCAGTCTACCCACTATACTTTGTCTATATGCACCATACCCTGTCTACTATATCAGTCTACCCACTATGCTATGTCTATAGCAACATACCCTGTCTACATAATCAGTTCTACCCACTATGCTATGTCTATATGCACATACCCTGTCTACCATAATCAGTCTACCCACTATGCTATGTCTATATGACCATACCCTGTCTACCTAATCGTCTACCCACTATGCTATGATTTATATGCAATACCCTGTCCTATAATCAGTCTACCCACTATACTATGTCATATGCACCATACCCTGTCTACTATAATCGTCACCCACATATATGTCTATATCACCATCCCTGTCTACTCATAATCAGTCTACCCACTATGCTATGTTATATGCACCAACCTGTCTACCATAATCGTCTACCCACTATGCTATGTTATTGCACAACCCTGTCTACCTTAATCGGTTACCCACTATGCTATGTCTATATTGAACAGTACCTGTTACATATCAGTCTACCCACTATGCTATGTCTATATGCACATACCCTGTCTCATAATCAGTCTAACCACCTATACTATGTCTATATGCACCATACCCTGTCTACCTAATCAGTTATACCACTATGCTATGTCTATATGCATAACCCTGTTCACATAATCAGTCTACCCACATTACATGTCTATATGCACCATACCCTGTTACCATAATCAGTCTACCACTTTGCTATGTCTATATGCACATACCCTGTCTCCATAACATCTACCCACTATCTATGTCTATATGCACCATACCCTGTCTACCTATAATCAGTTAACCATATGCTATGTCTATATGCAATACCCTGTCTACCATAATCAGTCTACCCACTATGCTATGTCTATATGCACCATACCCTGTCTACCTATAATCGTCTACCCACTATGTATGTCTATATGCACCATACCCTGTCTACATACGTCTACACATCTATGCTAATGACCATACCCTGTCTACTTAATCAGTCTACCCACTATGCTGGCTATATGCACCATACCCTGTCTACATAATCAGTCTACCACTATCTATGTCTATATGCACCATACCTGTCTACCTAATCAGTCTACCCCACATGCTATGTCTATATGCACCATACCCTGTCTACCATAATGTCTACCCACTATGCTATGTCTATATGCACCATACCCTGTCTACCATAATCAGTCTACCCACTATGCGTGCTATATGCACCATACCCTGTCTACCATAATCAGTCTACCCACTATACTATGTTATATGCACCATACCCTGTGTACTATAAGACAGTCTACCCACTATGCTATGTCTATATGCACCATACCTGTCTACCATAATCAGTCTACCCACTATGCTATGTCTATATGCACTAAACTGTCTACCATAATCAGTCTACCCCACTATGCTATGTCTATATGCACCATACCCTGTCTACCTATAATCGTCTACCACTATTGCTATGTCATATCAGCACCATACCCTGTCTACCATAATCAGTCTACCCACTATACTATGTCTATATGCACCATACCCGTCTACTATAATCAGTCTACCACTTATACTCTTCATGCACCATACCCTGTGTACTTAATCGTCTACCCACATGCTTGTCTATATGCACCTACCTGTTCTACATAATCACGTCTACCACTATGCTATGTCTATATGCCACATACCCTGTCTACCATAATCAGTCTACCCACGATGCTGTCTATATGCACCATACCCTGTCTACCATAATCCGTCTACCCCTATACTATGTCTATATGCACCATAACCTGTTACATAATCAGTCTACCCACTATGCTATGTCTATAGCACCATACCTGTTCTACCATAATCAGTCTACCCACTATGCTATGTCTATATGCACTATACCCTGTCTACCATATCAGTTACCCACTATGCTATGTCTATATGATACCATTAACCTTCTACCATAATCGTTCTACCCACTATGCTATGTCTATATTGCACCCATACCTGTCATACCATAATCAGTCTACCCACTATGACTAGGTCTATATGCACCATACCCTGTCTACCTTAATCGTCTTACCCACTATCTATGTTATATGCACCCATACCTGTTACTATAATCAGTCTACCCACTATGCTATGTCTATGGCACCATACCCTGTCTACCATAGTAAGTCCTACCCAACTATGCTATGTCTATATGCACACTATACCCTGTCTACTATAATCAGTCTACCACTAATATGCTATGTCATATGCACCATACCCTGTCTACCTAATCAGTCTACCCACTATACTATGTCTATATGCACCATTACCCGTCTACTATAATCAGTTACCCACATCATGTCTATATGCACATACCCGTCTACATAATCAGTCTACCCACATACTATGTCTATATGCACCATTACCTGTCTAACTATAATCAGTCTACCCACTATGCTATGTCTATATGCACCATACCCTGTCTACCATAACAGTCTACCCACGTTATGCTGTGCCTATATGCACCATACCCTGTGTCTACCATAATCAGTCTACCCACTATTCTATGTCTATATGCACCATACCCTTCTACCATATCAGTCTACCCCACTATGCTATGTCTATATGCACATACCTGTCTACCATAATCAGTCTACCCACTATGCTATGTCTATATGCACCATACCCTGTCTACCTAATCAGTCTACCCATATGCTATGTCTATATGGCACATACCCTGTCTACCATAATCAGTCTACCCACTATCATGTCTATATGCACAAACCTGTTCTACTTATAGCTCACATGTATATACATACCTGTCTACCTTAATCGGTGTCTACCCCTATTCTATGTTTATGCACCAATCCCTGTTACTAAATCAGTCTCCCCTATGCCATGTCATATATGCACCATATACCCGGTTACCATAATCGGTCATACCCAACGTATATGTAATATCAACGCATACCTCGTCTACATAATCGTCATACCACTAATGATATGTCTATATTGCCACCTTATACCCTGTGACCATAATCAGTCTACCCCTAGCATGTATCTATGCACAACCCCTGTCTACCATTAATCGGTCGACCCACTATGCATGTATATGCCACTAAAGCCTGTCTACCATAATCAGTCTACCCACTATGCTATGTCTATATGCACTAAAGCCTGTCTACCTGCTATATGCTGTCACCATGTACTATAGCCTGTCTACCCACTATACTTTATCCATATTGTTTTGTGTGAGTAGTATATCCTGATTCTGGCAGAATACTGCACCAGTTGGTATTATCCAATAATAAGATCATTTTAATGAAATGTTGCAGCTTTATTAATAAATATTTGTTTATTTGAAATGCTAGTAAGCAAGGGGCCCATAGAACATGTTTGATATTGTGAACCCAAGACAGATTAAATGTAAAAATAAAATAATGTAAAATTTTCTATCTCCCCAAAATGGAAATATTAGCATTTATGGGAAACAATGACCAGTATATTGTACGTTACATAGACTTCCAATGAAAGTAAACAACACAATAATACTGCATATAGGACTTAAATGTTGCTCCTTACTAGGTTATTTATCAAACCTGTATTTATTACCGGTATTTGTGACCTAAGGAAGTTGCAGCACATTTCAGATCCATCTGCCCATTGCATTTAATAATTTCTATCATACCTACCTACCTATGTCCTCTAACTGGCTGGTTAACTAAATAAGTTACCTGAATGACAACAAAAGGGTCAGATGAGGCCAACCAAAGGGCAAACTATTTGCAGTGAGATGAGGATGGATGGTTAAAGTGTAATCTACCATTTAGTATCAATGATTTTGAGTAACAATCTCTGGCTTTTCATATCAGTAAATGGCATAGATGGTTTTGTATTGGTACAGTGACATGTGTGATCACTTGAATGCATTTTACTAGTAGCCTTGATGGTGTTTGAAGCCTAGGTGACCCCACAGGATTAGTGCCTGCTATTTATAGCTGGCTAAAAATAGCTCCCTTGTTTTCTTTGGGACATAGGAGCCTCTTACTGAACATAATTAGGTCTATTTTTAGCTACAAGTTGCAGCAGCGAAAGATTTAATAAATATTAATAAACATTTCATTGTCACATGCCCTAAATCAAACACTCAATGAGGCAGTCTGTTTCATTGTCATTGGACCACAATCTCTAACAGATTTCCATTGGCTGTGTTTAAGAATTGTGTGGGCCACCATAGACATCATTAGAGTTAGTTTTTGTGGAAGGAAGCTATGGTTTGTTGATATGATGGAATCCTCTTCACTCCCTCTTCCTCAAATGATCATTGGTAGATCAAATAGTCAGATGTTTGTATTTATAGCTAATCAGTCCCCAAAACTATGATGGTAATTGACCATTGTTTTTACTTTTCAAATAATCGAATCTTAAGGTTCGTACACATGAGTGAGCGCCGGCGAAACTGCCGCTCGTTTGAAGATCCGCCTGGCCGGTCGGGCAACGGTGCCCATACACAGCCCAATTATTGGGAGAAACAGACATTTGTACACATCATGCGTCGCGGGTCGGCACCTGCGATCGCACGTGTGTACGAACTTTTAAAATATATGGACAGCTTTTAAAGGGAAACAAACCCTAAAGAGAGAGAACAAAGAGCTGATTAAAACAAGACCACCCTTGCCTCTCTAAATTATTCTGTTCATGAGATGCATGCAGGGAAAACTGTGTTAAAAGAAAAAACTCTGTGCCTTTCTGCTAATCTGCGTAAACTGACTAGGACCTGGTCTCAGTGGTAGTTAATAATCTTTTACAGAGATTTTACCTGCATGTCCTCTGGACTAGAAAATACAGAGTGTTGGGTGGGAATTAGTTTAAATGATTTCTTTTTCATTTGTGTTCATTTCCAATTTAAACCTTAGAATTAGGGGTATATTTATAAAAGTGCAGTACCGGTATATATAGAAATAATGACCAGTTGTAATATAGTAATGACCAGTTGTAATATAGTTCACGAAACACTGCTTGTTATAGGAGTCCTTTTAGAGCCCAATTGTTATAGTGTAACCACGTTGTAAAATACCACAATGATAGGCAACGGGAAAGTGCCACACATTTGTAAAATTGTATTTGTTATTTTTTTTGACCACAATAAAGGAGCAGTACCACAATTTAGCAATACTGCTTCTTTATAAATATTCCTTTAACACAAGATTTGGATACAAATTCCTAGGACTGTTTTTACTCTAGGCCAGAAACTGAAAGAACCAGAAATGAAGATTCTGTGTTATATGTACCAACCCATTTAGTGCATGTCTAATAAGGCTAAATATACTAATAATATAGATAATATCCTATAGGGCTAAATATCATCCACCCGTCATATTATTGCAAATCCCCAGCCCTCTCTACTCCTCCCCCCCATGAGTCACATGCATTTAATAGACTTTTTTGTTAAAACATATAGTGTTTTTTTTTTTATTCCGAGTGGGAACACTTTCCATTGGACAGTGAGGAAAAGTGCTGACAACAACATTACACAAGAACGGCATCATCGCTTTCAAGGTCTGAGAAATCTCTACAGTTAATAAGTTAAATAAAGGGTTTGTACATAAATATTTTTTGCTAAGAACCTTGTGGTATCTACAACACAGATATAATCCTACAGGTCGACAAACTTTTACAACACTACACGGAGTGCAATTTTTTTGTTTTTGTTTATAACATTTCAAATATACAAAGCTCTTTTTCCTTAATTATTATTATTATTTTTTTAATAACAATGTTATGTACAGGAGCGATCATCACAGTTTTGTGACTCAAACAGTCCATTTATCTGACAGTTCAATTCCCTTTGGTTTGGTATTAAAAAAAAAAAAAAAAAAAGCAAAAAAACCCACCCCAAAAAAAATCTTGGTTCGTGTTGGACAAAATGAATACATGGGGGAAAAATAAGATACTGGGATCTTTTAAGTGCACTGACTACCTTAGCGGCCTAGCTGTGCTCTGCATCCGTCCACGTGTATGAAAGCAAACAGTGTATCGTAGTCCAGGATACACTGTGATGTGTGGATTGGCAGTGAGTATAAGGTTAAGCATTGATGGGAAAGTCTAGCTGAATAAGAACCCTATGCATTAGCTATTTTCTTTCCTTGATGTCAAGTTTTGATACACATGGTGCATGTTTGTAAGGGATTTGTACTGGGGATCTTATGCCTTGGCTATACAGTTACAGTCTGCATAAATGTTATACTCATTATTACTGCAAAGCACTCAGTGTCTTGATTGACAAGGATGACCTGATTCGTCAAAAAGGACACTCTGGATCCAACAGTCACTGGTCCACGTTTTATTTGCTTCCCTTCCATTTGGTCTCAGTAGGTGTGCTGGAGAGAGGCGGCCTGAACTCAGCAAACCTCTTTCCCTGTGCCGCTCCCAGGGATGATATTGAGCTGTGTGAGCTGAGCCGCATGCTCCTTAGCTTTTAGCCGTAGAGCTGCTATGCTGGAGGCCCTTCTATCTGCTGCAGCTGTGGCTGGGTCTGAAAGTCCACTGGATTGGACTACACTTTCAACTACAGGGCTAGGTTGTCTTAGTAGAGCTGCAGCCGTGGAAGCACTCGTTAAAGGAGCCATAGTGGAGAAGAGTCTGTAAAAAAAATGAATTGTGGTCAGAACCAACCAATCATATCAATACATTTCACAAAAAGTAGTTATACATTTAACTACAGGTTAAATAAAACACGTGGAACATGTATTTGCCCTTGTTCAATGCTGCATCTGCCAACATGTCCCACAAGGCTTTGGGTTAATGAAGCACTGCTGGGGGTGGTGGGCTCCCCGCAGTCTGCATTGGAATCAGTTCTGGCCTGTAGTTGGTCAAACTAGGTTTTCCTGCTAAAACATAGGGCTATAAATACCCTTGTTGTTTCCTGAAATATAATCTTTGAATATTCATTATTGGGTGTTCCATGGTGCAGGAAATTTTTATAGGAATTGTACCACTGGTGTTTACTGTTTTTTTTCCCTAAACATTTGAATTTATTCTACGTCTAACAAATATCAACTCCTACAGTGGAAACAAAAGTCATTTTTTTTCATCAGACATTTTTTTTTATCGTTATTAAAAATATTTCTAGTATAATAACAGACAGCCCCAATTTCTATCTTTATATAAGGGATAATGCGTCCCTTACAGTGTAATATAAGGATATTACGCCACCGAGGAGTTCCCTGACCTTTTATACAGGGCCGGGAACTGCGAGGTGGCGTAATGTCCTTATATTATAATGTGAAGGGGCGCATTATTTCTTAATACCCAAGTATCTGATTCCTTCACCCCATTCACATTTTAAATTCTAGCCTTGTCCCTATTTCCACCTTAAACCCCCCAAGCTACCTTCTGTAACTAAAACCCAGTAGAAAGGAACATCCCAGCCCAGTATCTATGTCGTTAAACGAATCTTTGGAAGGAGGAGAGAGACACTGGTTATGAAGTGACAGGAAGCAGATCCAGCAGGTTCAGTTAGTGAAGTTAAACTCGGCAAAAAATGCTGAATCATTGTTCAGGCAAGAACACTGGAATGGGAGGAGCAGTGGGATATAAGAAATATAAGAAATGAGTCACTTAGTGACATAGTTGAGTGATTTTTATCAGGATATATACCACTGCAGCTCCCATTATAAAATATTACTTATGTATTATATCATCATAACTACACATCCACGTCCTTCCTGTCTCTGATATTGTTATCAGCATGATGTCACATGTAAGATTGTAGAAACCCCCATCCCATATTTTAATATATTTTAATTCAAGTAAAATAATATTAATAAGGACTTTCAAATGGTTAGTATTTGAAAGGATTGTAAAGGATTTCCTGACTGTTAATGAATTGTTGGGTAAATTATATTTGGTTTGGGTTTATTTAAATCCCAGAAAAGACTTTTATTCTCATAACTAAACTGTCACAATGACTTCATGGCCATGACCCTGGACTCATTACCATGTGGAATAGTTTATTGTGACAGTACATCACCAGACCCATGTGCTCTGCTTACAAAGAATTTACCTTGACAAGTCAAGTAAGTAAAAATGGAAAAGGAACGAAGGATAAAATTATAATTATTTTTTTTTTCTTTACAGGAATACTTTTATTATTACATTATTATTATTAATAATAACAAAATATTTCTCATGTTGTAGCTATCTCCTTTTCTTTAAAATATTTTTTTTTATCACATTTTAGTTTCCTGCTATCCTACATGTCCGACCTTCGTCCCTATACCTGTATTGTTAACATACAACCACCAAGAGCCCAACAACATCAACAGGCTTCTGACTATTGGAGCTTGAGGATTGTTTGTGAGGATGCAGGTTATTCATCTCCTATTGAAATAATATTTCCCCAAGTTCCATTGGCAATTCTCTATCTTCTCTATTTTCAACCTTAAAACTGAATTAAAACTATCAACCGATAGGCACCAATCTCTGCAATATGTAATCTATGGGGCCACATTCTGGAAGCTATTAATGTAATAGCCCATTAGCTTGGTTACAGGCCTGGTGCACAGGTTGATTGTAGCTTGCTGATTGCTGCTAGGAGTAGCTTACAGTGGCAGCGCATACATAATCTAACTCCTCCCTTGAAAAGACTTTTTGCCTGTGTCCTACTGTCTTCCTAACGTGTTTATTGTGTAAGTTTGCCATTTTGATCGCTGGCTGTTCCCTGAGATCACAGTGTTTAACTGTTTCCCAGCACTGATGCCCTTTTATGCTGGGAAGCAACATTTAGATTGTCCTCTTCCTCACAGCTGAATGTCAAAAATCTATCAGCAGCCCAGAGACCCAGCAGAACGACACAATTGTAATAACACTTTCCTAAGGAGGTGTCAAAACTCTCCACACAGAAGTCGCCAAACTCCAGGCGACAAGCCTAACAGACACGTGGAGGTTTATAGGCTCGGAATTAGCCATGGTTATGATTAGCAGCCTTCTCGCTGTGATATTTCAAGATGGCTTTTCATTCATACGTGGATAGGCAGGTGTATTGCATTAAAAGCTAATCTGTGACACTGACCAGTGCATTAAGATGCTGCATTACTGAGGCCTCAAACAGGGCAGCACTCAGCTCTATGGAGCCATGAAGCTCTCATTGCATGGGCCCTAGTCATGCCTTGGGGACTGTTATTTAGCTCCTTTGATAATAATAATACTGAACCTCAGTGTATCATTTCCAATACAATCCTACAGTTCTGCATCTGGATTCGAAACTAATGACTGTAGATTCCTTTTCCTGCAATGCACTTTTGCTATAAGGAGCTCAACCTGGATATCTTACCATAAAGATAATAAATCACATTTATTTGAAACCTCAATATGGGATTGGATTGCAATGGAATGATAAAAAAATCCATTGTTAATGGCAACTCATTTTAACTACAGGACAGATGTGACTGGTTAGAAAATAAGGGTCCCTGTACCTTTAACTGTAGTGAAATGTTCACAGAGAGACAGTGTGTGACCTCCCCAGATGTTTGTTGTCTTTCATAGCCACTAATTAGTTTGCAGGATTTTCCTGGAGAACATGGAGCTCCTTTGTTAATTGGGGGTGGGTTGTGTTGGTCATCGTGGATTTAATAAATCACATATTTCAAATTCTATTTAAAGAACAAGAACACTGCATTAAGCAGTTATTTCCCAGTCCTCCTATGGAGTTAATTGGCCATGTTCTAGCATGGAACTGTTATTTATCACCAGTCTCCCACTTCCATTGGGCCACATTGAATGGATTGCTCCAACTCCTTAACTCTAGAATTGTTGTATCTCATGCAGTAAATCACAGATTAGACTTTGCCAGAAATACTTTAATATCATTACGTTTCCTTTCATTTCACATTTCGCTGTCAAATTTCTTTCCAAAATCTGAAATGTCCAAGGTCCTTTTATTAAGGGGAAAAGCACAAAGTATTGTGGGTAACTGGGTCTGGTCAGCACCATGGAATCTACTCCATCCATAATCCCTGCAAGAAGCCATTCCCCTCCTTTAAAGGCTGATAGTTATTACTGCTTTTCATGGTTTTAATTGAAAATTGTATTATTATTATTATTTTTTAAAATGATTATAAATATATATATATGTATATATACATCATTTAAATTATAGGCATTATAATTATTTTACTAATTTATCCTACAATATCAATGTACCTATTATTTATATATCTATTTCCCTATGTAATTTACCGTCTGCCTGTCTATTTATCTATGTAATCTAGCTTTAATCTCTCTCTATATGTCAGATATATACAGGTAATTGACTTGATCTGTACAAATGGACATTTTTCTATGCACTACCAGTAACTATAATGACTATGATAAACATATATTTAGTCCACAGATGTAATGTTACAATATAATGAATATGATTTAACATAACAGTGATATAGACAGTGATATTATAGACAGTGACACAGACAGCGATATAGACAGTGACACAGACAATGATATACAGTGATACAGACAATGATACAGACAGTGATATAGACAGTGATACAGACAGTGATATACTTATAGACAGTGATATAACCAGTAATACAGACAGTGATATAGACAGTAATTGATTTAGACTGTGATATAGACAGTGATTTAGACAGTGATATAGACAGTGGTTTGGACAGTGATATAATAGAAAATGACACAGAGAAGTGACAAAGACAGTGATATAGAGTAACACACAGTCACATAGACAGTTATATAGACAGTGATATAATAGAAAGTGTCAGACATTGGTATAGACATTTATATAGACATTGATATAGACAGTGATTTAGACAGTGATATAGACAGTGATTTAGACAGTGATATAGACAGTGATTTAGACAGTTATATAGACAGTGATTTGGACAGTTAAATAGTTAGTGATATAGACAGTGATTAAGACAGTTATATAGACAGTGATTTGGAAAGTTAAATAGGCAGTGATATAGACAGTGATTTAGACAGTTATATAGATAGTAATTTAGAGAGTGATTTAGACAGTTATATAGATAGTGATTTAGACAGTGACTTAGACTGTGAAATAGACAGTGATTTAGATGGTGATATAATACACAGGGATATCATAGACAGGGATAAAGACAGTGATAGTATATTGAAATAATAGACAGTGATATAATAGATAGTAATACTAACAGTATTATATCAGACAGTGATATTATTGTGATATAATAGACAGTGATATAATATGGATATAATAGATAGAAATACAGACAGTAATATATTAGACAGTGATATAATAGATAGTAATACTGACAGTATTATATCAGTGATATAATAGACAGTGATATAATAGTGATAGAATAGATAGTAATACTGACAGTATATCAGACAGTGATATTATAGTAATGTAATAGACAGTGATATAATAGTCATATAATAGATAGTAATTCTGACAGTATTATATCAGACAGTAATATTATAGTGATATAATACAGTGATATAATAGTGATATAATAGATAGTAATACTGGCAGTATTATATCAGTGATATAATAGACAATGATATACTAGTGATATAATAGATAGTAATACAGACAGCAATATATTAGACAGTAATATTATAGTGATATAATGGACAATGATATTATAGTGATTTAATAGACAGTGATATTATAGTGATATAATAGACAGTGATATTATAGTGATATAATAGACAGTGATATAATAATGATATAATAGATAGTAATACAAACAGCAATATATTGGACAATGATATTATAATGATATAATAGACAGTGATATTATAGTGATATAATAGACATTGATATTATAGTGATATAATAGACAGTAATATTATAGTGATATAATAGACAGTAATATTATAGTGATATAATAGACAGTGATATAATAGTGATATAATAGATAGTAATAAAGACAGCAATATAGTAGACAGTGATATTATAGTGATATAATGGACAATGATATTATAGTGATATAATAGTGATCTAGGTCTCTATGAAGATTATAGAAATTTACCTCCCGAACGCTGGACTGATGAAGGCCGGGTGTCTAAACACAGCAGCTCCCAGGAAAGTGCTGAGTCCTAGCGGGGTCCCAGTGGGTGTCAGTGTGGCAGCTCCCGGTGGGGGAGGAGGTAGACTGGGGAAGGCAGCGGCGGCGGCTGCTGCAGCAGCGGTCCATGCAGAGTCCAGAGCAGGGTGGTGGGGAGGGAAGGGGCTGGTGTCCAGGTAGGGACTGAGCGGATGGGAGGCGGACAGCGGCCCGGGGAAGGGAAGCCCTGGGGTGTGGGACTGGGCACCCGCTTTCTCTCTCTTCCTCCACTTCGCTCTGCGATTCTGGAACCAAACCTGCAACACAGACAACGGAGACTGATTACTTTACCGATTCAGTACCTTACATCGTATGGACCAAGTCACACGGGGAGATGCGGATCAGCTGTACTGAGTGGGTCATACATGGAAATTATTTTATCCCCTATACTGCGACTAGAATTAAAGAAGCTCAGACATTTCTAGACAGTGTATCCCTGTGTGTAAAGTCACATTGTGCGACCATGTGCAGTCAATGGGAGAAGTTACTAAAGTGAATGCAATGTGGAGGTTTCTCTTTCTGCTACCCACATTATAATACAACGAAACACAACACACACATACGGACCAGAATATCTGACATCATGTTTACACCGAACAATTTTTTGCTGATGAAAAAAATAAAGTTTTGCGATATATGACGTCACCATTTTATTATTTCGTAATATTTATTATATATAAAATATATGTGTGTGTGTACATTCCACACACTGAGATTGTGCATCTGTGCTATCCAACGTTATATATTGTATTTCTATACCAAATGTTTGTGTTTATGTTATATATAATGTTATATATATTACATTATCTATCTATATCTATTATCTCTCTCTCTCTCTCTCTATTCTATTAATCTATCTATCTATCTATCTATCTATCTATCTATCTATCTATCTATCTGTCATAATTACTGGAGATAATATTGAATATATTTGTTACAGATAATTATAAATATTCCAATATCAAAATGTGTTAAATTATAAATATTACATTATAGTCTATTTAGTTTTTTTTACATCTAAATCTCCAATTAATTTTAGTTCCATTCATAATACTATTGTATTTCAGATTCGGATCGAAAACAAAACCACTGCACAGCGATGCAATCGTTATTGAGAGAGATCGCACAGATCAAAACTAAACATACATCATTCACAATAAATGGAAACAGAACAATCATAGAAAAAGTGTATACATCCTAACACAATAAATATATATAACACACCCTGGTATATATGTTATAAACTAGATAATATATATGTTATTAAAGACATTTAGATTGTATATCGAATGTGTGTGTGTGTGTATATATATATATATATATATAGAGAGAGAGATAGAGAGAGAGAGAGAGAGAGTTGTAATAATAAAAGTGAATGAGTGTGTTTGACATTGGGTTGCCCTGTGTTAACATAGCACTGTGACACCATTACTGGATGTGTTACTTAATAGAAAAGCTGCTGGTAAATTCACAATTCCTGCTATGTAAATACAGCCATTAACCCATCTGGTTATGTTTAGGGTTAAAGAGGAATCCAGTAGCTATTACACCCAATAATGTGTGAATAATATAACATATAGAGATGTGACCACTGCCAATAAAGGGGGCATAGTTTAACTGTTACAGTAACTACATTACATACTTCTATGAATAGTATTCTGCCCAGCCCACCATAGAAATATTATTGGTAAGATTATATGGACATAACAGGGAATTTCGTTTCTTTATAGTTTTAATATGGGGGTTCTATGGTGACCCCTCTATAAAAGGGAACATAGAGCATCATTGACACAAACTACTGCACTAGGCATTTAACATCTGCAGTTTTCCTCACTCTTTCTCTTTTATTCTTCTCACTCTCTCTATCACTCTCTCGGTCTCTTTCACTCTCTCTGTCTCTATCTCTCTATCTTTTTCTCCCTCACACACTCCCTTGTCATTTCTCCTTATTTAAGTTATTTAACTTTCCCACGAATTTCCCCTCTAGAGCTGAAAAAGAAAAAAATACTGATTTGCTGTCACATCCACTGTTTGACAATGGAGAAATGTGTCAACAAAAGGAGGGGAGACATGTCAGATTAGCCCTTCTAATGCAAGAAGCTGTTGTGTATTAAATGAGCCATATGGAATTTATTATGCTTTATCAGCCCTTGATTGTAACTGTAAAGTGATTTGCTCAGTTTCAAACCCAGAGACATCTGTTTTCTGTTGGCAATCAGGGCATCCCAATATTTATCTTCTCTCTGGTTATGAGATGTGGGTTAGGAAATGCACACTGTGGTATGGGGCTGCAAACACCTTTAATAGCTTTGCACTTACTCACAGCCCAAGCTATTAGATCAATGCAGGGTTATTGCTATTAAAAAAAAGAACATGGGAAATCAAATAGCATTAGCCAGTTCCTTCTTTCCAAGCTTGATGGGGAAATCAAACAACATTTTGCCATGAAATAATCCTGTTTGTTCTAGTTCTAAGTGAGCTTTTATGAAGCCCTATTGAGGACTTAATCTCAGCCAAATACCTGCTTTGAGCTGAACAGATTTGTCCAAGTACCAAAGGTTGTTTCCTATGTGTTTCTATGACAGAGAATGGTTCTAGTCCCCCATTTCTATCTGGCACTTATGTGCAGTTGAGCTGTTGGTTTGTAAAGCTCATCCATACCCTGGCATTGCTCATCCCACCTGCCTTCTTCCCACTTAGCCACATATCAAGCCCTTTAGGTTTGGAGCTATGGACACTGTTCTCAACTTTGGATTCCTCCCCAGTGGCCTTCAAACTTGCTCCATCATTTATCAAAAGGTGGAATGTAATAATTGCATGTTGTTTGATGAATTAATTCCTGGACTCATGGGAGATTGATTTGTTTTCAGTTCAGTGTTTAGTCAGTGATTGCAGACAGCAGTGCCATTGGGGGCTCTATAAATAGGCAGCAAATGGCACATATATTTATTTATTGGAACAGCTGAAGGATTAAAAAGAAAAGAAAGAACCAAACGCTGTCACTGCCTTTAACAAGTGCACCCCCCAGCCCCCAAACAGACCCAGCAAACTCACCTGCACTCTGGCTTCAGTCAGATCCAGTCTCATGGCTAATTCCTCTCTAAAGAGAAACAATACAGTCTATTAGATATTATAGATACAAAACCCCAATGTGAACCCCCTTGCACACCCCACAGAACAAACACAAAAAACAGCAAAACTACAGTGTGAAGCTTAGGATCTAAACTTGGAATTTAAAGCAACAAATTCTCACCCTAAATATAGAAACCATTCCCACTGTCACTGCCTGCTACAGAGAGGAGTTTACAATAACAACTGTTGACATAGGGTGTCATGTACAGACCTAAACCTGTTACTTCCATTGATAGAAATTGAGGAAAGATTCACAGCCAGGGTGGCTGATTGATTTATACACTCACTGCCTTATTTTAGCACTATATTAATATACAATAATATTATACACACACACACACACACACACACACACACACACACACACACACAGTAAAATAAATGTTATAATAATATTTATATATAATAAAAATATATATATGTTATAATAAATATATAAAAATTATAATTATTTAAAATGAAATTATATTATTAAATATATATTTTATAATCAGATTTATACACTATTATTAATATAAATTATGATAATATTTATATATACTTTCTACATATATAAGTATATCTAGGGGACAGGATAAATTATATATTTTAAAATCTAAACAACTGTGTATTAAATGTTTATATTTACTATAACTATTATTATTATTATTAGTGCAGTGAAGCTATTTTATCTCGCTATTACATATTTCATTTACACATTATTTGCCATATTTTTGTTTCTAATCTAATGGTTTAAATTGAACGATAATTGTGTCCGATTGGTTTTGTGTGAGATCGTTCTCTCCAGTCAGTTAGCACATTCTCTACTGAAGAGATGATCATTTCTATCCGATCTCTGTTCGCTGGATTTAATTTGGGAATATTTTTTTTTAATAATAGGAAATTCTACAATTCCATGCCTATTCCAAATGCAGGATTATCAGCGGGTACATGGGGATATAGAGACCATTATAAATAATGGGATGAGCAGTTAATCTGGAGAAATAAACTATAATTTATTGGTTATTCGGGAGGGATTGAGACATTGTTCCAACTGCAAAGTAACAAAACTTGAAACGTTAAAATACAGCAATGCCCAGATATTGTATCCTGCTATATAATATATAGTGTATATGTTCCTATAGCTGTTCCATCTATTTATTATCCATCATATATCTATCTATCATCTATTTACCTATCGATCTTACTCTCTATATATACATCCAATCTCTCTCTCTCTCTCGCTTTCTCTCTCTCTCTCTACATCCATTATCTACTATCTATCTTTCGAAATCGATCTATCTATCTATCTATCTAGCTGTCTGTCTGTCTATCTCATAGAGAGTAAGAAAAATAGAAGGCTGAATGGATAGATAGACAGATAGATGATAGATAGATAGATAGATAGATAGATAGATAGATAGATAGATTTATATGTTCCTATATCTGTTCTAGCTCTCTCTATCTCATTGAGTACGAAAGATAGAAGGCTGAATGGATAGATAGATGTATATGTTATATGTTCCTATAGCTTTTCGGTCTATCTATCTATCTATCTATCTATCTATCTATCTATCTATCTATCATCTATCTATCTATCTATCTATCTATCTATCTATCTATCTATTCTCGATCTTACTCTTCTCTCTCTCTATATATATATACACCCATTATCTCTCTCTCTCTCTCTCTCTCTCTCTCTCTCTCTCTCTCTCTCTCTCTCTCTCTGCATCCATTATCTGTCTATCTCTCTTTCTCTCTCTCTATACATCCATTATCTCTCCCTCTCTCTCTCTCCATCCATTATCTCTCTCTCTCTCTACATCCATTATCTCTCTCTCTCTCTATCTATCCATCTATATCTCTCTCTATATATATACACCCGTTATCTCTCTCTCTCTATACATCATTCTCTCTCCCTCTACATCCATTATCTCTCTCTCTCTCTCTCTCTCTCTATCTATCTATCCATCTATATCTCTCTCTATATATATACACCCGTTATATCTCTCTCTCTATACATCATTCTCTCTCTCTCTACATCCATTATCTCTCTCTCTCTCTCTCTCTCTATCTCTCTCTTCTATCATCTAATCCATCTATATCTCCTCTCTCTATATTACACCCTTATCTCTCTCTCTATACATCATTTCTCTCTCCCTCTCTCTACCTACCTCCATTATCTCTCTCTCTCTCTCTCTCTCTCTATCTATCTATCCCATCTATATCTCTCTCTATATATATACACCCGTTATATCTCTCTCTCTATACATCATTCTCTCTCTCTCTACATCCATTATCTATCTCTCTGTCTCTCTCTCTCTTTCTCTCTTTCTATATATCCATTATCTATCTCTCTCTCCATATCTCCCCCCCTCTCTCTATACATCCATTATCTCTCTCTCTCTCTCTCTCTCTCTCTCTCTTTCTCTCTCTATCTCTATTACACATGTTACCTGTGATCCTATAGAGATATAATGGGTCTGGTTGTGATAAGCAGAAACCTCCTTAGATAAACTTGTCTTTATAGTTGGAAGAGAAGCCCAGACTGGGGTCCCATGGATATTGAAGGGAGAACCCCATGTACAGTATCTGCCATCACAGGCCCCACAAGTCCATGCCCCCCAGAGCTGTAATACCTGGTGAAGACATCAGGGTAGTGGGTTTTCTGGAAGGCCCTCTCCAGTTCCTCCAGCTGGTAGCTGGTGAAGGTTGTCCGGTATCTCCTCTGCTTCCTCTTTAACATTCCCTCCTCCGAGTCGCTCCCTGCGGACAGACACACACTATCCTCCCCGTCCTTTCCATCCACATCGGATGTGTGTAGTAGGAGGTCCTCCTTGGGAGACAGGTCTCTGTCTGTCCCACACCCGGGAGGTGCCGGCTGCTGTGGTGGTTGGAATTGTTGGTGCTGCTGGTCTTGTAGGAGCCCCCTGCCAGGATTGCTGGTGGTAGTGGGGTTGTGCTGCTTGTCTCCTTCATCTTCTTCCTCCTCTTCCTCATCCTCTTCATCCTCATCCTCCTCTTCCTCCTCTTCCTCCCCAGGACTATGAGATAGAGCCCCCAGCCTGTCCTGTAAAGAGGCGCAAGCTGTGGTGGAGACAACCTGGTGCTGCTGTGGTGGTTGGAGACCTTCTGGACTCTGCTCCTCTCGCAGCAGGGGGGCGCTGTTCTCCCTGTACGACTTACTGCGACTGATGCTGACCTGGGGGGCCTGGCTGATCTTCAGGCCATGACTATCCCAGCTGCTGTCACCTGGACCCCCTAAAAGCAAAATGCGGTCAGTCTTATCTGGTCTGGTTACTGCAGGTCTGGAGTCTGGAATAGACTGGAGGTGTAACCGGCCACTGGCCCCAACAGGACCGTACAGTCTCCTTAGTTTGGGGGGCAGGTGAAGCTCAGCATCAAAAGCAGCATTGGCCTTAGGGGACCCTGGAAGTGGGAGACAGAAGGAATGACAATGACATTTCCCATCGATAGAACTATTGTCCAACTATGGGAAATACGTATTATTATTATCTACCAACCATTACCTGTATTATCAACCAGCATGTCTAATACTAATAGCACATACCACACCTATCACAACTATCACACCTATCACAACTATCACACCTATCACAACTATCACAACTATCACAACTATTACACCTATCACAACTATCACAAATTCCACATATCAAAACTATTACACCTATCACAACTAACACACCTATCACAACTATCACACATATTACACATATTACACATATCACAACTATTACACATACCCACCTCTTTCACCTATCACAACTATTACACATATCACACCAATTACACATATCACAACTATTACACAAATCACACCTCTCACAACTATTACACAAATTACACATATCCCACCTATATCACCTATCACACTTATCACTCGTATCACAACTATTACACATATTACACCTATCACATATCACAACTATTACACATATCACACCTATTACACATATCACAACTATCACACATATTACACATCTTACACCTATCATAGATATCACACCTACTACACCTATCACACATATTACACATATCACGCCTATCACACATAGCACACCTAGTATACCTATCATACATATTGCACATATTACACACATTTGGCATGTCCTGGCATTTAATGGGATCTATGGGATGGTAATTGAATTCCTAACACTGTCCATATGTGACTGTAACTCATGGTCCAATAGATTCCACCCCCAGTCTCTCTCTATGATTGAGTACCATCTGAGAGGGAGGATACTGTACCATTCACAGGGGCAACTTGGAGGGACTATGGGAACCTGAATATCACTGATAGGGGCTGTGCTTTTAGGGGTGATAAATAGAAGATATCAGCAATGGGTACAGGGCAGGGGGTGATGGGAATAGACACATGGAGATAAAAATATCACACACACACACACTCCACATGGCTGTTATATATATATAATATATATATATAAAATCCCAATTAGTTTTTACAATTTTCTATATGGAGTTGATAACAGGTAAACCCCATATCATTAATTTCCCTATATTTGTAAACCGACATCTTATTAAACACAAACTGAATTGTAAAGATATCTACTGCACATTTACTATCTATACTATCTATACTGGGCATCTATATTGAAATCTATACTGGGCATCTATACTGAAACCTATACCATCTATATTGGACATCTATACTATCTACCCTGGGTAGCTATACTGGGCATCTATACTATCTACCCTGGGTATCTATACTGGACATTTATACTATCTACCCTGGGTATCTATACTGGGCATCTATACTATTTACCCTAGGTATCTATACTAGGCATCTATACTATCTGTCCTGGGTACCTATACTTTGTTGCTGTTGTTCACGAAGTGGGCATAGATGGCAGTTACTACAATGTCATTAAGATTTTACGGTTGTCACAACTGAAGAAGGGGTGGGACTATATAATTCCTTGAAAACAGTAGTTAGTTTTCATCTTGATGTGTCGCTAAATGTTGAAACACAATGGGGGGTTTTCCCTCTCACTTCTCTAAAGGTTCGTATACACGTGCGATGGCGGGTGCCAAAACGGCCGCTCGTTCGGAGACTTCACCCGGCGGCATCAGCCACAATTCCGAACAAACTCCCGTTTTTACGGCAAATAAAGTGCCCTTACACGGTACGATTATTGGACTAAAACGGCCATTCGTACAAATTGTGCTATATCTTGGCTATATCTTCATAGGAAAAATAAGAAGATGTGGACCTTGGCTCATTGCACTCCTGTGTTGATCCCCTGCTCTCTGGTATTTACAACCTGCTGTGTCATTTTGCTGGTTTATGTTTTAACAGTATTTTATTACCAAGGATGGCCTCAACGTTCTAGTTCCCTTATTTAGTGTTTAACATGAGACGCCCTTCTTTCTGGGTTGCTACAGAGAGTACACAGCCATATCAGAGCTTCAATGCACCCGGAACAGACTTACCCTCTACTATGGATGGTTCCTAAGACAGGCAGCTGGTGAACGATAGATCATGGCAGTGTTCTATGGTGTCCACTGCCCTTTTGAAGTGTAAACATGCTTTGTTATTCTGTGAAGTCTCTGCCAGCTAATCCCATACAGTTGGCTACGGAATGCTTTCCAATGAGGGCTGAAAGTCTAGAAGGGGATCAAAGCATAACTGTAGTCGAACTGCAGTTTTAAATAAAAACTTACAATCATTTCAAAGGTGACTTTGTAAGGAGACACCAAGCTGCCTTCAGATGTAAACAACTACATCTCCCAACAACCTCAGCTGTCAGAAGACAGACAGTGCTAAAAATTAAATTAAATAGGCAGGTCTCCCCCCCCACTGTAGGTATGAACACGTCTATCCTGTTTAACCAGCAGCCATTACGAGAAAACACATACATACACAGTCAGTAATATGGAATCTACAGAGATGTCAAGTTATGATGGATGAATCATCATGCAAAGCCCCCTCCTTAATAATGGACTAGACAGTAGAAGGCACTGATTTCAGACACCAACATTGCTTTGCCATACACCACTTTTCTTTTGGAGGGGAAAAGAGTTATGAAGTGTCTTATACAACTGCCAAATTCCGCGTATTACGTTAATGGAATCACCACAATATATACACACAATGTCACAAAATAGGTTTAGTCTTTGTACTGGCTGTTTTTCTCTTTAAACAGGCAGGTGGGCACACAATCCAAAATATAACAAAACAACAGTCTCATATCTGTCAACTGATGGTTTCTTTGGCGTCCCGTGCAACAAAATGTCGGTGTTGTTTACTTCTGATGGTTACTAATCATTAGAGCCACAACCACTTATTCCTGTATAAACCCACGCATCCAGACCACTTGACGCCAGGGCCCGAAACTTAAGCAGCACCAACAAACCCACAGCAAAATACCATAAAAGAGTCATATTGATGACATTATATGTGGATTACAGTGGCTGATGGGCCCAGTGCGGGCCCCCCGTGCAGTCCAAACTCTGTCTAGCCATGGATCGCTTACCCAGCATTTAACACGGAATTTATAAAAAAGGATTCAATGGGCAAGGTTGGGCAATGAGTTGAGTTGGGATTAGGACACATTCGGTTCAGACATTTTTGGTAAACTAGCTCAATAATACATTAAGGACATGTACTTGTAAATCCTGGCAGATTGTGTGGGCCTGTCTAGGCATGACAGTCACGTCAATATATGCTTGGTGAATTAAAGGTCTGAACTTTCCCCGTGTGTAAACGACTTATATTCTAATTCAAATTTTACAATGATCCTGATTTGGCGTGCAAGAGAAGAATGGTCCATGTCAATCACAGTGGGACTTGCAAATCATTAATACGTGTTTTACACTGATTGAACTATACTGCAAAGGGGGTAGAATTTCTCCATGAGAAGAAGACTCAAGATTCCCATGAACAATTCGAAGATGGATCACCTTTGTTAGAATTTCCATCTTATCTGTGCCAGACTGCAGTGCAAGTTTAACTCACTGAACCTTTAATGATGGTTAACTCCCGATTTGAGTTTAGTGATTGTAAATTTACGTTTGTTTACCATAATTAATTGTAACCAATCGTGTAAATTAACCGATAACGATCGCCAAATCTAACGCATAACGCAAACCGTAATTTATGATCCCCATGAAATACCATTGCGGCATAGTATCTACACCTGAAGCATCAATTACATGAATGCTGTTCAACCGTAAATGTAAGACCGTGGTTTATCGATATCATGGGTGTCGATAAATTTGGGATACCGCGTGTTTACATATAGGGCCCTTAGCAAATCAACAGTATCACAATGACATTGCCTACCTAGACTCCTATATCTATCCCGATCACTACCAATACCATTCAAGCCTTCTGACCTACGCCTATACAAAGTATAACACTTCTTATGTGAACAATAAGAAGCCTTAGAAAAGCGAACGAAAACTTCGCAACAAACCAAGTGAAGATGGGAGGGGCAGCCCTCCCAATGCCTCCAACACGATTTATAGCCGCGCCGACTATCCAAACCATACAATGGAATAAAACCCTGGAAAACACCACAGATGGATAGAAATAGAACAAGTTTGCAACCCTTCTATCCACTAAACCATATCTTATGGCTCCCTAACATCAAACTACCCTACGCACACTAACAACAAACCATAACTGATGACAACTATATTCCACATCCAGAGTTCCCCCCAGGAAAAAACACACTAGGCTGGTCCCACTGGATTAATAAAGGCATCACCAATATAGGACATTTAATGGCAGGCAGCAATCTGTTGCCTTGGGAAGTGGCGAGAACTCAATTCAAACTATCTTTAACAGAATGGTACCATACCAACAAGTCACACCTATACCAAAAAACAACAAACACTACACAAAATTTTGAAAAGACTAACAAGGTATTCAATAAAAGTTCTATTGTTTAAAATGGTGCTATTTTAAACCCAAACCAATCAGTTTGTAAGCTTTCAATGTTAAATAAGATCTGATTGGTTGGGGGCAAATTAGCACCATTTTAAACGATAAGAATTTTATTGATGCTCCCTGTAAATTTGAATCCCTCTCTAGCAACCTAAATACAGAATAGACGTTTATCTCGCAAACCTACTCTATTTTAAAACAAAACAAAGACGGGGGGAAAAATAGCATCCTGAAACAATGAAAAAATCTGAAAGCAACTTGAACTTCAGACATATTCCAATCCCGAAAGTGCTCAGCTAACATTATCCTCCAGGAAAAAAGCTTCAAAATCCTCCATCACTGTACCTGTGCCCGTGCCCTCATAGATTGAGCCGCATATATCCAAGGCTTCCCCCTTGTGACAGAGGCTGTGATAACAGCTGACCTAAAACATTGCTGGTGGGGGTGTCCTGAGACACAGAAGATTGGGCAAGTATGTGAAAAATAATACACACAGCACTATGTAAAGAGGTCCCCTTGGACACCTGGACAGCTCATTTGACAAACACATAGCATCACTATCCATACCAAAACAAACTGATCCACAGTATATGTGCAGCAGCAACATGCCTCTTAGCGGGAACCTGGAAGCAACCAGCCGCATTCAAAAACACAGATAATATCCAAAACATGGTGGATCTGCGAAAATGAAAAATATCTCATATATATCTATAACAGTATGGCTTACAACGAAGTATGGACCCCTTGCTTTTTGCCATGTCTGACACCAGATGTCTCACAGTGAGGATGCTACTCCAAAGAGCAGACAACTAAAGGATTAGGCACAAAGAGCCCCCAAAATAAGGCCACCTTAAAAAAGGAGGGACACAAGGCCAATGGTGGCGGACGGAGGAGGACTAGAAACAGGACAGGAATTCTTATTATAAATTATATGTAGAAAAGGCAGCTAGAAAGCTTAGGTAGAGAGGGGCCAAAAGAGCAAAAGCCCTTCACTGAGCATAAAAATGGGAGAGAAACACCTTCTTATAACAGAAGGCATCTTGCAGTCTCATGCTATAATGAATAGCATTGACCTACAAAACCTAAGAAACAAGAAGTAATTTCTTACTACCAGGTGTCCCAGAGTAGAGGGTGGAGATATGCAAATTACCCCTTTATGTCCCTTAGCTTATGCATGTGTCCAGAACCGCTGGCTTAATAACATGCAATATAGCTTTATATTGAACAATCATCTCACCTGCATCTGTACCTGGGGAACATGGGAGCAAAAGAAATTATTTCTTGTTTCTGGGCATGGTTTTTGTGGGCAATGCTCCATAGCATTTCATATAGCATGAGACTGCAAGATGCCTTCTGTTATAACAAGGTGTTTCTCCATTAAAATATATGTTAATATTATTGTTATAAACCCTTTTTAACTGAGTTTAATTTGAAAAACGAAGGGACCAAATACACAAAAAGAACAAATGCTGCTATAATGAAAATTGTCAAAAGATATTCTACAATTTGCCCTTGGCACAAATGATATGTAATTTCTAAAACAATGTACTACTTCCCTCAATAAAAATGTTTGGGGGGGGACAAAAATTTTAGAACCACAAATAGGGCCCTTAGTGGTCAGAAATATAGACTATAGACATATAGAACAGGAGTCCAGCAAGAGGCATTAAGGATCCCACACAAATGGTCTCAGAGTTTTCTTTGAGCCTTTTTACCACCTGGCTGTTAGATGCTGATTAAGACACAGGTTATTTATTGTCATTCTGATTGAGAGATCACAGTCATTTAGGCAGGGAAATGCACTTTACCCATCTTGGCAATATAATGTAAAATACTGACCAATAAAACAGAACTGTTGTGATACATTCTGGATTTTACTTTGCATGTTGTAAAATAGCAATTAATCATTATGGCCGCGGGTCAAATTAACAATATGATATCACAATAACAATAATTATTATTGTTGTGGCTGGTTCTCGTTCGTTATTGGTTATTGACATTATCAATGCTTTGTAAACACTGTCCCGTTTTTTTAACGGGATTTTTTTGAGTTGGCATAAACTGTAGACCATTGAGAAATAAGGTGGTGTGCAATTTAAAAGGATAAAATGGTGGTTGCGTTTCTTGATAATACCTCTCAATTGTGTCCTGTGCCAAGGAAATATATTTATTTCTTTTTTTGTTATTTACTTTCATTTTAACTCACAAGTTGATTTACTGTTTCTTTATATATAACTGTAAACATTGCAGGGTATAAACAAATGAGGAAGCTGAATCATTACTTAAAACCACTAGGGGGGGAATTTCACACAGTGGGAAGAACCGAACAGTTAAAATAATTCTCTTCTGATTGTTATGATTGTCACAACTGACAGCAATTAATTTGTAGAGATATTTAGAAAGTGTCAGCTGAAGTATCATTATATGTGGTTGTATTGTCATGTTATGTGTAATGAGATTGATTTTATTAGCCACTTTATAAAGTTTACTCTAATCAACATCTTTTTTTTCAGTATTCTTAGTTTGGCTATTAATAATTATAATTGGAAACATAACAGAACTATGTATTTAAATGGAAGGTCTACGCTTGCCACACATTACAGCCATATAAATAAATAAGATTTACATTAACATTTTTCTAGAGATATAAAAAATAAAGTAACATTCTATACTTCACATGTATAATATATAATATATTTTCATCTTTCTTTTCAACATGACAACTGAATGGTTTCTGATAAATAGTATATCATGTTAAATGGGCCCCTGATGTATGGGATATATCTGTACTTGAAGAGAGGATTTTTTTAACATATGGAATATTTTTTTTTCTATTGAGCCTGATTATTAATGGTGTAATATTAGGGTCTCCATAAAAAGTAAATCTACTGTCTGACAATCATATATTACCCTAGACTACCAGCAATATTCCATTTACTCTTTTGTATCTGTGTTTAATATTATATAACTCAGGCATAAGTGCTGGCACAAACTGTTCATTTTATCAAGTGCCCATAATATATCTTTTTATTGATTTTGCATAGTAATAACATACTTTGCCTTACTCCCAGGTTCTCTCTAAGCTGTGCTCTTGTGTAACACCACACAACTCAGCAGACCGACACACAATTTAAAGTGGTGCACACACAAAAAATCTGCAGGAATATAGCACAATTAGCAGTGGGACCTGCTTACAGCAGCATAAAAGAATATACCTGAAACCAATTAGTGTTCAATAAATTAACCATTAATACCTTTACAAAATGTTATGTAAGTAATATAGAGATTGTAAACTGTTAATCAGCCCGGAATGGACCAAGCACAGAAATAAGGAGGGGTGACATGATATGGGAACTGACATGTACCAGCTGTCGGAGGGAGGTATAGAATGCAAAAGTGGAGCACATGTTTTCCAAAAGTTAATCAAGTTAGATCAGCTAAACATTTAGACCTAACAGGCTAACTGGTGTCAGTGTAGGGTTGTAATATACAGTAATGAAATATACTCAAAATAAAAAGCTTTGCATATCCATGAATTCATGGGGCGAATACCTTAAACATGAAAAGGTTGCAGTGTAACATGCATGGTTTCTAATTTGACCTTTAGATCCAAAACTGCAACACACTGGTTATAAGAGTATATATGTGGTACACACAAACGTAAATCGGTACAGACAAATACAGTAGGAACCTTTAGGAATATTGTTGATGAAATGTTTGTCAAAAAAGACAGTGACAGGAAGATGTAGAAAAGTTATTTTCCTGTGTGCTAATTTTGCCCCAACCAATCAGAGCTAGCTTTCAAATGGTAAATAACATCTGATTGCTTGGGGCAAAATTAGCACAATTGTAACTATAACAACTTTATTACATCTCCCTGTGAGAATTTAATGTTCAACTAATAGTGAATGGAAAAAAGTCATACACTGTCTGGTTACTGGTAGATCCATGGGGCTGAAATTGTTGCCATATTTTCTACAAATGTTCAGTTCAGATGCGTGGGCATATAATGTGAAATGTTAATTTGCAACTTTAACATACTGACCAACCAAGACAAACAGAGAAAAGCAATCCTTAAGAAGGAAATGTGGTCTCCATACAAGTGGCCTTAATTAAAAGGGCACACTCCTAAATTTAAAATGACTCCAGATCTGTTTCTAGATTTTTTCCTTTACCTAAGGTGTCCATAGGTAGAGAATAGACATGGAATTGTTGCAGCTCTGTAGCTAGCATTAGGGAAAAGATTTTTTTTTGGGGGGGGGGCTATGATACAGCTTAAACTAATGCCTGTCACAGAGACCTGAGACGGGGCAGCCGGAAAGTGGTTTTTAACTTTACAAGCCTATAAACTTAAAGTGTATGTATACTGAAAAAATGACTTTGCGTCATCTTAATCTAAAAAAATATGTGTAAGTAGCACTTACTCTGAGGTGTTTGTGTTGTGCAAGCCTTCAGAAAAGTATTTTTTTTACTCAGGCTCTGACCAGGACCTAACTATTTTCCCACATACCAACATCAATACTGCATGCAGTATAACAGCACACCAACTGTCAAACCATTCCAACTACAGCAAAACTGCTTACAGAAATGCTAAAACCTAAGATGTTTCAGATTGGATATACTAATGAAATAGGGGGCAGATCAACAAAAAAACGGTACCGTTATAGTTGGGATGAATTATGTTTCCACTAATGGGCAATTTAAAAATTGCCAGATGTACATACCCTTTAAGATCCAGAGAAGCTAGGCTTGTTTGAAAGTATGAGTGATCTCTTCAATAAAGGGCACTTATATGGAGACCACGGTTACCCTTTAACCTGCATTGACATACTGTACAGGGATTTCTGTCAAATAGAACAGCAGAAAAGGGAAAGAAATTTGAGAGAACATGAAATGGCCAAGACAAGAGATTGGAAAACAAAACAGAGAAGAGAAAAGGACCAGAGAGAAGTGTGTAAAAAATTGGTAATAAAACAGAGTTTGGAGACGTGGTACAGAAGCAGGAAAAGGCTGATGAAGAAAGAACGAGAGAAGGGAGAATGTAGGAGAAAGAGAAGAAAATGAAAGCTGAGGATCAAATTTTGGTGAGAAAGATAAGAGGAAATAGGAAAAGGGAGGAAATATATAAGGACAATAGAATGGAGAATAAGATTTAGAAATGATGACCTAAGCAAAGCAAGATAGTGAAATAGTTTCCTTATATTAGAGGGGGGTGACCCAGCCACTTGTTTACCAGTAATATAAGTACAACCATTTAGTATCCAGACATTAGTACTGTACCTAGTCAGATGAACAACCCCAGGACATTTCTTCTGTTTTATACTTTCACAGACAGTACTTTCCATGGCTAAAGGCTACTTATTATTATATATTATTATTATTATTATTATATCTTTGTTAAATAGGAGTAATATTAACAGTAACCATGGACCTCACATCTCTTTACTGTGTTTTAACCATATGTTGAAGGGCATTCGTTCTAAATTTGTCTGCATTGTGAAGCATCCTTCTCATCATTGTGAATTGTAAGCCTTGCTGTCAATCTAAGCCTATTGTTTTAACGCATAGACTATAATTGAGTTTCTAGCTTTAGAACAGAGTGTATTGGCCTTGCAATATAAGTATTTAGGTTGAGATTGATTTACAATCGAGAGATAAATTATTGTTTCAATTTTTATAAATCAGCAGAATGACACAATGTGTACTGTCACTGAGGTCTGCATCACTTCAATAAACAGCCTGCAAGGCCATAAGCTGTAGTTCACAATGCTCTGTAAAACAGCCTTTAAAGGTGAAAAGGCCTATGGGGTTGTAGCAGTGTGTCATTATGCTGATCGTGAAAACTAAAATTAAAATCTGAGCATGATCAGGACAAAATCTGCATGTATATATCTAATGACCAAGATCACACAGAGATAGCCAGCCATTATAGCAATAACTGTAGGCATGTCCATCATTTAGCCAATCGGACACTGACCATGTTACACATATATGAACTATTGGAAAACACTGCTAGCACAGACCTAATGCCTTGTCTATCAATCTAGTTGTGTACATAATACAAAAACATGTAGATCAGCACACCATCAGATTTGCTGTGGTATGTATGCAGTGTACAACGCTCTCAGCAGGGAATCCGTATATCCCAATATATATATAGGAAGTGTGTTTTAAAGCGTTCCTTTAAGTCCCATTAGTTTTACTGTAGGCTGCACCTCTGTATATGAGAGACAGGATTTGTACTTAATATTCAGGAAAATCTTAACCCTACAGGAGCAGATAACATAAGCCAAGCTTTTTTCTTATTATTATTTCCTCTTAGAAGACCTCTACTTTTAACACTGATTGTAAAATGCATGTAAATTGATTTTTCTACAAACCGTAGTGATGTTTTTGGATAAAATCATTTTACAAAGAGAAACAATAGAAAAAAAATCCCCAAACGACATTTCAAACTGTAAATGATGAAGTCATTCAGCTACTTTTCATGGCATTTGAGGTTTAGGGTTTTTCTGGCAGAAGCGCGTTGTACATTTTCTTTTAAACTCCGCGCTTGTGGAAATCATAGGCTTATTTGGGGATTTATCTGCCCACCACTGGGTAAATAGAAAGATACTGACCTACCTCAGTTACAATCATTTCTCCCTAGGTGAGATGACCTATTACCTTAGAGTGACAGAATAAAAGGAAAAACCAGGTTATACATGTTTCATTCGGACGGAAGGAGACTTCCTTTCTGTTAGTTAATAGAAATATAACAATATTAACAGTTAGTAAAATTACATGTCAACATGCTACCGATAGAATATATAATATAATTAGAATAGTATTAGAATTTACTAGAATAATTATACACCATACACTTTTATTCAATAAAGTTCTTATCGTTAAACAAATTAAAAAATTTTCCCATCCAATAGATGTTAGCTTTCAAATGTTAAATAATATCTGATTAGTTGTGGCAAAATTAGCACCATTTTTAACAATAAGACCTTTTATTAAATCTCCCTGTATATATATATATATATAGCAGGAGAGTGAGTGTTGAGTTGATTCTTTTTTAAAGTAACAGTACATTGCTCTATGGTATTTGCTTTAGTAAAAACTTTGCCTATGATAAAATAATTTTGGACTGCCTTTAAATTGAAATAAATCATAGACTGGAGTATTGTTACTATAGAAATGTTTTATTTGGTGATTCAATGCAAAGTGAAAGACAAGTTTACAGTAAATCTGGCTATTATTGTTAATAGGGCTATAAGAATCAAGGGCATTTATACCATAAGTAATTGTAAAGAGAATTTGCAAGCGTTAGGAAATCACCTTTATCTTGACATTTATTATTTTATTATTATAATTATTATGATTATTCACAAACTCTTATGAAGAGACAACTATAGCTAAATAATGGATAGCAAATAGAAACTTAAATTATATTCTTTTAATGTGTTTTTGTGTGATGTAAGGAACAGACTGCAGGTTGGATAAGTAAAAACTCCATCCAAATAATGCGTTTCAAACTGTTCCACTGCAGTGTTCGTAGATAAAAAAATTCAAAAAATATCATGGTTGGTAGAGGAGTCTCCACAGAATGGAGCAGACAGTCTGGAGAATTCAATCATCCAGGCAGATAACCGCAATTAAAACTTCACTACAAAGTAATGCATTTAATATGTGACTGGCTTAGCTTGTCCAAAGTAAATATCAAATATCAGTACCCCAAAAGCCATCTTACATTGTAGCATTGTTTAGTCAATCAAAATGCAAACACATTTACCAGAGGATTTCCTAAGTAACCTGTCCACTACACCATACTTCAATTTTTCTATTATAGTTACATAGTTATTTAAGGATAACCAAATACATTATGTCTGGCAAAGTGCAGCCCTCACAAAATCCATTTTGACTCACAAAAAAACTTGAGCTCACTACATTATCATAAATGACTTGTTTTAAGGAATATACATATGTGGGATTTTTTATTTATTTTTTTATTTGTTTTGTCATTGAACTATTTTCGGTAATGTTCAGGAAACCAGATTGTGGTTCTTCTTAACATGGCTTAAGACTTTTTTAGTGCATTTGACAGAACTCAGGGAAGCCCAAAAGTTCCTTCGTGAACAGTTTTATCACTGTATTTTGCAGTTTTCATGAGAGATTTCGTGTATTTTCTTACTGAAAATATCACCACAGTTCCCCCTGAGCTGTGTACATGTAAACGCACATACTATGAAAACCTCATGGAACTGGCTTTTTACTTTGTTAAACCTTGGTTATAATCAGTACTGCTCTGACCTATAAAGAGGGTTTAGCCCTCGAAAGCTTGTCTGCTAAATAAAAGTTAGTCCATAGAAAAAGTATCACAGTACTCTATTATTTACATCTATGAAAACCTCACACACAGGATAACGTGTGCACAAACATTCACAATGAAATATAGTCCCTAGGTATATAACAGACATATAGCCCAGGGACAGAACAAATATTATTATCATCTGCATGGAAGATATCAGCACATGGAAACAATAATACTTAGAAGGGATATTGAACGTGGTGCACTGCATTTTTTGTGTTTGGCTGTCTAGTGCCCATCATAACAGTAGAATATATCACAAAGCAATGCTCCATAATGGTTAGGTTACACAATGTGAGTGCTGACGCTGCTTTAACAGATGTTCCCTAAAAGCCAGGTAGGGGGGGAGGTCCCTTAAAGGGACCAGTAATGGGCGGCTGCTATGTGCATCAATATTGTACGTTTTCCTGCTGAACTACAACACTATCCTTTCCAATTATTTGGATCTGATCGTTGTCGTTCTAGAATCTCGTTATAAAAAGGCCACAATAAGCTCTCCTGCAAGCTCTCCATTTATTCCTTTTTACCTTCCTCCTCACTATTCCAAAGGAATAGAAACTATTACTCTTAGTTATTCCTCGCTAGATGGTTAGATTTATTATTAAACCTATGTTTATCAGCCCAGATATGTGTAACCAGCCTGTGTAATTTGCAGTATGTATAAAATAAACAAACTAGTCTAATCCTCACAGCCAAGGCTGGTGTTAATATCCTGATAAAAATGCTATGTTGAAGAGGTTAATTTTGGTTGGCTGAGTTAAAAAAAAAGCAAATATTTCACCGTGTGCCTCCTGCTTTTCCCAGCATTGGCCTGTCACTCCGCAAGCTTGTTATCTTACAAGGCATCAGTTGTTTTGGCTGATCTCGCAAGGTTTTCTTCCACAAGTACAAGTATAATTGCTGTAATTCTACTGTATCATTTAGATCATTGCAGTATTGTTGTTTTCTACTCCTCATCTCTCCCTAACACTGAAAAAAGGCGCTCCAGTGTTAATTAGCAGCTAGGCGAATACACCACAAATGAATGAAAGTTTAGTTAAAAATAAATAAATAAGGAGACAAAATAACTTGGCAGCAGCCTCTGGTGACATTGCAGAGAATCAGTGCATGCAATCAAGGGCCATTGTCTTGAAGGCACAGTGCTGCACCAATCACCTATGGAATGTCACGGATTATTCTATTGTTAAGTACAGGGAAAGATGATCTTAATTATGGAGCCTTGGCAGATCCAAACCATTTTTATACACACATTTTCTATTACTTTAACAAGCTGGTTAAGCGTGCACATCGATAATTTGTATATGGCACAAAGACATGTATCTGTATACTTATATGTATACGTATTTATTGGATTCGCTCCTTTTGTTGTTTTATCGTTTTCTCCCATGTATGAATTTTTCTGTATTGTAATATGTACAGTGGTGTGTTCCCAGTGGCGCTATTTAAATTAAGTTATCCAAACGTGTCATTAACATGTCATTAAAGGGACAGTTCAGTGGAAATGATCAATATTAGTTAAATTGTTAGTTTGTGTAATACCTTCTTAGTTATTCTACATTATTCTCTTCCTTTTGAAAAATCGGTTGATTTCATACCCTTTGCTGTTCCCTGCTGTTGACATTAGTGAGCTGACATTTCAGGTTCTAACGGTCCTTCTTCTTCCCAGGATGCACCACATCCTTGGAATGTTCCTAACAGTAATTTCTACTGATTGGCTGTTGGATGGGTCAAAGATGCTCAGATCTCTACTGAGCAACTGAATCAACCCAGGCGCTGGGTCAAGGGCAAGACCATAATGGTCTCTATTAGGGGCTGCAAACAGGAAGTCAGTATTTCGGTTGCATTTATTTAACACAGACAAATGCTGAAGGCAGATTTAAGGTCATTGGGATGAAAAATACTGCTTTTTTTTCTGAAAAGCATATGTATTTGTACTGAACTTCCCCTTTAAGGATAATAAATAATAATCAATGGAATTCAAATTAAGAGCAACTGTGAAATATTATACAGAATTACTGATCATTCAACAGCAAGGTGATTGTTCTTTAATGGAAATGAATAAACATGATTGGATGGGATATATTCTCCAGTTCTTTACATATAGATTTGTATGCAACATGTATGTAAATTATATGTAACACATAATGAATATTGAAAATGGTGAGAAATATAGAGCATTACATTTCCTATGGTGTAGTGATGTATTTTGTTGTTATATTTTTGATCAACACATGCAAGACCTGGGATTCATGGGCAATGATGGACTCTTCCATTGCTTGTCTGTTGTCCCTGTCTATCCCACCAAACACAGACAGACAGCTAGATTTATTTAGCTATTAGATATTAGGATATTGCTTAATGAGACAGAAACATTGGATCTTTCCCTGAACTGACAGGCTAAATCATGCAGAAGCCTGTGTTTTTTTATATCTGAAAGGACTTGTTATGACATTACCAGATCTTTATGGAAAAGTTTATAGAATCTAACCGAATGAAAGGGATAATTTGCCCTGTTTATCATTAAGCTTAGATGGGGGGGACATGATTATCAATGACAGTTAAAATACACTGTATAATAAAGTGTAATTGTTACTGTATTTCTCTTGCAATTACTGGGAATTGTATTTTTTTATAGACAGAATATAATTTTGAATTAAAAACAATGGGGCTGGATCATTTTTTCCATAATACATTGCAATATCAGGAAGATTTATGAAGATTTCCTAATTATAAACAAACCTTCCCTCCTGTATTAATATAAGAACAGAATCATGTCTGTCCTATCACAGGAATCTGTATCATAATAACTAATTACAAACATGCATTTTCAGATGAGAGCATCTTGGCTTGACATCTGACTTTTCCTTTAAAGTCTGTAAAAAAGAGAATGGGTTGTGGGTTTAATAACAGAAAACCTGACAGTGATGGTGACTTGTTTATCAGATATCCTTCTCCTTCTCATTTATAGTTTGTAATTTTATTGGTAAATAATAAATACAGGTATGGCAGTGTATGTCTGGTCAGCCAGTGAATCCAACACAAACATACAAAGCTATAAATGGTATAAATATATAGGGTATCACTGAGCCTTCAATGCACACTTTATTTATTCTGAAAGTGAATACAGTATAAACTATGCATTGGGTTTTTCCTTCTATTCCTCCTACTAATTGCCTTTAATAAGGGTCTGTGCTGATAGAAATTATTTCTTTAAATGAGCTGTGGGACTAAAGAAAATTGCCCTAGTCCTGTGAATCTGACCATCCCCCTTCGTAAGTGATTGCTCTGGAAGTGCAGCAAAAAGGGTGGGGGTGAAATTGTAGCTTGCTGAAGTTTGGGGGGGGGGGGGGTTGGTAGTGACAATGATCATTTAGGGGCTGATGGATGCAGCCTGGAAATGGGGTCATGACTGTCTCTGTGGGTTAAATATACTTTTTTTAAATGATATTCTCATTGTGATGAACACATCTTTCAGATTACTACAAGGAAGAGGCTGTCAGACCAAACAACAGATCTCCCTTTATTTCCTATTGCTGCTGTACAGTACTGACACAGGTCTGCCCAGTAACCCTCTCAGCTCCAGTTACAACTTTCTTTTTTGTTAAAAGGTTGGGGTGTGTTTGCAAATGGACAGTCCAGGAGAATGGTAAACCCATTAATTAATAGAGAGACTGGTTAAATCCTACAAACCCTGTAATGAGATGGCCCATATATCCAAAAGTAATAAAATATTTCACATCTTTAATAGGTGTGATTCGTTGTTTTGTGTTAGGGCTATGGTCATATTCTCGCAATTTCTACTAAATAATTGGAATTAATTAAATACATTTAATAATAATTGATTTAGATTAAAGCCAATTTGGAGATTATTCTAGCATTTGGTTGGCTGTGGTGTCTATATATATGTTGTTTTTATTGTATTAATCTTATTATACACTAGTTAATAGAATGGAATGCAGTAAGTAGTTGTCCAGTGAGCTAACACTCCACTCCCTGTACATGAGACAACTCTGTAGCTGTAAGTGAACCAGCAATTTATCTCAGGCTCCCTACACATTAGCATGTGAATGCCATTTCCAGATGTGGATTACAGTCACAAGAAGTCCCAATTATGAATCCTTGTATTTTTAAATAGAGCCTGAAAGTGATTCAAGTATGTCTTTGTGATGGGTTCTCTCTGTCTCTAACGTTAAAGGAGGAGGGGAGGGGTTGACAAGACATAAACCTGATCTGGATCATCATGTGCCTGGATTCTATTTGTGTGCAACTTAACTGGCAGGAACCCCTGCCAATGACCCAGAGGAACTGGGATCACTGTGTCAGGTGGTCTAGGAGGCTATTACTTAAATAGAAGGGGGGGTTACAAAAAAGAGAAATCTGGGCTGTAGGGGCTAAATAATTAAAAAAAATAATACATAGAAGATTAGATAGATAATATGTGTATAGAGAGAGAGGGGGGGAGTTAGAAGATAGATAGAGAGAGAGAGAGAGAGAGAGAGAGAGAGAGAGAGTAGATAGATAGATAGATAGATAGATAGATCGATAGATAGATAGATAGATGATGATAGATAGTAGGTAGATAGATAGAGACGAGAGAGAGGACGAGAGAGAGAGAGGAGAGAGGAGAGGAGATGCGCGCGAGACGCGCGAGGCGGAGGGAGCGAGCGGGGGAGCGGGGTGGGGAGTGTGGGGGCGGGGGATGTGTGATGCTGGTGTGGCTGTGGTAGTGGCTGCTGGCTGGGACTAGCTGCTGTGGTGTGTGTGTGGGTTGAGGCTGTTCGCTGCTGTACGATACGCTGCTGCTCGCTCGCTAGACTGATAGCTCGCTAGACTGACTGAGATAGATAGACTAGATGTTACATTACGTTGGCCGACTTATAACACATTACTTAATATATGATAAGTAACTGTGAATAATCTACTTGGATATGTTTTAATAATGTGTAGATATTCGTTATCATAGAGATGCATTTTACATTAATTGACAGAAAAGAATCCGTGTACAGCAATCCATTCATTGTATGGTGCCAGCCTATTGCTATAGCTATAGCCCCTGCCAGTGTTACCTAAGTCCATGTTAGTTGGACATTTTTGTATTTCCACACAAGCACAAAAATATCTATCTATACAATATCTATCTATACAATATCTATTTATACAATACCTAACAATTTCTATCTAAGCAATACCTATTACATAATATCTATCTATTCAATATCTATCTATACAATATCTATTCTATAATATCTTTACTATCTAGCATACAAATCTATCATATGTCTAATATATATATCTATAAAATAGCTATCTATACATATCTATCTATAACTATCTATTATAAATATCTATCTAAACAATCTTATCTACAAAAATATCTATCTATATAATATCTATTATACAATATCTATATGTATAATATCTATTTATACAATATCTAAGTATAATATCTATTTATCAATATCTATAGTATAATATCATAAAATATCTATATATAATATAATTCTATTTATACAATATCTATCTGTTAATATCTATTGATACAATATCTATATGTACATACATAAAATTCTATCTATAAAATATCTATATATAATATCTATTTATACAATATCTCTATGGATAATATCTATTTATACAATATCAGTGTATAATATCTCTAAAATATCTATCTATAAAATCTATCTATAAATATCTATCTATAAATATCTATACATGTAATATCTATTTATACATATCTATATGTATAATATTTATACATATCTATATGTGTAATATCTATAAAATATATCTATAAAATCATCTATGTTCCACCAACGAACAATTCATAGTACACAAACACACACCCTTCACCTACACAAAATGACACACACACAAAATATAATTGTCCAATTTGTAGAATCGATCCAGTTTCCCTGCACCAAAACACACAAGGGGTTGGTTATGTGGATTGTTGTTAATTATTTTGTTTGTGTAGGGCGGTGGTGTGTGTTTTCATTCTTGTGTGTGTGTGTTTTGTGGGGTTTTTTTTGTTTGTTTTTTTTAGTATTTTTTCCCTGTAATTAGCATTTTCTATTGCCGTCCAATTCCTAGTGCGTTCTGCAGATGAACTAGTAATATGGCTATAATAGCTCATGAGATAAGGTGATTGTGTGTCCAGATCTCCATCCATTGCCTGGCTATAATAAATGTCTATGTAACAGTGATCCATCCATGTGTAGCAGAGACTGTTACTTTGTATAAATAGGAATAAGGCTGGGAGCCAAACCCCATGTTACAATCACTGCTTTTCAATAAAATGACATGTAATTGCCATATGATGTGAGCTGCCACACAATGGTAACATTTCCCCTGCAATCCATGCTAATGAGGGAATCCAGTTCAGAGTTTGAAGGTAGCCCCATTGGCTAATCTGTGTATTTAGAGTAGCAGAGCCCATGAGAGCCAATCCAGTAGCTCCCTGGAACACGTGGAAGAGAGGGGGCTCAGAGCTGTGCAGATCACTAAACTTGTTAGTGGAGGAGGAGACTGGGGCTGATGTGGTGGGACCCGACAGTTCCAGGCAGCCCTGCACATCACCATCCAGTCTATTGGAGCCAGGGAGGGAATCAGCAGCAGCCATGAGCAGCAATCACTACCAGGAGGACACTACAGAGAGACCGGAATGTAAAAGTAAATCCCCCACCCTGCTCCCTCTTACTGTATAGCAGTATCCTGGGAAGGAGAAGCCCCTGCAAGATGAGGCTAATGGCACCCAGAACCTGCCCTCCCTGGCACACAGGACTGACCCAGACAGAGTTTGGAGGTAAGAAAGATCCATCCTGTCAATTTGTGCACTGCAGGCCTGCTCATCCATCACTGCACACTGCACAGTGCACTTACCTGGGATTTGCTAGGCAAAGTTAACCCTCAGCAGCTACAGGACATTATTGTTCTAATGTTTAGTTATCATTTCCCATGGGCTCAGGTCATAGACAAATAATATAAGATAGACTGATTAGAAAAGGTTGGGAACATTCCATTGGTTTTATTAGAAATGTATTGTTATTCAGATTTACAAAGAACGCTGGGAGCTAATGGGTACAGTATATTATATTATTAGTATTATTATATAGTATTTATTATATAGTAATATTATATATAAAACCTGATTGTTACTTTTCACCAGATAGAGAATATTTACAGATTCCTACTCTTCCATCCTGTCTATTATAATTAAAATGTCGGGTTTTTTTTTTCCAATTCTATCAAATCGAATCGAATTGTTGAAAGAAATAACTAATCTATGTCCATAATAAACTTTTGATTATTTACACGCCGTGTTAAGGGAACCTATACCTGTATTATATGTCCGGTAGACACAGTATAGATAGTATAGATGCCCAGTATAGATACCCAGGTAGATAGATAGATGCCCAGTATAGATACCCAGGATAGATCGTATAGATGCCCAGTATAGCTACCCAGGATAGATAGTATAGATACCCAGGATAGATAGAATAGATGCCCAGTATAGATACCCAGGATAGATAGTATAGATGCCCAGTATAGATACCCAGGGTAGATAGTACAGATGCCTAGTATAGCTACCCAGGATAGATCGTATAGATGCCCAGTTATAGCTACCCAGGATAGATAGTATAGATACCCAGGATAGATAGAATAGATGCCCAGTATAGATACCCAGGATAGAGAGTATAGATGCCCAGTATAGGTACCCAGACAGATGTATAGATGCTAGTATAGATACCCAGGGTAAATAGTATAGATGCCCAGTATAGATACCCAGGTAGATAGTATAAGTCCAGTATAGATACCCAGGGTAGATAGATAGATGCCCGTATAGATACCCAGGGTAGATAGTACAGATGCCAGTATAGCTACCCAGGATAGATCATATAGATGCCCGTATAGCTACCCAGGATAGTATATAGATACCCAGGATAGATAGAATAGATGCCCAGTATAGATACCCAGGATAGATAGTATAGATGCCAGCTATACTGGGCATCTATACTATCTATCCTGGGTATCTATACTGGGCATCTATTCTATCTATCCTGGGTCTACTATGCTGGGATAGTGATTTAGAAATAAAGCTGATTTCTCATTTCCTATCACCTTGTATTGACTTGCAGGTTTTTAAAAAAATTCCTGGGCACAAGCCAGCCGAGTTTTTGTCCCGACCGCGCGTTCTCACTTGCTCAGTCAGATTAAATTACTGTCAGGTCCCGCATCAATAATTGCCCGCCGCATCAGCTCCAGTTGCCAAAAAGCAAAAACTCGAGACGTGCGGTCCCATAGGGAACCGCTTTATTTGCCGTGATTTACTGACCGTCACGATCGACATGTTGTCGGGAGATGGACAACAGCGACAAGATTGGTCGCGGCCGTTCCACCCCACACCATCAGATATGTCCTCCGACCGACCCGGTACACGTCACTAACGGTCGTGTCGACCCGAAATTCTGCTGGTGTGTGCCAGCCTCAGTCACTCCCTGAATGACCTTTGACCTTTGGTCTATTCTTATAAGCCTTTATTTCAGGAACCCCTTTGAATCCAGAGTCAAAAAACGCAGATACATTCGAATGTTTAAATGCGCCAGCTAATTGCTGTAGGTGTGGATTGGGGGGGCCCTTCCCTTCATTCTGTACGCTCTAATAGTGGGAGCCCATATGTTAAAGCGCCCTAAATTGCGATACCGTGTGGCGAATTGTAAATGGTATCGGGGCCTGTCCCTACATTTTCTTTCGGCAATGTTCAATTACTTCATGAATGATCGCGATCGTAGTTCCATGCGTTATAAAACTATTGCAATGGTAATTCTATAGGATCGTAAATCTATGATCGCTTAATCGTAGATTTAAAGGTTGTTAGCAGTAATTTACGATCGTTGTCATTAATGAACGATACACGATCGTAAAATATAACAGTCCTAAACTGATTGGAAATTAATGATCTGTTTAATTTTCTGCAAAACTGATCATAAAGTAAAGGCGTGGGCAATAACACACAGTACAAATAAGGGCCCCATTTCTGAAACATGGTCGTTTTATAGGGAGTCATGCTTATGGTCTCCACATTACAAATAAATGCAGTCTCATTGTGGTAGCAATAAGGCCTGGCTCCGGAGTGTGACCGCTCTCCTCCCTAGGGACCCCCTATTCAATGACCACTTTGCGCAACTGATCTTTTAGTGACTGGGCACACAAGTTTAAAAAGGTCACTAGCATCATTTACTAATGTCCGTAAAGAAAGTTGATCGACATGTATATTTAGCGAGATACATGTTCGCCTACTGTTAAAATATCAAGATAAAATGTACCTGATTAGTGTCTTAAGTCCGTCGGACTTATTCAGTGGTGTGACCATTTTTAGTCCTTCACTCCTTTCTAATTTTAAAGGGTTACTCGAAACGCAAGATACCTCTGGAAGATATGGCAGGATAGTTTCTGGCCCCCTCACTTAAGCCAGCAATTCAAGACATTTCCTGCGAGCTCCTAGGTTTACCACCTGAAAAATTTTAAATACGTTATTTATTATTCCTACTCTGTTGCATGCTAAAAACCATCACATTAACAATATTTTTACACACAACTGCTCTCCACCTCTTATTATTGCCACTCAAAACGTAGCAACACGGTGCCATTGGCTACCTTCTAAATCTCTTTTATGACAGTATGACTGTTCCACTGTACAGTGGAGATCCTTAAGTTTGTAGTCCTCGTACTAGAAAATAGTCAGTCTTTAATATTTTTATGATGGTCTTAGAACTCTTGTTAACTTCTACTATCCCTACAGTTTCCCGGAAGGGTAATATTTAAGTTATAATCTGTGCACCTACTTATCTATCATCTATCTATCTATTCTATCTACATCTATCATCTATCTATCTATCTATCTCTCTATCTAGCTAGCTATCTGATCTATCTATCTATCTAATCTGCTGTCGGTCTTCTGTCTGGCTGTCTTTCTGTCCTATCCAAATCTATCCTCCACTCCATCTATCATTCTATCTATCTATCTCGCTATCTCTCCGATCATCTATCTAATCTATCTATTATCTGTCGGTCTGTCCTGCTCTGTCTGTCTCTCTATCCAATCTATCCTCATCCATCCATCCATCCAATCTATCTAGCATAAACTTAACAAGTGTGTCATTATGATGTCATTAATTGATAAGAGGCATTTTGTTTTGTCAGGTACCCTCAGTCCTTGGTGACTTGTATATTGACACAGCTTAGTGGTACAATTAAAACTGTAATATTATTTAACTTTATAGTAGAATGATTTCAATCATCTTTATTCAACATATCCAATGTAAAATATGGACAAGCCATTGTTTTTCCGGATCGTATACTGGGAAAAAATCAACATAATAACGTTTAACAAAACAATTCAGGATGACAAAAAACAAAACATAACAGCTGAGCAACAAGTGCAAATGATTATATACGTAGGCAATGTATGAATTTTAAAGTACACATATCCCCCCCAAATGCACAGCAGATTATAAGCATAAAAAACAATAAACTATAGAACCAACATCTTTTGATGTCCTTTTGTGCATAAACATAATAGGTCTTGAAATCAAACAACTAATCTGCAATTATCACTATAAATGATTCTAGAGAGGCGATAGATATATTGAATCCACATAACACCAGAAAACAAAAATGAGTTATCAATCTTGACTTAGGGAAATAATTATATTCACTAATGGAGAAAGGAACTCATTATATGTACACACATCAAGTTAAAGCAAGGAAATGTGAACTAAAGTACTGGGTTTTTGCGGCTAATTTAATCAAAATATACACATTAATCCTATTATTCTATGTTAACAAGTAACATTGTTATAACTTTCAATTTTTAAGAGATCAATGCATATTCAGAGCTTGGCATAACAGGAGCTTTGAATGTGGGTTTCAATGTGTATAATGCTTGAGGAGGCCCCCAATGGCTAGTGGGTCCTGTAAACCCTGACTCCCCCTTACCTCAACATATTGCTCTAGTTACAGTGGAGCTGGATTGCACTGTACCATTTTTCACCACCTGTGATCTGGACCTTAGGTAAGTTTAGCTCTCTGTGAACTGAGTCACCGTTAAGTATAAACCCATATACCAGGGTGCTTTCACACTCACATGGACATATAATGTTGGTTCATAAGAAGCCAACATATGCAACGATATTCCTTACCAAGCCAGAAACTGGGGTTTGGCACCTTTTACTGTATCTATGACTGACGAATTCTCGATGATTCCATTTTTTAATTGGACCAAGTGAGTCTTAAGAGGTCACATACTATTCCCTCTGGCTGGACACGCGCAACCCATCCCACTAACTGTTTTACCATAGAGTTGCAACCTGCTGATGATGTGCCTGGGGAGGTTTAAGGAAATGGGTGGTGATGGAAATGAGCTCTATCTTTATGCTTAGCAAGGCCCAAAAGATAACAATAAAAACAAGGAGGGAAAGTATATAACTTTGAATTTATCTTGACAGGGCCACATTTTTGTAAGGAATATGGTGTGTTTGTTCTTCAGATGGTAAAACTCAATAATGGCAGATGATGATGCTGTGTTTTTTTATTACCCTTTACATATGGGGCTTGGTCACATGAATAAATTGGTAGGGTCAGCTTGGTGTGTGTACCGTGTCAGTTGGAAGTAAGAATGTTTTTTTTGTTATTGATCCAAATTTTTCTTGTCTATATTAACCTTAAATAGGCGCCACGGAATGAAAGGTAGGGCAGTATGTGTGTTTTTACCTTTGTCAGGTTGGGGTTAAAAGAAAAAACTTTTGTAGATGATTGTCGAAATTAGTTATTTAATGACCTTTAGTCCCTTTACAAAAATAAAAACACAGTTGTTGTGTGGTACTCGTGGTTCATTTTGGGGAATAAAAGACTGATTTTTTTTTGATGATTGTGTCAAAATGTGTTTTTTTTTTTTATTATACTTCCCCTTTAAATATGGTTTGCCCACATAATGACATGGGTAGCTCATCTTAGGGTTTGTACCTGTGTCAGGGTTGTAATGAAGTTAAAGAAATTTGATGTATTTTTTGCGTTTCTTGATCCAAATTTTTCTTGACTATCGTTTACCCTTAAATATAGCTGCCACGGAAATGGAAGGGTTAGGTCCGTAGGTTTATGTACATGTTGTCAGCTTAGGGGTTTTAAAAAAAACTTTTGAGATGATGGTCCAAATTAGTTTATTTTGACTTTAGTTACTTTCTAAAAAAAGAAATAATAACACAGTTTTGTGTGTGTACTCGTGTCGTCTTTTGGGGAGAAAGACTATATTTTTTTGATGATTGGTCAAAAATGGTGTTTTTTTTTATTATCCTACCCTTTAAATAAGGTTGCCATCATAAATGATGGGTACTTCCAGTTAGGGTGGTGTCACCTTGTGTCAGGTTTTGAAGTTAAAAAACTTCTTTTTTTTTGTTCGTTATTGATCAAAATTTTTCTTGACTATAGTGACCCTTAAATATGGCTGCACGAAATGGGAAGGGTAGGTTCAGTAGTGATGTTGTCCCTGTGTCAGGTTCATGGTGTTTATAAAAAAAACTTTTTGAGATGCTTGGTTCAAATTTAGTTATTTTTACTTAGTGACCTTTTACAAAAAAAAAAAATAATCACGTTGGTGGTGTCAAACTCGTGCTCAGTTTTGGGATAAAGACTATATTTTTTGATGACTGGGGCCAAAATGTGTTTTATTGTTATTAATACCTCCCCTTAAATATGGGTTGCCACATAAATGAATGGGGTACTCCTTTAGTGTGGTGTCCCGTTTCAGTTGGGGTGGTTAAAAATCAACCCTTTTTGATTATTTTGTCCAAAATTAGTTTTTACTATAGTTCCTTTTAAGAGATTATGTTCGGCTGGCCAATCAACGGAAATGTAAGGGTATGTCAGTAGGTTGTGCCACTGGTCATGTTCAGGGGCAACACAGGATTTTCAGGGGGGATTCCTAATGGGGTTCCACCTGGAACACCCCAGAAGGAAGTTCCTGACCAAATACATCATATAATTGCTATGATATATTGCTCATATAATATGATATATTTTGTACTTGCCATAATCATCATCCCGTTAGCCAATATCACTTTTGTTCTAAAGTATCTCATTAGGTTGGGGTACATACGACAGATTTGTTGGCCCACCTGCCGATATTTTATGTGTAATCGGGTGCGTTGGTCGCTTAAAAAAACTTAGGGGATTTCGCCAATGTCAGTAAAAGTGTGCGCGATACCATGAGGAGAACCCATTTGCCTCGTACTTACCGGTGCGGGAATAAAAGACTATATTTTTGATGATTGGTCAAAGATGTTTTTTTTGATGTATACCTACCCTTTTAAATATGGTTGCCACATAAATGAATGGTAGCTCAGTCAGTGTTGTGACCTGTGGTCCGGTTTGAAGTTAAAATTTTTTTTTCGGGTTATTTGATCAAATTTTGCTGACTATCTTACCCTTAAGTATGGCTGCCACGGAAATGGAAGGGTAAGGTCAAGTAGGTGTGTGTACCTTGGTTCAGGTATGTGGAGGTTAAAAAAAAACTTTTTTGAGCTGATTGTCAAATTAGTTATTTTGACTTTATTACTTTCTCACAAAACAATAATCAACACAGTTGTGTGTGGACTCGTGTCATTTGGGGGAATAAAAGACTATATTTTTTGGATGGATTGGTCCAACTGTTGTTTTTTTTAATTATCCAGATACCCTTTAAATATGGTTTGCCACATAAATGAATGGGTAGCTCAGTCAGTGTGTGTACCGGTTCGGTTTAAGTTCAAAATTTTTTTTCGTTATTGATCAATTTTTCTTGACTATACTTACCCTTAAGTCTGGCTGCCCGGAAACTGGAATGGTAGGTCTGTAGGTGTTGTGTACCTGTCAGGTTGGGGGTTAAAAAAAACGTTGAGATGATTGTCAAAAATTAAATTATTTCATGACCTTTAGTTCACCTTTTAAAAAAAAAAATAACCAGTTGGTAGTGTTACTCTGTCAGTTTGGGGAATTAAAAGACTATAATTTTTTGATGAGCGTCCAAATGGAGTTTTTTGTTTATTATTCTACCTTAAATATGTTGCCAGCATAATGAATGGGGATACTCTCGAGTCATTGGGTGTATCGTATCTGTTGTCAGGGTTGGAAGTTAAAAAACATTTGTTTTCATTAGTGACAATTTTTCTTGACTATATTACCCTTAGTAAATGGCTGCCTACGGAAATGGAAGGGGTCAAGGTTCCTTAGGTGTGTGTACCTGTGTCAGGTTTGGGGTTAAAAAAAAAACTTTTGAGAATGATGTCAAAATCATAGTTATTTTGACTTTAGTACCTTTTAAAAAAAAATAATAACACTGTTTGGTGTGTTACCGTGTCAGTTTGGGTAAAGAACTATAATTTTTTTGATGATGTCAAAATGGTGGGTTTTTTATTATACCACCTGAACCCTTTAAACTCTTGCACTCAGTAGATTTCATTTTTTTTTGCGTAACTGCCAAAGAATTATTTCCGGATTTTGCCTCAATTACGCTTGTTAGACTATTTACAGTAGGAACCTTGCACGTAAATCAGAACGATTCATACATTGTTTTTTTTCAGCACAAAGTCCTACTTTAACACGGTAGACAGAATTTTGTAACTTTCTCTGGAAATTTTACTGGAATTCTTGGTAAAATCCTCAAAAAAAAGGAAAAATTTGCAAATGTCATGGATTTTTTCCCAGTTTTACTTATAAGTTATCTTAAGGTTACACACAACCACTCTTACTCGTTTTCTAAAAGCTCATATACTCCCGATACAACGATACCGATATATGAGGTACCCGACTTTTCCTGTACAGAGATCCCCCACCAAACTACAACTGCACCTTCAGAATACTATACACAAATTAAAATGTATAACCAGTCTGACGTAACCGTAGAAATATCTACCAATAACGAATATCCCCCAAGTGAGGATTTTTAGAACTTTTGACTTTTTTGTTTATTTTTATGTTATCATCTTTTTAAAACCCTTTTTGGTATTACACACACACAAAATTTTTTATGAGTGAGTTAGCTTGGATCAAAAGGCAGGATACCCGACGCAGCTCTTCGTCAATTGTAAGTTTTTTTCTCACATTTTCCTTTTTTTATCACCTGTACAATCAGAGACAAAATCAAATGTGAATTTCAGCTAAACTGTATGCGGAACGTTCAAACGCATCTAAATATGAAAGCCTACCCACCTCCGAATCAAAACGTTAGCCACAATTCATGGTGTACCCATAGACATGTATACCAACTAACCCAGAGCGTGACCAGTGCCAAATGTCAGTAGCAGCAAAAAAAAATAGCCCAGTTTTGTATTTGACAGTCTGCAGTTTTTCCACAAACCCCCCCAACTCAGACAATACCCCCCCACAAGACTATATCCAGCACCCCTGCATCTATTAATGCTGGTAGTTCGTTCCTTCATACCATCAATGGTGTGGGGCGCAGTTCTTCGGATATTTGCACTTTTACCAGATTTCCATCCAAAAAAATTAACATCAAACAACATTCAAAAATGTGAAAATCATGCCAAAACCCCATGGATGTACAAAAATTACCAATATCAATCTCCCAATGTGCTTGATCAAACGGTTGCCACTTTGTGGTTTCCACGGCGACTTGGAAGCCGGAAAAGCCACAAAGTGAGACATGCCACAATGGCTCAGAAACAAGCGAATATTAGCCAATTCCGAATTCGGACAGTCCTGCAGTTTTTCCACAAAACACCCCCGTACTGAGAATAACCCCCACACACTATATATTCCGAAATTTAACACACATTCAGCTATGTACACTGTAGCTTTTCATTCATACCATCAATGGTTGTGGGCGCAATTCTCTTAGAAGTTCCGCATTTGTCTGAACAAATACAAAAAAGCAACTTCAAAAGGTAGAAATCATGCCCAAACCTCATGGAAATGTAAAAACAAAAATTACTCAATATCATCTCCAACAGGGCCTGAAATCAAACGGTATGCCATAATGTTGTGGTGACCACGGTATGGCACCAAAGCCACAGAAGTGAACATGCACAATGGCTCATAAACAGCAAAACTATCAGAACCAATCTGAATTTGAACAGTCTGCAATTTTTCCCCCACACAACAACCCCCACAAACCATATCTTTCTCAAATCCAAACACCTTTATATCTACGAAATTCTTGTATTTGTTCAGTCGTACCATCAATGGGGCGTGGGTGGGGGGGGGGTTGGCGGGGGGGGGGGGGCGAGGTTTTCTTGCAGAGAAGTCACAGTTTTAAGGCAATTTTCGAAAAAAATTGAAAAAACACACTCCAAGGTAGAAAATCATGCCAACATCCCAAGTAAGTAAAAAAGTGTACCAAATATCAATCTCCAAATGTCCCTTATCAAACGGTAATCCCTATGTAATGGTGCACACGCAAACGGGAAGCAACTGCCCAAGTGGAGCAAGCCAATGGCCCAGTACAAAAACTTTCAGATTTGTCAGACTAAACACCCCTCTATATTATTAATATCCCCCCCACACTATATAGTATTGGAACTACACAGCTTCAGCTACAACAATGGTGGTCATTCTTTTAATAGATACCACCAATGATATGAGCGCAGTTTCATGTAAATGTTGCTTTTTTACCAGATTTTCCAGGAAAAATTTATAAAATACCTTCAAGTTAAATCAGGCAAAATTTCCATGTCATGTAAAAAACAAAACTTGTCATTATCGCTTACCAATTGCCTGATCAACGTAGGCCATAAGCATGGATGTACACAGGGACATGGCACCAACTAGCTCAAATGGAACACATGCACAAGTGTAATTATAAGAAGAAAATCAAATGCTTGGTAATTGTCAAACAGCCCCAAAACTTGGAAGCCCCCCACAAATCAACCCCCCTAATATCAATCTCCACAAGTGTTGTTCTGAAGCAAACGGTAAGCCCTATGTGTTGATGCACACCAGAGACTGGCCACCAACTAGCTCAAATGGGATCATGCACAATGCAATTACAATAAAAAATCAAGTGTCCTCTGTATTTGGAACAGCCTACCCTTTTTCAAGGAAAATCGAAACATGGAAATTCCCCCCACAAGCGATATATTTTTTGGAATCTACACGACCTTCACTACCGTTACACGATGCCATGCTTTTTCATACCATACATAGAATTCCAACCCAGTGTCAACAGAACTCTTGTGTTTTTGAGAGGTTTTTGTGAAAAATAAAATAAGATGATTCAGGATTGAAATCCTACCCTAAAAAACCAACTTGACAAGCACAAAAACCCCCTAAATGTCAATCTCATCCCACATATCCTACCTCAAACCGTATGCCATATGTGTGGGTGGCACACAGAGATCGTGGCCCACCAACTACTCCAAATGGTACACATCACAAGTGGTAATTACAAGAAAAAAGTCAAAGTTGTCTGAATTTCAAACAGCCCCAAACTTGAAATGCCCCCACAAATACCCCCAGACCCACTAATAACACTCTCCCACTGTTCTGACTCCAAACAGTATGCCATGTGTGTGGATGGACAGGACGTGGCCACCACTTAGCTCAAATCGACGAATGCAGCAAGTGTAATTACAAGAAAAAAATCAAGTCCTCTGTATATTTGCAAACCATCGGCCCCAAAACTTGGAAATGCCCCCCACAAATAAACCCCCCCCCACTAAATATCAATCTCCCACTGTTCTGAATCAACCGTTATGCATAAATTCCGTGGATGCACACAGAGACGTGCCACCAACTAGCCTCAAATCAGACGCATGCACCAATGCAATTCAAGAAAGAATCAAAGTGATCCTGTTAATTTGAACAGCCTACACTTTTTCTAATGAACGGTCCCGAAACATGGAAATTCTCCCCACAAACTATATATTTTTGGAATCTACACAACCTTCAGCTACGTTACGATGCCATGCTTTTTATAGCATTTCCAGACCCACTGATCGCAAAGAAGTCCGTGTTTTTACGAGGTTTTTGTGAAAAATACATTATGAATGATGATCTCAAGGGTTTGAATCCAACCTAAACCCCCCTTTTGACAGCAAAAAAACCCACTAACTGTCATCCTCTCCACATTCCTGCATCAATCACACAGAGTATGCCAGTGTGTGGGTGCCCCCAGAGACGGGGGCCACGACCTAGCTCAAACTGTGACGCATGCCCATAGTCCATTACAAGAAAAAATCAAGTGTTCTGTACTTTAACACCTAAATCAAACTTGGAATACCTCCCCACCAACATATATTTTTGGAAGCTACACACCTTCAGCTACGTGATGGTATCATGCTTTCGATATACATTACGACTGTCCCAGCGCGTTTTATCCCTAGACTTTTCCACCGTGGCTTTAGGAGATTTTGTGAAAAAATAAAATAAGAGGACTCGATGTTGAAATCCTACCATAACCCACTCGCAAGAAAACCCACACACGTGCAATCTCCAATGTCGCTGAATCAAACGGTATTCCATAGGGTTGGTGCAAACCGGACGGGGCACTAACTAGCTCAAAGTGGACGCATGCCAAGTCCATTACAAGAAAAAAAATCAAAGTGTTCTGGTCATTGAACAGCTAATCAACTTGGAATACCCCCCACAAACTATTATTATTTGGACAGCTACCACCTTCATGCTACTTCGATGTATCATGCTTTCGTATATACATGAAGAATTCCAGGCGCTGTTATCCATATCAGAACTCCGTGCTTTTTATAGATTTTGTGAAAAAATCAATAAGAGGGAAACTCAATGGTTAAATCCTACCTAAACCCACTCGGCCTCCCTCCGAGATCTCGCCACCTCTCACCTATCTACCCTTCCACTAACGGGCAATCCTCTCCATATCTTCCTCCACATTGGTCCTGAATCCAAAACGGATTATGCCATAAGGGTGGGTGCCATATAATCCTCCTTCTGTGCACTCTTGCACGTCCCCCCTCGCGGCACCAGAGGCTGGAGCAGTGAGGGCTGACCAGTAGTTCAAGTCGTCCCTCTCCTCCGTTCTCGTCTTACTTTGCGCAATGCAATTAACACAAAAAATTAAAAAACCCACAAACCCACCCCCCACCCACCATCCCCACTCCCCTTTTAGTGGTAATTTAGGGAAAACAGGAGACGGAGAGTCCCACAGTTTTTTCACACTTTAACTGATCCGAAAATTAGTCCGGTCGTTTTTTTGGGACCTTGCTTCGGGCTTTGGTTTTTCCCTTGAAATCGAACAACGATCGCTCACATTGCCGCGTTTGACGGAGCGATGCTAGCATCTGGCTGCAACCCTTGTTGGACCATTGTGTTCGAAGCTAGTAGAGGTTGAAAAAAACAAATAAGCGTGTGGGTGTGTAATGCTATCTTAAGATTTTTATTTTGGGTGCAGTTGCCCGCCCCTTTCCCCGTTTTGGGGGGCTCATGCCTACCAAAGCAGGATCATCAAAGCATCTTAGGGAAGGGATAACGACTTGGAATACGGGGCATAATGCCCATTTTCAATTTCGAAATGCCGATCCGCTGGCGTTAAAATCACTTCCCGGAGTTCATTGTTCCAGAAGTATTTTTCAATTATTGGCACCAGAGTCAATAATTTGGGTGACCAAAGTATCACCACAATTTGATCTGCTGTTCCCCAGTTGTTTTGTTCTCTCATGAGTCGTTCCTTCGCTAAGGGATACCACTATCCTAGTAGACAAATCGATCCTATTTGGTAATGGGAATCTTGAGTTCCATTCACAAATATAGTGAAATGGTCCATTTGAGCCGCTATGTGACACTTGTACTACACTAAATGCCATGGTTCTTCATTGGGCTAGTATCTATATCGGAGATCTACACTGGCGTACTTCCTACTAGGACCTGTCACACAGGTCTGGCCCTACGGCCGTCGGTTTACCTTCGCTCATGGGGTAAACGCACCACCCGTAGGGGAGGATGCCATGTGACGTCAACCGGGTGTCTCCTTGCCGCTTTCCTGTGATTCCTCAACATCGGACCAGCTCTCTACCATGCGGACCGTGCTAAGACCGTAAAGGTCCGCATAGTGATGCTGCACCCTCGATCGGGCGCGCCCTAGCGGGGGGCCAAATTTTTTTTGTGCTGTCGGGAATCAGAGCAAGATCGCTAGTATTTCCCGATCTGTGGCAGTTTGTCACTGCACTCTGCAGCATCCGGTTACCTCATAGTGACGATCTGTGTCGGTCAGGGAAAGTCGCCCTCTCTCTCTTCTGGTCTAATATGGTTGCCCCGGCACATCAATGAATTGGGCCTAGCCACCGCTCTGTCACGTTAGTGTTTGTGTAGTTCGTCCTGGTGGTCGCTGTACAAACCTCTCCTTTCTTCTCGATAACCGTTTCCTTACTTGCTTGGAGTATGGTTTCAATTTTCGAGCAAAGGGGAGGCCTGAATGGGTTACCACCGAACAACCCAGAAGGAGTTCTGACCAATCAGGCCATAATTCTATTCTAATGCATCCATATAATTTATGAGGGGGTCGTGCCAATAATATCAATCAAGTTAGAGCCAATATCACTTTGTTATAAAGTATCTTCAGGAAGGTTGGGTAACCTACGAGCATATTTGTTGGCGTGCCCAACCTGCCCGATATTTTATGGGTAGCGGTGGGTTGTTCTAAAAAATCTGAGGGGATTTTCGGCCAATGTCCAGTAAAATTGGTGCGGGTCCAATAGAGACATTTGCCTGGGAAGGGGGGAGGAGGGGGGACTAACTGTGCTTTTGTCCGGCCGCTGCGTGTTAAGTGGCGCATATGGTCGAGATTAAAAATGTTGCCATTGGGGTTCCAAGCCTACCGGTTCTCTTTGACGGAGAAATCCCTTTGCCTTTCAATATCAGTATGTCCTTTCAAATCCGAGCTGGTGACAACGGCACGGTGGATCTGACGAATTTTTCTGCAATATTGTCATATCAGGATCTGACAAGACAGAAACACTTCCATTTCTGGTTCCCTTTCTAACAGTAGGGCAAGCTGATAACCTTAGACCATGTATGCACAGTGACGATCAGTCTTGTATATGGAATAATGGAACAATCACTCCAGTGGATAGATAATATATATAGATGAAATGTTAATTAGTCCAGCTAACCACCTCCAGGATTCCTAATCCTGCTCAATAAGCTCCATCACAGTGGGGTTAAGTACGTATTCTGTATATAAACCCAGTGTCAGCAATCACCTTCAGCAGCTGCGGGTTAATAGTGATACAGTTTTTTATCAATTATGAGTATTAGGGTGTCTGGGTCATCACAGGGGATCCTGGATAACATTTTGGAAACATAACAAATGCCTGCTTCTTACTCATGGCCTCATAGATCAATGGTAACAATCTATGTAACAGTCTGTGGTACAGTCTTGGGACACCAGGAGAATCAGAATAGGCATCCTGCCTGAGCAGACAGAAAGGGAGGATCCAGCACTAGACTCACCCCCCCCAAACCGCCCCTGGGTTGGGGGTGAAAAACAAAAAACTTTGTTGATGATAGTCAAAATTGCTTTTTTTTAAAAATATAGGTACCCTTTAAATATGGCGTGCCCATGGAAATGGAAATGTAAAAGGTCACTGGTGAAGTGTACCTTGGTCAGGGTTTGGGGCTAAAAACATTTTTTTTTTTGATGATTGGTCTTTTTTTTAACTTTAGTTAACCGTCAAAGGCAAGTCAACCCGAAAAATTACTTCTGCTTTAAATGTTATTAGCCCCCCAAACACCACTTTCGCAGAGTTGTCCCATTTTAAAATGGCCCCAGAGGCTTACTTGCTCTTACCCGATCTCGGTCCCCCTCCCCCCGTGCTTTCCATGCCCCCTGCTCCTGTTTCGATTTTGTTGCGACAAAAACAAGAGCAGGGGGACTTCTGCGCTGACAGTCAATTCTCTTCCTTGTCCGTGCTGTCAGGCAATTTGGGAGTGACATCATGTCCGCGCCTTAACTGACAGCCGCAACCCAGGAAGTGAGGACGGCTGTCAGCAGCGCTGCGGTCAGCAGAAAGCGGCAAGCCCGGTCAGGAAGTAGCTCTGGTTCATCTTTGAAATGTGACCACTCTTGCAAAAGTGGGGTTTAGGGGGCTAAAATACACATTTTTAGGCAGAGTTAAATTTTTTGGATGGACATTCCCTTTCAAGTAGGCTGCAAACATCAATTGATGGAAGGTCATAAGTGTGGGTAACCTGTTGGGTGAACAAAAACAAACTTTTTATGATTAGTCAAAAATTTTTTTTTGACTATATTAGTCTTTAAGTATGGCTTCCACGTGAAATGGACGGTAGGATCCAGTAGGTGGTGGTGTACTGTGTCTGGTAAGGGGGGGTATTTTGTTTTGTGTTTACCACCAAATTAACTTTTACCTGGAGATATATCAAAATTATCTTTTTTGACTTTATTTACCATTTCAGTTATGGATGTCCATAGGATATAAGGGTAGGTCAGTAAGGTGTTTATGAGACCCAGGTGAGATTGGGGATAGGTAATTAATTTGCCATGTATGACCATAACAAAAATAACTAACTTTATTGAGTATAATATCAAAATTTGATTAGAATGTAACAGCCATTTAGCGAACGTTAAATTGTCGTTAATGGTATGGTTTTTTGCTGAAAACGTATCACGCCTTTAAAATATGGCCCTTAGGCTAAAAAAAAAAGCAAACCGCAGCTTTTAAAAAGGGACACTATACTGAAACATTAACTTTGCTCATCTTAATCTAAAATAAATACTGTAAGTAGCACTTACTCTGATAGGCTGTTGTGGTTGCTGCAATGCCTTCAATCCCAGTACACATTTTGTTTAGGAGCATTATCCTCCCTCACCTCTTTTAATCACTCCCACTTACCAATCCAATCCGACCTGACTTTTCCCCACATACTGAACTGTCAACCTGCCACAGCCACCAGCATTCCAACTGTCCACAAACTGTCACCATTCTAGCTACGTAAAACTCCATACAGAAGAATAGTTTTTGAGCGCAAGGAACTTGATTGACAGCTGAAATATAAGAATTTTTTAGATTCTTTGCCTCCCTGATTGTCGCATTGTCATAAAGAATCATGGAGGTTAAACCACGACCTACAATCTGATGGGGTTTTTGGGGCAATTATAGATTCCTAGTTAAAGGCTCAACTCAAATTTCGAAAATAGACCCCTTATATGGTATGCTTTTCTGCTCGGGGTATCTATTTACGATCGTGTTATAAGACCGGAGATCTGGGCCCAGATATAATGGTGTTCTCTGATTTCACAATCGTGCACAATTTCAAACCCCCGATTGCAAATTTACGATGCCGATCGGTTTAAATCTAGATATACAAGTAGATTAATCACTCTACGAGTCGCCCCCTCATAAGATAATCGGAGTTCACCATTGCGTGTAGTTTTACTACTTGCGCTCTATGTGTGATTGCGAGCTATTCGGACTTCTCAGCGTTTCCGCGCAAATCGGTGTCCGATCGTTATGTTAACGCACCCCGCGAGTGAATTTTGCTAACAGAAATGCTTCATCGGCAGGCTGTTTATAAATATGGGCCCTTTAATGTAGTGGAACCAGAACGTAAGAAACTAGGGCACAGCTGCATTGATGAGATAAAACAACAGGGCTTGAAATGATTTAGGTGTGAGAGACGACGTATTTAAGGGTTACCGGGTCTAAATTACAACCGCCTTCCAACAACTGATTAAACAATACAATCTAGAACCAAAGCCCCGCATGCTTTGACCTTGCCAAGAAACCATCTAAATCACAATCTCTAGATCCAAACTTGCGTGATACGGGCAGGGGGGGGTGGGGAGACAGGTTCAGCATATACTCTTGGGCTGCTTGTGAACACTATCCTGTTTTCAGCCATGTTTACCCCTCCATGGCCCTTTCCTCTTTTACCTCATTCTGAATGGCCACAGCATGCCCTTCCAACCTGTCATCTCCACTCCACAAGCACCGGATGTCCCCCAGCAATCAAGTCTTTAACGGCAGCCATCGCTTCCCCCGGCGAGTCGGTACTGGAAAGATGGCCCAAATTTGGCTCATTATTTCAAAACAACGTTTTTGGTCAATGTATCTGTGACACCAAATAGCTGTATACCCGCAGAGGCTCTGGCCGATTTCGCTGCAGCTCTAGGCACCACACGATACTGCTAGGCGATACCAGTGACTACGACCAGACGCACCAGGAGGCCGCTAGTGCACCCCATAGCCCGGCGGTCTACCACACATGCAGTCCTATCCGGTCCACTAGGCTTATGTCGTTCGATGCACTAGACTACTGGCTCACCATAAGCAGTCTAATACTCCCTCCTCGACACTTAGGGCTGATGTCTATACGGCGCCCATACGAGGCCCCTGATCTGTACCCGCAGTAGCATTCCCCAGATCCGCTATTTCGTCGACCTATATGCAGAACGGCCGGATCGCCCACTACTCTGCTCAGTGCGTCGTATGAGCCCAGCGGACCGCGGGTGGACTCGAAAATCATGCTTAAACCCACGATGCTAGCACTCTTCGGTCGGGAGCCTAGGGCTAGGAGGCACTATCCCCGGTCTATCCACAAGAATTGACTAGACCGGCTCTAATTAAACGACAAGCTAATATCGAAGTCCGGTTAGGTCTGGGACGTCCACCAACTCGCCCTAGAGTCTGCAGGGTCCATCGGTGGTATACGACGGTGTAGTGGCGAATATAAGCAGTAGGTCACCCCCCCGCTTTCGTGCGCGGTGCCCGATGTGACCTCCCCTTCCTCCACCGGTCCGTCGGACACGGCCTCGTTGGTGAACCAGGGGGAAGTCAACCCGGCTCCCCGAAACGGCTGGTTCTTCAAGGTTGTGCCTAAAGAAACAGGGAAATGGAAAGAGTGGGCTCCTCCAACTTTGTTGCGGTTCCGTATTGCCTGTGGCCCTTGGAGTGAAGGGCTGGGAGGATTGACCTATCAACTGGGTAAAAAAAAGGCCGTGCCAAAGGAGTGTGCTGGAGTGTACCCTACTTGAGGACTGTAAAACGATATGCCAATAACCCTGTCTCCATCAATCATTCTACACCCACGATTGTGCCTTATTAATGCACCATACCCTGCTACCATAATCAGTCTACCCCACGATACATGTCTATATGCACCATACCCTGTTGTACTATAATCCAGTCTACCCCTATATGCTATGTCTATATGCACCTATCCCTGTCGTACCATAATCAGTCTACCCACTATGCTATGTCTATATGCACCATACCCTGTCTACCATAATCAGTCTACTCCACTATAGCTATGTTCTATATCACCATACCCTGTCTACCTTAATCGTCTACCCCTATCTATGTCTATATGCACCATACCCTGTTCTACTAATCATCATCTACCCACTATGACTATTGCTATATGGGCACCCATACCCGTCTACTTAATCAGTCTACATCCCACTATCTATTCTATATGCACCATACCCTGTCTACTAATCAGTCTACCCTATGCTTGTCTATGCACCATACCCTGTCTACAATAATCAGTCTACCCACTAGCTGTCTATATGCACCATACCCTGTCTACATAATCAGTCTACCCACTATGCTATGTCTATATGCACCATCCCTGTCGACCATAATCATCTACCCACTATGCTGATGTCCATATGCACCATACCCTGTCTACATAATCAGTCTAACCAACTATCTATGTTCTATATGCACCATACCCTGTCACCTAAATCGTCTCACCCACCTATGCTATGTCCTATATGCACCATCCCTTGTCACGATACTCTCAGTCTACCCACTATATCAGTTCCTAAGTCCACTTATGCCTACCCTCTACTAATATCCAATCATCCCTACGATGATCCCCGCCTCTGACTTAATCGGTCTATTCCCAATTGCACCAATTTCACCAACTGTCTACTATAATCAGTCTACCCACTATGCTATGCTCTATATGCACCATACCTGTCTACCATAATCAGTCTAACCCACTATACTATGTCTATATGCACACCATACCCTTCTATAATCAGTCTACCCACCTATGCTATGTCTATATGCAACTACCCTGTCTACCATAATCAGTCTACCCACTATGCTATGTCTATATGCACCATACCCTGTCTACCTAATCGGTCTACTACCACTAGGCTATGGTCTATATGCAATCCATACCCTGGCTACCAAATCAGTCTCCTACTCATATCGTAGGACCCCCTAAAATATTGCTATCTCTACCCTATCATACATAACCCTGTATCCGATATCGTCTACCCACGTTACTATGTATATGCCTACCCTGTCTACCATAATCAGTCACCCTATGCTTGTCTATATGCACCATACCCGTACCATAATCGTCTACCCACTATGCAGTCTTCACTCAAGCCTGTCTCCATACCAGTCACCCACTATGCTATGTTATATGCACTAAAGCCTGTCTACCTGCATATGCTGTCACCATGTACTTAGCCTGTCTACCCACTATACTTTCATCCATATTGTTTTGTGTGAGTAGTTAATCCTGATTCTGGCAGAATACTGCACCAGTTAGTTATTATCCAATAATAAGATCATTTTAATGAATGTTGCAGCTTTATTAATATATTTGTTTATTTGAAATGCTAGTAAGCAAGGGCCCATAGAACATGTTGATATTGTGAACCCAAGACAGATTAAATGTAAAATAAAATAAATGTAAAATTTTCTATCTCCCCAAAATGGAAATATAGCATTTATGGAAACATGACCAGTATATTGTACGTTACATAGACTTCCAATGAAAGTAAACAACAACAATAATACTGCATATAGAACTTAAATGTTTGCTCCTTACTAGGTTATTTATCAAACCTGTATTTATTACCGGTATTTGTGACCTAAGAAGTGTGCAGCACATTTCAGATCCCACTGCCATTGCATTTAATAATTTCTATCATACCTACCTACCTATGTCCTCTAACTGTGGCTGTTAACTAAATAAGTTACCTGAATGAACAACAAAAGGTCAGATAGGCCAACCAAAGGGCAAACTATTGCAGTGAGTATGTAGGATGGATGGTTAGTGTATCTACCATTAGTATCAATGATTTTGAGTAACAATCTCTGGCTTTTCATATCAGTAAATGGCATAGATGGTTTTTGTATTGGTACAGTGACATGTGTGATCACTTGAATGCATTTTTACCTAGTAGCCTGATGGTGTTTGAAGCCTAGGTGACCCCACAGGATTGTGCTGCTATTTATAGCTGGCTAAAAATAGTCCCTTGTTTTCTTTGGGACATAGGACCTCTTACTGAACATAATAGGGTCTATTTTTAGCTACAGTTGCAGCAGCGAAAGATTTATAAATATTATAAACATTTCATTGTCACATGCCCTAAATCAACACTCATGAGGCAGTCTGTTTCATTGTCATTGGACCACAATCTCTAACAGATTTCCATTGGCTTGTTTAAGAATTGTGTGGGCCCACATAGACATCATTAGAGTAGTTTTTGTGGAAGGAAGCTATGGTTTTGTTGATATGATGGAATCCTCTTCACTCCCTCTTCCTCAAAATGATCATTGGTAATCAAATGTCAGATGTTTGTTATTTATCAGCTAATCAGTCCCCAAAACTGATGGTAATTGACCATTGTTTTTACTTTTCAAATATCGAATCTTAAGGTTCGTACACATGAGTGAGCGCCGGCGAAACTGCCGCTCCGTTTGAAGATCCGCCTGGCCGGTCGGGCAACGGTGCCCATACACAGCCCAATTATTGGGAGAAAACAGACATTGTACACAATCCATGCTTCGCGGGTCGGCACCTGCGATCGCACGTGTGTACGAACTTTTAAAATATATGGGACAGCTTTTAAAGGGAAACAACCCTAAGAGAGAGAACAAAGAGCTGATTAAAACAAACCACCTTGCCTCTCTAAATTATTCTGTTCATGAGATGGCATGCAGGAAAACGTGGTTAAAAAGAAAAAAACTCTGTGCCTTTCTGCTAATCTGCGTAAACTGACTAGACCTGGTCTCAGTGGTAGTTATAACTTTTTACAGAGATTTTACCTGCATGTTCCTCTGGACTAGAAATACGAGTGTTGGGTGGAATTAGTGTTAAATGATTTCTTTTTCATTTGTGTTCCATTTCCATTTAAACCTTAGAATTAGGGTATATTTAAAAGTGCAAGTACCGGTATATATAGAAATAATGACAGTTTGTAATATAGTATGACCAGTTGTAATATAGGTTCACGAAACACTGCTTGTTATAGGAGTCCTTTTTAGAGCCCAATGTTATAGTGTAACCACGTGTAAATACCACAATGATAGGCAACGGGAAAGTGCCACACATTTGTAAATTGTATTTGTTATTTTTTTTGACCACAATAAAGGAGCAGTACCAACAATTTAGCAATACTCTGCTTCGTTATAAATATTCCTTTAAACACAAGATTTGGATACAAATTCCTAGGGACTGTTTTTACTCTAGGCCAGAAACTGAAAAACCAGAAATGAAGATTCTCGTGTTATATGTACCAACCCATTTAGTGCATGTCTAATAAGGCTAATATACTACTAATATAGAATATTCCTATAGGGCTAAATTCATCCACCCGTCATATTATTGCAAATCCCCAGCCCTCTCTACTCCTCCCCCCATGAGTCACATGCATTTAATAGACTTTTTTGTTAAAACATATAGTGTTTTTTTTTTTATTCCGAGTGGGAACACTTTCCATGACAGTGAGGAAAAGTGCTGACAACAACATTACAAAACAACGGCATCATCGCTTTCAAGGTCTGAGAAATCCTACAGTTAATAAGTTAAATAAGGGTTTGTACATAAATATTTTTTGCTAAGAACCTTGTGGTATCTACAACACAGATATAATCCTACAGGTCGACAAACTTTTACAACACTACACACGGAGTGGCAATTTTTTTGTTTTTGTTTAAACATTTCAAATATACAAAGCTCTTTTTCCTTAATTATTATTATTATTTTTTTAATAACAATGTTATTTACAGGAGCGATCATCACAGTTTTGTGACTCAAACAGTCCATTTATCTGACAGTTCAATTCCCTTTGGTTTGGTATTAAAAAAAAAAAAAAAAAAGCAAAAAAACCCACCCCAAAAAAATCTTGGTTCGTGTTGGACAAAATGAATACATGGGGGAAAAATAAGATCCTGGGATCTTTTAAGTGCACTGACTACCTTAGCGGCCTAGCTGTGCTCTGCATCCGTCCCACGTGTATAAGCAAACAGTGTATCGTAGTCCAGGATACACTGTGATGTGTGGATGGCGTGAGTATAAGGTTAAGCTTGATGGGAGTCTAGCGAATAAGAACCCTATGCATTAGCTATTTTCTTTCCTTGATGTTCAAGTTTTGATACACATGGTGCATGTTTGTAAGGGATTTGTACTGGGGATCTTATGCCTTGGCTATACAGTTACAGTCTGCATAAATGTTATACTCATTATTACTGCAAAGCACTCAGTGTCTTGATTGACAAGGATGACCTGATTCGTCAAAAAGGACACTCTGGATCCACAGTCACTGGTCCACAGTTTTATTTGCTTCCCTTCCATTTGGTCTCAGTAGGTGTGCTGGAGAGAGGCGGCCTGAACTCAGCAAACCTCTTTCCCTGTCCGCTCCCAGGGATGATATTGAGCTGTGTGAGCTGAGCCGCATGCTCCTTAGCTTTAGCCGTAGAGCTGCTATGCTGGAGGCCCTTCTATCTGCTCCAGCTGTGGCTGGTCTGAAAGTCCACTGGATTGGACTACACTTTCAACTACAGGGCTAGGTTGTCTTAGTAGAGCTGCAGCCGTGGAAGCACTCGTTTAAAGGAGCCATAGTGGAGAAGAGTCTGTAAAAAAATGAATTGTGGCCGAACCAACCATCATATCAATACATTTCACAAAAAGTAGTTATACATTTAACTACAGGTTAAATAAAACACGTGGACCATGTATTTGCCCTTGTTCAATGCTGCATCTGCCAACATTGTCCACAAGGCTTTGGGTAAATGAAGCACTGCTGGGGGTGGTGGGCTCCCCGCAGTCTGCATTGGAATCAGTTCTGGCCTGTAGTTGGTCAAACAGGTTTCCTGCTAAAACATAGGGCTATAATACCCTTGTTGTTTCTAAAATATAATCTTGAATATCATTATTGGGTGTTCCATGGTGCAGGAAATTTTTTAGGAATTGTACCACTGGTGTTTACTGTTTTTTTTCCCTAAACATTTGAATTTATTCTACTCTAACAAATATCAACTCCTACAGTGGAAACAAAGTCATTTTTTTTTCATCAGACATTTTTTTTTATCGTTATTAAAAATATTCTAGTAATAACAGACAGCCCCAATTTCTATCTTTATATAAGGGATGCGTCCTTACAGTGAAATTAAGGATTTACGCCACCGAGGAGTTCCCTGACCTTTTATACAGGGCCGGAACTGCGAGGTGGCGTAATGTCCTTATATTATAATGTGAAGGGGCGCATTATTTCTTAATACCCAAGTATCTGATTCCTTCACCCCATCACTTTTAAATTCTAGCCTTGTCCCTATTTCCACCTTAAACCCCCCAAGCTACCTTCTGTAACTAAAACCCAGTAGAAGGAACTCCCAGCCCAGTATCTATGTCGTTAAACGAATCTTTGAAGGAGGAGAGAGACTGGTTATGAAGTGACAGGAACAGATCCAGCAGTTTTCAGTTAGTGAAGTTAAACTCGGCAAAAATGCTGAATCATGTTCAGGCAAGAACACTGGAATGGGAGGAGCAGTGTGATTAAGAAATATAAAAATGAGTCACTTAGTACATAGTTGAGTGATTTTTATCAGGATATATACCACTGCAGCTCCATTATAAAATATTCTTATGTATTATATCATCATAACTACACACCACTTCCTTCCTGTCTCTGATATTGTATCAGCATGATGTCACATGTAAGATTGTAGAAACCCCCATCCCATATTTTAATTATTTTAATTCAAGTAAAATAATATTATAAGGACTTTCAAATGGTTAGTATTTGAAAGGATTGTAAAGGATTTCTGACTGTTAATGAATTGTTGGGTAAATTATATTTGGTTTGGTTTATTTAAATCCCAGAAAAGACTTTTATTCTCATAACTAACTGTCACAATGACTTCATGGCCATGACCCTGGACTCATTACCATGTGGAATAGTTTATTGTGACAGTACATCACCAGACCCATGTGCTTCTGCTTACAAAGAATTTACCTTGACAAGTCAAGTAAGTAAAAATGGAAAAGGAACGAAGGATAAAATATAATTATTTTTTTTTCTTTACAGGAATACTTTTATTATTACATTATATTATTAATAATAACAAAATATTTCTCATGTGTAGCTCCTCCTTTTCTTAAAATATTTTTTTTTATCACATTTTAGTTTCCTGCTATCCTACATGTCCGACCTTCGTCCCTATACCTGTATTGTTAACATACAACCCCAAGAGCCCAACAACATCAACAGGCTTCTGACTATTGGAGCTTGAGGATTGTTTGTGAGGATGCAGGTTATTCATCTCCTATTGAAATAATATTTCCCACAGTTCCATGGGCAATTCTCTATCTTCTCTATTTTCAACCTTAAACTGAATTAAAACTATCACCGATAGGCACCAATCTCTGCAATATGTAATCTATGGGGCCACATTCTGGAAGCTATTAATGGTAAATAGCCCATTAGCTTGGTTACAGCCTGGTGCACAGGTTGATTGTTACTTGCTGATTGCTGCTAGGAGTAGCTTCAGTGGCAGCGCATACATAATCTAACTCCTCCCTTGAAAAGACTTTTTTGGCCTGTGTCCTACTGTCTTCCTACGGTTTATTGTGTAAGTTTGCCATTTTGATCGCTGGCTGTTCCCTGAGATCACAGTGTTTAACTGTTTCCCAGCACTGATGCCCTTATGCTGGGAGCAACAATTTAGATTGTCCTCTTCCTCACAGCTGAATGTCACAAAATCTATCAGCAGCCCAGAGACCCAGCAGAACGACACAATTGTAATAACACTTTCCTAGGAGGTGTCAAAACTCTCCAACCAGAAGTCGCCAAACTCCAGACAAGCTAACAACACGTGGAGGTTTATAGGCTCGGAATTAGCCATGGTTATGATTACAGCCTTCTCGCTGTGATATTTCAAGATGGCTTTTCATTCATACGTGGATAGGCAGGTGTATTGCATTAAAGCTAATCTGTGACACTGACCATTGCATTAAGATGCTGCATTACTGAGGCCTGCCTCAAACAGGCAGCACTCAGCTCTATGGAGCCATGAAGCTCTCATTGCATGGGCCTAGTCATGCCTTGGGGACTGTTATTTAGCTCCTTGATAATAATAATACTGAACCTCAGTGTATCATTTCCAATACATCCTACAGTTCTGCATCTGGATTCGAAACTAATGACTGTAGATTCCTTTTCCTGCAATCACTTTGCTATAAGGAGCTCAACCTGGATATCTTACCATAAAGATAATAAATCACATTTATTTGAAACCTCAATATGGGATTGGATTGCAATGGAATGATAAAAAAATCATTGTTAATGGCAAACTCATTTTAACTACAGGACAGATTGACTGGTTGAATAAAGGGTCCCTGTACCTTTAACTGTAGTGAAATGTTCACAGAGAGCAGTGTGTGGACCTCCCCAGATGTTTGTTTGTCTCATAGCCACAATTAGTTTGCAGGATTTTCCTGGAGAACATGGAGCTCCTGTGTTATTGGGGGTGGGTTGTGTTGGTCATCGTGGTTTTAATAATCCCATATTTCAAATTCTATTTAAGAACAAGAAACACTGCATTAAGCAGTTATTTCCCATCCTCCTATGGAGTTATTGGCCATGTTCTAGCATGGAACTGTTATTTACCAGTCTCCCACTTCCATTGGGCCACATTGAATGGATTGCTCCAACTCCTACTCTAGATTGTGTATCTCATGCAGAAATCACAGATTAGACTTTGCCAGAAATACTTAATATCATTACGTTTCCTTTCATTTCACATTTCGCTGTCAAATTTCTTTCCAAATCTGAAATGTCCAAGGTCCTTTTATTAAGGGAAGCACAAAGTATTGTGGGTAACTGGTCTGGTCAGCACCATGGAATCTACTCCATCCATAATCCCTGCAAGAAGCCATTCCCCTCCTTTAAAGGCTGAATAGTTATTACTGCTTTTCATGGTTTTAATTGAAAATTGTATTATTATTATTATTTTTTAAAATGATTATAAATATTATATATATGTTTAATACATCATTTAAATTATAGCATTATAATTATTTTACTAATTTATCCTACAATATCAATGTACCTATTATTTATATATCTATTTCCCTATGTAATTTACCGTCTGCCTGTCTATTATCTATGTAATCTAGCTTTAATCTCTCTCTATAGTCAGATATATACAGGTAATTGACTTGTCTGTACAAATGGACATTTTTCTATCACTACCAGTCCTTAATGACTATGATAAACAATATTTTAGTCCACAGATGTAATGTTACAATATAATGAATATGATTTAACATAACAGTGATAGACAGTGATATTATAGACGTGACACAGACAGCGATATAGACAGTGACACAACAATGATATACAGTGATACAGACAATGATACAGACAGTGATATAGACAGTGATACAGACAGTATACTTATAGACAGTGATATAACCAGTAATACAGACAGTGATATAGACAGTAATTGATTTAGACTGTGATATAGACAGTGATTTAGACAGTGATATAGACAGTGGTTTGGACAGTGTATAGAAAATAACACAGAGAGTGACAAAGACAGTGATATAGAGTAACACACAGTCACATAGACAGTTATATAGACAGTGATATAATAGAAAGTGTCAGACATTGGTATAGACATTTATTAGACTTGATATAGACAGTATTTAGACAGTTATGACAGTGATTAGACAGTGATATAGACAGTGATTTAGACAGTTATTATAGACAGTGATTTGGACAGTTAAATAGTTAGTGATATAGACAGTTGATTAAGACATTTATAGACATGATTTGGAAAGTTAATAGGCAGTTGATGACAGTGATTTAGACAGTTATATAGAATGTAATTTAGAGAGTGATTTAGACAGTTATATAGATAGTGATTTAGACAGTGACTAACTGTGAAATAGACGTGATTTAGATGGTGAATATAATACACAGGGATATCATAGACAGGGATAAAGACAGTGATAGTATATTGAAATTAGACAGTGATATAATAGATATAATACTAACAGTATTATATCAGACAGTGATATTATTGTGATATAATAGACAGTGATATAATATGGATATAATAGAAGAAATACAGACAGTATATTTAGACAGTGATATAATAGATAGTAATACTGACTATTATATCAGTGATATAATAGACAGTGATATAATAGTGATAGAATAGATAGATACTGACAGTATATCAACAGTGATATTATAGTAATGTAATAGACAGTGATATATAGTCATATAATAGATAGTAATTCTGACAGTATTATATCAACAGTAATATTATAGTGATATAATACAGTGAATAATAGTATATAATAGATAGTAATACTGGCAGTATATATCGGTGATATAATAACAATGATATACTAGTGATATAATAGATAGTAATACAGACACAATATATTAGACAGTAATATTATAGTGATATATGACAATGATATTATAGTGATTTAATAGACAGTGATATTATAGTGATATAATAGACAGTGATATTATAGTGATATAATAGACATGATATATAATGATATAATAGATAGTAATACAAACAGCAATTATTGACTGATATTATAATGATATAATAACAGTGATATTATAGTATAGATGACATGATATATAGTGTATAATAGACATTAATTATAGTGATATAATATACAGTAATATTATAGTGATATAATAGACAGTTGTATATAATAGGATATAATAGATAGTAATAAAGACAGCAATATAGTAGACAGTGATATTATAGTGATATAATGGACAATGTATTTATAGTGATATATAGTGATCTAGTCTCTATGAAGATTATAGAAATTTACCTCCCGAACGCTGGACTGATGAAGCCGGGTGTCTAAAACACAGCAGCTCCCAGGAAAGTGCTGAGTCCTAGCGGGGTCCCAGTGGGTGTCAGTGTGGCAGCTCCCGGTGGGGGAGGAGGTAGACTGGGGAAGGCAGCGGCGGCGGCTGCTGCGCAGCGGTCCATGCAGAGTCCAGAGCAGGGTGGTGGGGAGGGAAGGGGCTGGTGGTCGGTATGGACTGAGCGGATGGGAGGCGGACAGCGGCCCGGAAGGGAAGCCCTGGGGTGTGGGACTGGGCACACCGCTTTCTCTCTCTTCCTCCACTTCGCTCTGCGATTCTGGAACCAAACCTGCAACACAGACAACGGAGACTATTCTTTCCGATTCAGTACCTTACATCGTATGGACCAAGTCACACGGGGAGATGCGGATCAGCTGTACTGAGTGGGTCATACATGGAAATTATTTTATCCCCTATACTGCGACTAGAATTAAGAAGCTCAGACATTTCTAGACAGTGTATCCCTGTGTAAAGTCACCATTGTGCGACCATGTGCAGTCAATGGGGAGAAAGTTACTAAAGTGAATGCAATGTGGAGGTTTCTCTTTCTGCTACCCACATTATAATACAACGAAACACAACACACACATACGGACCAGAATATCTGACATCATGTTTACACCGAACAATTTTTTCTGATGAAAAAAATAAAGTTTTGCGATATATGACGTCACCATTTTATTATCGTAATATTTATTATATATTAAATATATGTGTGTGTGTTACATTCCACACACTGAGATTGTGCCTGTGCTATCCAACGTTATATATTGTATTTCTATACCAAATGTTTGTGTTTATGTTATATATAATGTTATATATATTACATTATCTATCATATCTATATCTCTCTCTCTCTCTCTCTATTCTATTATCTATCTATCTATCTATCTATCTATCTATCTATCTATCTATCTATCTGTCATAATTACTGGAGATATATTAATATATTTGTTACAGATAATTATAAATATTCCAATATCAAAATGTGTTAAATTATAAATATTACATTATAGTCTATTTAGTTTTTTTAACATCTAAATCTCCAATTAATTTTGTTCCATTCATAATACTATTGTATTTCAGATTCGGATCGAAACAAAACCACTGCACAGCGATGCAATCGTTATTGAGAGAGATCGCACAGATCAAAACTAACATACACATTCACAATAAATGGAAACAGAACAATCATAGAAAAAGTGTATACATCCTAACACAATAAATATATATAACACACCCCTGGTATATATGTTATAAACTAGATAATATATATGTTATTAAAGACATTTAGATTGTATATCGAATGTGTGGGTGTGTGTATATATTATATTATATATGAGAGAGATGAGTAGAGAGGAGAGAGAGTTGTAATAATAAAGTGAATGAGTGTGTTTGACATTGGGTTGCCCTGTGTTAACATAGCACGTGACCCATTACTGGATGTGTTACTTAATAGAAAAGCTGCTGGTAAATTCACAATTCCTGCTATGTAAATACAGCCATTAACCCATCTGGTTATGTTTAGGGTTAAAGAGGAATCCAGTAGCTATTACACCCAATAATGTGTGATAATATAACATATAGAGATTGACCACGCCAATAAAGGGGGCATAGTTTAACTGTTACAGTAACTACATTACATACTTCTATGAATAGTATTCTGCCCAGCCCACCATAGAAATATTATTGGTAAGATTATATGGACATAACGGGAATTTTTCGTCTTTATAGTTTTAATATGGGGTTCTATGGGTGACCCCTCTATAAAAGGGAACATAGAGCATCATGACCACAACTACTGCACTAGGCATTAACATCTGCAGTTTTCCTCACTCTTTCTCTTTTATTCTTTCTCACTCTCTCTATCACTCTCTCGGTCTCTTTCACTCTCTCTGTCTCTATCTCTCTATCTTTTTCTCCCTCACACACTCCCTTGTCATTTCTCTTATTTAAGTTATTTAACTTTCCCACGAATTTCCCTCTAGAGCTGAAAAGAAAAAAATACTGATTTGCTGTCACATCCACTGTTGACAATGGAGAAATGTTCAACAAAAGGAGGGGAGACATGTCAGATTAGCCCTTCTAATGCAAGAAGCTGTTGTGTATTAAATGAGCCATATGGAATTTATTATGCTTTATCAGCCCTTGATGTAACTGTAAAGTGATTTGCTCATTTCAAACCCAGAGACATCTGTTTTTCTGTTGGCAATCAGGGCATCCCAATATTTATCTTCTCCTGGTTATGAGATGTGGGTTAGGAAATGCACACTGTGGTATGGGGCTGCAAACACTTTAAGTGCTTTGCACTTACTCACAGCCCAAGCTATTAATCAATGCAGGGTTATTGCTATTAAAAAAAAGAACATGGGAAATCAAATAGCATTAGCCAGTTCCTTCTTTCCAAGCTTGATGGGGAAATCAAACAACATTTTGCCATGAAATAATCCTGTTGGTTCTAGTTCTAAGTGAGCTTTTATGAAGCCCTATTGAGGACTTAATCTCAGCCAAATACCTGCTTTGGCTGAACAGATTTGTCCAAGTACCAAAGGTTGTTTCCTATGTGTTTCTCTATGACAGAGAATGGTTCTAGTCCCCCATTTCATCTGGCACTTATGTGCAGTTGAGCTGTTGGTTTGTAAAGCTCATCCATACCCTGGCATTGCTCATCCCACCTGCCTTCTTCCCACTTAGCCACATATCAACCCTTTAGGTTTGGAGCATGGACCTGTTCTCAACCTTGGATTCCTCCCCAGTGGCCTTCAAACTGCTCCATCATTTATCAAAAGGTGGAATGTAATAATTGCATGTTGTTTGATGAATAATTCCTGGACTCATGGGAGATTGATTTGTTTTCAGTTCCGTGTTTAGTCAGTGATTGCAGACAGCAGTGCCATTGGGGGCTCTATAAATAGGCAAGCAAATGGCACATAATTATTTATTGGAACAGCTGAAGGATTAAAAGAAAGAAGAACCAAACGCTGTCACGCCTTTAACAGTGCACCCCCCAGCCCCCAAACAACCCAGCAAACTCACCTGCACTCTGGCTTCATCAGATCCAGTCCATGGCTAATTCCTCTCTAAGAGAAACAATACAGTCTTAGATATTATAGATACAAACCCCAATGTGAACCCCCTTGCCACCCCACAGAACACACACAAAACAGCAAACTACAGTGTGAAGCTTAGGATCTAAACTTGGAATTTAAGCACACAAATTCTCACCCTAAATATAGAAACCATTCCCACTGTCCATGCCTGCTACAGAGAGGAGTTACAATAACAACTGTTGACATAGGGTGTCATGTACAGACCTAAACCTGTTACTTCCATTGATAGAAATTGAGGAAAATTCACAGCCAGGGTGGCTGATTGATTTATACACCACTCCTTATTTTAGCACTATATTATATACAATAATATTATACACACACCCACACACACACACACACACCACACACACCACACACACCACACCACACACAGTAAAATAAATGTTATATATTTTATATATAATAAAAAATATATATGTTATAATAAATATATAAAATTTATAATTATTTTAAATGAAATTATATTATTAAATATATTTTATAATCAGATTTATACACTATTATTAATATAAATTATGAATATTTATATATACTTTCTACATATTAAAGTAATCTGGGACAGGATAAATTATATTTTTAAAATCTAAACAACGGTGTATAAATGTTTATATTTACTATAACTATTATTATTATTATTAGTGCAGTGAAGCTATTTTATCTCGCTATTACATATTCATTTACACATTATTTGCCATATTTTTGTTTCTAATCTAATGGTTTAAATTGAACGATAATTGTGTCCGATTGGTTTTGTGAGATCGTTCTCTCCAGTCAGTTTAGACATTCTCTACTGAAGAGATGATCATTTCTATCCGATCTCTGTTCGCTGGATTTAATTTGGGAATATTTTTTTTTAATAATAGGAAATTCTACAATTCCATGCCTATCCAAATGCAGGATTTCAGCGGGTACATGGGGATATAGAGACCATTAAAATAATGGGATGAGCAGTTAATCTGGAGAAATAAACTATAATTTATTGTTATTCGGGAGGGATTGAGACATTGTTCCAATGCAAAGTAACAAAACTTGAAACGTTAAAATACAGCAATGCCCAGATTTGTATCCTGCTATATAAATAATAGTGTATATGTTCCTATAGCTGTTTCCATCTATTTATTTCCATCATATATCTATCTATCAATCTATTTACTATCGATCTTACTCTCTATATTACATCCACTCTCTCTCTCTCTCTCGCTTTCTCTCTCTCTCTCTACAATCCATTATCTACTATCTATCTTTCGAAATCGATCTTCTATCTATCTATCTAGCTGTCTGTCTGTCTATCTCATAGAGAGTAAGAAAAATGAAGGCTAAATGGATAGATAGACGATAGATGATAGATAGATAGATAGATAGATGATGATAGAGATAGATAGATTAATATGTTCCTATATCTGTTCAGCTCTCTCTATCTCATTGAGTACGAAAGATAGAAGGCTGAATGGATAGATAGATGTATATGTTATATGTTCCATAGCTTCGGTCTATCTATCTATCTATCTATCTATCTATCATCTATCTATCTATCATCTATCTATCTATCTATCTATCTATCTATCTATCTATCTATCTAGCTCTCGACTACTCTTCCTCTCTCTATAGATATATATACACCCACCCCTCCGCCCTCCTCCTCCTTCTGTCCTCTCCTCCTCCCTCTGCATATTATCGCTACCCTTCTCTCCTCATCCTCTACTCCCCTTCTCTCTCTCCATCCATTACTCCTCTCTCTCTACATCCATTATCTCTCTCTCTCCTATCTACCATCTATATCCCTCTATATATATACACCCGTTATCTCTCTCTCTCTAACATCATTCCGCTCTCTCTACATCCATATCTCTCCTCCCTCTCTCTCTTCCCATCTGCATCATCATCTAACCTACCTCGTATATATATACACCAGTTATATCTCCTCTCTATACATCATTCTCTCTCCCTCTCACCATCCATATCTCTCTCCTCTCTCTCTCTCTACATCATCCATCAATCTCCTCTATAGTAATACACCCGTATAGTCTCTCTCGTCTTACATCCTTCTCTCTCTCTCTACATCCAGTATCTATCTCTCTGTCTCTCTCTCTCTTTCTCTCTTTCTATTTCCATTAATCTATCTCTCTCTCCATATCTCCCCCCTTCTCTATACATCCATTATCTCTCTCTCTCTCTCTCTCTCTCTCTTTCTCTCTCTATCTCTATTACACATGTTACCTGTGATCCTATAGAGATATAATGGGTCTGGTTGTGATAAGCAGAAACCTCCTTAGATAAACTGTCTTTATAGTTGGAGAGAAGCCCAGACTGGGGTCCCATGGATATTGAAGGGAGAACCCCATGTACAGTATCTGCCATCACAGGCCCCCACAGTCCATGCCCCCAGAGCTGTAATACCTGGTGAAGACATCAGGGTAGTGGGTTTTCTGGAAGGCCCTCTCCAGTTCCTCCAGCTGGTAGCTGGTGAAGGTTTCCCGGTATCTCCTCTGCTCTCCTCTTTAACATTCCCTCCTCCGAGTCGCTCCCTGCGGACAGACACACACTATCCTCCCGTCCTTTCCATCCACATCGGATGTGGGTAGTAGGAGGTCCTCCTGGAGACAGGTCTCTGTCTGTCCCACACCGGAGGTGCCGGCTGCTGTGGTGGTTGGAATTGTTGGTGCTGCTGGTCTTGTAGGAGCCCCCTGCCAGGATTGCTGGTGGTAGTGGGGTTTTGCTGCTTGTCTCTCATCTTCTCTCTCCTCTTCCTCATCCTCTTCATCCTCATCCTCCTCTTCCTCCTCTTCCTCCCCAGGACTATGAGATAGCCCCCAGCCTGTCCTGTAAAGAGGCGCAAGCTGTGTGGAGACAACCTGGTGCTGCTGTGGTGGTTGGAGACCTTCTGGACTCTGCTCCTCTCGCAGCAGGGGGGCGCTGTTCTCCCTGTACGACTTACTGCGGACTGATGCTGACCTGGGGGGCCTGGCTGATCTTCAGGCCATGACTATCCCAGCTGCTGTCACCTGGACCCCCTAAAAGCAAATGCGGTCAGTCTTATCTGGTCTGGTTACTGCAGGTCTGGAGTCTGGAATAGACTGAGGTGTAACGGCCACTGGCCCCAACAGACCGTACAGTCTCCTTATTTTGGGGGCAGGTGAAGCTCAGCATCAAAAGCAGCATTGGCCTTAGGGGACCCTGGAAGTGGGAGACAGAAGGAATGACAATGACATTTCCCATCGATAGAACTATTGTCCACTATGGAAATACGTATTATTATTCTACCAACCATACTGTATTATCACCAGCATGTCATACTAATGCACTACAACACCAACTACACACCACACAGACTATCACACCTATCACAACTATCACACCTCAAACTACACAACTACACACAACATCAAAAAAAAAAAGAACACACCTATCAACAACTAACACAAACCCAACATACAAAACACACCGATCACAACTGAACACACCTTCACACTATCACACATAACACAATCACACACACATTACACAACCCACCTCTCAACTATCACACAATACACATCAGCACCAATTACACTATCACACTATACAACACATCACACCTCTCACAACTATTACAAATTACACAATACCCCCCTATACACATTCACACACTCGTATCACACTATACACATATACACCTATCACATATCACAACTATTACACATATCAACACTAGTACACATATCACACATCACACATATCACATCTTACACCTATCATAGATATCACACTACTAACCTATCACACATATACACATATCACGCCTATCACACATAGCACACCTAGTATACCTATCATCCATATTGCCACTATTACACACATTTGGCATGTCCTGGCTTTAATGGGATCTATGGGATGGTAATTGAATTCCTAACCTGTCCATATGTGACTGTAACTCATGGTCCAATAGATTCCACCCCCAGTCTCTCTCTATGATTGAGTACCATCTGAGAGGGAGGATCTGTACCATTCACAGGGCAACTTGGAGGGACTATGGGAACCTGAATATCACTGATAGGGGCTGTGCTTTTAGGGTGATAAATAGAAGATATCAGCAATGGGTACAGGGCAGGGGGTGATGGGAATAGACCATGGAGATAAAATATCACACACACACACACTCCACATGGCTGTTTATATATAATATTATATATAAATCCCAATTTTTTTTTACAATTCTATATGGAGTTGATAACAGGTAAACCCCATATCATTAATTTCCCTATATTGTAAACCGACACTTATTAACACAAAAACTGAATTGTAAAGATATCTACTGCACATTTACTATCTATACTATCTATACTGGGCATCTATATTGAAATCTATACTGGGCTCTATACTGAAACCTATACCATCTATATTGGACATCTATACTATCTACCCTGGGTAGCTTACTGGGCATCTATACTATCTACCCTGGGTATCTATACTGGATTTATACTATCTACCCTGGGTATCTATACTGGGCATCTATACTATTTACCCTAGGTATCTATACTAGGCATCTATACTATCTGTCCTGGGTACCTATACTGGGCATCTATACTAATATCCTGGTTATCTATACTGGGCATCTATTCTATCTTATCTGGGTATCTATACTATCTATCCGGGTAGCTATACTGGGCATCTATATGATCTATCCTGGGTAGCTATACTAGGCATCTGTACTATCTACCCTGGGTACTATACTGGGCATCTATACTATCTACCCTGGGTATCATACTGGACATTATACTATCTACCCTGGGTATCTATACTGGGCATCTATATCCTATTTACCCTGGGTATCTATACTAGGCATCTATACATCTGTCCTGGGTACCTATACTGGGCATCTATACTCCTATCCTGGGTATCTATACTGGGCATCTATTCTATCTATCCTGGGTATCTATACTATCTATCCTGGGTAGCTATACTGGGCATCTATATCGTCTATCCGGGGTAGCTATACTAGGCATCTGTACTATCTACCCTGGGTATCTATACTGGGCATCTATACTACTATCCTGGGTATCTAACTGGGCATCTATTCTATCTTCCTGGGTATCTATACTATCTATCCTGGGTAGCTATACTGGGCATCTATACGATCTATCCTGGGTATCTATACTGGGCATCTATACTATCTACCTGGGTATCTATACTGGGCATCTATACTATCTATACTGTGTCTACCGGACATATAAATACAGGTATAGGTTCCCTTAACACGGTGTAATAATCAAAATGTTTATTATGGACATAGATTAGTTATTCTTTCAACAATTCGATTCGATTTGATAGAATTGGAAAAAAAAAACCCGACATTTTAATTATAAATAGACAGGATGGAAGTAGAATCTGTAAATATTCTCTATCTGGTGAAAAGTAACAATCAGGTTTTATATATAATATTACTATATAATAAAATACTATATAATAATACTAATAATATAATATACTGTACCCATTAGCTCCCAGCGTTCTTTGTAAATCTGAATATACAATACATTTCTAATAAAACCAATGAATGTTCCCAACCTTTCTAATCAGTCTATCTGTATATTTTGTCTATGACCTGAGCCCATGGGAAATGAAACTAAACATTAGAACAAAATGTGCCTGTAGCTGCTGAGGGTTAACTTTGCCTAGCAAATCCCAGGTAAGTGCACTTGGCAGTGTGCAGTGATGGATGAGCAGGCCTGCAGTGCACAAATTGACAGGATGGATCTTTCTTACCTTCCAAACTCTTGTCTGGGTCAGTCCTGTGTGCCGGGAGGGCAGGTTCTGGGTGCCCAGTAGCCTCATCTTGCAGGGGCTTCTCCTTCCCAGGATACTGTCTATACAGTAAGAGGAGAGCAGGGTGGGGGATTTACTTTTACATTCCGGTCTCTCTGTAGTGTCCTCCTGGTAGTGATTGCTGCTCATGGCTGCTGCTGATTCCCTCCCTGGCTGCCAATACGGGATGGTGATGTGCAGGGCTGCCTGGAACTGTCAGGGTCCCCCACACACCCCAGTCTCCTCTCTCCACTAACAAGTTTAGTGATCTGCACAGCTCCTGAGCCCCCTTCTCTTCCACGTGTTCCAGGGAGCTACGGATTGGCTCTCATGGGCTCTGCTACTCTAATACACAGATTAGCCAATGGGGCTACCTTCAAACTCTGAACTGGATTCCCCATAGCATGGATTGCAGGGGAAATGTTACCATTGTGTGGCAAGCTACATCATCATGGCAATTACATGTCATTTTATTGAAAAGCAGTGATTGTAACATGGGGTTTGCTCCCAGCCTTAATTCCTATTTATACAAAGTAACAGTTCTCTGCTAACATGGATGGATCACTGTTACAATAGACATTTATTATAGCCAGGCAATGGTGGAGATCTGGACACACAATCACCTTATCTTCATGGACTATTATAGCCATATTACTAGTTCATCTGCAGAACTGCACTAGGAATTGGACGGCAAATAGAAAATGCTAATTACAGGGAAAAATATCTAAAAAAACAAACAAAAAAAACCCACAAAAACACCCACAACAAAAGATGAAAACACCCACCACCCGCCTAACAAACAAAATAATTAACAACAATCCACATAACCAACCCCTTGTGTTTTTGGTGCAGGGAAACTGGATCGATTCTACAAATGGACAATTATATTTTGGTGTGTGTGTCATTTTGTGTATGTGAAGGGTGTGGTTGTGTACTGAATTGTTCGGTGGTGGAACATAGATGGATATTTAGAGATAGATATTTTATAGATATCACCATATAGATATGTATAAAGATATTATACATATAGATATGTATAAATAGTATTACATGTATAGATATTTAAGATAGATATTATAGATAGATATTTATAGATAGATATTTAAGTATTATACCTGATATTGTATAAATAGATATTATACATAAGATATTGTATAAATAGATATTATATATAGAGATATTTTATAGATAGATATTTTATAGATATTGTACTATAGATATTGTAATGATTTATACATATAGATATTGTAAATAGATATATATATATATATAATATTTTATAGATATTATACAGTATAGATATTGATAAATAGATATTATACATATAGATATTGTATAAATAGATATTATACATATAGATATTGTATAATAGATATGATATGAGATAGATTTTTTGTAGATAATATGTTAGATAGATATTTATAGATAGATAGTTAGTAGATATGTATAATAGCTATTTTAGATATAAGATATTAGACTAGATAGATTATGTATTGCTATAGTACAGATATTATAGATAGATATTGTATAATAGATATTGAATAGATAGATATTATGTAAATAGGTAGCTTAGATAGAAATTGTATAGGTATTGTATAAATAGATATTGTAGATAGATATGGTATAGATAGATATTTTGTGCTTGTGGTGGAAATCAAAAATGTCCAACTAACATGGTACTTAGTACACTGGGCAGGGGCTATAGCTATACAATAGGCTGGCACCAACAATGAAGGATGCGACACGATTCTTTTCTGCCATAATGTAAAAGGCTCAATCTAGGAAATCGTAATATCACACATATTAAAACATACCAAGTTAATTATTCACCATTACTTATCATATTAATAATGGTTAATAATATCGCTCAGACAAGATACACACACACCTAAGCATCGACTAGCACAGCTCATCAGCTACGAGTCTATCAGCAGCCAGCGACCCAAGCACGACACGACACAGCACTCCTCAGCCAGACCACAAGCCACCCACAGCCACAGCCACACCCGACAGCATCTCCCGCCGCCCGCCGCTCTCCTCTCTCCTCTCCCTCCTCGCTCTCGCTCGTCTCTCTCTCTCCTCTCCTCTATCTATCACCTACCGATCTATCTATCATCTCTATCTATCTATCACTATCTATCTATCTATCTATCTTCTATCTTCATCTCCTCTCTCTCTCTCTCTCCTCTCTCTCTCTCTCTATCTAGATCTATCTAATCTACTCCCCCCCTCTCTCTCCGCTCTATATATACATATATATCTATCTAATCTATTCTATGTATTATTTTTTTTAATTATTTAGCCCCTACAGCCCAGATTTCTCTTTTTTGTACCCCCCCTTCTATTTAAGTAATAGCCTCCTAGACCACCCTGACACAGTGATCCCAGTTCCTCTGGGTCATTGGCAGGGGTTCCTGCCAGTTAAGTTGCACACAAGATAATGAATCCAGGCACATGATGACCAGATCAGGTTTATGTCTTGTCAACCCCTCCCCTCCTCCTTTAACGTTAGAGACAGAGAGAACCCATCACAAAGACATACTTGAATCACTTTCAGGCTCTATTTAAAATACAAGGATTCATAATTGGGACTTCTTGTGACTGTAATCCCATCTGGAAATGGCATTCACATGCTAATGTGTGAGGGAGCCTGAGATAAATTGCTGGTTCACTTACAGCTACAGAGTTGTCTCATGTACAGGGAGTGGAGTGTTAGCTCACTGGACACTACTTACTGCATTCCATTCTATTATACTAGTGTATATAAGATTAATACAATAAAAACAACATATAGACACCACAGCCACCAAATGCTAGAATAATCTCCAAATTGGCTTTAATCTAAATCAATTATTTATTAAATGTATTTAATTAATTCCAATTATTTTAGTAGAAATTGCGAGAAATGACCATAGCCCTAACAAAAAAACGAATCACACCTATTAAGGATGTGAAATATTTTTATTACTTTTGGATATATGGGCCTCTCATTACAGGGTTGTAGGATTTAACCAGTCTCTCTATTAATTAATGGGTTTCCATTCTCCTGGACTGTCCCATTTGCAAACACACCCAACCTTTTAACAAAAAAGAAAGTTGTAACTGGAGCTGAGAGGGTTACTGGGCAGACCTGTGTCGTACTGTACAGCAGCAATAGGAAATAAAGGGAGATCTGTTTGTTTGGTCGACAGCCTCTTCCTTGTAGTAATCTGAAAGATGTGTTCATCACAAGTGAGAATATCATTTGAAAGCAAAAATATATTTAACCCACAGAGACAGTCATGACCCCATTTCCAGGCTGCATCCATCAGCCCCTAATGATCATTGTCACTACCAAACCCCCCCCCCCCCCAAACTTCAGCAAGCTACAATTTCCACCCCCAGCCCTTTTTGCTGCACTTCCAGAGCAATCACTTACTGAAGGGGATTGGTCAGATTCACAGGACTAGGGCAATTTTTTTTAGTCCCACAGCTCATTTAAGAAATAATTTCTATCAGCACAGACCCTTATTAAAGGCAATTTAGAGAGGAATAGAAGGAAAAACCCAATGCATAGTTTATACTGTATTCACTTTCAGAATAAAATAAGTGTGCATTGAAGGCTTGATCCCTATAAATATTTATACCATTTATGCTTGTATGTTTGTTTGGATTCACTGGCTGACCAAGACATACACTGCCATACCTGTATTTAATTATTTACCAATAAATTACAAACTATAAATGAGAAGGAGAAGGATATCTGATAAACAAGTCACCATCACTGTCAGGTTTTCTGTTTTAACCCACAACCCCATTCTCTTTATTTACAGACTTTAAAGGAAAAGTCAGATGTCAAGCCAAGATGCTCTCATCTGAAAATGCATGTTTGTAATAGTATTAATGATACAGATTCCTGTGATAGGACAGACATGATTCTGTTCTTATATTAATACAGGAGGGAAGGTTTGTTTATAATTAGGAAATCTTCATAAATCTTCCTGATATGCAATGTATTATGGAAAAAATGATCCAGCCCCATTGTTTTTAATTCAAAATTATATATCTGTCTATAGAAAAAAATACAATTCCCAGTAATTTGCAAGAGAAATACAGTAACAATTACACTTTATTATACAGTGTATTTTAACTGTCATTGATAATCATGTCCCCCCATCTAGCTTAATGATAAACAGGGCAAATTATCCCTTCATTCGGTTAGATTCTATAAACTTTTCCATAAAGATCTGGTAATGTCATAACAAGTCCTTTCAGAATAAAAAAAACAGGCTTCTGCAGATTTAGCCTGTCAGTTCAGGGAAAGATCCAATGTTTCTGTCTCATTAGCAATATCCTATATCTAATAGCTAAATAATCATAGCTGTCTGTCTGTGTATGGTGGGATAGACAGGGACAAACAGACAAGCAATGAAGAGTCCATCATTGCCCATGAATCCCAGGCTTTGCATGTGTATCAAAAATAAACAACAAAATACATCACTACCCCATAGGAAATGTAATGCTCTATATTTCTCACCTTTCAATATTCATTATGTGTTACATATAATTTACATACTGTTGCATACAAATCTATATGTAAAGACTGGAGAATATCCCATCCAATCATGTTTATTCATTTCCATTAAAGAACAATCACCTTTGCTGTTGAATGATCAATGTAATTCTGTATAAATTTCACAGTTGCTCTTAATTTGAATTCCATTGATATTATTTATTATTCCTTAAAGGGGAAGTTCAGTACAAATACATATGCTTTCAGAAAAAAGAGCAGTATTTTCATCCCAATGACCTTAAATCTGCCTTCAGCATTTTGTCTGTGTTAAATAAATGCAACCGAAATACTACTTCCTGTTTGCAGGACCCCTAATAGAGACCATTGGTCTTGCCCTTGACCCAGCGCCTGGGTTGATTCAGTTGCTCAGTAGAGATCTGAGCATCTTTGACCCATCCAACAGCCAATCAGTAGAAATTACTGTTAGACATTCCAAGGATGTGGTGCATCCTGGGAAGAAGAAGGACCGTTAGACCTGAAATGTCAGCTCACTAATGTCAACAGCAGGGAACAGCAAAGGTATGAAATCAACCGATTTTTCAAAATGGAAGAGAATATGTAGAATAACTAAGAAGGTATTACACAAACTAACAATTTAACAAATATTGATCATTTCCACTGAACTGTCCCTTTAATGACATGTTAATGACACGTTTGGATAACTAATTTAAATAGCGCCACTGGGAACACACCACTGTACATATTACAATACAGAAAAATTCATACATGGGAGAAAACGATATAAACAACAAAAGGAGCGAATCCATAAATACGTATACTATAAGTATACAGATACATGTCTTTGTGCCATATACAAATTATCGATGTGCACGCTTAACCAGTCTTGTTAAGTAATAGAAAATGTGGTTGATATAAAAATGGTTTGATCTGCCAAGGCTCCATAATTAAGATCATCTTTCCCTGTACTTAACAATAGAATAATATCCGTGACATTCCTAGGGTGATTGTGCAGCACTGTGCCTTCAAGACAATGGCCCTGATTGCATGCACTGATTCTCTGCAATGTCACCAGAGGCTGCTGCCAAGTTATTTTGTCTCCTATTTATTTATTTTTAACTAAACTTTCATTCATTTGTGGTGTATTCGCCTAGCTGCTAATTTAACACTGGAGCGCCTTTCAGTGTTAGAGAGATTGAGGAGTAGAAAACAACAATACTGCAATGATCTAAATGATACAGTAGAATTACAGCAATTATACTTGTACTTGTGGAAGAAAACCTTGCTGAGATCAGCCAACAAACTGATGCCTTGTAAGGATAACAAGCTTGCGGAGTTGACAGCCAATGCTGGGAAAAGCAGGAGGGCACACGGTGAAATATTTGCTTTTTTTTAACTCCAGCCAACCAAAATTAACCTCTTCCAACATAGCATTTTTATCAGGATATTAAACCCAGCCTTGGCTGTGAGGATTATGACTAGTTTATGTTTAATACATACTGCAAATTACACAGGCTGGTTACACATATCTGGGCTGATAAACATGAGGTTTAATAATAAATCTAACCATCTAGCGAGGAATAACTAAGAGTTATGTTCTATTCCTTTGGAATAGTGAGGAAGGAAGGTAAAAAGGAATAAATGGAGAGCTTGCAGGAGTAGCTATTTGTGCCTTTTTATAACGATTCTAGAACGACAACGATCAGATCCAAATAATTGAAGAGGATGAGTGTTGTAGTTCAGCAGGAAAACGTACAATATTGATGCACATAGCAGCCGCCCATTACTGGTCCCTTTAAGGGACTCCCCCTACCTGGCTTTTAGAGGAACATCTGTTTAAAGCAGCGTCAGCATCACATTGTGTAACCAACCATTATGGAGCATCTTTGCTGTGATATATTCTACTGTTTATGATGGGCACTAGACAGCCAAACACAAGAAAATGCAGTGCACCACGTTCAATATCCTCTCTAAGTTATTATTGTTTCCATGTGCTGATATCTTCCATGCAGATGTAGAATAATTTTGTTCTGTCCCTGGGCTATATGTCTGTTATATAGCCTAGGGACTATATATTCATTGTGAATGTTTTGTCACACTGGTTTATCCTGTGTGTTGAGTTTTAAGATGTAAATATAAGTACTGTGATACTTTTTTCTATGGACTAACAGTTTATTTAGCAGACAAGCTTTCGAGGGCTAAACCCTCTTTAATCAGGTACAGAGCGTACTGATTATAACCAAGGTTTAACAAAGTAAAAGCCAGTTTCATGAGGTTTTCATAGTATGTGCGTTACATTACACAGCTCAGGGGGAACTGTGGTGATATTTCAGTAAGAAATAGCACAATCTCTCATGAAAACTGCAAAATACAGTGATAAGACTTTGTCACGAAGGAACTTTTGGGCTTCCCTGAAGTCTGTCAAATGCCCTAAAAAAGTCTTAAGCCAGTTAAGAAGAACCACAATCTGGTTTCCTGAACATTACCAGAAAATAGTTCAATGACAAAACAAAAAAAAAAATAAAATAAAAAATCCCACATATGTTATATTCCTTAAAACAAGTCTTTTATGATAATGTAGTGAGCTCAAGTTTTTTTGTGAGTCAAAATGGATTTTGTGAGGGCTGCACTTTGCAGACATAATGTATTGTATCCTTAAATAACTATGTAACTATAATAAAAAATTGAAGTATGGTGATAGTGGACAGGTTACTTAGGAAATCCTCTGTGTAAATGTGTTGCATTTTGATTGACTAAACAATGCATTAGCAATGTAAGATGGGCCTTTTTGGGGTTACTGATATTTGAATATTTACTTTGGACAAGCTAAGCCAGTCACATTTAAATGCATTACTTTGTAGTGAAGTTTTAATTGCGGTTATCTGCCTTGAGATTGAATTCCCCAGACTGTCTGCTCCTTCTGTGGAGACTCCTCTACCAACCATGATATTTTTTGAATTTTTTTATCTACGAACACTGCAGTGGAACAGTTTGAACGCATTATTTGGATGGGAGTTTTTACTTATCCTAACCTGCAGTCTGTTCCTTTACACACACAAACACATTAAAAGAATATAATTTAAGTTTCTATTTGCTATCCATTATTTAGCTATAGTTGTCCTTCATAAGAGTTTGTGAATAATCATAATAATTATAATAATAAAATAATAAATGTCAAGATAAAGGTTGATTCCTAACGCTTGCAAATTCTCTTACAATTACTTATGTTAAATGCCCTTGATTCTTATTAGCCCTATTAACAATATAGCCAGATTTACTGTAAACTTGCTCTTTCACTTTGCTTGAATCCCAAAATAAAACATTCTATTAGTAAAAATACTCCAGTCTATGATTTATTTCAATTATAAAGGCAGTCCAAAATTATTTTATCATAGGCAAAGTTTTTACTAAAGCAAATACCATAGAGCAAGTGTACTGTACTTTAAAAAGAATCAACTCAACACTCACTCTCCTGCTATATATATATATATATACAGGGAGAATTTAATAAAGTCTTATTGTTAAAAATGGTGCTAATTTTGCCACAACTAATCAGATATTATTTAACATTTGAAAGCTAACATCGATTGGATGGGAAAATTTTTTTTAATTTGTTTAACGATAAGAACTTTATTGAATAAAAGTGTATGGTGTATAAATTATTCTAGTAAATTCTATACTATTCTAATTATATTATATATTCTATCGGTAGCATGTTGACATGTATTTTTACATAACTGTAATATTGTTATATTTCTATTAACTAACAGAAAGGAAGTCTCCTTCCGTTCCGAATGAAACATGTATAACCTGGTTTTCCTTTTATTCTGTCACTCAAGGTAATAGGTCATCTCACCTAGGGAGATGATTGTGTAAACTGAGGTAGGTCATGTAATCTCTCTATTTACCCAGTGGTGGCAGATAAATCCCCAAATAAGCCTATGATTTCCACAAGCGCGGAGTTCTAAAGAAAATGTACAACGCGCTTCTGCCAGAAAAACACTAAACCTCAAATGCCATGAAAAGTAGCTGAAATGACTTCATCATTTACAGTTTGAAAATGTCGTTTGGGATTTTTTTTCTATTGTTTCTCTTTTAAAATGATTTATACCAAAAAAACATCACTACGGTTTGTAGAAAAATCAATTTACATGCATATTTACAATTCAGTGTTAAAAGTAGAGGTCTTCTAAGAGGAAAATAATAATAAGAAAAAATCTTGGCTTATGTTATCTGCTCCTGTAGGGTTAAGATTTTCCTGAATATTAAGTACAAATCCTGTCTTCATATACAGAGGTGCAGCCTACAGTAAAAACTAATGGGACTTAAAGGAAAGCTTTAAACACACTTCCTATATATATATTGGGATATACGGATTCCCTGCTGAGAGCGTGTACACTGCATACATACCACAGCATCTGATGGTGTGCTGATCTACACATTGTTTTGTATTTATGTACACAATAGATTGATAGACAAGGCATTAGGTCGTGCTAGCAGTGTTTCCAATAGTTCTATGATGGTAACATGGTCAGTGGTCCGATGGCTAAATGATGGACTGCCTACAGTTATTGCTAAATGGCTGGCTATCTCTGGTGTGATCTTGGTCATTAGATATATACATGGCAGATTTTGTCCTGATCATGCTCAGATTTTAATTTTAGTTTTCCAGATCAGCATAATGACACACGCTACAACCCCATGGCCTTTTTCACTTTAAAAGGCTGTTTTTCAACATGTCTATCCTGGGTATCTATACTGGGCATCTATTCTATCTATCCTGGGTATCTATACTATCTATCCTGGGTAGCTATACTGGGCATCTATATGATCTATCCTGGGTAGCTATACTAGGCATCTGTACTATCTACCCTGGGTATCTATACTGGGCATCTATACTATCTACCCTGGGTATCTATACTGGACATTTATACTATCTACCCTGGGTATCTATACTGGGCATCTATACTATTTACCCTGGGTATCTATACTAGGCATCTATACTATCTGTCCTGGGTACCTATACTTTTTATGACTCCAGTGACTGACCTGATTCGTCAAAAAGGACACTCTGGGATCCAACAGTCACTGGTCCACACGTTTTATTTTGCTTCCCTTCCATTTGGTCTCAGTAGGTGTGCTGGAGAGAGGCGGCCTGAACTCAAAACACTCTTTCCCTGGCGCTCCTCCCAGGGTGATATTGAGCTGTGTGAGCGAGCCCATGCTCTTAGCTTTTAGCCCGTGAGCTGCTATGCTGGGAGGCCCTTCTATTCTGCTGCAGCTGTGGCTGGGTCTGAAAGTCCACTGGATTGGACTACACTTAACACTACAGGGCTGGTTGTCTTAGTAGAGCTGCAGCCGTGGAGAGCACTCTGTATAAGGAGCCATAGTGGAGAAGAGTCTGAAAAAAAATGAATTGTGGTCAGAACCAACCAATCATATCAATACATTTCACAAAAAGTAGTTATCCATTTACTACAGGTTATAAAACACGTGGAACCAGTATTTGCCCTTGTTCAATGCTGCATCTGCCACATGTCCCACAAGCTTTTTGGGTTATGTAAGCACTGCTGGGGTGGTGGGCTCCCCGCAGTCTGCATTGGAATCAGTTTCTGGCCTGTAGTTGGTCAAACTAGGTTTCCTGCTAAAACATAGGGCTATAATACCCTTGTTGTTTCTGAAATATAATCTTTGAATATTCATTATTGGGTGTTCCATGGTGCAGGAAATTTTTATAGGAATTGTACCACTGGTGTTTACTGTTTTTTTTCCCTAAACATTTGATTTATTCTAGTCTAACAAATATCAACTCCTCCAGTGGAAACAAAAGTCATTTTTTTCATCAGACATTTTTTTTTATCGTTATTAAAAATATTTCTAGTATAAACAACAGCCCCAATTTCTATCTTTAATAAGGGATTATGCGTCCCTTACAGTGTAATATAAGGATATTACGCCACCGAGATTTCCCTGACCTTTTATACAGGGCCGGGACTGCGAGGTGCGTAATGTCCTTATATTATAATGTGAAGGGCGCATTATTCTTAATACCCAAGTATCTGATTCCTCACCCCATTCACCTTTTAAATTCTAGCCTGTCCCATTTCCACCTTAAACCCCCCAAGCTACCTTCTGTAACTAAAACCCAGTAGAAAGGAACACCCAGCCCAGTATCTATGTCGTTAAACGAATCTTTGGAAGGAGAGAGAGACACTGGTTATGAAGTGACAGGAAGCAGATCCAGCAGGTTCAGTTAGTGAAGTTAAACTCGGCAAAAAATGCTGAATCATTGTTCAGGCAGAACACTGGAATGGGAGGAGCAGTTGGATATAAGAAATATAAGAAATGAGTCACTTATGACATAGTTGAGTGATTTTTATCAGGATATATACCACTGCAGCTCCCATTATAAAATTACTTATGTATTATATCATCATAACTACCATCCACGTCCTTCTGTCTCTGATATTGTTATCAGCATGTGTCACATGTAAGATTGTAGAAACCCCCATCCCATATTTTAATATATTTTAATTCAAGTAAAATAATATTAATAGGACTTTCAAATGGTTAGTATTTGAAAGGATTGTAAAGGATTTCCTGACTGTTAATGAATTGTTGGGTAAATTATATTGGTTGGGTTTATTTAAATCCCAGAAAAGACTTTTATTCTCAAACTAAACTGTCACAATGACTTCATGGCCATGACCCTGGACTCATTACCATGTGGAATAGTTTATTGTGACAGTACATCACCAGACCATGTGCTTCTGCTTACAAGAAATTTACCTTGACAAGTCAAGTAAGTAAAAATGGAAAAGGAAGAAGGATAAATTATAATTATTTTTTTTTTCTTTACAGGAATACTTTTATTATTACATATTATATAATAATAACAAAATATTTCTCATGTTGTAGCTACTTCCTTTTCTTTAAAATATTTTTTTTTATCACATTTTAGTTTCCCTGCTATCCTACATGCGACCTTCGTCCCTATACCTGTATTGTTAACATACAACCACCAAGAGCCACCAACATCAACAGCTTCTGACTATTGGAGCTTGAGGATTGTTTGTGAGGATGCAGGTTATTCATCCCTATTGAAATAATATTTCCCCAAGTTCCATTGGCAATTCTCTATCTTCTCTATTTTCAACCTTAAAACTGATTAAAACTATCAACCGATAGCACCAATCTCTGCAATATGTACTATGGGGCCCCATTCTGGAAGCTATTAATGTAATAGCCCATTAGCTTGGTTACAGGCCTGGTGCACAGGTTGATTGTAGCTTGCTGATTGCCGCTAGGAGTAGCTTACAGTGGCAGCGCATACATAATCTACTCCTCCCTTGAAAAGACTTTTTGCCTGTGTCCTACTGTCTTCCTAACGGGTTTATTGTGTAAGTTTGCCATTTTGATCGCTGGCTGTTCCCGGAGATCACAGTGTTTAACTGTTTCCCAGCACTGATGCCCTTTTATGCTGGGAAGCAACATTTAGATTGTCCTCTTCCTCCACAGCTGAATGTCAAAAATCTATCAGCACCCAGAGACCCAGCAGAACACACAATTGTAATAACACTTTCCTAAGGAGTGTCAAAACTCTCCACACAGAAGTCGCCAAACTCCAGGCGACAAGCCTAACAGACACGTGGAGGTTTATAGGCTCGGAATAGCCATGGTTATGATTAGCAGCCTTCTCGCTGTGATATTTCAAGATGGCTTTTCATTCATACGTGGATAGGCAGGTGTATTGCATTAAAGCTAATCTGTGACACTGACCAGTGCATTAGATGCTGCATTACTGAGGCCTCAAAACAGGCAGCACTCAGCTCTATGGAGCCATGAAGCTCTCATTGCATGGGCCCTAGTCATGCCTTGGGGACTGTTATTTAGCTCCTTTGATATAATAATACTGAACCTCAGTGTATCATTTCCAATACAATCCTACAGTTCTGCATCTGGATTCGAAACTAATGACTGTAGATTCCTTTTCCTGCAATGCACTTTGCTATAAGGAGCTCAACCTGGATTCTTACCATAAAGATAATATCACATTTATTTGAAACCTCAATATGGATTGGATTGCAATGGAATGATAAAAAAATCATTGTTAATGGCAACTCATTTTAACTACAGGACAGTGACTGGTTAGAAAATAAGGGTCCCTGTACCTTTAACTGTAGTGAAATGTTCACAGAGAGACAGTGTGTGACCTCCCCAGATGTTTGTTTGTTCTCATAGCCACTAATTAGTTTGCAGGATTTTCCTGGAGAACATGGAGCTCCTTTGTTAATTGGGGGTGGGTTGTGTTGGTCATCGTGGATTTAATAAATCACATATTTCAAATTCTATTTAAGAACAAAACACTGCATTAAGCAGTTATTTCCCTTCCTCCTATGGAGTTAATTGGCCATGTTCTAGCATGGAACTGTTATTTATCACCAGTCTCCCACTTCCATTGGGCCACATTGAATGGATTGCTCCAACTCCTTAACTCTAGAATTGTTGTATCTCATGCAGTAAATCACAATTAGACTTTGCCAGAAATACTTAATATCATTACGTTTCCTTTCATTCACATTTCGCTGTCAAATTTCTTTCCAAATCTGAAATGTCCAAGGTCCTTTTATTAAGGAAAAGCACAAAGTATTGTGGGTAACTGGGTCTGGTCAGCACCATGAATCTACTCCATCCATAATCCCTGCAAGAAGCCATCCCCTCCTTTAAAGCTGATAGTTATTACTGCTTTTCATGGTTTTAATTGAAAATTGTATTATTATTATTATTTTTTAAATGATTATAAATATATATATATGTATATAATACATCTTAAATTATAGGCATTATAATTATTTTACTAATTTATCCTACATATCAATGTACCTATTTTTATATATCTATTTCCCTATGTAATTTACCGTCTCTGTCTATTTATCTATGTAATCTAGCTTTAATCTCTCTCTATATGTCATATATATACAGGTAATTGACTTGATCTGTACAAATGGACATTTTTCTATGCACTACCAGTAACTATAATGACATGATAAACATATATTTAGTCCACAGATGTAATGTTACAATTATAATGAATATGATTAACATAACAGTGATATAGACAGTGATATTAAGACAGTGACACAGACAGCGATATAGACAGTGACACAGACAATGATATACAGTGATACAGACAATGATAAGACAGTGATATAGACAGTGATACAGACGTGATATACTTATAGAACGTGATATAACCAGTTAATACAGACAGTGAATATAGACAGTAATTGATTTAGACTGTGATATACAGTGATTTAACAGTGATATAGACAGTGGTTTGGACAGTGATATAAAAATGACACAGAGAAGTGACAAAGACAGTGATATAGAGTAACACACAGTCACATAGACAGTTTATAGACAGTGAATAATAGAAAGTGTCGACATTGGTATAGACTTTATATAGACATTGATATAGACAGTGATTTAACAGTGATATAGACAGTGATTTAGACGTGATATGACAGTGATTAGACAGTTATATAGACAGTGATTTGGACAGTTAAATAGTTAGTGATATAGACAGTGATTAAGACAGTTATATAGACAGTGATTTGAAAGTTACTAGGCAGTGATATAGACAGTGATTTAGACAGTTATATAGATAGTAATTTAGAGAGTGATTTAGACAGTTATATAGATAGTGATTTAGACAGTGACTTAGACTGTGGAAATAGACAGTGATTTAGATGGTGATATAATACACAGGGATATCATAGACAGGGATAAAGACAGTGATAGTATATTGAAATAAAGACAGTGATATAATAGATAGTAATACTAACAGTATATATCAGACAGTGATATTATTGTGATATAATAGACAGTGATATAATATGGAATTATAGATAGAAATACAGACAGTAATATATTAACAGTGATATAATAGATAGTAATACTGACAGTATTATATCAGTGATATAATAGACAGTGATATAATAGTGATAGAATAGATTAGTATACTGACAGTATATCAGACAGTGATATTATAGTATATGTAATAGACAGTGATTATAGTCATATAATAGATAGTAATTCTGACAGTATTATATCAGACTTAATATTATAGTGATATAATACAGTGATATAATAGTGATATAAAATAGATATATACTGGCAGTATTATATCAGTGATATAATAGACAATGATATACTAGTGATATAATAGATAGTAATACAGACAGCAATATATTAGACAGTAATATTATAGTGATATAATGACAATGATATTATAGTGATTTAATAGACAGTGATATTATAGTGATATAATAGACAGTGATATTATAGTGATATAATAGACAGTGATATAATAATGATATAATAGATAGTAATACAAACAGCATATATTGGACAATGATATTATAATGATATAATATCATGATATTATAGTGATAAATAGACTTGATTATAGTGATATAAGAGACAGTATATATTAGTGAATAATAGACAGTAATATAAGTATATAATAGACAGTGATATAATAGTGATATAATAATATGAATAAGACAGCAATATAGTAGACAGTGATATTATAGTGATATAATGGACAATGATATTATAGTGAATAATAGTGATCTAGTCTCTATGAAGATTATAGAAATTTACCTCCCGAACGCTGGACTGATGAAGCCGGGTTTAAAACACAGCACTCCCAGGAAAGTGCTGAGTCCTAGCGGGGTCCCAGTGGGTTGTCAGTGTGGCAGCTCCCGGTGGGGGAGGAGGTAGACTGGGGAAGGCAGCGGCGGGGCTGCTGCAGCAGCGGTCCATGCAAGTCCAGAGCGGTGGTGGGGAGGGAAGGGGCTGGTGTCCAGTAGGGACTGAGCGGATGGGAGGCGGACAGCGGCCCGGGGAGGGAAGCCCTGGGGTGTGGGACTGGGCACCCTTTCTCTCTCTTCCTCCACTTCCTCTGCGATTCTGGAACCAAACCTGCAACACAGACAACGGAGACTGATTACTTACCGATTCAGTACCTTACATCGTATGGACCAAGTCACACGGGGAGATGCGGATCACTGTACTGAGTGGGTCATACATGGAAATTATTTATCCCCTATACTGCGACTAGAATTAAAGAAGCTCAGACATTTCTAGACAGTGTATCCCTGTGTTAAAGTCACATTGTGCGACCATGTGCAGTCAATGGGAGAAGTTTCTAAAGTGAATGCAATGTGGAGGTTTCTCTTCTTTCTGCTACCCACCATTATAATACAACGAAACACAACACACACATACGGACCAGAATATTGACATCATGTTTACACCGAACAATTTTTTGCTGATGAAAAAAATAAAGTTTTGCGATTATGACGTCACCATTTTATTATTTCGTAATATTTATTATATATAAATATATGTGTGTGTGTACATTCACACACTGAGATTGTGCATCTGTCTACCAACGTTATATATTGTATTCTATACCAATTTTGTGTTATGTTATATATAATGTTATATATATACATTATCTATATCTATCTATATCTATTATCTCTCTCCTCTCTCTCTATTTCTTAACTATCTTCTATCTATCTATCTATCTATCTATCTATCTATCTATCTGTCATAATTACTGGAGATAATTGAATTATTTGTTACAGATAATTATAAATATTCCAATATCAAAATGTGTTAAATTAAAATATTACATTATAGTCTATTTAGTTTTTTTTACTCTAAATCTCCAATTAATTTTAGTTCCATTCTATACTATTGTTTTCGATTCGGATCGAAAACAAAACCACTGCACAGCGATGCAATCGTTATTGAGAGAGATCGCACAGATCAAAACTAAACATACATCATTCCCATAAATGGAAACAGAACAATCATAGAAAAAGTGTATACATCCTAACAAATAAATATATATACACACCCTGGTATATATGTTATAAACTAGATAATATATATGTTTTAAAGACATTTAGATTGTATATCGAATGTGTGTGTGTGTGTTATATTTATATATAATAGAGAGAAGGATAGAGGAGAGAGAGAGAGAGTTGTAAATAAGTGAATGGTGTGTTTGACATTGGGTTGCCCTGTGTTAACATAGCACTGTGACACCATTACTGGATGTGTTCTTAATAGAAAAGCTGCTGGTAAATTCACAATTCCTGCTATGTAAAATACAGCCATTAACCCATCTGGTTATGTTTTAGGGTTAAAGAGGAATCCAGTACTATTACACCCAATAATGTGTGAATATTAACATATAGAGATGTGACCACTGCCAATAAAGGGGGCATAGTTTAACTGTTACAGTAACTACATTACAACTTCTATGAATAGTATTCTGCCCAGCCCACCATAGAAATATTATTGGTAAGATTAATGGACATAACGGGAATTTCGTTTCTTTATAGTTTTAATATGGGGTTCTATGGTGACCCCTATAAAAGGGAACATAGAGCATCATTGACACAAACTACTGCACTAGGCATTTAACATCTGCAGTTTTCCTCACTCTTTCTCTTTTATTCTTCTCACTCCTCTATCACTCCTCTCTGGTCTCTTTCACTCTCTCTGTCCCTATCTCTCTATCTTTTCTCCCTCACACACTCCCTTGTCATTTCTCCTTATTTAAGTTATTTAACTTTCCCACGAATTTCCCCTCTAGAGCTGAAAAGAAAAAAATACTGATTTGCTGTCACATCCCCTGTTTGCCAATGGAGAAATGTCAACAAAAGGAGGGGAGACATGTCAGATTAGCCCTTCTAATGCAAGAAGCTGTTGTGTATTAAATGAGCCAATGGATTTATTATGCTTTACAGCCCTTGATTGTAACTGTAAAGTGATTTGCTCAGTTTCAAACCCGAGACATCTGTTTTTCTGTTGGCAATCAGGGCATCCCAATATTTATCTTCTCTCTGGTTATGAGATGTGGGTTAGGAAATGCACACTGGTGTTGGGGTGCAACACACTTTAATAGCTTTGCACTTACTCACACCCAAGCTATTAGATCAATGCGGGTTATTGCTATTAAAAAAAAGAACATGGAATCAAATAGCATTAGCCAGTTCCTTCTTTCCAAGCTGTATGGGGAAATCAAACAACATTTGCCATGAAATAATCCTGTTTGTTCTAGTTCTAAGTGAGCTTTTATGAAGCCCTATTGAGGACTTAATCTCAGCCAAATACCTGCTTTGAGTGAACCCAGATTTGTCCAAGTAACAAGTTGTTTCCTATGTGTTTCTATGACAGAGAATGGTTCTAGTCCCCCATTTCTATCTGGCACTTATGTGCAGTTGAGCTGTTGGTTTGTAAAGCCCATCATACCCTGGCATTGCTCATCCCACCTGCCTTCTTCCCACTTAGCCACATATCAAGCCCTTAGGTTTGGAGCTTGGACACTGTTCTCAACTTTGGATTCCTCCCCAGTGGCCTTCAAACTTGCTCCATCATTTATCAAAAGGGAATGTAATAATTGCATGTTGTTTGATGAATTAATTCCTGGACTCATGGGAGATTGATTTGTTTTCAGTTCAGTGTTTAGTCAGTGATTGCAGACAGCAGTGCCATTGGGGGCTCTATAATAGCAGCAAATGCAAATCCTATTTATTTATTGGAACAGCTGAAGGATAAAGAAAAAAAGAACCAAACGCTGTCACTGCCTTTACCAGTGCACCCCCAGCCCCCAACAGACCCAGCAAACTCACCTGCACTCTGGCTTCAGTCAGATCCAGTCTCATGGCTAATTCCTCTCTAAGAGAAACATACAGTCTATTAGATATATAGATACAACCCCAATGTGAACCCCCTTGCACACCCCACAGAAACAACCAAAAAACAGCAAACTACAGTGTGAAGCTTAGATCTAAACTTGGAATTTAAAGCCACATTCTCACCCTAAATAAGAAACCATTCCCACTGTCACTGCCTGCTACAGAGAGGAGTTTACAATAACAACTGTTGACATAGGGTGTCATGTACGACCTAAACTGTTACTTCCATTGATAGAATTGGAGGAAGATTCACAGCCAGGTGGCTGATTGATTTATACACTCACTGCTTATTTAGCACTATATTAATATACAATAATATTATACACACACCCACACACACACACACACACACACACACCACACACACACCACACCACACACACAGTAAATAAATGTTATAATAATATTTTATATATAAAAAAAATATTATGTTATAATAAATATATAAAAATTATAATTATTTTAAAATGAAATTATATTATTAATATATATTTTATAATCAGATTTTACACTATTTAATATAAATTATGATAATATTTATTATACTTTTCTACATATAAGTATATCTAGGGGACAGATAAATTATATATTTTAAAATCTAAACACGTGTAATTAATGTTTATATTTACTATATATTATTATTATTATTAGTGCAGTGAAGCTATTTTATCTCGCTATTACATATTTCATTTACACATTATTTCATATTTTTGTTTCTAATCTAATGGTTTAAATTGAACGATAATTGTGTCCGATTGGTTTTGTGTGAGATCGTTCTCTCCAGTCAGTTAGCAATTCTCTACTGAAGAATGATCATTTCTATCCGATCTCTGTTCGCTGGATTTAATTTGGGAATATTTTTTTTTAATAATAGGAATTCTACAATTCCATGCCTATTCCAAATGCGGATTATCAGCGGGTACATGGGATATAGAGACCATTATAAATAATGGGATGAGCAGTTAATCTGGAGAAATATATAATTTATTGTTATTCGGGAGGGATTGAGACATTGTTCCAATGCAAAGTAACAAAACTTGAAACGTTAAATACAGCAATCCCAGATATTGTATCCTGCTATATAATATATAGTGTATATGTCTCTATAGCTGTTTCATCTATTTATTTACATCATATATCTATCTATCAATCTATTTACCTTCGATCTTACTCTCTATATTACATCCATCTCTCTCTCTCTCTCTCGCTTTCTCTCTCTCTCTCTACATCCTTATCTACTATTATCTTTCGAAATCGATCTATCTATCTATCTATCTAGCTGTCTGTCTGTCTATCTCATAGAGAGTAAGAAAAATAAAGCTGAATGGATAGATAGACGGATAATGATAGATAGATATATAGATAGATAATAGATAGATAGATAGATTTATATGTTCCTATATCTGTTCTAGCTCTCTCTATCTCATTGAGTACGAAAGATAGAAGGCTGAATGGATAGATAGATTATATGTTAATGTTCCTAGAGCTTCGGTCTATCTATCTATCTACTATCTATCTATCTATCTATCTATCTATCATCTATCTTCTATCTATCTATCTATCTATCTATCTATCTATCTATCATTCTCGATCGTTACTCTTCCCTCTCGATATACAACCCATTATCCCTCCCCTCCTCCTCCTCCCTCGTCTCTCTCTCCCCCCTCCGCTCCATTATCTTCTATCCTCTCTCTCCTCTATACACCATTATCTCTCCCTCTCCTCTCTCCACCTCCATCTCATCTCTCTCTCGACATCCATTATCTCTCTCCTCTCCTACACCATCTATATCCCTCCAAATATACACCCGTTATCTCTCTCTCTCTCGATACATCATCCGTCTCGCTCTAACATCCATTATCCCCCTCGCCTCTCTCCACCTCTACTATCTACTACCATCTATATCTCTCGTATAAAACACACCCGTTAAACGCTCCTCTATACATCATCTCTCCCCTCTACACCACCCCATATCGTCTCTCCTCTCTCCTATCTCTCTACATCTATCCATCATATCTCTCCAATATAGTACACCCGTGATATCTCTCTCTCTATACTCATTCTCTCTCCTTCTACATCCATTATCTACTCTCTGTCTCTCTCTCTCTTCTTCTTTTCTATATCCATTATCATCTCCCCATCCTCTCCATAGTCTCCCCCTCCTCTCCTCCCTCATCTCCCTATACATCCATTATCTCTCTCTCTCTCTCTCTCCTCTCTCTTCTCTCTCTATCTCTATTACACATGTTACCTGTGATCCATAGAGATATAATGGGTCTTTGGTGATAAGCAGAAACCTCCTTAGATAAACTTGTCTTTATAGTTGAAGAGAAGCCCAGACTGGGGTCCCAGGATATTGAAGGGAGAACCCATGTACAGTATCTGCCATCACAGGCCCCACAAGTCCATGCCCCCAGAGCTGTAATACCTGGTGAAGACTCAGGGTAGTGGGTTTTCTGGAAGGCCCTCTCCAGTTCCTCCAGCGGGAGCTGGTGAAGGTTGTCCGGTATCTCCTCTGCTTCCTCTTTAACATTCCCTCTCCGAGTCGCTCCCTGCGACAGACACACACTATCCTCCCCGTCCTTTCCATCCACATCGGATGTGTGTAGTAGGAGGTCCTCCTTGGGAGACAGGTCTCTGTCTGTCCCACCGGAGGTGCCGGCTGCTGTGGTGGTTGGAATTGTTGGTGCTGCTGGTCTTGTAGGAGCCCCCTGCCAGGATTGCTGGTGGTAGTGGGGTTGTGCTGCTTGTCTCCTTCATCTTCTTCCTCCTCTTCCTCATCCTCTTCATCCTCATCCTCCTCTTCCTCCTCTTCCTCCCCAGGACTATGAGATAGAGCCCCCAGCCTGTCCTGTAAAGAGGCGCAAGCTGTGTGGAGACAACCTGGTGCTGCTGTGGTGGTTGGAGACCTTCTGGACTCTGCTCCTCTCGCAGCAGGGGGGCGCTGTTCTCCCTGTACGACTTACTGCGACTGATGCTGACCTGGGGGGCCTGGCTGATCTTCAGGCCATGACTCCCAGCTGCTGTCACCTGGACCCCCTAAAAGCAAAATGCGGTCAGTCTTATCTGGTCTGGTTACTGCAGGTCTGGAGTCTGGATAGACTGGAGGTGTAACCGGCCACTGGCCCCAACAGGACCGTACAGTCCCTTAGTTTGGGGGCAGGTGAAGCTCAGCATCAAAAGCAGCATTGGCCTTAGGGGACCCTGGAAGTGGAGACAGAAGGAAGACAAGACATCCCATCGATAGGAACTATTGTCCAACTATGGGAAATACTATTATTATTACTACCAACCAACCTGTTATCACCACCAGCATGTCTAATACTAATAGCACTACCACACCGACACAACACACCACCTAACAACTATCCAACCCTATCACAACTATCCACCACAAACACACACATCACAACTAACACCTATCACACTACACAAGCCACAACAAAACAACACCATCACAACTAACAACACACCACTACACCATACACATATACACATCACACACAACACATACCCACCTCTCACCTACAACAACTATTCACTATCACCCAATTACACATATCACAACTATACACACAAATCACCCTCCACACTATTACAAATTACACATATCCCACCTATTCACCTATCCACTTATCACTCGTATCACAACTATTACACATATACACCTATCACATATCACAAACTATTACACATATCACACCTATTACACATATCACAACATCACACATATTACACATCTTACACCTATCATAGATATCACACCTACTCACCTATCACACATATTACACATATCACGCCTATCACACATAGCACACCTAGTATACCTATCATACATATTGCCATATTACACACATTTGGCATGTCCTGCATTTAATGGGATCTATGGGATGGTAATTGAATTCCTAACACTGTCCATATGTGACTGTAACTCATGGTCCAATAGATTCCACCCCCAGTCTCTCTCTATGATTGAGTACCATCTGAGAGGGAGGATACTGTACCATTCACAGGGGCAACTTGGAGGGACTATGGGAACCTGAATATCACTGATAGGGGCTGTGCTTTTAGGGTGATAAATAGAAGATATCAGCAATGGGTACAGGGCAGGGGGTGATGGGAATAGACACATGGAGATAAAAATATCACACACACACACACCCACATGGCTGTTATATATATATATAATATATATAAATCCCAATTAGTTTTTACAATTTTCTATATGGATTGATAACAGGTAAACCCCATATCATAATTTTCCTATATGTAAACCGACATCTTATTAAACACAAACTGAATTGTAAAGATATCTCTACTGCACATTTACTATCTATACTATCTATACTGGGCATCTATATTGAAATCTATACTGGGCATCTATACTGAAACCTATACCACTATATTGGACATCTATACTATCTCCCTGGGTAGCTATACTGGGCATCTATACTATCTACCCTGTTATCTATACTGGACATTTATACTATCTACCCTGGGTATCTATACTGGGCATCTATACTATTACCCTAGGTATCTATACTAGGCATCGGTAACGAGTCCAATATGCATATAGAGAACACTGGGCACACCAGTCTAAGGTGCAAAACCAAAATTTATTGTGACGTATTGGGATCACATGCGGTCCCTTCTTGTCTGAAGAAGGGACCGCATGTGATCCCGAAACGTCACAATAAATTTTGGTTTCGCACCTAAGATGGTGTGCCCAGTGATTCTCTATATGCATTTTATACATGCTGTATGGAACTGATACAGCCCCCATCATGCTTCTACTATACATTCATTATTATATATATATTCTAAATACTGACCAACCTTTCAGCATGCTGATTTTATATGTGTTTGTATTTTTAAAACAGTTTGGCAGGCCCGATAATCCTGATACATTTGGAGGCTTTTTTCATGATTTAATACTGACATGCTCCTCTAATATGGTCATATCCATGATCAACTATACTCTACACCCCTATGGAGTACAGAACAGTAAAAACAATGTATTACATGGGCACTTATTATACAAATGCCTTTTCATTGGAAGTCAAACTAATGATGTCAATAGGCTTATGCTGGGTACACACAGTACCAATCTTTAAAAAAATGACTGTCAGATTCTGTGTCATTTTTCAAATTTTAGGCTACACACAGTCTTGAGTGTTCTCCCTATATACAGTATAGGGAGAACGTTTGGGACAGACATATTTCCCATGACTGCAGCCGAGTCCCTATACTTTGGTACAGGGGGCCGACCATGATTGAGAGAAATTTTCCGAATGTAACAAGAAATCCCGACAGTGAGCATTTGTTGGTGTAGGGAACGCTGATTGTCAAGGTATACACATCACAGAGAAAGGGGATACAATGGAATTGTCCCTTTCTATGCATTGTGTTTAGCCCATCATTAGAAGGGTTTTGTGTAATGACTTACTTATATAGCTAATTTTCCTGGCTTTGTTGGACATTCAGTAGTGTGGAGAAAACCCCACCTTTCCAGTATGGTACATGATAAGATATTAAAACAGAAAATTAATGATTTGATAATGATTAATGAAGTCCTATCAGTGATTTATCACAGACCTACCGTATATACTCGAGTATAAGTCGAGGTTTTCAGGCTGTAAAATCAGCCTGAAAACTGAACCTCGACTTATACTCGGGTCAGTCACTTACTTGAATGAGGAATTGGCTGCGCATCACATGATGGTCGCATCCTGACGTCATTACTCGGCCGGGAAATGAGACCGGCGTGAGTAATGACGTCAGTGGATGCAACCATCAGTGGATGCGGCAGCCAGATTCCTCATTCAAGTTAGTGACTGAGCCTTCAGGTGGTATATTGTGGAGGCAGCCGGATTCCTATTTCCAAGGTAGTACAGTATGTTGCTCATGTAATGTATTGCTCATGTGTTGGACTCATTTGGCTAATATATTTAAAGTTATGCTTTAAAGTGACATTGATCATCCTGGCTGGGAGGGGGGGGAGGGTGTGTGCAGTTCCACTGCAGATGTTTGTAAACTACAACTCCCAGCTACTAAAGCATGCGGGAATGTAGTTTCCAAACATCTGGAGTGCCAAGGTATTGGAGGTTACTGTGTGGGATCTAAAGGGTAACTAACCCACAATAAACATGATGAAAGACTGAAAACAATACAGAATCAGAAGAAAGCAGTGGTCATAATTTCCACCCTCGACTTATACTCGAGTCAATCAGGTTTCACAATTTTTTGGGTAAAAATAGGTACCTCGACTTATACTCAGGTCGACTTATATTCGAGTATATACGGTATTTTTTTCATGCAGACAACGCAGGAATCAATGCATATTTAATCTGACTGTGTGAGAGGGGCAGGCCAGTGTAAGATGAAGTAGGCCTCCAAAATATCAATTTCTTGTTATTTTTTTAATAAATCCTGACTCTGAGCTACAGTATGTGGTGCAAGAAAAGGTTTCCTACATCTCTACATCTCTAGAACCTTGCATAGCTATGAATAGTAACGTGAGAAGCTCATAATGCAGAAGGGTTCTAATTGGAAGCTGCCTTTACTTCCTAAGATCTGTCAAAAGAATGTGTAGGGGAAAAAGATGGTGGATCCCAGTGGACAACTTCAGAAGCATGGATTTTCATTGTTTTATATCTGGTGTGACTCCAGGATGGCACAGAAGGTGCAATGCATCTGATACTACATTGTTTCTACTACATTGTTACCCTCATGTGACTTCCTTAAATATCACCATAGTCTTTTATTCTAGAGATTATAGATTGTGCTACCTGATCCCAGAGCTACACAGTGCCCTCACTCCCAGAACACCTCATATTTCAGCTGTTCAATTCTCTTTATCTTTGGCAACTGAAGTTTGAGGAATGGTGGGAGTTACAGCCCAAGAACACTGTCAGGCAACTGGTTACCGATTGCTGCTTTGATTACAGAAAACAACACAATAAGTTGCAGATTGCTTACATGTAATTGCTCATATTTGGAGCTCTGTACGTTTATTTACATGTCATCTCTTATCTGAAATAAACTCTTCTAATAGCATTTAAAGGGACAAACAAGTAGAAATTCCGACTACATCACTACTCACTTTATTCATTAAAAAAAAAAAATTGTGTGTGTAGATGGAAATTAGAGGGAAAAAACTTCATTTTGAAGGACAGATAAATTAAGCATTTTTCCCCAAAAGCAGAGAAAAACTAAAATGTTAAATATGCCCAATTATTTCTAGTGCGGCTATTGTTGTCACTAACAGCTAGCTTTGTGAGGTTAATAAATGTGCATAATAAAGACAAAAGGTATGGAGAAGTAATACCGTAATCCTTTTGTTTGGATAATCAGACTAATGTATGCAAATTAAACCTTATTAGTACTAGGGTTTTGTGTCTGCTTATCAAAATGTGCCATTTTCATGAAAATTGGAAGTCCATTATATAAAGTTATTATTAACAATCATTTAGGAATTATATCAGTATGCAAATTAAAGTTGATTACAACTAATTAAGGGCTTTCTTTGTTATTTGACCTTGTCTGCTTTTTATGTAAATATGTTCTTTTGGTCTGGCATATTTTTAGACTCGTAAAAAGTATATTAGACAAGTTACATTATGTATTTTGTAATAGATTTTTTCTATTGTATTGCACACAGGCACTTGTAATGTAATATTATCCAAAGGCCCTCTTGGGCGAAAGGCTAAAGCTGTTGCTATTGCTGGTCGGTCTTTATACAATAGATGATCAAATGATGTTCAATGAGCTTTTAACAAGTGAGAGAAATAAAGGGAACCGATTTCATTGGCCCAAGGTTGAAAATGACTTTGTGTAAAGGACAAGTAGATACATAGATCAAGAGTGAAAGGAATACACCTCTACTTGTATCCTGCTGAATCCAAAAAACCCTCTCATTCCAATTGCAGAGGAAGAGACGTTGACTGTTGTTTAAATTAATTAACATTGTTTTTGTACACAAATATTTTTTGGGGTCTTAGTCAACCATACACAATTTACTTTAAAGAACATTTTTCACAAAATAAGTTTCAATGAAGTACTGGTCCATAAACATAAAATCAACATGCAAAGTTGGGTAATCAATAAACTTGAATGCAGAGAAATTGTCTTCAAGAAGAAACACTGTTTAAAGGGAGATTATACTAAACTACTACTATACGATACTATACAAACTATACTATACTATACTATATTTGCAACACAAAACATAACTAACAAACAAACAACACAACAACCACTACAATAAACATAAAACAACATATCACAATAAACACAACACAAACACAACACAACCTATACTTATACTGATAATAACTAATATACTAAAAAATAAAACATACCACTATTATATTGTACTATACGAAATATATTCAATTATACTAAACTTATCATACTTTACCAAACTATACTATACTACACTTTACTATACTAACTATACTTCGTGTGTACTACTATATTATACTAAACTACGGTTTACTGCTATACTATGTATACTAAACTAAACTATATTTTATATATGATGGATCACATTTTGTTAGAAACACTAATTGCTTTCTACTATTATTATTTATTATATTATAAAATTAATACAGTATTATTCTTTGCTTGTGAAGGTTCTCATTCATCCAGGTCATGGTATATATTTTTTATTCAGTTAGATCTACTGGAATTAAAGTTTAGTTCTTGAAGACATTTCAGATGACTAGCGAAACGTCTTCAAGAACTAAAATAAACATAAGTCCAGTTGATCTAACTGAATACAACAGATAAGATTGTTCTATAACTGAACTTCCGGTTCAGTTCTGGAAGTTGGGGTCCAGTTTTAAACAGCAGACCACGATCACCTGTTTAAAACTGGCTTGTCCTGCATTCAAGTCTGGTGGGGGGCCCGGGTCCTTCAGGTACACCCCTGAGTGTCTCCCAAACACACCTTTAAAATCTGTTTGGTCTAATTTCAGGGGCATACTGAAGGGCCCTGAGCCCCCCGCCAGTTTGGGGGCCAGGCCCCGACTCCCTCCTCCCTCCGCAAGACTTGAATGCAGGATGAGACGGTTTTAAACAGGTGATCGTGGTCTGCTGTTTAAAACCGGACCCGAACTTTCGGAACTGAACCGGAAGTTGGGTCGGTCTTTAAAAGCTGAATGAAACATACACACGATCACCTGTTAAAACCACCGGGGGCGGTAGTTACACCATGCTAATTTAAATCTTGAATTTGATTGGATCAAGGGTATTGGACCAATCAGATTTACGGTGGGGTATAGGATTGGTCCAATACCCAAAATCCAATCAGATCAAGATATTAAATCAGACCAATCAGATTTTAAAGATGTGTTTGGGAGACACTAAAAATGCAAGAGATCTAAATTGCAGCTAGTGTTGGCTTAGCAGCTATACTGATAATTGTAGTTTCTGTTTAGGTATAAGGTTACAACAGTTGGCTGTTGGTCTAGTATATACCTGATGGGTAGGCTCAAAGAGCTACCTTCAGCTCTGGTGAGCTTAAGCTGGGTACACTATCGATTTTTCCTCTGACCGACCGTCGATACTTCGAACGGTCGGCCAGGAGAAGAACGTCGGTCGCGGCAAAACAGCCGGTCGATAGCACCGCGACCGATCGTGGTCCATAAGGACCGCACGATCGATGAGGTTCACTGTCGATCGTCCTTTCGTCGATTCGGACGAGGTCGATCGACATGGGCACTTCGGATGCGATAATTTCGGTCCGATGACGATACACTGAACTTGGTCGATGGACCGAAATATCTCATTTGTGTACCTTAGGTCCTCTTTATATCTTACATTTTTAATTGCTGAACCCCTGAAAACTGTTTTTTTATGGTCAATTACCTTTATATACATATATTTTTTAATAAAATCAATCAAATAATTGCATACCACTGCCTATTTTTATATTTGGTATTAATGTGTAAACATATAGCTTTTATTCATTCTGGACTTTGAAAAATAAGATTTACAAGGAGTCAAGCGAGTTAGGGAGAGTTTTCCCCACAACTCCCTGCTTGTTGTGCAAATAAAGGGAAAAGAGACTTCTGGGGAATTATAATTTGATTTTGCATTTCTAGTATGTTAATTAGAATTTCCAACAGTAAAGACAGCAGTGAGCATGCTCCAACCCTAAACCAAGACGGCGGTCAGATGATCAGTGGCTGCCTCCATAAGGCACATACAAAATGGAGGCTACAGTTCCCCTTTAAGGTTATTTGGTTCTTTCCTGAGCTAACCCAGCATTTCAGGATCCAGCCAATTGTCAGAGACTTTGATATCACTACCTAGGCATCATGCCACAATTTCTACTTTTTAAATCATTTTTTCTCATAATAAAATGCTTATAGATGGATATTTCTTAACTTGGTTACAACTAGCAATAAAAATGTCAAAACACAGCTGCTTATACATAGTGCATTAAGGTTGTTCCTTTAAATTGTTACTATGGCACAAAATTGACCTGTGGTCCAATTTTACCAACATGTAAAGACAGGAAGTTAATTACTGATATACAAATAGAGATATTATATGACTTTTCAACAGATAGGGGAATGGTCAGTGTTGCTTGTAGGTTTATCCATTTCAAAGATTGTGTAGGTGGTTAATGTACGGCATTTGGAGAGAAAACTGATACCATAATTCTTTGATGGTTTGTCGTCCGGTGTATTTTTAACTAATTATTGTCTGTAAAAAAATGTATATTCTTATAAAGCAACGCAAATATATTGGATATGGTATTTGCTTCTAACTTATTATAAGGACCCAATGGCATAATATCTAATTAAATGCAATAATTCTACATGTATGGACAATTATTTGGGACTAATTAAACATCATTACATATGTTGTCAAGAGGCATTTCCAATTTACTTAATTTTATGTGCAGAATTTTAGAAAATATTTAATTTTGTGTGTCCTCTGCCACCATAATATGTTATTACATTGTGCATTACGGGGGGTACTAACTCCGTCTGTCACCTTTCAAACATGTGGCTACACCCAATGCCAAAACTTTTACCCTATATAAAAAGAGACGGTTCCAGACTTCCACACCCCCTACAACCATTGTATTTATATATGTTTCAAAGATCACCAGTACAGTACTTTTGGTTAAAACACACTATATTTCTATGGCTGGATTTTTAGAAAAAAAATCAACCCATGTACATAGTTGTTTCGCTTTGTGGAGTTCAGATCCATCATCCCTCTGTACAGTATTGTTTAGAATCAAGTTTAGAAAAAAGTAGGGAACAGTTAATTGAGTTCCCTATTGTGCTTTTTCACTCATACAGCTAAAAAACCAGATATTCTTTCCCTGTTTTCTTAAAGGGGAACTGTGGTCTCCAAACAAATTAAATGAATGGCCAGTTCTACCTTAAAGCTCAGCATTCTACTGCTACCAATATACATAGCCAAAAATGAGCTACGAACCAGTCAAGTGCCAACGGCGAGCAAAGCCTCAGATCCCTCAGTGTGTGAGGGAGACAGGAAGTCCCTCCTCTTCTGCTGGGGAAGTTCTGACAGAGAAGGTAAGGGAATCTACAGCTCTTCTCTCCTACTAGTGAAAACAGAGTTTTCACATAGTGGGGAGTTTTCGTAGGGGGGGGTTGAGTAACCTATGGCACCTGTGAGTGGGCAGGGCTTAGGCACCCAGAAGGGGCAGGGCCACGGCACCCATGAGTGAGTGGGCATGGGCCATGGCACCCATGAGTGGGCGGGGGCACCATTGAGCTGCAAGATAATGGGCTATGGGGGCCTGCAACGGAGGGACCATGGGGTGCATAGTGGGAGGGACCAAGGGGGCTGCAAAGGGGAGGAGGAGAGACACAGGACAGATTGACTGACAGTTTCAGAGCAGGAAGTGCAGGGGACCTGATGTGCTGCTACCATATCAAACACAAAAATGTAAATATCTTCAAAACTATGCAAAATAAACAATGGAAAAAAATTCTCAGGGGAGCAATTCTATCAATTTACCTCAATTTACCTAAAGTCATTTTTGGACCACAGTTCCCCTTTAAATAGAAGGCTTCTGATTCCCCATTCATGCCCAGGTAGTCTAGTGCTGTATTGAACGTGACATGCAGCCTGCATTTTACTACTGACATTGACTGCCAGCTTCCTATAGTATTTGTGATTGGATCAAGTGATACATTCAAATATACATATTTTTCTAAGTTTTTGCTAGCAAGATAAGTATTGATCTGTTTCAATAAGAAAAAAATTCACTTCCTGAAGGTGAGTTTTCCATTAGATTTCAATTTGGAAAACAGGTATTACAATTCTGGAAGAATGGCACAGTGATGTATCTAAAGTGTGTAGATTTTAAAAATATATAGTTTATGGGTGATATTTCCAAGTATGAGGGGTGTTTAGTTTAGAGAAAAAATGGAAGCCGGTTGAGTTTTTTTCTGTTAATTGCTCTTTTGCAATGTTCCTTTGGGGGTAGTTGGTAGCCATGCCTCTGTGCACCCATGCATATGACATACCATTTGATTCATGACATGTGGGAGATTGATATTTAGAGGGTGTTTTTACTTGTCTTGTGGCGTAGGTTTGGGCATGATATCTAACTTTGATGATCTTTTATTTTTAATGAAATCTTAGAAAAGTATGAAAAAATTAAATCTAAAATTCTGTATGTAGTATGAATGAATGAAAGAATGGCACCATTAAAGGACATCTATAGTGAAAAAAACACATTGCCCCTTTGCAAAGTTAAATTCATGTACTCTGTGCTGCCTTAATCCTACTCTGTCAGTGACTTTTAAACCATGGTGTCAGATCTCTGTGCAGCACTCCCCCCTTCCCCCTCCCCTCTGTTACTTCTTCCATTTGTCTAAACTCTGGCTTGCCGACAAGCTTATCATTTGTAGTAGGAGTTAAAAGTTCAACATCTTGAAAAACACACCCACGCACAGTGGCAAAGAAAGCAAGCTGTCCTGGAGACGGAAGAAGGAGATCAGTACAGTTTACGATCTCTCTCTTGTTACCCATCATCAATCAGTGAAAGCTATTAAGAAGGGGCGTCAAGTGCAACCTTATATCTACCATCAAAGCACCTCTCTCCCCTGCTAATGCTCTTATCTCTATGTTTATTGCAGAGCAGGGAGGGGAAATCACGTCACAGGGATTTGACTGACAGTCCAAGTAGGAGTAGAGGAATGAATCACGTATTCCTCTAACTGGTGTATCTCAGGACAGAGGGGAATCTGAAAAAGTGAAGACACTCTGGGGGTTGTGGGGAATTAAGAACTCATGGAAAGAAAGAAAAGAAAGTTAATTTTCCCACTTAGATGCCCTTTAAGTAGTTAACACTATTGATTGGTGCAATAGAGAACAAACATACATTTCTCCAGAAAAATGCTTTCCTGGAAGTGATTCTATGAATATATGATTGTTTTAAATTATGTAGTTCTAGTTTAAAGGGTGTTGAGGGAAAAACGAAAGGTGCTTAAAATTAAATAAAGAGCTGGAATGATTTTTTCATTTTTTGCACTTATGCGTTGTCCCCCTTGGGGTTATTTAGTGTGGCTATGTCTATGTGTACACGCATAGTTACTAGAGATGTTCGAAATTTTCGGAAAGTTCGAAAGTTCGAGTTTCGAAAATTGTTTACCTTCGAAAATCGTTTACTTTCGATTTTTGAAAACGTCTCTATTTTCGAAAATCAGCGGGACTTCATAACCCTCAGATTCGATTTGAAACTGGGTTTCATTCAAACCCACATTACATCTCTAATTGTTACATTGTATTGGAGTTTGAATAAACAATATGCCCATGTAGTCCATTCCCCCCCCCCCCCGTATTCCTGAACCCCTGAATTCCTGAAACAGCTGATCCGGAGAATGAAAAAAAAAATTGTATGAAGGTGAGAAAAGTCCTTCCTGCAAATGGCAACCAGAAAGGATCGGATCAACAGAACTATGGGGGAGTTCTATAAATCTAAAATAAGGGAAAAACACAGTTTTACACTGACTTTAGGGAACCGTCTGTTTCAAAATGTTTTAGGAAACAGGCGCAGTGTACCCGATTCAATTTCCAAATGGTGTTAGGTTGCACTATCTTGTACCACCCTTAACACTGAGTTGGATCGGACCTTTAAACCTGAGCAACTCTTGGGTCTTACCTTACACAATCCCGTGATGCAATGCCGGATGTAATCAAGTTTATTCTGTATTGTATCGTAAATAGAGACATTTTTAATATTGAATCTCCCCGTATATGTATTTATATCAGTAATTTTCAATATTTAGACTTTTACAAACTTATCCAGCCTTATTTTGCTACAGTACCCTTTGAACATTGGTTGGAAATGTTTAGGTCTCTGGGAATGACCCCTATGAAAAGCCCTCTGGACATGGAGTCAAGTACCTGCCGGTCTTCCCAGAGCCTCTGATGGTGAGGATGTTGTGCGGTAAGGTAGGCACCACAAAGGTCAACCACGATGTGGAGAAGACCACGGAAAGGGAAAGGAAGTACCGGTTGTGCGGAAATAATTGGCAGTATGGAGACCAAGGTGAAACTGGAGGCAAGAGCAGACTGGTAGATATGGCGACCTAGTGAAATAGGAAGCTAGAGCTGCTGTGATTGGAGATCGAGGTGATACTGGAAGTTGGAGCACGTAGCTGATATTGAGAACTAGGTGATCCTGGAAGTAGGAGCAGGCTGGCTGATATAGAGGCCTAGATGAAACTGGGGCTGGAGCAGACTGGTAGATATGGAGACCAAGGTGAAACAGGAAGCTGGAGCAGGCTGGTAAATATGGAGACCAAGGTGAAAAGGAGCTGGAGCAGGCTGGCTGATATGGAGACCAAGATGATACGAAAGCTGGAGCAGACTGGCTGTTGTGGAGACCAAGGTGATACTGAATGTAGGAGCAAGCTGGCTGATATGGAGACCTAGATGAAAATGGAGGCTGGAGCAAGTTGGCTGATATGGAGACTGAGGTGATACTGGAAGCTGGAGCAAGTTGGCTGATATGTAGACCAAGGTGATACTGGAAGCTGGAGCAGGCGGCAGATATGGAGACTGAAGGGGACACTGGAAACTGAAACCTGAATACAGCAGGCAGACAGGAACCAAGAAGCCTAATATAGCACAAAATAAAGGAGCTGAAGAACTGAGCAAAACTACTGTGAAATGGCAGCAGAGCTACAACCACGTGGAGGGTTTTAATGGAGCTGGCCGCATCATCTCCCCGAGACCCAGTGGCGGTAAGAAGACTGGAACTATCCAGTCTCAGAAGGAGGACGACTCCACATTGCCCGCACGTTAACAACGATGTGCACGTGCAAGGGAGCCTCCCAGATCGTTATGGAAACGCCGGCGCGGGTCCCGCAGAGGAGGAGTAGGACGGGGCCATAACAGGAAGACAGTTCCATAGTTTAACCGTACACGAAAGAAACATTTCCTAACTTGAAGGTGAAACTTCTTTTGTTCCAGTTTAAGGATGCCTGCCTATCCTCTGCCCTACATGTGGCATTGATTCCAGAAATGCAAGATTGATATTTAGTTTTACTTTTGGGTTTTTTAGGTTCTGGGTAAGATTTGAGATGTTTAAATATCTTTTTTTCTTCAGTTTGTCAGAAAATCTTTTAAAAGCAGGAAATTCATTGTGTCCAAAATTCTGCATGGATGTACAGTATGAAAGAATGGCATTGTTGCATGGTACTGTACAGGGCACTGTCACATGGCACATTTACATGGCACTGTCAAAGGGCACTGTTACATGACATTGTTGCATGGTACTGTCCATCTTTGCCCAAAATATTGCCGTGTTGTGTGCAGAAGGAGTTAATAAAACTATGTAACAGGTTTTTACTTTCATTTGGAGGAATCTCTCATTTTTTACTACGTTGGATTATAAATTGGACTTCCTGGCAGTGGAGTCACTGAGGACCTCTGCATAACAGAAGTTGTTATCTGAATTCATTTTCCCTCATATATACTGTACATGGCCACTGTTACATGGCACTGTTACATGGCACTGATACATGGCACTGATACATGCACTATTACATGTCACTTTACATGTCTCTGCTATATGGCACTGTTACTTGCCAGTAAAAATATACAGGCTCATTTACCCAGAGCCGCTATCGCTCTGGGTAAAAGTCCTGTTGGCAATTCAATATCGCATTTGGGAATGGGGCTGCGCTAAAACTAGCGCAAAAGCGATATTAAATTGCGAGCGTCGGATGAGCTGTGATTTTTGCTGCTCAAAATGCAGAGCTTACTAAAACGTTGCATAATTGCCATTATGTGTTGTCCATTTTAGGTTAGTCGCTGGATATGTCTCTTTAGCTGCTGCCCCACTAGCAGTGCACAATCGCAACATTGTATGTGCACTGACACTCCATACGATCACCATTTTTGGTATTGCATGCGCTCTGATAGCGCACGGAAGTGCATCACATGTAGTCTGAAACACACTATTGGGGTCAAGCACTAAGTCCACTCATGCTTATGGTATACTGTTTTATTCTTGAGAGGTAAGAATATATATGTGTTTTGACCTTTTAGTCCTTGAGGCTTCTACCTATGATTAAGTACATGTAAGGTACAAAATGCGCCAGTGACCTCGGATCGCTTTTATGTTGCCTTAATAAAGTAATAAAGTTTAATTACATGTTCCAGTTCTTACCTTCTTGGGGTGCCTGCTACTTCGTGTTTGTTCCCTGATGCCTTTTTTTTTACCTTTTACCATATTTTTTCTTTACCCTAATTACCCTTAAAAACATCTGTGTCCAGGTATCTGCATTTTGATTAAATCTCACCCATGTATTTTCTAAAAAAGTCACATTTTAGCTAATCTGGTAGTTCTCTAGTTTACCCATCAGACATTACAGTGTAAACATGGATTTGACTAATTTTGTCTGTTTGCTGCCAATATTACCTCTACCCGTTTGTGTTAATAAAAGGATATATGATGTTTTAGGCTTCTTGTGGCGTTTCCTTCTTATACTTCACTAAATATGAGTACAAAACCTGGCACTTTTTAGTTGATTAAATTTGAGTTGAGTTCTATTTTTTTCACAGATTTTTTGTTTAACACTATTTACACAAGGCAAAAATTCTAGGCTAAAATGTTTGATGCAAATGGAGAACAGTAAGCATAGTATTTAAGGGTATGTCCACCCCTTCTACAAATATCAAGTATGTTAAGGAGCCCCCCTAACCCCATTTGCGTTGTACTAACTACTTTAATAATGCTTCTAGGCTTAGAATATACTTACTAGCTCCACGATCCACCGCTGTGGCTTTCTTCTACTTCCTGGTAAGGTTGCCAGTCACTGCCGTGACAGTGAGCATCGCGGCTAATGGCTGACAGACATTACCGATTGAACATCTATTGCTGATGCTCTAAAATATATATATATTGTGTAGGCACCCCAGACAACGATTTGTAAAAAAAGCCCCAGAAATATCTTCATTCCCTCGACTCTCTGTCCTGGGTGCCCGGAAGCAGCAGAGAGGGGCTGTACCGGTAGTTTGCTGCTTTGGTAGCAACTTTCTTGTTCTGCTATCGATATTTCATTTTCTATTTTAGCTAGTTTAATTGCTTTCTTGCACTCTTATTACAGCTTTTTACTCCTTGTATGCCTGTTTGGTTCCCTTCGATTTCAAAATTTTAAAAACCTTTTTCTTTTTTCCATTTCCCTTTTTACCTGAGCATTAAGCCATGCAGGAGAGCACTTATTTTTTTTACACTTGTTCCCTAAAGGTATAAATTTAGAAATATAATGGTTTAATATCCCTTTAAAATCGGTTCACTTCTGCTCAAATACTTACCTAGGAAACAACCCACCCAGTCTATGAGCAGGAGTGATTCCAACATAAAATTAGCTTTCCTAAAGTTAAAATTTTTTAACCAGTGCACCTTTGTTTGTGCAATGACACTTTGTCATGATCACTATTCCCTAAGATTCCCATTACCTTCATCTCCAAAATGAGCTCAGGATTATTAGAATCACCAGATCCCACACATCTTGTCTTGTAGGAACTTCTTTGTGAAAGAAAATGCTCATAAAGGAGATTTAAGAATGTGATACCTTTAGAGGAGCTGGCAGTTCCCTTACCAAAATCTATGTCAGGGTAATCGAAATCCCCAAAACCAGAACATGCCCCATACCAGCAGCCTTCGCCTACTGCATATGAAGATTAATTTCCACATCATCAATGGCATTTGCGGCTTATAACTTACCCAAAAATTAATTACCAATGTTCTTGCTTCCTGTACATAGCTCCACCCATATTGTTCTGCCTTATGTCTATACCCCATCTATCTATCTGTAGAAGAAGTGAACATGCCCTTCAAAGCAGTGGAAACTTATATTGCCACAAAAAAATTATAAAAATAATTTGTCAAATTTTTGTTGGCAAAAGTGAATTTAGGGGACTTTTCGGACATGTTAAATAGTTATTTTTGTACATGGAAAGTGCCTTCAGTATAACTAAAACTGAGAATTTGCAGGAGATTATAGTAGTTAGTATAGATAGTATTAAACTATTAATATATACTGAAAATTAGCCCTGGTGTGTTAAAATATTAAAACAGAAAAGTTGCCTCAGAGTGATTACACTATTTAATGTATCTATATCTGAAAAGCATGCCAGGGAATATATGGCCATTGTACATAATAAAGATACTATAAGTGTTCTGTGCATATGAGCCATTTCACATAGTTTTGTAAGGATCTTACCTGCCGCGCTCCCTCGATGTTCCGGGATGGTGACGTCACCGGCGCCGGACGTCGTCGTGTGACGTCACCACGTCCAGACCCTGGCCAGCGGAAATTCAAAAGGCACTCGCAGAGGGATTCGTAGACCCGCTACCAGACTGTCAGTTGTCAGTCTGTACGCTCCTTACCTGCCTGGTTTCAACTCCATTGATCCAGCCATGTATCCAGCATTGTTCCTACTCCCTTGATCCAGCCATTGTATCCAGCATTGTTCCTATCCATTGATCAGCCATTGTATCCAACATGTTCCTACTCCATTGTTCCAGCCATTGTATCCAGCATTGTTCCTACTCCATTGATCCAAGCCATTGTATCCAGCATTGTTCCTACTCATTGATCCCCTGTATCAGCTGTTCATCCATGTTCCAGCATTGTATTCACATGTTCCTACTCCATGATCAGCCATTGTATCCAGCATTGTTCCTACTCATGTTCAGCCATTGTATCCGCATGTATCCACCATTGTCCAGCCATTGTATCCAGCATGTTCCTACTCCATTGTTCCAGCCATGTATCAGCATTGTTCCTACTCATTGATCCAGCCATGATCCAGCATGTTCCTACTCATTGATCCAGCCATTGTATCCAGCATTGTTCCTACTCCATGATCCACCATTGTTCCAGCTATCTTGTATCCAGCCATTGTATCCAGCATTGTTTCAACTCCATTGTACCTACTCCATTGTTCAGACATTGTATCCAGCATGTTTCAACTCCATTGTCCTACTCCATTGTTCCAGAATTGTATCCAGCATTGTTTCAACTCCATTGTTCCAGCCACATGTATCCAGCCATTGTATCCGCATTGTTCCACTCCATTGTTCCAGACATCTTGATCCGCCATTGTATCCAGCATTGTTTCAACTCATCGTTCAGCCATTGGTAACCAGCCATTGTCTCCAGCTTCATTGTTTCAACTCCATGTTCCAGCCATTGTATCCAGCCATTGCTCCTACTAATAGCAATAGCTGATCTGGTAATAAGAAACATAACATGTCAATTTACTGTGTTAGCCTGACTTTTCACCAATGTTTTTGGATATTAGTGCTATATTTAGCGTGTTATATAGGTAGACAAATGAGTCGCACTCCATATTTCTTTGTAGGCTTTGATGCAAATAACATTATTCTCACATAATATGCAACATTAAAGCACATAAAGTCTCTTTATCAAGCTGTGAGCAACCATGGTTATATAGTATGTTCTTTAAAGTGTAACTTTTAAAGTGTAAAAGTGGGTCTCCATACAAGTACCCAACAAGTATTTAAAGAGCCCTCTTAAACTTTCAAACAAGCCTAGGATGGGTGCTTTAGCTTCTCTGGTTCTTAATTTATAGGCTTTTAAATCCACTCAGACAATCAGGATAACAAGAAAGTGTGTGACAGTCACTGTATAAGAAGCCCCAACCCCCCCCAAACCACCCCAATCATTGCTATTTAAAGATGGTTACAGCAGGCATGCTCAGTGCCAATGGCAGGGGGCAGAGCATTGCATAGATTGCAGCTAAAACCATGATTCTGTAATCATTTCGCTCTATTTATATAAAAAGCACTGCATTGAGACAAGAGTAGCCCTTTAAGTTAATTTATTCCAGCACGGAAAGTGTCATTTAAATACACATGTTCTTAATTACAAATATAGATAAAAATTTAAACACTTTTAATAGAACCGTTAATGTTTTAGTTGTCCTCAGAACCTAAAAATGTTCTGCATTTTGCCCCCGTGTATTTGCATATATACATTTTTGTGGTGCCTGCCATATTGATTTCCAAAATGGAAGCACCCTCTGACATCTTATTTACAATTAACTGGTCAGTAATACACTGTTCAGCCCTAAAGAGAGAGTGTACTACAGGAAATTTACATTTATGAATAAGAGGTACTATGTAGAAGGAAGGTATAATTTGTGCACATAGTAGTTTTACTTTCATACATATTTACTATTTATAGTAAAATAAACGGTAATTAAAAATAAAACAACTTCTAAACGCTATGCGTGTTCTCATGTGTGACTAAAGAGAAAACATATATGTTGTTACTATAGCATATATTTTTAATATTTATATGTGTGTATTTATCCACATATTATTCTGTGTTTCACGCATAATTGAATGTTTTTAGGGCTTTTAAATAAAAAAAGTGTTAAAATAAATTGGTGTCATTAGGTCCTCGCAAATGAGAATTTCTTATTGTCATACATATGCACAAGTTTTACTTCCTAATCTTCATATAGGCTCTTTGCAATAGTCAGTTCACATTCAAACTAATTAATGCTACAGTGAATAGTTATGTCAAGAAGGTCAATTGTATTGTAGAGCCGATGAACCGTGATTTAAGATCTCGGGATGATAAATTAATCATGTTTTACAGTATCTCAAATATATACTTACTGAAGATGAATGTTTAATTGGTATGGCTTCAAGGCATTTAAGGACTGCTGAAAGGATAATTACGAAAACCACATATTATCTGAAAATATATGGATTTTGATAAAAGCCTTTAGTTGCTATGGTGAACAAAGGCTTCATTTTCTTAACTCTGAATGATGACATGTGTTGACAACATTTGCTGATTGGAGCTCAATGGTTTTCTTTTTTTTCCTGCTACTAAGATCAAACCAACAATTGTATTTAAAATATATCAAAATATATAATAAAAAAAGTATACCTGTTGTTTCTTGATTCAGTTGATATGTTTGATAAAAGGAAAGCTTACAGCAGATAGAACAATTATAAAATAAAGTGGCATGTCTGTCTTTTTCTGCTATCTAGTTTGTTTTAAAAGGATACATAGAGGTGTATTTCCAAGATAATCAATGCGACAACTAAAGCATAGCTAAGAAGTACTGTGGAAATAGCAAGATGTGTCTACATTTACAGTTCAGTCCCCAATATAATTTGACCAAAAGGCATAAAGGAAATCCAGTCTAAATATCTCATAGTCTTCCTTGGAGTGTTGATAAAGGTTTTAGGCAAAGTCCAGTCAAAATCTTCACTATTGGGCTGGTAAACACCAGCTGATCTCGGCATAATCCTGGCTCAATATTTAGCTGGCAAGATGATCACTCCAAATCAATAGATTGGGGCAGAATATCGAGCTGTGTGTATTATACCTTTAAGGACAGAAAGAGACAGGAATACTATAAACGGCGCTTAATGCACCACATGAGAAATTATTTTAAAAATGATGGAATTTTGATCTTTGTTTCCCCCCCAACTTTATCCAAAGGATTGTTCATTTTAAGCATTACATGTTCACCAAGTTGCTATAGTTAAATGTTTAATAACAAAGCTCTTTACATATTTCTATGTATTTTATGTATATTGCAAAATGATTGGCCCAAGCAAATTTCTGGTAATGCTGGCGGTATATCATTTAGTGTATGGCCCTGCATAAGGCTCGACATAGTCAAATTGACTAACTGCACATTCACCCTTTTTCCCATATAGAAGGCTTTTGGTTTAAGAAGCAGAAGTAAATAGTGAATATCCTTTAATTCATTTTTTTTATCTAATTTTAATGACCCCATATAAAACCACACCAACCCTCTTGTTATGCCAAATACATGTTACATTTAGCTATATGGTCAGTCTTGTCCCTTTTTCTTAAAAAAAAACAATAGGGCTGGCATTCTTTCTTTTTTCATGCATGCATTTACAGGAAGGGAAGAGTCTATATGGGCTCCGACTGTTGGGTTTGTGATGTTTGGTTTTACATGGAAGGATGTAATTTAATAGACACTTATCCTTTATAACCCAAAGTCAAGTCAAGCACTTTGTAGTATTGTTAATAAGTGTTAAATTAAAGTGTTAATGAAAGGAAAAATTTTGGTATATTATTTTTGTATAATGCAACAATTAAACCTTATACTACTTTGATTTGCATTATTTTACCTTGTCTAAAATGAAACACATTTTGGCACAGGTTAATAAATCTGTGCCAATAGTTTGTTTTTCACTAAGCATCTGTCTCTGCTACTGTAGTGTAACAAAATACTCCAATAATACTTGTGTAAAAATAATCTTTCATATGACTCAACCCCTTATTGGGACCAGTGCACTTCTACCAAACCAGTAACCGGATATAGGTGAACAAGTGTCTTCAGTTTTCTACGTTCAGACATTTCAATATTGGAAAAATTAAGAATAAAGGGAATGTCACCCCAAAACTATGTTTTGCTTTAGTAGTGAGGGAGCGACTAGCCTGTGTACTTTTGACCATATACTTTCATTATTTTTGTGGAACAGGTATCAAGTTAATTTTCATTTTTTTGTGTTCTTATGGTTGGAGCCTTGATTTCAATCCTCCTAACTGGGCAGTGTGCTTGAGTATATGGAGATATGTCAACCAATAGAAGGGTTTTGCATAATGGTTTTTAAAATAGCCCTTTCTCCATCTTATGAATTAAACACAGCTAGGATGAACTGATTTGCAAGCTCCCACCTGAGATCTTCAGGATTTTACATTAACCCATTACCTTATTCTATAGTCATTGAATACAGTGGATCTGATATGTTGTGGTGCACTAGCATGTTGATGTCGTTTATCCAATGGTCATATATATTATATATATACACAGAAATCGAAGGCCACTCACGGTATGAAACATTTAAAGGCCACCAGGCATTCCTTGCTTCGGGAATTGATGCTGAGCGCTGATGTTTGCTTAAGTAAGAACAACAGTTGTAACAAGCAGGTGGTTGCATTTATTGCACACTGGTTTGCCTTTTACACTGTAAATTATCACACTCAGCTTTGCTGCATGTGTTTCTGATCTGATAGCCTTTGATGCCATGTTACTCGCTATATGGTTGCAATCATTTCCCTCTGTTCTATTATGGAGATTGTTTCTGGTGGAATTGTGGAACCAGATATTCCAATACATCAATAGCTTCGTTGCTAGATATCCTGTTCAATAATTTAGTTGGGACAACAAACCAAACTTTTACTGGAATTATTTTATCTTAGATATAAGCAACCAACACGAAAAAACTAAATAAAGAGCAATCTGACTAGGGCTGCCCAGCCATTCAAGCCTACCCGGCGAATCACTCAATACTGCTTATATCCCCTGTTCACGACTCAGAACAAAGCTTTAACATCTCAGATGTGAAATGCAGTAAAAACTGAAACTAGCTCTCCTTACTGAACATTCCACTATTTGTAGTGACTTCGAAAACCCACCCCAATATCTGATGGTCCAAGAGCCAAGAGCCCATCAGATTTAAGATTGTATTAGACCAATCAGATTTTGGGTGTGAGTGATGAGACACTATAAAACAGCATGAAATTTCTGCAGAGGAAGCTCAGGTTTCTAATACAGCAGTCAAAACTAGCAGGTCTTGCCTTTGATTTAGGTTAGAGACTTGCAAGTAGATGGACTGGTTTCTAGACTGCCCAAAATGAATATTTTTTAGTGCCTGGGTTTCATACCTATGGTGTGTATAGAGTCTATAAATACATTATAGAGTCTGAAATTACTGTCCTTTACGGCAAAATAGTGCTAACCAAGTGCCTATATGTAGTGCATACGAGTGTCACCAGCCCTGACAAGCCACTGCTCAAACAGCAAAGGCAGATAGGGAATGTATAGGATAAGGCTCGATATTGTAAACATGCAGGTAAATACAACCAGGTTGTAATGAATGCAAGCCCTGCACAACTTACATTTACTATAGCATCCCCCCAAATAAGTGAGAATGATTGATAAATAAATATATATCCACTTACAAATAAGGCTTATTATCAATAAAAAAATAGCTAACAATGCCAATGTGTTTCTCATATTGCCCCAGGGACCACATAGCCAGGGACAAAACCAACTTGTCCGCCTCACTATAGGAGAAAAATGAATGGTGGCAAATAAAGAGGTACTATGTTAGGATCATAGTAACTCTTTAGTTGCCCCATTCCCGTTAGCAGGCACAAGGACATAGGTAAAAACAGACCTTTCAAATGCTGGCAACAAAAATCAAAGTTATTGCAGCACTTTCTGCACAAATTACAGGTATTAAAAGGACATCTATATGGAAAAAAATGTTATCTTTAGATCCAATCCGAAATATAATCTGCTGTGTGCAGATTTGCTATAACTAGAATGTTGTGTTGCATCATGCAAATCAAGTATTATATTTTGTTAACCCCCTTTCCTCATATACTGACAAACCAGTATACCGAGAGTAAAATGGCAATCAAAGGAATATCAGAAACACATGCAGCAAAGCTGAGGTAAAAAATTGACAGTGTTAAAAGCCCCCAAAAAAAAAACCCCAAGTTGTGACAATAAATGCAGCCCGGCTTGTAAAAATGTTGGGTCTTACTTAGAGCAAAAACAGCAGCGATCAGCACTCAATTCCAAGCAAGGAAATGCCTGGCGTGCCATTTAATAGTTTCAGACCTGTGAGTGCCTTCTGTATTTCTGTGTATATAATATATAATACAGTTTTCGCACATTCTTTTAAGACCCACTATATCCTTTTTGATTCCCTATATTTATTGGTTTTTAGGGGTATTTATTCGGCTTTGTATACCATGGTGTATCTATGTTATTGATGGGATCTTTTATGGTATGAGATTTGGATTATATTTATTTATCTGTTACACTGTTGTGATTCTCTATCATATGTGGTTTCATTGAGTCGTTTTTAAATTGTCCACAAGGATTTTAATTACTTGATCTGGGTTCATGAGCACGCTGGGATTCACACATGGTGGTGGGGAGTGTTGTATGGGGGAGGCTATTAAAATGGGACTATACACTGTGGATTTTGTGTTTTTTTTTTTGACATTTGTGTTACTGTATGACGGATCGCACATTGGGCTGAAACGCGTAGATTTTGTTGTGTGATGATTTGGTGTTTTTTTATCAATAAATGGTAGTGTAGGTGTTTTCGTTCATCAAAAGACCCGTGAGTGACATCTTTTTCCTTCATATATGCTATTTATGATGGACACCCGGGATGCGGTTTAAGTGAAAGGTGTTGCTTACTGTTTGTTGCATTTCAAATATATGTGTGGTGGAGCTACCAGACGATTAATATTACCCTATGACGACATTACGCGTTCATCATGGAGGATCCTGGAATTGTGCCGATGGAAGAAGTGTTGGAGGAGATTTCTCCATTCACAAGCAGATGCCGACAGAATTCTTTTCAAGCAGTTCGACCTGTAACCTTGAGATGCCGGCGCTAAGGATATCTAGTTGTGAGTGTTAAAATTGAAGAAGCGTGAGGACGGACTTCTTTCCTACATTGGAGCTGACCTGTGGATTATCCCCGCTGCCAAACGAATCCCACGTGGGACTTTGGGGGTACGCAACACGCCGACAATTGGACGCCATGATCGTGAGGTTGTGTCCGCTGGTGGCGGAATTTTAAAGAAGTGTGCATATGACCTGATGTTACTAGTAATAGAACAGTCTACTAAAGATTGGACTACAGTTAGGAGCGAGATTGAAGAGCGAGATTGAAGCTTTTGAAACCCGGCATTTGGATTCTAAAGCAGGATAAACAATTAGGACTGGCTTAAAAACTTAGTGATCAATGATAAATAAAAGAATGATGTAATTGCATTGTAAACAAAATTAAATTCTTGAATGTAGAACAAGATTTGATTACAAGGAAACACGGGTTTATGGATGGGTTGGTGGGTGAGCAAGGCCTAGGAGACGTAGACGACCACTGTTTACCGTTATATGAAGGGAAACCAAGGGATACCATTGATACCTCGGGCGATTCAGCTAATACCGCCGTGAGAGCCTGTGAATGATGGGTCGGGGAGAGAGGTATGAGATCTTCCCTTCTTCTTTTTTGGGGTTACTACCCGCTCAGGGGGGCCACCGGAAGAGAGGCGGCTTACGGAATACCAGACCGGGGGCGGTACAAGAGGGGAAGAGGTCGACCCCCACGGGGACCCCAAAGGACAAATAGTATAAAATTTGAGTAAAACATGCCTTACGGTAGGGAATCCAAATTGCTTCAGAGGGGGATTGCCTTATACCCACGGTTTTAAATTTGATTCCTTGGCTTTGGAATGGATTTATTGAAATGCCAACGGACCCTGAAAACAAAGATATTTTTTCAAAGATCAACCCCTGTTTGAATGATACTAAATGTGTGTGTTTGATCCTTTTAGGTCCAGAGGCCCTTTCGATCCCCCCAATACGCCGGCTTCCATTAAGACATTCCAAAACTTGGTAAGTTTGGATGAAGGATTATCAATCGTAATACTGGTGGATATGATAATCGTACCGTGGTGGAGAGACAGCTATCGAGACGTTAGCTCTGATAGGAATCTTATTATCAGGGCGGCTGACAAGGGTGGATCGATCGGGCTTCTGGAGCGTGGAGTATTAGAGCATGAATTATTGTCTCAGTTACAAGATGGCAACACAAGGATATCGATGTTATGGGTAGTGATCCACACCCGACGACTCTACAACGCCGCAACCCCAGCTCTGGATCGCAAGCTGGCTATTGCAACAGGCAAACCACCACATGGCGTGGATTACACCGACACCGAGTCTCAATAGGTTTCTCACTACTAACTTCCTATGTGCCCTCTCCATATAAACCTTACCCAAGGACATAAAAGTTGACATCACCTCCGGGTAGGCCCTTGTTTCGTATTATGCGGTCATTTTAGACATGTGGCCGAATTTATCGACAGTTTCTGACAACTGCGGTTAAAAACTATGCCCTCTACATTACGGGATAGTCGACATTTGATAGATATGTGAACTCATGACATGTTCTATGGATGATGTTATTTTTTTCAGTTGCGATGTAAGCAGCCTCTACACGGAATTCGAGGAGGATGGCATAGAGGCATGTAGGAATGCCATTACTCCCTCGGACACCCAATTGGCACCTCAACCCCGACAGCCACCTGTTGAGTCTTCCGCACATGCCACCACCTCTTGACGATTTATTTGTAACAATTACTGTTCCGTCACGCACACCTATGAATCAGACAGATACTATGCACCCAGAGGGTTGGTACGGCGATGGGGTCGAATGTCGGCCCGTCCTTGGCCAATTTGTACAGCTTATGTTCGAACCACCACCACCGATACCACATATAGCATCTATTATTAAGAAATCACTGAAGTACTGTACCCACAGGCGATATATGATGATCTGTTTTTGTACGCAGACAGAAGCCCCCCCCGCTTCCCCCCCAGCAGGCAGGGGGCTATAGATTTCGTGGCCGTTAACAGATTGGGAATCCCCTATAAAATTAACTATGTCGATGGGTACCAGTGAAATCGAGTTCCTAGATCTAAAGGATCTTTAAGACTGAGATGGTATTGGCACTACCTCTATATAGGAAAACCGATTGCAAAAAATATGTCTTGTATGGCACCAGTTGTCACCCTGAGAGGTCGAAATATGGTTATGTTACAGCCAGTTCTTGAGAATTTTACGCAATAATAGTAAGGTCGACAGCAGATGTCAACTTGATGATATATGTTTCATAGATTCTGCTATAGGGGTTACAGTCTGACTTACTGTCATCAGTAAATAGGGCTAAGGCTACACTTTGTTCCGAGTATCCACTCACCCCAAAAATTATGTTAAACAAATGAGTGGTTACAGAAGGGCAACATTGATGTTGTATATTTACACCCCCAGATGGTTCAGTGAGGGAGGTGATTAATCGACCGGAGGGAAAAAATGATTACTCGTGACAAACCTTGCCCGTTAAGAATACAAGCATACGACACAAATATAAGAGAGGGGAAATTATCTGACCTATTGGTGGGCCCGGACTATATGCCCTAAGATGAAACAAAAGATGTTTTACCCCGCATGGGATTGCAAATCCAAATCCAAAAAGAGACATGGGGTTTTCGATCCCTAATTGCATCAAGCAGTTCAATGTTGTCCGGTCAATATTTTGCACACCCGAGGGATGGTACCAAATAAGCATTAATCAGAGAGTTACGTGTAATAGCCGTATGTGATCTATCATTGTCTGCCATTGGCATGTTAATATTGGGCAAACAAAAACAATGTTTAAGGAACGCATGGCTAAATCATCGTGCCGTCCAGTAGAAATGCGATACAAGCGATGAAAAAGTTGTGCCAATAATTTGGTGACCTGGCGTTGCCAGGCATTTTACGAAGATGGCCCATCACTGTCAAGCCTCGGTGCATGTAATAGATGGCCGGTTGTGAACAGTTGGGTCCATTGTTGACAAGGACAAGTTAATGTACAAAGAGAGGCGAGGTGGATATAAGGTTACGACACTATCCCTTAGTGGGCGGCATGAGCAAGCAGTTTCGTACATTGCTTTTTATGACCCACATATCCTTTATGATTCCCTACTATTTTTATTGTTCGGTTTTTAGGGGGTGGTTATTATATCGGCTTTGATACCATGGTTTATCTATGTATTATGTGATCTTTATGGTATGAGATTTGGAATATTATTTATCTGTTACACTGTGATTCTCTCTATATGTGTGTCATTGAGTCTGTTTTTAAATGTTCCACAAGGGATTTTAATTACTTGATGGGTTCAGTGCACGCCTGGGATTCAAACATGGTGGGTGGGAGTGTGTAGGGGATGGCTAATATAAATGGGACTATACAGGTGGATTGTTTGCATCTGATGACGGCTCGCACATTGGCTCTGAAACGCGTTAGATGTGATGTACAATAAAAAGCTGTTTTCTTCCACCAAAAAGACCCGTGAGTGCATTTTTTCCTTTATATATATATATATATATATCATCATTATATATATATATATATATATATATATATATATATATCTATATATAAATATAATATATATTATATATTATACCATTGATAAACGACATCAACAGGCTACTTACACAACAATATCAGATCAGTAGTCTAATGATATAGAAGAAGGGAATGGGTTAATGTAAAATCCCTGAATCTCAGGTGGGACTTTGCAAATCAGTGCTCAGATTCCATGTTTAATTAATTAAATGGAAAGAAGAAAGAAAGGGCTATTTTATACCATTATGCAAAAACGTCTGATGGTGGACATATCTCCATAGACTACAAGCCACACTGCACATATAGGAGGAGTGAAATCCATGGCTACACCCAAAGAAAACAAAAAAAATGAAAATAACTTGTAATGTTCCAAAAAAAAATGGAACGTATATGGCAAAAGTACACAGGTGAGCGCCTCCCTACAACTACAGCAAAACATAGTTTGGGGAGTGGACATTGGACATGCCCTTTAAGAGAATAACAAGAATTAAAAGGGAATGGAAATTCAATAGACATTGGTATCAACACACATCGGGTCCACAAACCCCAACCACCCGGTGCCTGTCTTGCAGGCCCGATAATCCTGATACATTTGGAGGCTTTTTTCATGATTTAATACTGACATGCTCCTCTAATATGGTCATATCCATGATCAACTATACTCTACACCCCTATGGAGTACAGAACAGTAAAAACAATGTATTACATGGGCACTTATTATACAAATGCCTTTTCATTGGAAGTCAAACTAATGATGTCAATAGGCTTATGCTGGGTACACACAGTACCAATCTTTAAAAAAATGACTGTCAGATTCTGTGTCATTTTTCAAATTTTAGGCTACACACAGTCTTGAGTGTTCTCCCTATATACAGTATAGGGAGAACGTTTGGGACAGACATATTTCCCATGACTGCAGCCGAGTCCCTATACTTTGGTACAGGGGGCCGACCATGATTGAGAGAAATTTTCCGAATGTAACAAGAAATCCCGGCATCTATACTATCTGTCCTGGGTACCTATACTGGGCATCTATACTCTCTATCCTGGGTATCTATACTGGGCATCTATTCTATCTATCCTGGGTCTATCCTGGGTAGCTATACTGGGCATCTATACGATCTATCCTGGGTAGCTATACTAGGCATCTGTACTATCTACCCTGGGTATCTATACTGGGCATCTATACTATCTATCCTGGGTATCTATACTGGGCAGATAGATAGATAGTATAGATACCCAGGATAGATAGAATAGATGCCCAGTATAGATACCCAGGATAGATAGTATAGATGCCCAGTATAGATACCCAGGGTAGATAGTACAGATGCCAGTTAGCTACCCAGGATAGATCGTATAGATGCCCAGTATAGTACCCAGGATAGATAGTATAGATACCCAGGATAGATGAATAGATGCCCAGATAGTAGATACCCAGGATAGAAGTATAGATGCCCAGTATAGGTACCCAGGACAGATAGTATAGATGCCTAGTATAGATACCCAGGGTAAATAGTATAGAGCCCAGTATAGATACCCAGGGTAGATAGTTAAAATGTCCAGTATAGATACCCAGGGTAGATAGTATAGATGCCCAGTATAGATACCCAGGGTAGATAGTACAGATGCCTAGTATAGCTACCCAGGATAGATCATATAGATGCCCAGTATAGCTACCCAGGATAGATAGTATAGATACCCAGGATAGATAGAATAGATGCCCAGTATAGATACCCAGGATAGAGAGTATAGATGCCCAGTATAGGTACCCAGGACAGATAGTATAGATGCCTAGTATAGATACCCAGGGTAAATAGTATAGATGCCCAGTATAGATACCCAGGGTAGATAGTATAAATGTCCAGTATAGATACCCAGGGTAGATAGTATAGATGCCCAGTATAGCTACCCAGGGTAGTAGTATAGATGTCCAATAGATGGTATAGGTTTCAGTATAGATGGCCAGTATAGATTTCAATATAGATGCCCAGTATAGATAGTATAGATAGTAAATGTGCAGTAGATATCTTTACAATTCAGTTTGTGTTTAATAAGATGTCGGTTTACAATATAGGGAAATTAAGATATGGGTTTACCTGTTATCAACTCCATATAGAAAATTGTAAAAACTAATGGGATTTTATATATATATATATTATATATAAACAGCCATGTGGAGTGTGTGTGTGTGTGATATTTTTATCTCCATGTGTCTATTCCCATCACCCCCTGCCCTGTACCCATTGCTGATATCTTCTATTTATCACCCTAAAAGCACAGCCCCTATCAGTGATATTCAGGTTCCCATAGTCCCTCCAAGTTGCCCCTGTGAATGGTACAGTATCCTCCCTCTCAGATGGTACTCAATCATAGAGAGAGACTGGGGGTGGAATCTATTGGACCATGAGTTACAGTCACATATGGACAGTGTTAGGAATTCAATTACCATCCCATAGATCCCATTAAATGCCAGGACATGCAAATGTGTGTAATATGTGCAATATGTATGATAGGTATACTAGGTGTGCTAGTGTGATAGGCGTGATATGTGTAATATGTTGATAGGTGTAGTAGGTGTGATATCTATGATAGGTGTAAGAGTGTGTATATGTGTGATAGTTGTGATATGTGAATAGGTGTGTGATATGTGTAATAGTTGTGATATGTGATAGGTGTATCTGGTGTTGTATAGTTGTGTACGAGTGAAAGTGTGATAGGTGTATAGGTGGGATAGTGTAATTTGTGTATAGTGTGGAGTGTGTTTTGTGATAGTGTGATATGGGTATTGGTGTGATATGTGTATGTTGTGTAGGTGAGGGTGGGTCTGTTTTGTTGTGATGTGTTATGTGTTGGTGTGTGTGTGTGCCGGTGTTGTTGTTGGTGTTGTTTTTGTGTGGTTTGTGTAGTGTGTGTGTTGTTGGTGTTGTGTAGTGTGTGTAGGTGTGATAGTTGTGTAGGTGTGTAGTTGTGATATGTGTGGTATGTGCTATTAGTATTGACATGTGGTTGATATCAGGTACTGGTTGGTAGTAATAATATACGTATTTCCCATAGTTGGACATAGTTATCGATGGGAAATGTCATTGTCTTCCTTCTGTCTCCCCCTTCCAGGGTCCCCTAAGGCCAATGCTGCTTTTGATGCTGAGCTTCACCTGCCCCCAAACTAAGGAGACTGTACGGTCCTGTGTGGGCCAGTGGCCGGTTACACCTCCAGTCTATTCCAGACTCCAGACCTGCAGTAACCAGACCAGATAAGACTGACCGCATTTTGCTTTTAGGGGGTCCGGTGACAGCAGCTGGGATAGTCATGGCCTGAAGATCAGCCAGGCCCCCCAGGTCAGCATCAGTCCAGTAAGTCGTACAGGGAGAACAGCGCCCCTGCTGCGAGAGGAGCGAGTCCAGAAGGTCTCCAACCACACAGCAGCACCAGGTTGTCTCCACCCACAGCTTGCGCCTCTTTACAGGACAGGCTGGGGGCTCTATCTCATAGTCCTGGGGAGGAAGAGGAGGAAGAGGAGGATGAGGATGAAGAGGATGAGGAAGAGGAGGAAGAAGATGAAGGAGACAAGCAGCACAACCCCACTACCACAGCAATCCTGGCAGGGGGCTCCTACAAGACCAGCAGCACCAACAATTCCAACCACCACAGCAGCCGGCACCTCCCGGTGTGGGACAGACAGAGACCTGTCTCCCAAGGAGGACCTCCTACTACACACATCCGATGTGGATGGAAAGGACGGGGGGGATAGTGTGTGTCTGTCCGCAGGGAGCGACTCGGAGAGGGAATGTTAAAGAGGAAGCAGAGGAGTACCGGACAACCTTCACCAGCTACCAGCTGGAGAACTGGAGAGGGCCTTCCAGAAAACCCACTACCCTGATGTCTTCACCAGGTATTACAGCTCTGGGGGCATGGACTTGTGGGGCCTGTGATGGCAGATACTGTACATGGGGTTCTCCCTTCAATATCCATGGGACCCCAGTCTGGGCTTCTCTTCAACTATAAAGACAAGTTTATCTAAGGAGGTTTCTGCTTATCACAACCAGACCCATTATATCTCTATAGATCACAGGTAACATGTGTAATAGAGATAGAGAGAGAAAGAGAGAGAGAGAGAGAGAGAAGAGAGAGATAATGGATGTATAGAGAGAGGGGGGAGATATGGAGAGAAGATAGAGAGAGAGATGATAATGGGAGTAGGAGAGAGAAGGAGATATGGGAGAGAGATAGATAATGGATATAGAAAGAGAGAGAGAGAGAGAGAGACAGAGAGAGAAATGGATGTAGAGCGAGAGAGAAGGATGTTATAGAGGAGAGAGATTATACGGGTGTATCTATATAGGAGAGATATAGAGGTAGTAGATAGAGAGAGGGAGAGGAGGAGAGAGTAATGGATGTAGAGGGAGAGAGAAGATGTATAGCGGGAGGATTAACGGGTGTATTATACAGAGAGATAGGGATAGATGATAGATAGCGAGTAGAGAGAGAGGGAGAGAGGAATGGATGTTAGGGAGAGCGAATGAGATAGAGAGAGGGGATAACGTGTAATATATAGAGAGAGATATAGATGGATAGATGGAGAGGGGAGATATGGATGTAGAGGGAGAGAGTGTAGGATGGATGGAGAGAGAGACGAGGGAGAGATAAGGATGTAGAGAGAGGAGAGGTAGCAGATAATGGATGCAGAGAGAGAGAGAGAAGAAGGGAGAGGAGGAGGAGAGGAGAGATAATGGGTTGTAATATTATGAGAGAGAGAAGAGTAAGATCGAGACTAGATAGATAGATGATAGATAGATAGATGATAGATAGATAGATAGATAGATCGATGATAGATTGATGATAGATAGATAGTAGATAGATAGTAGATAGACCGAAGCTTAGGAATTAACATTACATCTACTATCCATCAGCCCTTCTATCTTTCGACTCCATGAGATAGTAGAGAGGCTGAACGATATAGGACTATAAATCATCTCATCTACTATCTATCTATCTATCTATCTATCTACTATCTATCTTCGTCTATCATCTTCTATTCCATCAGCCTTTATTTTTCTTACTCTCTATGAGATAGACAGACAGCAGCTAGATAGAAGATAGATAGATCGTTCGAAAGATAGATAGTAGATAAGATGTAGAGAGAGAGAGAAACGCGAGAGAGGAGAGAGATGGATGTAATATAGAGAGTAAGATCGATAGGTAAATAGATTGATAGATAGAATATGATGGATAATAAATAGATGGAACAGCTATAGGAACATATACACTATATATTATAGCAGGATACAATATCTGGGCATTGCTGTATTTTAACGTTTCAAGTTTTGTTACTTTGCATTGGAACAATGTTCAATCCCTCCCGAATAACAATAAATTATAGTTTATTTCTCCAGATTAACTGCTATCCCATTATTTATATGGTCTATATCCCATGTACCCGCTGATAATCCTGCCTTTGGAATAGGCATGGAATTGTAGAATTTCCTATTATTAAAAAAAAATATTCCCAAATTAAATCCAGCGAACAGAGATCGGATAGAAATGATCATCTCTTCAGTAGAGAATGTGCTAACTGACTGGAGAGAACGATCTCCCACAAAACCAATCGGACACAATTATCGTTCAATTTAAACCATTAGATTAGAAACAAAAATATGGCAAATAATGTGTAAATGAAAATGTAATAGCGAGATAAAATAGCTTCACTGCACTAATAATAATAATAATAGTTATAGTAAATATAAACATTTATACACCGTTGTTTAGATTTAAAATATTAATTTATCCTGTCCCTAGATATACTTATATATGTAGAAAGTATATATAATATACATAATTTATATTAATAATAGTGTATAAATCTGATTTATAAATATATATTAAAATATAATTTCATTTTAAATAAATTTTTATAATTTATTATAACAATAATATTTTATTATATATAATATTATTAAACATTATTTTACTGTGTGTGTGTGTGTGTGTGTGTGTGTGTGTGTGTGTGTGTGTGTGTGTGGGTGTGTATAATATTATTGTATATTAATATAGTGCTAAATAAGGCAGTGGAGTGTATAAATCAATCAGCCACCCTGGCTGTGAATCTCCTCAATTTCTATCAATGGAAGTAACAGGTTTAGGTCTGTACATGACACCCTAGTCAACAGTTGTTATGTGTAACTCCTCTCTGTAGCAGGCAGTGACAGTGGAATGGTTTCTATATTTAGGGTGAGAATTGTTTGCTTTAAATTCCAAGTTTAGATCCTAAGCTTCACACTGTAGTTTTGCTGTTTTTTGTGTTTGTTCTGTGGGGGGGTGTGCAGGGGGTTCACATTGGGGTTTTGTATCTATATATCTAATAGACTGTATTGTTTCTCTTAGGAGGAATTAGCATGAGACTGGATCTGACTGAAGCCAGAGTGCAGGTGAGTTTGCTGGGTCTGTTTGGGGGCTGGGGGGTGCACTGGTTTAAAGGCAGTGACAGCGTTTGGTTCTTTCTTTCTTTTAATCCTTCAGCTGTTCCAATAAATAAATTAGTGCCATTTGCTTGCCATTTATAGAGCCCCCAATGGCACTGCTGTCTGCAATCACTGACTAAACACTGAACTGAAAACAAATCAATCTCCCATGAGTCCAGGAATTAATTCATCAAACAACATGCAATTATTACATTCCACTTTTGATAAATGATGAGCAATTTGAAGGCCACTGGGGAGGAATCCAAAGTTGAGAACAGTGTCCATAGCTCCAAACTAAAGGGCTTGTAGTGGCTAAGTGGAAGAAGGCAGGTGGGATGAGCAATGCCGGGTATGGATGAGCTTTACAAACCAACAGCTCAACTGCACATAAGGCCAGATAGAAATGGGGGACTAGAAACATTCTCTGTCATAGAAACACCATAGGAAACAACCTTTGGTACTTGGACAAATCTGTTCACTCAAAGCAGGTATTTGGCTGAGATTAAGTCCTCAATAGGGCTTCAAAAAGCTCACTTAGAACTAGAAAACAAACAGGATATTTCATGGCAAAATGTTGTTTGATTTCCCCATCAAGCTTGGAAAGAAGGAACGGCTAATGCTATTTGATTTCCCATGTTCTTTTTTAATAGCAATAACCTGCATTGATCTAATAGCTTGGGCTGTGAGTAAGTGCAAAGCTATAGTGTGTTTGCCAGCCCCATACCACAGTGTGCATTTCCTAAACCACATCTCATAACCAGAGAGAAGATAAATATTGGGATGCCCTGATTGCCAACAGAAAAACAGATGTCTCTGGGTTTGAAACTGAGCAAATCACTTTACAGTTACAATCAAGGGCTGATAAAGCATAATAATTCCATGGCTCATTTAATACACAACAGCTCTTGCATTAGAAGGGCTAATCTGACATGTCTCCCCTCCTTTTGTTGACAATTTCTCCATTGTCAAACAGTGGATGTGACAGCAAATCAGATTTTTTTCTTTTTCAGCTCTAGAGGGGAAATTCGTGGGAAAGTTAAATAACTTAAATAAGGAGAAATGACAAGGGAGTGTGTGAGAGAGAGAAAGAAAAAGATAGGAGATAGAGACAGAGAGAGTGAAAGAACGAGAGAGTGATGAGAGAGTGAGAAGAATAAAAAGAAAGAGTGAGGAAAACTGCAGATGTTAAATGCCTAGTGCAGTAGGTTGTGTCAATGTGCTCTATTTTATAGGGGTCACCATAGAACCCCATATTAAAACTATAAGAAACGAAACCCTGTTAGTGTCCATATAATCTTACCAAAATCTATGGTGGGCTGGGCAGAATACTATTCATAGAAGTATGTAATGTAGTTACTGTAACAGTTAAACTATGCCCCCTTTATTGGCGTGGTCACATCTCTATATGTTATATTATTCACACATTATGGGGTGTAATAGCTACTGGATTCCTCTTTAAACCTAAACATAACCAGATGGGTTAATGGCTGTATTAAATAGCAGGAATTGTGAATTTACCAGCAGCTTTTCTATAAGTAACACATCCAGTAATGGTGTACAGTGCTATGTAACACAGGGCAACCCAATGTCAAACACACTCATTCACTTTTATTATTACAACTCTCCTCCCTCCATCCTCTCTCCTCTAGATATATATATATATACACACACACACACATTCGATATACAATCTAAATGTCTTTAATAACATATATATTATCTAGTTTATAACATATATACCAGGGGTGTGTTATATATATTTATGTGTTAGGATGTATACACTTTTTCTATGATTGTTCTGTTTCCATTTATTGGAATGATGTATGTTTAGTTTTGATTGTGCGATCTCTCTCATAACGATTGCATCGCTGTGCAGTGGTTTGTTTTCGATCCGAATCTGAAATACAATAGTATTATGAATGGAACTAAAATTAATGGAGATTTAGAGTTAAAAAAACTAAATAGACGATAAGTTAATATTTATAATTTAACACATTTTGATATTGGAATATTTATAATTATCTGTAACAAATATATTCAATATATCTCCAGTAATTATGACAGATAGATAGATAGATAGATAGATAGATAGATAGATAGAGATAGATTAAAGAATAGAGAGAGAGGAGAGAGATAATAGATATAGATAGATAATGTAATATATATAACATTATATATAACATAAACACAAACATTGGTATAGAAATACAATAATAACGTTGGATAAGCACAGATGCACTCTCAGTGTGTGGAATGTAAACACAACACATATATTTATATATAAAAAATATACGAAATAATAAAATGGTGACGTCATATATCGCAAAACTTTTATTTTTTTCATCAGCAAAAAATTGTTCGGTAGTAAACATGATGTCAGATATTCTGGTCCGTATGTGTGTGTTGTGTTTCGTTGTATTATAATGTGGGTAGCAGAAAGAGAAACCTCCACATTGCATTCACTTTAGACTTCTCCCATTGACTGCACATGGTGCGCACAATGTGACTTTACACACGGGATACACTGTCTAGAAATGTCTGAGCTTCTTTAATTCTAGTCGCAGTATAGGGGATAAATAATTTTCCATGTATGCCCACTCAGTACAGCTGATCCGCATCTCCCCGTGTGACTTGGTCCATACGATGTAAGGTACTGAATCGGTAAGTAATCAGTCTCCGTTGTCTGTGTTGCAGGTTTGGTTCCAGAATCGCAGAGCGAAGTGGAGGGAGAGAGAGGAAAGCGGGTGCCCAGTCCCACACCCAGGGCTTCCCTTCCCGGGCCGCTGTCCGCCTCCCATCCGCTCAGTCCCTACCTGGACACCAGCCCCTTCCCTCCCACCACCCTGCTCTGGACTCTGCATGGACCGCTGCGCAGCAGCCCCGCCCGTGCCTTCCCCAGTCTACCTCCTCCCCCACCGGGAGCTGCCACACTGACACCCCACTGGGACCCGCTAGGACTCACACTTTCCTGGGAGCTGCTGTGTTTAGACACCCGGCCTTCATCAGTCCAGCGTTCGGGAGGTAAATTCTTATAATCTTCATAGAGACTAGATCACTATATATCACTATAATATCATTGTCCATATTCACTATAATACACTGTCTACTATATTGCTGTCTTATTACTATCTATTATATCACTATATATCACAGTCTATATATCACTATAATATTACTGTCTATTATATCACTATAATATACTGTCTATTATATCACTATAATATCAATGTCTATTAATCACTATAATATCACTGTATTATATCATTATAATAATTGTCCAAATATTGCTGTTTGTATTACATCTATATTATCATATTATATCATGTCTATATATCACTATATATCACTGTTATTATATCACTATAATATCAAATGTCTATCTATTAATCACTATAATATCATTGTCCATTATATCACTATAATATTACTGTCTAATATATTGCTGTCTGTATTACTATCTATTATATCACTAGTATATCATTGTCTATATATCACTGATATAATCGCCAGTATTACTATCTATTATATCACTATTATATCACTGTATTATATCACTATAATATTACTGTCTGATATAATACTGTCAGAATTATATCTATTATATGACTATATATCACTGTCTATTACATTACTATATATCACTGTGAATACTGTCAGTATTACTATCTATTTATCACTATTATATCACTGTTATTATATCACTGATATAATACTGTCAGTATTACTATTATTATATCAATGTCTAATATATACTGTCTGTATTTTATCTATTATATCCATATTATATCACTGTCTATTATATCAAATAATATCATGTCTGATATAATACTGTTAGTATTATATCTATTATATCACTGTCTATTATTTCAATATACTATCACTGTCTTTATCCTGTCTATGATATCCCTGTGTATTATATCACCATCTAAATCACTGTCTATTTCACAGTCTAAGTCACTGTCTAAACACATCTATATAACTGTCTAAATCCACTTCTAAATTACTATCTATATAACTGTCTAAATCACTGTCATTCAACTGCCTATTTAACTTTCCAAATCACTGTCATATAACTGTCTTAATCACGTCTATATCACTAACTATTAACTGTCCAAATCACTGTCTATATAACTGTCTAAATCACTGTCTATATCACTGTCTAAATCCCTGTCTATATCACTGTCTAAATCACTGTCTATATAATGTCTATATAAATGTCTATACCAATGTCTGACACTTTCTATTATATCACTGTCTATATAACTGTCTATGTGACTGTGTGTTACTCTATATCCACGTCTTTGGCACTTCTCTGTGTCTATTTTCTATTTTCACTGTCCAAACCACTGTCTATATCACTGTCTAAATCACTGTCATATCACAGTCTAAATCAATTACTGTCTATATCACGTCTGTATTACTGGTTATATCACTGTCTATAAGTATATCACGTCTGTATCACTGTCTATATCAATGTCTGTATCATTGTCTGTATCACTGTATATCATGTCTGTGTCACTGTCTATATCGCTGTCTGTGTCACTGTCTATAATACACTGTCATATCATGTTATGTTAAATCATATTCATTATATTGTAACATTACATCTGTGGACTAAATATATGTTATCATGTCATTATAGTACTGGTAGTGCATAGAAAAATGTCCATTTGTACAGATCAAGTCAATTACCTGTATATATCTGACATATAGAGAGAGATTAAAGCTAGATTACATAGATAAATAGACAGGCAGACGGTAAATTACATAGGGAAATAGAATATAAAAATAGGTACATTGATATGGAGGTAAATTAGTAAAATAATTATAATGCCTATAATTTAAATGATGATATATACTATATATATATTTATAATCATTTTAAAAAATAATAATAATAACAATTTTCAATTAAAACCATGAAGCAGTAATAACTATCAGCCTTTAAAGGAGGGGAATGGCTCTTGCAGGGATTATGGATGGAGTAGATTCCATGGTGCTGACCAGACCCAGTTACCCACAATATTTGTGCTTTTCCCTTAATAAAAGGACCTTGGACATTTCAGATTTGGAAAGAAATTTGACAGCGAAATGTGAATGAAAGGAAACTAATGATATTAAGTATTTCTGGCAAAGTCTAATCTGTGATTTACTGCATGAGATACAACATTCTAGAGTTAAGGAGTTGGAGCAATCCATTCAATGTGGCCCAATGGAAGTGGGAGACTGGTGATAAATAACAGTTCCATGCTAGAACATGGCCAATTAACTCCATAGGAGGATGGGAAATAACTGCTTAATGCATGGTCTTGTTCTTTAAATAGAATTTGAAATAGTGATTTATTAAATCCACGATGACCAACACAACCCACCCCAATAACACAGGAGCTCCATGTTCTCCAGGAAAATCTGCAAACTAATTAGTGGCTATGAAAAGACAACAAACTCTGGGGAGGTCACACACTGTTCCTGTGAACATTTCACTACAGTTAAAGGTACAGGGACCTTATTTCTAACCAGTCACATTGTCCTGTAGTTAAAATGAGTTTGCCATTAACAATGGATTTTTTTATCATTCCATTGCAATCCAATCCATATTGAGGTTTCAAATAAATGTGATTATTATCTTTATGGTAAGATATCCAGGTTGAGGCTCCTTATGCAAAGTGCATTGCAGGAAAAGGAATCTACAGTCATTAGTTTCGAATCCAGATGCAGAACTGTAGGATTGTATTGGAAATGATACACTGAGGTTCAGTATTATTAATCAAAGGAGCTAAATAACAGTCCCCAAGGCATGACTAGGGCCCATGCAATGAGAGCTTCATGGCTCCATAGAGCTGAGTGCTGCCCTGTTTGAGGCCTCAGTAATGCAGCATCTTAATGAGGTCAGTGTCACAGATTAGCTTTTAATGCAATACACCTGCCTATCCAGTATGAATGAAAAGCCATCTTGAAATATCACAGGAGAAGGCTGCTAATCAAACCATGGCTAATTCCGAGCCTATAAACCTCCACGTGTCTTTAGGCTTGTCGCCTGGAGTTTGGCGACTTCTGTGTGGAGAGTTTTGACACCTCCTTAGGAAAGTGTTATTACAATTGTGTCGTTCTGCTGGGTCTCTGGGTGCTGATAGATTTTTGACATTCAGCTGTGAGGAAGAGGACAATCTAAATGTTGTTCCCAGCATAAAAGGGCATCAGTGCTGGGAAACAGTTAAACCATGTGATCTCAGGGAACAGCCAGCGATCAAAATGGCAAACTACACAATAAACCACGTTAGGAAGACAGTAGGACACAGGCCAAAAAAGTCTTTTCAAGGGAGGAGTTAGATTATGTATGCGCTGCCACTGTAAGCTACTCCTAGCAGGCAATCAGCAAGCTACAATCAACCTGTGCACCAGGCCTGTAACCAAGCAATGGGCTATTACATTAATAGCTTCCAGAATGTGGCCCCATAGATTACATATTGCAGAGATTGGTGCCTATCGGTTGATAGTTTTAATTCAGTTTTAAGGTTGAAAATAGAGAAGATAGAGAATTGCCAATGGAACTTGGGGAAATATTATTTCAATAGGAGATGAATAACCTGCATCCTCCACAACACAATCCTCAAGCTCCAATAGTCAGAAGCCTGTTGATGTTGTTGGGCTCTTGGTGTTGTATGTTAACATAACAGGTATAGGACGAAGGTCGGACTGTAGGATAGCAGGGAAACTAAAATGTGATAAAAAAAAATATTTTAAAGAAAAGGAGATAGCTACAACATGAGAAATATTTTGTTATTATTAATAATAATAATGTAATAATAAAAGTATTCCTGTAAAGAAAAAAAAAATAATTATAATTTTATCCTTGTTCCTTTCCATTTTACTTACTTGACTTGTCAAGGTAAATCTTTGTAAGCAGAGCACATGGGTCTGGTGATGTACTGTCACAATAAACTATTCCACATGGTAATGAGTCCAGGGTCATGGCCATGAAGTCATTGTGAAAGTTTAGTTATGAGAAAAAAGTCTTTTCTGGGATTTAAATAAACCCAACCAAATATAATTTACCCAACAATTCATTAACAGTCAGGAAATCCTTTACAATCCTTTCAAATACTAACCATTTGAAAGTCCTTATTAATATTATTTTACTTGAATTAAAATATATTAAAATATGGGATGGGGGTTTCTACAATCTTACATGTGACATCATGCTGATAACATATCAAGAGACAGAAGGAAGTGGATGTGTAGTTATGATGATATAATACATAAGTAATATTTATAATGGGAGCTGCAGTGGTATTATCCTGATAAAAATCACTCAACTATGTCACTAAGTGACTCATTTCTTATATTTCTTATATCCCACGCCCTCCCATTCCAGTGTTCTTGCGAACAATGATTCAGCATTTTTGCCGAGTTTAACTTCACTAACTGAACCTGCTGGATCTGCTTCCTGTCACTTCATAACCAGTGTCTCTCTCCTCCTTCCAAAGATTCGTTTAACGACATAAGATACTGGGCTGGGATGTTCCTTTCTACTGGGTTTTAGTTACAGAAGGTAGCTTGGGGGGTTTAAGGTGGAAATAGGGACAAGGCTAGAATTTAAAATGTGAATGGGGTGAAGGAACAGATACTTGGGTAAGAAATATGGCCCCTTCACATATAATATAAGGACATTACGACCTCGCAGTTCCCGGCCCTGTATAAAAGGTCAGGGAACTCCTCGGTGGCGTAATATCCTTATATTACACTGTAAGGGACGCATTATCCCTTATATAAAGATAGAAATTGGGGCTGTCTGTTATTACTAGAAATATTTTTAATAACGATAAAAAAAAAATGCTGATGAAAAAAAATGACTTGTTTCCACTGTAGGAGTTGATATTATTTTTAGAGTAGAATAAATTCAAATGTTTAGGGAAAAAAAACAGTAAACACCAGTGGTACAATTCCTATAAAAATTTCCTGCACCATGGAACACCCAATAATGAATATTCAAAGATATTATATTCAGGAAACAACAAGGGTATTTAAGCCCTATGTTTTAGCAGGAAAACCTAGTTTGACCAAATACAGGCCAGAACTGATTCCAATGCAGACTGGGGGAGGCCCAACACCCCCAGCAGTGCTTCATTAACCCAAAGCCTTGTGGGACATGTTGGCAGATGCAGCATTGAACAAGGGCAAATACATGTTCCACGTGTTTATTTAACCTGTAGTAAATGTATAACTACTTTTTGTGAAATGTATTGATATGATTGGTTGGTTCTGACCACAATTCATTTTTTTTACAGACTCTTCTCCACTATGGCTCCTTTAACGAGTGCTTCCACGGTGCAGCTCTACTAAGACAACCAGCCCTGTAGTTGAAAGTGTAGTCCAATCCAGTGGACTTTCAGACCCAGCCACAGCGCAGCAGATAGAAGGGCCTCCAGCATAGCAGCTCTACGGGGCTAAAAGCTAAGGAGCATGCGGCTAGCTCACACAGCTCAATACATCCCTGGGAGCGGACAGGGAAAGAGGTTGCTGAGTTCAGGCCGCCTCTCTCCAGCACACCTACTGAGACCAAATGGAAGGGAAGCAAATAAAACGTGTGGACCAGTGACTGTTGGATCCAGAGTGTCCTTTTTGACGAATCAGGTCATCCTTGTCAATCAAGACACTGAGTGCTTTGCAGTAATAATGAGTATAACATTTATGCAGACTGTAACTGTATAGCCAAGGCATAAGATCCCCAGTATCAAATCCCTTACAAACATGCACCATGTGTATCAAAACTTGACATCAAGGAAAGAAAAAAGCTAATGCATAGGTTCTTATTCAGCTAGACTTCCCATCAATGCTTAACCTTATACTCACTGCCAATCCACACATCAGTGTATCCTGGACTACGATACCTGTGTGCTTTCATACACGTGGACGGATGCAGAGCACAGCTAGGCCGTAAGGTAGTCAGTGCACTAATAAGATCCCAGTACTTATTTTTCCCCATGTATTCATTTTGTCCCAACACGAACCAAGATTTTTTTTGGGGTGGGTTTTTTTTGCTTTTTTTTTTTTTTTTTAATACCAAACCAAAGGGAATTGAACTGTCAGATAAATGGACTGTTTGAGTCACAAAACTGTGATGATCGCTCCTGTACATAACATTGTTATTAAAAAAATAATAATAAATTAAGGAAAAAGAGCTTTGTATATTTGAAATGTATAAACAAAAACAAAAAAATTGCACACTCCGTGTAGTGTTGTAAAAGTTTGTCGACCTGTAGGATTATATCTGTGTTGTAGATACCACAAGGTTCTAGCAAAAAATATTTATGTACAAACCCTTTATTTAACTTATTAACTGTAGAGATTTCTCAGACTTTGAAAGCGATGATGCCGTTCTGTGTAATGTTGTTGTCAGCACTTTTCCTCACTGTCCAATGGAAGTGTTCCCACTCGGAATAAAAAAAAACACTATATGTTTTAACAAAAAAGTCTCTTAAATGCATGTGACTCATGGGGGGAGGAGTGAGAGGGCTGGGGATTTGCAATAATATGACGCGGTGATGGGATATTTAGCCCTATAGGATATTATCTATATTATTAGTATATTTAGCCTTATTAGACATGCACTAAATGGGTTGGTACATATAACACAGAGAATCTTCATTTCTGGTTTTTCAGTTTCTGGCCTAGAGTAAAAACAGTCCCTAGGAATTTGTATCTCCAAATCTTGTGTTAAAGGAATATTTATAAAGAAGCAAGATTGCGAAATTGTTGGACTTGCTCCTTTAATTGTGGTCAAAAAAAATAACAAATACAATTTACAAATGGTGGCACTTTCCCGTTGCCTATCATTGTGGTATTTTACACGTGGTTACCATTAACAATTGGGCTCTAAAAGGACTCCTATAACAAGCAGTGTTTCGTGAACTATATTACAACTGGTCATTACTATATTACAAACTGTCATTATTTCATATATACCGGTACTTGCACTTTTATAAATATACCCTAATTCTAAGGTTTAAATGGAAATGGAACACAAATGAAAAAGAAATCCTTTAAACTAATTCCCACCCAACACTCTGTATTTTCTAGTCCAGGGACATGCAGGTAAAATCTCTGTAAAAAGATAGTAACTACCCACTGAGACCAGGTTCCTAGTCAGTTTACGCAGATTAGCAGAAAGGCACAGAGTTTTTTTCTTTTAACACGTTTTCCCTGCAATGCATCTCATGAACAGAATAATTTAGAGAGGCAAGGGTGGGCTTGTTTTAATCAGCTCTTTGTTCTCTCTCTTAGGGTTGTTTCCCTTTAAAAGCTGTCCATATATTTTAAAAGTTCGTACACACGTGCGATCGCAGGTGCCGACCCGCGAGCATGGATGTGTACAATGTCTGTTTTCTCCCAATAATTGGGCGTGTGTATGGGCACCGTTGCCCGACCGGCCAGGCGGATCTTCAAACGAGCGCAGTTTCGCCGGCGCTCACTCATGTGTAGAACCTTAAGATTCGATTATTGAAAAGTAAAAACAATGGTCAATTACCATCATAGTTTTGGGGAATGATTAGCTATAAATACAAACATCTGACTATTTGATTACAATGATCATTGAGGAAGAGGGAGTGAAGAGGATTCCATCATATCAACAAACCATAAGCTTCCTTCCACAAAAAACTAACTCTAATGATGTCTATGGGGGCCCAACAATTCTTAACACAGCCAATGGAAATCTGTTAGAGATTGTGGTCCAATGACAATGAAACAGACTGCCTCATGAGTGTTTGATTTAGGGCATGTGACAATGAAATGTTATAATATTATTAAATTCTTTCGCTGCTGAACTTGTAGCTAAAAATAGACACTATTATGTTCAGTAAGAGGCTCCTATGTCCCAAAGAAAACAAGGAGCTATTTTTAGCCAGCTATAAATAGCAGGCATAATCCTGGGGGTCACCTAGGCTTCAAACACCACCTCAGGCTACTAGGTAAAAATGCATTCAAGTGATCACACATGTCACTGTACCATACAAAACCATCTATGCCATTTACTGATATGAAAAGCCAGAGATTGTTACTCAAAATCATTGATACTAAATGGTAGTTACACCTTAACCATCCATCCTCATCTCAACTGCAAATAGTTTGCCCTTTGGTTGGCCTCATCTGACCTTTGTTGTTCATTCAGGTAACTTATTTAGTTGAACCAGACAGTTAGGGGACATAGGTAGGTAGGTATGATAGAAATTATTAAATGCAATGGCAGATGGATCTGAAAGTGCTGCAAACTTCCTTAGGTCACAAATACCGGTATAATAAATAAGGTTTGATAAATAACCTAGTACAGGAGCAACATTAAGTCCTATATGCAGTATTATTGTGTTGTTTACTTTTTTCATTGGAAGTCTATGTAACGTACAATATACTGGTCATGTTTCCCATAAATGCTAATATTTCCATTTTGGGGAGATAGAAAATTTTACCTTATTTATTTTTACAATAATCTGTCTTGGGTTCACAATATCAACCATGTTCTATGGGCCCCTGCTTACTAGCATTTCAAATAAACAATTATTAATAAAGCGCAACATTTCATTAAAATGATACTTATTTTGGATAATACACTGGTGCAGTATTCTGCCAGAATCAGGATTACTACTCACACAAAACAATATGGATAAAGTATAGTGGGTAGACAGGCTAAGTACATGGTGACAGCATAAGCAGGTAGACAGGCTTCAGTGCATATAGACATAGCATAGTGGGTTGACTGCTTAGGAGACAGGCTTTAGTGGGTAGCATAGTGGGTGACGATTAGGTACGGGTATGGTGCATATAGACATACCTAGTGGGTAGACTAGTATGGTAGACAGGGATAGTGCATATAGACATAGCATAGTGGGTAGACTGATTATATGACGGGATGGTGCATACTAATAGTGGGTAGAGATTATGGTAGACAGGGTATGTGCATATGACATAGCATGTGGGTAGACTGATTAGTAGACAGGTAGTGTGCATATAGACATAGTATAGGGTTAGACCGATTATAGGTAGACAGGGTATGGTGCATATAGACATAGTATAGTGGGTAGACGATATCGTAGACAGGGGTTATGGTGATATAGACATTACGTATAGTGGGTAGACTGATTATAGTAGACAGGGTATGGTGCATATAGACATAGCATAGTGGGTAGACCGATTAAGGTAGACAGGGTATGGTGCATATAGACATAGCATAGTGGGTAGACTAGTTAGTGGGTCAGACAGGGTATATGGTGCATATAGACATAGCATAGTGGGTGAGATGTTTGTAGGTAGACAGGGTATGGTGCATATAGACATAGATAGTGGTAGACTGATTATGGTAGACAGGGTATGGTGCATGGCATAAGGACAGCATAGGGGTAGACTGGATGATGGTTAGACAGGGTAGGATGTGGCATATAGAACATAGTCATAGTGGGTAGAGGATGATAGTAGACAGGGTATGGTGCATATAGACATATCGTATGTGGTGTTAGACTGACTGATTAAGGTAGACAGGGTATGGTGCATATAGACATAGATATAGTGGGTATGACTGATTATGAGTAGACAGGGTATGGTGCATATAGACATAGCATAGTGGGTAGAACCGATTAGGTAGACAGGGTATGGTGCATATAGACATAGCTATAGTGGGTTAACTGATTATGGTAGACAGGGTATAAGTGCATATAGACCTAGCATAGTGGGTAGACTGATTTGTAGACAGGGTTATGGTGGCATATAGAACATAGCATAGTGGGTAGACTGATATCAGTAACAGGTATGGTGATATAGACTAGTATAGTGGGTAGATGGTAGACTGATTTGGTAGACGGGTGGTATGCGGTAGACCTATGCTAAGCATTAGTATAGGGGTATAGACTGATTTAGTTACGACAGGGTATGGTGCATATAGACATATGGCAGTGGTAGACGATTAAGGGTAGACAGGGTATGGTGCATATAGAAATAGCCTAAGTGGGTAGACTGATTATGGTAGACAGGGTATAGTGCATTAGACATAGCATAGTGGGTAGACTGATTATGGTTAGACAGGGTATGGTGCATATAGACATAGTCATATGGGGTAGACTGATTATAGTACACAGGGTATGGTGCATATAGACATAGTATTAGTGGGTAGACTGATTATGGTAGACAGGGTATGGTGCATAATAAGGCACAGCATCAAGTGGGTAGAATGATTAGGTGCAAAGAGCAGTGGTAGACTGATTGGAGCAGTTTAGTGCAATATAGACATAGCATAGTGGTAGACGTGATTATGGTTAGACAGGGTTATGGGTGCATAAGACAATAGCCATAGTGGGTTAGACTGTTTATAGTACACAGGGGTTGGTGCATATTAGACATATATAGTGGGTAGATGATTATGTGATGACGGGTATGGTGCATATAGGCACGTTTATAGTGGGTTAGATGTAATTATGGTAGATCAGGGTATGAGTGATATAGACATAGCATAGTGGGTAGACAGGATTAATGGTAGACAGGTATGGTGCATATAGACATAGCATTGGGTAGACTGATTAGTACACAGAGGTGCATAGACATATATGTGACTGATTAGTGCAGGGATTGCATTGCAGCATAGTGGGTAGACTGATAGACTGAGTATGGGGAGAAAGGGGAGGGTGAAGAGAGAAGAGCAATAGTGGGTGAGGGGGGGAGGAGGAGGGGGGAAGGAGAGGTGCAGGAGCGGGGGGAGGAGGGGGGCAGAGGGGGTTCACTCCCTTTTGTCTCTTTGCTGTCACCTCCACCCCCCGACCCCTTCCTTCCTCCCCTCCTTCCCTTCCGTCCTTTGTCCCCATTCTGCTGTTCTTCCCCCCCTTTCCCCTTCTTTCTTCCTCCCCCCCCCCCCATCCTTTTTCCTTTTTCCCCCCTCCCTCCCCCCCTCTCCCTTTCCCTTCCCCTTTCCCCCCTTTTTCTCCCCCCCCTATCTTCCTCCCCGCCCCTTCCCCTTTGCCCCCTTCCCCCCTTTCCCCCCCCTCCACTTTTTTCCCCCCCCCCTCCCTCCCCCGTGATTTACTCCATAAGTTTTTAATAATGTTTGGTGGTAGATGTTATGCCCGGTAGTACCACACCTCCCAGGTCTCAGGCCAAAATTACTCTTATTTTTCTTTTTTCAACTTCATTTTTAGTTTTTTAGCTCATCCAATTTTTTTTCCATTTTTTCTTCTTCTTTTTCTTACTTTTCTCCTCTTTATCGTTCATCACGGCCGTCCGGCAAGCTAGTCCACCCAACACAACGGATTGGCTCCCGACACCGACCCAACAACGGTTTCCTCCCTTTGATCCCTTTTCTCAATATTCCGATCTGATATGTAAGCACAGTCACGCAAGCATCTAACGCCACTGTCCCTGAGTGACTTTGGAGGGGAGTTTTTCTTTTGTAATCTAAGTTTCCCTGGATTTTGTAGTATGGTATATGTATATGCTACACTATTAACTTCTCCCCATGAATACAGTGACTCTCCAAACCATGACAAACCTTTCCTTTACCCCCCACGTTATTACATTCCGTATTATGTAGACTGGTCTACACCTTATCCCTGGTCGAAAACACTGTTTGGTACACAACTGCTCGTCTCTCCCTTTTATAATAATCACCGGAGTGGGATAGCGTGGATTGACAGCGCGAGCCTAGAGCAGTACGGAGAAGAGTCAGCGGGAATAGCCCCCACTGCCGCCTCAGACCGGCCAGGCAATATCGGGACAGACATATAATTGTGCAAGATCACGCCACACGCTAGTCTTGTCGTTACTTCCATTGGCAGATTAGGCGAAACTCTCCCTTGGTGCTGAATCCTTATCTCGCACAAAACCACCACCTTCCCCTAAACCTCGACCTTAGAACATTGAGTCACTAAGAGTTTCACACATCGTCGGGATTTTTGCCTCACCCTCGTCGAGCAGTATCATACAGTTCGTTGCTGTATTTTCTGGGGCAGACGTCTCTGGCAGGGGTTGAGTGTTCTGGGGTAATATGGGAGTCCGTGTAGAAGGATTCCCACCCACTTCTGGTATAAAGTCACAATCCATGAATTATTAAATGCTCTAATCCTTTACACCAAATCGACTTTATGGAATTTGTCGTGATATATTAAATTTCTAAGTTGTGATTAATTATACATTAACACTGTACACCCAATTCGCAGATTGACCCCCCACTATAAAAAGAAGCACACGTGGTTTAGTCATGAGACACTTCCTCCCTGGCAGCATTTGCTGCATTTGATACCGTTGTCATTGTGAATTTTGGACCTGAGTTTAATTTTCCACCTCATCCTCTCTTACACGTCCAGCGTTGTCTGCACAATTTGCTTTTTGACCCTTACCAGCATCCTACCTAATACACATTAACTTATTATTCCCCATGTGTGGAACTGTTCTCCTCCTTTTCCCCCCTCCTCCCTCCCTAAAATTTTTCATTTCTTATTTTTCTTTAATTGCCTTTTTCCTTTAGTCCTGACCTACACCTTATTGCAACCCTTCTAATTTTTTCTCCTCCCCTTCATAGACCTTTATCCTTATATTATCCCACAGGGGCTACCCCCCCCCCTTTCCCCCCCCCTCCATGGTTGCATTCATAGACATAGGTCCGATAGTGTTCCGACTTTTCCTATTGATCTAAGTCTATCCTTCACCAAATGCCATTTTATTTCTCCCTTTCCAAATCCGTGTATTACCAGCTTTTGCCTCCCTGTTTGCTTCGTCATAATTAGCGCCGAAATTTTGATAAATTTACGTCGGGGGCCCACCTTCGCCCCCCCCCCACATATCCCTTTTCCCCCTACATTTCTGGGATCAAGAATCCCTACGCTCCCCGCTGTCATAGAATTGGGCAGAGGGAAGTTCACCCCCCAATGCACCATTTCTCGGTTAACTTCAAACCCACCCCCCCCCCTTCCCCCTCCCACTTTTATTTTTTTCTTCCCTTGGTTTTGATACTTATAGCCTGTTCTTATTTTTAGACTGATTATGTAGACAGTGTGGTTATAGTGCAGGTATTATTATAGTTTGGTTTTGTATTTGGTTTTATTGGGGGTTTATCTTTATTTTTTTATTTTTAGGGTATAGTGGTTTGATTTAGGTTATGTTTTTATATTTTTTTTATTATAGTGCCTATAGACAATAGCATAGTGGGGGTATTGTAGTAGCGGATTATGCTTTTGGCTAGTAGACAGGATATGGATGGCATTTCCCCATAGAACGCCAGCATAGTGGGTAGGACTTGATTTTATAGTACAAGGGTTATGGTCTTGTGCACCCCCCCCTCCCCTTCCCCCTCCCCGACAGACTCTCAGTATATTGGGTCAGACTCCCCCCCTTTTAGTAGACTGATTATAGGATTAGACAGTCGGTTCTATGTTTTCTTGATTTAGGCATATATGGCATTCGCATAGTGCTGTATATAGGACCCCGATTAAGGTAGACAGGGTTACTTTTCCCCTCATGGTGTTGCCAGTCTTTTATTTTTCTTCCTTCCCTTTATTACCAGGTTTGCATAATCTCATATAGAAATCAGCCTTTTGATAGTGGTAGCTTAGACCCTCTTCCGATTTAGGTTAGACTTAGGCGTTTTCTCATTTGGTTGATCTAGGATGTATAGCTTATTTTTGTGCCGGTATGTTATTTCAGACTTTGTAGTAGACCGATTATTATTTAAGGTTATGATTCAGTCGGTTATCGTCTTGCCTATTATCAGCAACTAGCATAGTGGTTAGATTTTCCTTTTTTTTCCTTAATGATTTATGGTTTCAGATCTAGGGTTTTTCTTTTTATATTGTCGCATTATTTAGCATCATAGAATAGTGGGTTAGTTATATAGACTGATTATATAGAAAGGGTGAGGTAGTGATGGTTTGCATATAGCACATAGTTTAGAGTGGGTAGTTATTATAGTTATATATATTGTTAGACTGGGTTTATATAGAAGGAGATTTATGGTTTTGGATAGAAAGGGTATTATTTTGATTTGAGGGTTTGAAATATAGAAATAGAATAAGTGGGTATTGGTATATTAGACTGATTATAGGAGAATGATTTAGGTTAGAGGATGATTATAGTAGACAGGGGGTTATGGGTGCAATAGAGAAAATGGATAGTTGGGGATTAGAATGATGATAGTAGACAGGGTATGGTATATGGTTGAAATAGGGGGGGGGGAAATCAGAATAAGTGGGTTAGACAGTTAAGGTGGTAGAACAGGGGTATGGTTGGTGAATATAGAAATTAGTATAGTTTGGGTTTTAGGGGTGGGGTAGACTGAGTGATAGGAGAAAGGGTCTACGGTGAATATAGACCAGAGTATAGTGCTATCCTGGGTAGCTATACTGGGCATCTATACGATCTATCCTGGGTATCTATACTGGGCATCTATACTATCTACCCTGGGTATCTATACTGGGCATCTATACTATCTATACTGTGTCTACCGGACATATAAATACAGGTATAGGTTCCCTTAACACGGTGTAATAATCAAAATGTTTATTATGGACATAGATTAGTTATTTCTTTCAACAATTCGATTCGATTTGATAGAATTGGAAAAAAAAAACCCGACATTTTAATTATAAATAGACAGGATGGAAGAGTAGGAATCTGTAAATATTCTCTATCTGGTGAAAAGTAACAATCAGGTTTTATATATAATATTACTATATAATAAAATACTATATAATAATACTAATAATATAATATACTGTACCCATTAGCTCCCAGCGTTCTTTGTAAATCTGAATATACAATACATTTCTAATAAAACCAATGGAATGTTCCCAACCTTTCTAATCAGTCTATCTGTATATTATTTGTCTATGACCTGAGCCCATGGGAAATGATAACTAAACATTAGAACAATAATGTGCCTGTAGCTGCTGAGGGTTAACTTTGCCTAGCAAATCCCAGGTAAGTGCACTGTGCAGTGTGCAGTGATGGATGAGCAGGCCTGCAGTGCACAAATTGACAGGATGGATCTTTCTTACCTTCCAAACTCTTGTCTGGGTCAGTCCTGTGTGCCAGGGAGGGCAGGTTCTGGGTGCCCAGTAGCCTCATCTTGCAGGGGCTTCTCCTTCCCAGGATACTGTCTATACAGTAAGAGGAGAGCAGGGTGGGGGATTTACTTTTACATTCCGGTCTCTCTGTAGTGTCCTCCTGGTAGTGATTGCTGCTCATGGCTGCTGCTGATTCCCTCCCTGGCTGCCAATAGACTGGATGGTGATGTGCAGGGCTGCCTGGAACTGTCAGGGTCCCACCACATCAGCCCCAGTCTCCTCTCTCCACTAACAAGTTTAGTGATCTGCACAGCTCCTGAGCCCCCTTCTCTTCCACGTGTTCCAGGGAGCTACTGGATTGGCTCTCATGGGCTCTGCTACTCTAAATACACAGATTAGCCAATGGGGCTACCTTCAAACTCTGAACTGGATTCCCTCATTAGCATGGATTGCAGGGGAAATGTTACCATTGTGTGGCAAGCTCACATCATCATGGCAATTACATGTCATTTTATTGAAAAGCAGTGATTGTAACATGGGGTTTGGCTCCCAGCCTTAATTCCTATTTATACAAAGTAACAGTCTCTGCTACACATGGATGGATCACTGTTACAATAGACATTTATTATAGCCAGGCAATGGATGGAGATCTGGACACACAATCACCTTATCTTCATGGAGCTATTATAGCCATATTACTAGTTCATCTGCAGAACTGCACTAGGAATTGGACGGCAAATAGAAAATGCTAATTACAGGGAAAAAAATACTAAAAAAAACAAACAAAAAAAACCCCACAAAAACACACACACACAAAAGATGAAAACACACACCACCCGCCCTAACAAAACAAAATAATTAACAACAATCCACATAACCAACCCCTTGTGTGTTTTGGTGCAGGGAAACTGGATCGATTCTACAAATTGGACAATTATATTTTGTGTGTGTGTCATTTTGTGTATGTGAAGGGTGTGTGTTTGTGTACTATGAATTGTTCGTTGGTGGAACATAGATGGATATTTATAGATAGATATTTTATAGATATTACACATATAGATATTGTATAAATAGATATTATACATATAGATATTGTATAAATAGATATTACATGTATAGATATTTTATAGATAGATATTTATAGATAGATATTTATAGATAGATATTTTAGAGATATTATACACATAGATATTGTATAAATAGATATTATACATATAGATATTGTATAAATAGATATTATATATATAGATATTTTATAGATAGATATTTTATAGATATTGTACATATAGATATTGTATAAATAGATATTATACATATAGATATTGTATAAATAGATATATATATATATATAGATATTTTATAGATATTATACATATAGATATTGTATAAATAGATATTATACATATAGATATTGTATAAATAGATATTATACATATAGATATTGTATAAATAGATATTATATAGATAGATATTTTTGTAGATAGATATTGTTTAGATAGATATTTATAGATAGATAGTTATAGATAGATATTGTATAGATAGCTATTTTATAGATATAATATATATAGACATATAGATAGATATTGTATTGCTAGATAGTTAAAGATATTATATAGATAGATATTGTATAGATAGATATTGAATAGATAGATATTATGTAAATAGGTATTGCTTAGATAGAAATTGTATAGGTATTGTATAAATAGATATTGTATAGATAGATATTGTATAGATAGATATTTTTGTGCTTGTGTGGAAATACAAAAATGTCCAACTAACATGGGTACTTAGGTAACACTGGGCAGGGGCTATAGCTATAGCAATAGGCTGGCACCATACAATGAATGGATTGTCTGTACACGGATTCTTTTCTGTCCATTAATGTAAAATGTATCAATCTCTATGGATAATCTAATATCTACACATTATTTAAAACATATCCAATGTTATGGATTTATTCAACATTTTACTTATCATATATTAATGTAATGTGTTATATATATATCTGTCTCAACTAATTGTATTATCTATCTATCTATCTATCTATCTATCTATCTATCTATCTATCTATCTATCTATCTATCCATCTATCTATCTATCTATCCATCTATCCATCTATCCATCTATCCATCTATCCATCTATCCATCTATCTATCTATCTATCTCTCTCTCTCTCTCTCTCTCTCTCTCTCTCTCTCTCTCTCTCTCTCTATCTATCTATCTAATCTCCCCCCCTCTCTCTCTATATACATATATATCTATCTAATCTATTCTATGTATTATTTTTTTTAATTATTTAGCCCCTACAGCCCAGATTTCTCTTTTTTGTAACCCCCCCTTCTATTTAAGTAATAAGCCTCCTAGACCACCCTGACACAGTGATCCCAGTTCCTCTGGGTCATTGGCAGGGGTTCCTGCCAGTTAAGTTGCACACAAGATAATGAATCCAGGCACATGATGATCCAGATCAGGTTTATGTCTTGTCAACCCCTCCCCTCCTCCTTTAACGTTAGAGACAGAGAGAACCCATCACAAAGACATACTTGAATCACTTTCAGGCTCTATTTAAAAATACAAGGATTCATAATTGGGACTTCTTGTGACTGTAATCCACATCTGGAAATGGCATTCACATGCTAATGTGTGAGGGAGCCTGAGATAAATTGCTGGTTCACTTACAGCTACAGAGTTGTCTCATGTACAGGGAGTGGAGTGTTAGCTCACTGGACAACTACTTACTGCATTCCATTCTATTTATACTAGTGTATAATAAGATTAATACAATAAAAACAACATATATAGACACCACAGCCAACCAAATGCTAGAATAATCTCCAAATTGGCTTTAATCTAAATCAATTATTTATTAAATGTATTTAATTAATTCCAATTATTTTAGTAGAAAATTGCGAGAATATGACCATAGCCCTAACACAAAACAACGAATCACACCTATTAAAGGATGTGAAATATTTTATTACTTTTGGATATATGGGCCATCTCATTACAGGGTTGTAGGATTTAACCAGTCTCTCTATTAATTAATGGGTTTACCATTCTCCTGGACTGTCCCATTTGCAAACACACCCCAACCTTTTAACAAAAAAGAAAGTTGTAACTGGAGCTGAGAGGGTTACTGGGCAGACCTGTGTCAGTACTGTACAGCAGCAATAGGAAATAAAGGGAGATCTGTTTGTTTGGTCTGACAGCCTCTTCCTTGTAGTAATCTGAAAGATGTGTTCATCACAAGTGAGAATATCATTTGAAAGCAAAAAGTATATTTAACCCACAGAGACAGTCATGACCCCATTTCCAGGCTGCATCCATCAGCCCCTAAATGATCATTGTCACTACCAAACCCCCCCCCCCCCAAACTTCAGCAAGCTACAATTTCCACCCCCAGCCCTTTTTGCTGCACTTCCAGAGCAATCACTTACTGAAGGGGGATTGGTCAGATTCACAGGACTAGGGCAATTTTCTTTAGTCCCACAGCTCATTTAAAGAAATAATTTCTATCAGCACAGACCCTTATTAAAGGCAATTTAGAGGAGGAATAGAAGGAAAAACCCAATGCATAGTTTATACTGTATTCACTTTCAGAATAAATAAAGTGTGCATTGAAGGCTCAGTGATACCCTATAAATATTTATACCATTTATAGCTTGTATGTTTGTGTTGGATTCACTGGCTGACCAGACATACACTGCCATACCTGTATTTAATTATTTACCAATAAATTACAAACTATAAATGAGAAGGAGAAGGATATCTGATAAACAAGTCACCATCACTGTCAGGTTTTCTGTTATTAAACCCACAACCCCATTCTCTTTATTTACAGACTTTAAAGGAAAAGTCAGATGTCAAGCCAAGATGCTCTCATCTGAAAATGCATGTTTGTAATTAGTATTAATGATACAGATTCCTGTGATAGGACAGACATGATTCTGTTCTTATATTAATACAGGAGGGAAGGTTTGTTTATAATTAGGAAATCTTCATAAATCTTCCTGATATTGCAATGTATTATGGAAAAAATGATCCAGCCCCATTGTTTTTAATTCAAAATTATATTATCTGTCTATAGAAAAAAATACAATTCCCAGTAATTTGCAAGAGAAATACAGTAACAATTACACTTTATTATACAGTGTATTTTAACTGTCATTGATAATCATGTCCCCCCCATCTAAGCTTAATGATAAACAGGGCAAATTATCCCTTTCATTCGGTTAGATTCTATAAACTTTTCCATAAAGATCTGGTAATGTCATAACAAGTCCTTTCAGATATAAAAAAACAACAGGCTTCTGCATGATTTAGCCTGTCAGTTCAGGGAAAGATCCAATGTTTCTGTCTCATTAAGCAATATCCTAATATCTAATAGCTAAATAAATCTAGCTGTCTGTCTGTGTATGGTGGGATAGACAGGGACAAACAGACAAGCAATGGAAGAGTCCATCATTGCCCATGAATCCCAGGCTTTGCATGTGTGATCAAAAATATAACAACAAAATACATCACTACACCATAGGAAATGTAATGCTCTATATTTCTCACCATTTTCAATATTCATTATGTGTTACATATAATTTACATACATGTTGCATACAAATCTATATGTAAAGAACTGGAGAATATATCCCATCCAATCATGTTTATTCATTTCCATTAAAGAACAATCACCTTTGCTGTTGAATGATCAATGTAATTCTGTATAATATTTCACAGTTGCTCTTAATTTGAATTCCATTGATTATTATTTATTATTCCTTAAAGGGGAAGTTCAGTACAAATACATATGCTTTTCAGAAAAAAGAGCAGTATTTTTCATCCCAATGACCTTAAATCTGCCCATTCAGCATTTTGTCTGTGTATAAATAAATGCAACCGAAATACTGACTTCCTGTTTGCAGGACCCCTAATAGAGACCATTATGGTCTTGCCCTTGACCCAGCGCCTGGGTTGATTCAGTTGCTCAGTAGAGATCTGAGCATCTTTGACCCATCCAACAGCCAATCAGTAGAAATTACTGTTAGGAACATTCCAAGGATGTGGTGCATCCTGGGAAGAAGAAGGACCGTTAGAACCTGAAATGTCAGCTCACTAATGTCAACAGCAGGGAACAGCAAAGGGTATGAAATCAACCGATTTTTCAAAATGGAAGAGAATATGTAGAATAACTAAGAAGGTATTACACAAACTAACAATTTAACTAATATTGATCATTTCCACTGAACTGTCCCTTTAATGACATGTTAATGACACGTTTGGATAACTTAATTTAAATAGCGCCACTGGGAACACACCACTGTACAATATTACAATACAGAAAATTCATACATGGGAGAAAACGATATAAAACAACAAAAGGAGCGAATCCATAAATACGTATACATATAAGTATACAGATACATGTCTTTGTGCCATATACAAATTATCGATGTGCACGCTTAACCAGCTTGGTTAAAGTAATAGAAAATGTGTTGATATAAAAATGGTTTGGATCTGCCAAGGCTCCATAATTAAGATCATCTTTCCCTGTACTTAAACAATAGAATAATATCCGTGACATTCCATAGGGTGATTGTGCAGCACTGTGCCTTCAAGACAATGGCCCTTGATTGCATGCACTGATTCTCTGCAATGTCACCAGAGGCTGCTGCCAAGTTATTTTGTCTCCTTATTTATTTATTTTTAACTAAACTTTCATTCATTTGTGGTGTATTCGCCTAGCTGCTAATTTAACACTGGAGCGCCTTATTTCAGTGTTAGGGGAGAGAATGAGGAGTAGAAAACAACAATACTGCAATGATCTAAATGATACAGTAGAATTACAGCAATTATACTTGTACTTGTGGAAGAAAACCTTGCTGAGATCAGCCAAACAAACTGATGCCTTGTAAGGATAACAAGCTTGCGGAGTGACAGCCAATGCTGGGAAAAGCAGGAGGGCACACGGTGAAATATTTGCTTTTTTTTAACTCCAGCCAACCAAAATTAACCTCTTCCAACATAGCATTTTTATCAGGATATTAACACCAGCCTTGGCTGTGAGGATTATGACTAGTTTATGTTTAATACATACTGCAAATTACACAGGCTGGTTACACATATCTGGGCTGATAAACATGAGGTTTAATAATAAATCTAACCATCTAGCGAGGAATAACTAAGAGTTAATAGTTCTATTCCTTTGGAATAGTGAGGAAGGAAGGTAAAAAGGAATAAATGGAGAGCTTGCAGGAGTAGCTTATTTGTGCCTTTTTATAACGATTCTAGAACGACAACGATCAGATCCAAATAATTGGAAGAGGATGAGTGTTGTAGTTCAGCAGGAAAACGTACAATATTGATGCACATAGCAGCCGCCCATTACTGGTCCCTTTAAGGGACCTCCCCCCCTACCTGGCTTTAGAGGAACATCTGTTTAAAGCAGCGTCAGCACTCACATTGTGTAACCTAACCATTATGGAGCATTGCTTTGTGATATATTCTACTGTTTATGATGGGCACTAGACAGCCAAACACAAGAAAATGCAGTGCACCACGTTCAATATCCTCTCTAAGTTATTATTGTTTCCATGTGCTGATATCTTCCATGCAGATGTAGAATAATATTTGTTCTGTCCCTGGGCTATATGTCTGTTATATAGCCTAGGGACTATATATTCATTGTGAATGTTTGTGTGCACACTGGTTTATCCTGTGTGTTGAGGTTTTCATAGATGTAAATAATAAGAGTACTGTGATACTTTTTCTATGGACTAACAGTTTATTTAGCAGACAAGCTTTCGAGGGCTAAACCCTCTTTATCAGGTCAGAGCAGTACTGATTATAACCAAGGTTTAACAAAGTAAAAAGCCAGTTCCATGAGGTTTTCATAGTATGTGCGTTTACATGTACACAGCTCAGGGGGGAACTGTGGTGATATTTTCAGTAAGAAAATACGCAAATCTCTCATGAAAACTGCAAAATACAGTGATAAGACTGTTCACGAAGGAACTTTTGGGCTTCCCTGAAGTCTGTCAAATGCACTAAAAAAGTCTTAAGCCATGTTAAGAAGAACCACAATCTGGTTTCCTGAACATTACCAGAAAATAGTTCAATGACAAAAACAAATAAAAAAAATAAAATAAAAAATCCCACATATGTATATTCCTTAAAACAAGTCATTTATGATAATGTAGTGAGCTCAAGTTTTTTTGTGAGTCAAAATGGATTTTGTGAAGGGCTGCACTTTGCAGACATAATGTATTTTGTTATCCTTAAATAACTATGTAACTATAATAGAAAAATTGAAGTATTGGTGATAGTGGACAGGTTACTTAGGAAATCCTCTGTGTAAATGTGTTTGCATTTTGATTGACTAAACAATGCATTAGCAATGTAAGATGGGCCTTTTTGGGGTACTGATATTTGAATATTTACTTTGGACAAGCTAAGCCAGTCACATATTAAATGCATTACTTTGTAGTGAAGTTTTAATTGCGGTTATCTGCCTGGATGATTGAATTTCTCCCAGACTGTCTGCTCCATTCTGTGGAGACTCCTCTACCAACCATGATATTTTTTGAATTTTTTTATCTACGAACACTGCAGTGGAACAGTTTGAACGCATTATTTGGATGGGAGTTTTTACTTATCCTAACCTGCAGTCTGTTCCTTTACATCACACAAAAACACATTAAAAGAATATAATTTAAGTTTCTATTTGCTATCCATTATTTAGCTATAGTTGTCTCTTCATAAGAGTTTGTGAATAATCATAATAATTATAATAATAAAATAATAAATGTCAAGATAAAGGTTGATTTCCTAACGCTTGCAAATTCTCTTTACAATTACTTATGGTATAAATGCCCTTGATTCTTATCTAGCCCTATTAACAATAATAGCCAGATTTACTGTAAACTTTCTCTTTCACTTTGCATTGAATCACCAAAATAAAACATTTCTATTAGTAACAATACTCCAGTCTATTGATTTATTTCAATTATAAAGGCAGTCCAAAATTATTTTATCATAGGCAAAGTTTTTACTAAAGCAAATACCATAGAGCAAGTGTACTGTTACTTTAAAAAGAATCAACTCAACACTCACTCTCCTGCTATATATATATATATATACAGGGAGATTTAATAAAAGGTCTTATTGTTAAAAATGGTGCTAATTTTGCCACAACTAATCAGATATTATTTAACATTTGAAAGCTAACATCTGATTGGATGGGGAAAAATGTTTTAATTTGTTTAACGATAAGAACTTTTATTGAATAAAAGTGTATGGTGTATAAATTATTCTAGTAAATTCTAATACTATTCTAATTATATTATATATTCTATCGGTAGCATGTTGACATGTAATTTTACATAACTGTTAATATTAGTTATATTTCTATTAAACTAACAGAAAGGAAGTCTCCTTCCGTTCCGAATGAAACATGTATAACCTGGTTTTTCCTTTTATTCTGTCACTCTAAGGTAATAGGTCATCTCACCTAGGGAGAAATGATGTAAACTGAGGTAGGTCATGTAATCTCTTCTATTTACCCAGTGGTGGCAGATAAATCCCCAAATAAGCCTATGATTTCCACAAGCGCGGAGTTCTAAAGAAAATCGTACAACGCGCTTCCTGCCAGAAAAACACTAAACCTCAAATGCCATGAAAAGTAGCTGAAATGACTTCATCATTTACAGTTTGAAAATGTCGTTTGGGGATTTTTTTTCTATTGTTCTTCTTTGTAAAATGATTTTATACCAAAAACATCACTACGGTTTGTAGAAAAATCAATTTACATGCATTATTTACAATTCAGTGTTAAAAGTAGAGGTCTTCTAAGAGGAAAATAATAATAAGAAAAAATCTTGGCTTTATGTTATCTGCTCCTGTAGGGTTAAGATTTTCCTGAATATTAAGTACAAATCCTGTCTCTCATATACAGAGGTGCAGCCTTACAGTAAAACTAATGGGACTTAAAGGGAACAGCTTTAAACACACTTCCTATATATATATTGGGATATACGGATTCCCTGCTGAGAGCGTGTACACTGCATACATACCACAGCAAATCTGATGGTGTGCTGATCTACAATTGTTTTGTATTTATGTACACAATAGATTGATAGACAAGGCATTAGGTCTGTGCTAGCAGTGTTTTCCAATAGTTCCTATGATTGTAACATGGTCAGTGGTCCGATTGGCTAAATGATGGACATGCCTACAGTTATTGCTATAATGGCTGGCTATCTCTGTGTGATCTTGGTCATTAGATATATACATGCAGAGTTTGTCCTGATCATGCTCAGATTTTAATTTTAGTTTTCACAGATCAGCATAATGACACACTGCTACAACCCCATAGGCCTTTTTCACCTTTAAAAGGCTGTTTTAACAGAGCATTGTGAACTACAGCTTATGGCCTTGCAGGCTGTTTATTGAAAGTGATGCAGACCTCAGTGACAGTACACATTGTGTCATTCTGCTGATTTATAAAATTGAAACAATAATTTGATCTCTGCGATTGTAAATCAATCTCAACCTAAATTACTTATATTGCAAGGCCAATACCTCCTGTTCTAAAGCTAGAACTCAATTATAGTCTATGCGTTAAAACAATAGGCTTAGATTGACAGCAAGGCTTAACAATGTTTCACAAGTGATGAGAAGGATCGCTTCAACATGCAAGACAGAATTCTAAACTCCACCAACATATGGTTAAAACACAGTAAAGAGAATGTGAGGATCCATGGTTACTGTTAATATTACTCCTATTTAACAAAGATATAATAATAATAATAATAATAATAATAATAATAACGTAGCCTTTAGCCATGGAAAGTACTGTCTGTGAAAAGTATAAAACAGAAGAAACTGTCCTGGGGTTGTTCATCTGACTAGGTACAGTACTAATGTCTGGATACTACATGGTCATGTACTGTATATTACTGTAAACAAGTGACTGGGTCACCTCCCCTCTAATATAAGAAACTATTTCACTATCTTGCTTTGTCTTAGGTCATCATTTTCTAAATCTTATTCTTCCATTCTATTGTCCTTTATATATTTCCTCCCTTTTCCATATTTTCCTCTTATCTTTCTCACCAAAATTTGATCCTCAGCTTTCCATTTTCTTCTCTTTCTCCTACATTCTCCCTTCTCTCGTTTCTTTCTTCATCAGCCTTTTCCTGCTTCTGTTACCCGTCTCCCAAACTCGTGTTTTATTACCTAATTTTCTTTTACACACTTCTCTCTGGTCCTTTTCTCTTCTCTCTGTTTTGTTTTCCAAATCTCTTGTCTTGGCCATTTCATGTTCTCTAAATTTCTTTCCCTTTTCTGCTGTTTCTATTTGACAGAAATCCCTGTACAGTATGTCAATGCAGGTTAAAGGGTAACCGTGGTCTCCATATAAGTGCCCTTTATTGAAGAGATCACTCATACCTTTCAAACAAGCCTAGCTTCTCTGGATCTTAAAGGGTATGTACACTGGCAATTTTTTAAATTGCCCATTAGTGGAAACTATAATTCATCCCAACTATAACGGTACCGTTTTTTTGTTGATCTGCCCCCTATTTCATTAGATATCCAATCTGAAACATCTTAGGTTTTAGCATTTCTGTAAGCAGTTTTGCTGTAGTTGGAATGGTTTGACAGTTGGTGTGCTGTATACTGCATGCAGTATTGACTGTTGGTATGTGGGAAAATAGTTAGGTCACTGGTCAGAGCCTGAGTAAAAAAAGTACTTTTCTGAAGGCATTGCAGCAACACAAACACCTCAGAGTAAGTGCTACTTACACATATTTATTTTAGATTAAGATGACGCAAAGTCATTTTTTCAGTATACATACACTTTAAGTTATAGGCTTGTAAAGTTAAACACTTTCCAGGCTGCCCCGTCTCAGTGTCTCTGTGACAGGCATTAGTTATAAGCTGTATCATAGCCCCCCCCCCAAAAAAAAATCTTTTCCCTAATGCTAGCTACAGAGCTGCAACAATTCCATGTCTATTCCTCTACCTATGGACACCTTAGGTAAAGGAAAAATCTAGAAACATGATCCTGGAGTCATTTTAAATTTAGGAGTGTGCCCTTTTAATTAAAGGCCACTTGTATGGAGACCACATTTTCCCTTTAAGGATTGCTTTTCTCTGTTGTGTCTTGGCTGGGTGCAGTATGTTAAAGTTGCAAATTAACATTTCACATTATATGCCCAAGCATCTGAACTGAACATTTGTAGAAAATATGGCAACAATTCAGCCCCCTGGATCTACCAGTAACCAGACAGTGTATGACTTTTTTCCATTCACTATTAGTTGAACATTAAATTCTCACAGGGAGATGTAATAAAAGTTGTTATAGTTACAAATTGTGCTAATTTTGCCCCAAGCAATCAGATGTTATTTACCATTTGAAAGCTAGCATCTGATTGGTTGGGGCAAAATTAGCACCAAGGAAAATAACTTTTACTACATCTTCCTGTCACTGTCTTTTTTGACAACATTTCATCAACAATATTCCTAAAGGTTCCTACTGTATTTGTCTGTACCGATTTACGTTTGTGTGTACCACATATATACTCTTATAACCAGTGTGTTGCAGTTTTGGATCTAAAGGTCAAATTAGAAACCATGCATGTTACACTGCAACCTTTTCATGTTTTAAGGTATTCGCCCCATGAATTCATGGATATGCAAAGCTTTTATTTCTTAGTATATTCTGCATTACTGTATATTACAACCCTACACTGACACCAGTTAGCCTGTTAGGTCTAAATGTTTAGCTTGATCTAACTTGATTAACTTTTGGAAAACAATGTGCTCCACTTTTGCATTTCTATACCTCCCTCCGACAGCTGGTACATGTCAGTTCCCATATCATGTCACCCTCCTTATTTCTGTGCTTGGTCCATTCCGGGCTGATTAACAGTTTACAATCTCTTATATTACTTACATAACATTTTGTAAAGGTATTAAATGGTTAATTTATTGAACACTTAATTGGTTTCAGGTATATTCTTTTATGCTGCTGTAAGCAGGTCCCTGCTAATTGTGCTTATATTCCTGCAGATTTTTGTGTGTGCACCACTTTAAATTGTGTGTGCAGGTCTGCTGAGTTGTGTGTGTGTACACAAGAGCACAGCTTAGAGAGAACACTGGGAGTAAGGCAAAGTATGTTATTACTATGCAAAAATCAATAAAAAAGATATATTATGGGCAGCTTGATAAAATGAACAGTTTGTGCCAGCACTTATGCCTGAGTTATATAATATTAAACACAGATACAAAAGAGTAAATGGAATATTGCTGTAGTCTAGGGTAATATATGATTGTCAGACAAGTAGATTTACTTTTTATGGAGACCCTAATATTACACCATTAATAATCAGGCTCAATAGAAAAAAAAATATTCCATATGTTAAAAAAATCTCTCTTCAAGTACAGATATATCCAATACATCAGGGGCCCATTTAACATGATTATACTATTTATCAGAAACCATTCAGTTGTCAATGTTGAAAAGAAAGATGAAAATATATTATATATTATACATGTGAAGTATAGAATGTTACTTTTATTTTTATATTCTCTAGAAAAATGTTAATGTAAATCTTATTTATTTATATGGCTGTATGTGTGGCAAGCGTAGACCTTCCATTTAAATACATAGTTCTGTGTATGTTTCCAATTATAATTATTAATTAGCCAAACTAAGAATACTGAAAAAAAAAGATGTTGATTAGAGTCAAATCTTTATAAAGTGGCTAAATAAAATCATATCATTACACATAACATGACAATACAACCAACATATAATGATACTTCAGCTGACACTTTCTAAATATCTCTACAAATTAATTGCTGTCAGTTGTGACAAACATAACAATCAGAAGAGATATTTTTAACTGTTCGGTTCTTCCCACTTGTGAAATTCCCCCCCTAGTGGTTTTAAAGTAAATGATTCCAGCTTCCTCATTTGTTTATACCCTGCAATGTTTACAGTTATATATAAAGAACAGTAAATCAACTTGTGAGTTAAAATGAATAAATACAAAAAAAGAAATAAATATATTTTCCTTGGCACAGGACACAATTGAGAGGTATTATCAAGAAACGCAACACCATTTTATCCTTTTAAATTGCACCCACCTTATGTTCTCAATGGCTACAGTTTATGCCAACTCAAAAAAATCCCGTTAAAAAACGGGACAGTGTTTACAAAGCATTGATAATGTTCAATAACCAATAACGAACGAGAAAACCAGCCACAACAATAATAATTATTGTTATTGTTGATATCGATATTGTTAATTTGACCCGCGGCCATAAATGATTAATTGCTATTTTACAACATGCAAAGTAAATCCAGAATGTATCACAACAGTCATGTTTTATTGGTCAGTATTTTACATTATATTGCCAAGATGGGTAAGAGTTGCATTTCCCTGCCTAAATGACTGGATCTCTCAATTCAGAATGACAATAAATAACCTGTGTCTTAATCAGCATCTAACAGCCAGGTGGTAAAAAGGCTCAAAGAAAACTCCTGAGACACATTTGTGTGGGATCCTTAATGCCTCTTGCTGGACTCCTGTTCTTATATGTCTATAGTCTATATTTTCTGACACTAAGGGCCCTATTTGTGGTTCTAAAATTTTTGTCCCCCCCCCCAAACATTTTTATTGAGGGAAGTCGAGTACATTGTTTTAGAAACATTACATATACATTTGTGCCAAGGGCAAATTGTAGAATATCTTTTGACAATTTTCATTATAGCAGCATTTGTTCTTTTTGTGTATTTGGTCCCTCGTTTTTCAAATTAAATCAGTTAAGAAAAGGGTTTATAACAATAATATTAACATATAATTTTAATGGAGAAACACCTTGTTATAACAGAAGGCATCTTGCAGTCTCATGCTATATGAATGCTATGTGAGCATTGCCCACAAAACCATTGCCCAGAAACAAGAAATAATTTCTTGCTCCCATGTTCCCCAGGTACAGATGCAGGTGAGATGATTGGTTCAATATAAAGCTATATTGCATGTTATTAAGCCAGCGGTTCTGGACACATGCATAAGCTAAGGGACATAAAGGGTAATTTTGCATATCTCCACCCCTTACTCTGGGACACCTGGTAGTAAGAAATTACTTCTTGTTTCTTAGGTTTTGTAGGCAATGCTATTCATATAGCATGAGACTGCAAGATGCCTTCTGTTATAAGAAGGTGTTTCTCCATTTTTATGCTCAGTGAAGGGCTTTTTGCTCCTTTTGGCCCCTCTCTCCCTAAGCTTTCTAGCTGCCTTTTCTACATATAATTTTAATAATAAACAATTCCTGTCCTGTTGTTCTAGTCCTCCTCCGTCCGCCACCAATGGCCTTGTGTCCTCCGTTTTTTTAAGTGGCCCTTTTGGGGGCTCTTTGTGCCTAATCCTTTAGTTGTCTGCTCTTTGAGTAGCATCCCTCACTGGGAGACATCTGGTGTCAGACATGGCAAAAAGCCAAGGGGTCCATACTTCGTTGTAAGCCAGTACTGTTATAGATATATATGAGATATTTTTTCATTTTCGCAGATCCACCATGTTTTGGATATTATCTGTGTTTTTGATGCGGCTGGTTGCTTCCAGGTTCCCGCTAAGAGGCTATGTGCTGCTGCACATATACTGTGGATCAGTTTGTTATTGGCAGTGGATAGTGATGCTATGTGTTTGTCAAATAGAGCTGTCCAGGTGTCCAAGGGGACCTCTTTACATAGTGCTGTGTGTATTAATTTTTCACATACTTGCCACATCTTCTGTGTCTCAGGACACCCCCACCAGCAATGTTTTAGGTCAGCTGTTATTCCGCAGCCTCTGTAGCACAAGGGGGAAGCCTTTGGATATATGCGGCTCAATCTATGAGGGCACAGGGCACAGGTACCAGTGATGGAGGATTTTGAAGCTTTTTTCCTGGAGGATAATGTTAGCTGAGCACTTTCGGAGGGATTGGAATATGTTTGTCCATTGTAATTTTTCTAAAGTGCTATTCAGCCAGTGTTCCCATTTTGTCATGAATGCTATTTTGTCTTGTGTTGTTTAAAATAGAGTAGGTTTGCGAGATTAAACGTCTATTCTGATGTAGGTTGCTAGAGAGGGATTCAAATTTACAGGGAGCATCAATAAAAGTTCTTATCGTTTAAAATGGTGCTAATTTTGCCCCAACCAATCAGATCTTATTTAACATTTGAAAGCTTACAACTGATTGGTTTGGGTAAAATTAGCACCATTTTAAACAATAAGAACTTTTATTGAATAACCTTGTTAGTCTTTTCAAAATTTTGTGTAGTGTTTGTTGTTTTTTGGATATAGTGTGTGACTTGTTGGTAATGGTACCATTCTGTTAAAGATAGTTTGAATTGAGTTCTCGCCACTTCCCAAGGCAACAGATTGCTGCCTGCCATTAAATGTCCTATATTGGTGATGCCTTTATTAATCCAGTGGGACCAGCCTAGTGTGTTTTTTCCTGGGGGGAACTCTGGATTGTGGAATATAGTTGTCATCAGTTATGGTTTGTTGTTAGTGTGCGTCAGGGCTAGTTTGATGTTAGGGAGCCATAAGATATGGTTTAGTGGTATAGAAGGGTTGCAAACTTGTTCTATTTCTATCCATCTGTGTGTTTCCAGGGTTTTATTCCATTGTAGGGTTTGGGATAGTCGGGCGGCTATAAAGTAGTGTTGGAGGCTTGGGAGGGCTGCCCCTCCCATCTTCCTTGGGTTGTTGCAGAGTTTTTCGGCTTTTTCTAGGCTTCTTATTGTTCCATAAGAATTTTGTTATCTTTGTAATAGGCGTAGGTCAGAAGGCTTGAATGGTATTGGTAGTGATCGGGATAGATATAGGAGTCTAGGTAGGAATGTCATTTTGATACTGTTGATTCTGCTAAGGGCCCTATATGTAAACACGCGGTATCCCAATTTAGCGACACCACATTATATCGATAAACCACGGTCTTACATTTACGTTGAACATTCATCAATTGATGAGCGTTCAGGTGTAGAATACCATGCCGCAATGGTATTCTATGGGGATCATAAATCTACGGTTGCGTTATCGTAGATTTGCGATCGTTATCGGTAATTTACGATTGTTACCATTAATTAATGGTAACAAACGTAAATTTACAATCACTAAACCAATCGGGAGTTAACCATCATTAAAGGTTCAGTTGAGGTAAAACTTGCACTGGCAGTCTGGCACAGATAAGATGGGAATTCTAACAAAGGTGATCCATGCTTCTGAAGTTGTTCACTGGGAATCTTGAGTCTTCTTCTGCATGGAGAAAATTCTACCCCCTTTGCAGTATAGTTCAAAATCAGTTAAACACGTATTAATGATTTGCAAGTCCCACTGGTGATTTGACATGGACCAATTCTTCTCTTGCAGCCAAATCAGGAATCAGTTTAAAATTTGAATAGAATATAAGTTCTGTTACACACGGGGAAAGTTCAGACCTTTAATATCAGCCAACGCATATAGTGACTGACTGTGCATCCTACTGAGGCCCACACAATCTGCCAGGATTTACAGACATGTCTTAATGTTATGATTGAGCTGATTTTACCAAAAAATGTCTGAACCGAATGTGTCCTAAATCCCAACTCATTGCCCAACCTTGCCAATTGATCCTGTTTGTTTTATAAATTCCGTGTTATGCTGGGTACAGCGAAATCCCATGGCTAGACAGAGTTTGACTGCACTGGGTCCCGCACTGGGCCCATCAGCCACTGTAATCCACATATAAAGGTCATCAATATGACTCTTTTATGGTATTTTGGCTGTGGGTTGTTGGTGCTGCTAAGTTCGGGCCCTGGCGCAGTGGTCGTGGATGCGTGGTTTAATACAGGAATAAGTGGTTGTGGCTCTATGATTAGTAACCATCATAAACAGACACCAGACATTTTGTTGCACTGAGACTCCAAAGAAACACATCAGTGACAAGATATGAGACTGTTGTTATATTTTATATTTTGTTATTGTGTGCCCACCTGCCTGTTTAAAGAGTAAAACACCAGTACAAACCTATTTTGTGACAATTGTGTGTATATTAGTTGTGGTGATTCCCATTAACTGTAATAGCAGGAAATTTGCAGTTGTATAAGGACACTTCATAACTCTTGTCCCCTCCAAAAGGAAAAAGTGTGTATGGCAAAGCAATGTTGTGTCTGTAATCAGTGCCTTCTACTGTCTATTCCATTATAAGGGAAGGGGGGCTTTGCATGATGGGATTCATCCATCATAACTTGACATCTCTGTAGATTCCAGTAATTACTGACTGTGTATGTATGTGTTTCTCTTAATGGCTGCTGGGTTGAAACAGGATTAGAGCGTGTTCATACCTACAGACCTGCCTATTTAATTAATTTTAGCACTGTCTGTCTTTCTGACAGCTGAGGTTGTTGGGAGATGTAGTTGTGTAGCAGCTGGAAGGCAGCTTGGTGGTCAGTCTTACAAAGTCACCTTTGAATGATTGTAAGTTTATTTAAAACTGCAGTTCAGACTATCAGTTATGCTTTGATCCCTTCTCAGACTTTCAGCCCTCATTGGAAACGCATTCCTTAGCCAACTTTATGGGATTGCTGGCAGAGACTTCACAGAATAAACAAAGCCTGTTTACTTCAAAAGGCATTGTACACAATAAGACACTGCCATGATCTATCAGTTCACCAGCTGCCTGTCTTAGGAAACCATCCATAGTAGATGGTAAGTTGTTCCTGGTGCATTGAATGCTCTGAGTATTGGCTGTGTACCTCTGTAAGCACACCCAGAAAGAGGGCTTACTCATGGTTAAACACTAAATAAGGGAAATAGAAAGTGAGGCCAATCATTGTAATAAAATACTGTTTAAAACACAACCAGCAAAATGACACAGAAGGGGTGTAACTACCAGGAGAGCAGGGGGAGCAACCACAGGAGGGCAATGAGCCAAGGGTCCCCATAACCTTATTTTTCCTATGAAAGATATAGCCCAAGATATAGCACAATGTGTACGAATGGCCGTTTAGGCCAATAATCGTACCATGTAAGGGCACTTTATTGGCCGAAACGGGAGTTTGTTCGGAGATTGTTGCTGATCCGCCGGGTTGATCTCCGAACGAGCGGCCGTTTTGGCACCCGCAATCGCACGTGTATACGAACCTTTAGAGAAGTGAGAGGGAAAACCCCCCATGGTGTTTCAACAGTGTTTAGCGACACATCAAGATGGAAAACTAACTACTGTTTCAGGAATTAATATAGTCCCACCCCTTCTTCAGGTATGACAACCAGTAAAATCTTTAATAGACATTGAGTAACTGCCATCTAGTGACCACTTCGTGAACAACAGCAACAAAGCTTTGCTACACAAGGATCAATATTTTTATTGATTTTATTGACTCAAATCTGTTAATTCCCCTTCACCTTACCAAAAAATAGACACCAGATAAATCTGACACCAGATTCAAGCTGTTCTTCTGTTAAAGTGTGATTGTATATTGATATAGAATTCCATTAATCTGCACTGATGGACTCAGCTTGTTGTGCATATATCTAGCTTAACTTTGCTCTAGATCGATAATGCAAGATGGTACATTGGGACATATTTCAAAATGTTCATTACCAACAAAATACCAATAACCAACCTTTATATCAATTGTAACGCTAGAATCGGACATTTTTACAATGATGCACATTAAAGTCTATATTGGCCAGTATTTCGGTAACGCCCCATTGCCAGAAAGCACTATGGTCATCGTAACCGCTCATTACTAGCGGAAGTGTTTATGATTGCTATAATGGTTAGTTATTGGACTATAACACACTATTCTAAATATGACCCATTGATTGCAACTCCTTGTTTGATTTCCAATCAGGAAGTATTGTAGCCAGGGGGCCTGTGTACGTAACATACTCAATAAGAATAGGACATATATTCACAATACCTGATGTCATCAATGGAAGCTACATTACTAAGATGGAAAATGTTTCTGTTTTAACGCACAATAAATCAGTAGAAATCCTAATGGTACATCTTCAGAATCCCAGGGACATCACTGCAAAAAGAGACTTAGACCCAATCACCCAGGGTAGCAACTAGAATAAATATAATTAAAGAGTTCCAGAATGTTCTACGGCAAAGTTCTATAATGGAAACAGATCCAAAGTGTACCTTTAAGAAAAGAGCACATAAATCCCAAAGCTTTTTAATTTAATTGTTTTGTGTGGTCAGAATGTTACTGCCCTGGACAACTCTCACAGTCGCAGGCTAAAAGTAATTATTTAAACTGCATTGTTATTGAATCAGCATTAAATTTGTCTTACTTGGCGGACTAGATTGTGTTCATAATAAGGCGTAAGTGAACTCTTCACCAACCAAAAAGGATTTTGCGCCCAAACGTGTTTCCTCCCTTTGATCCTTTTTCTAATAGAGTAAGAGCTAGTGTAACAGTCACCAAGCATCTAAAGCCAAGGAACTGGACCTTTGTGGTCTTTTTGTAATTGCAGTCCTGTATGGTATGCTACTAGTACTGGCCCCAGAGAATACAGTGAAGCTCACATTACAGAAAACACTGGCCTTAAAAAAAAAAGTTTACAGGCTATTAAAATACTGCTATACAGTATTACGGAAAACTGTGGTTACATCAACGGTAGCTTCAGCACCTGTTGGGATAATAACACGAGATGACAGCGCCAGTTATAGAGCAGGACGGAGAAGGAATGAGCCCATGACACTCAGACTGAAAGGCAATATCTGGGACAGACAATATAATTGTTGAAAGATAAAGCACACGCTAGTCTGGTCGTTAATTAAATTGGAATATCTAGAGAACTCAATTGTTGTGCTGAAACTCCTAGCAACCTACTTAGGACCTTTAGAAAAGGGTAACTAAGAGTTTAAAAAGAGCTGGATGTTTGCAGATCGAGCATTATACAGTTTGCTTTATTTTCTGGTGCATTCTCTGGCAGGGTTAGTGTCTGGGGTAATATGGGAGCTTACCTTTCTTAGAAGGTCACACAATTCTGGTATAGTCACAATTCCATAAATTAAATGGCATCTAATCCTTTTAACAAAATCGACTTTTATTGATAAGTATTAAAGTTCTAATTGTGATACCATTAATACCATTAAACTGTACCACCAATGCTGCCAGATGCAAAATATAAAAGAAGTAACACGTGATGTTTAGTCATGAAACTTTCTCTCTCCTGGCAGCATTTGTGCTGTCATTTTTGATACAGTTTGTATGTATATTTGTCCTGAGTTTAATATTCATCCACATAATAAGATTTTATTAAAAGGCCAGCCGTTGGCTGCACAAGGTGCTTGTATAAACTTAACAGCCACCTTACTACACATTACTTAGTTATTTCCATGACTGGGAATGTGGAGAATTCCTTTTCCTACTCAGCATAGTTTCAGCATTAAAGGGCAGTTGCTGATTGGATGCCTTTTTCATGATCTAAGAATACCTATGCAAACCAATGCATGAAAGAAAATGGTCCATGTGAAATCACCAATGCAATATACTGTAACTGCATATTTTAGAATAGGCATTCACAAATAAATGTATGTATACATCACATACTTTAGGAATTTACCCTCTATGTATCCTTGAAAGTTATGTACATTAGAATTAAAAGGCAACTGAACCCCCAAATTATCCCTTTTCCCCCTAAATTGCATGGGAGCAAGAATCCCTACCTTCCATTTTGCTGTCATTAGAATTGGGCAAGGGCAAGTTCACCCATCAAATGAAACACATTTTATAGGTAAATCACCACCCAAAGTCAAAAATAGTTAGAAAGCTGATGGATGCAACACCTGCTATACTGCCCAGTGTTAGAGAATATTGTTGCAGGGAGGCCAGGTTAGCACTGGCAGTTAAACTTGTTATTACCTTTTAGCAATATCAGAGGTTAATATGTTAAGTTCATGTTTGTGTTTAGTGATCCTTTAAATCTGGTTCATGTTTCTTTGTGTTATGGTTGTCTGGGCCTTAAGTCTGGACTTTTTTTTAGGGCCCTCAGATTCCCTAGGTAAGATGTCCTACAAAACTCTCTGGTGGAACCTGGGGGGTTAAAGAGGGGAGCAAGTTTGGGTATCTTCCAAACATTTGGGCCCATTTAGACCCTGCTGTACTGCTCTTGTATCATTTTTACTTTCTATGTTTGTGGATTTCTATAGATCAAAGGAACAGCTTGGTCCCCATTAATGATATGATTATAATACAACAAGATATTATATACATATTGGGATAGGGCCCTACACTGATGGTTTGGTTTTATTACTACATGTTCCAAAAATAACATTTTATATAATTAAATAAATAATAGTTTTAATTAGTAATCTGGTGAAAAGAATCCTCTTCTCTATTGAAACCTGGGTAATTCCGTTTTAGAGGTTTCGGTTTTGTTTATAGACTGATGACAGAGTCTATATTAGATCCTGGAATGTACCCAAATGATCTAACTGGATGCCCCAACCAGAAGCTCTGCTAAAGCTGTTTTTAATTTAGGAGCCATAATCTATTTCAGCTCATTCATTTTATTCCAGTAGAATTTAAATGTAATAATCTTGAATGTAAACATCCTTTAAACTGAAAAAGGCAACACATATGTGAAACACAGCCCCCTCTCTAATACAACTCAAGGCTTTAATCCTTCACTTACACCACCTAAACTAACCAAGTCTAGATCAATTCTTCCTAATCCTCTATCCTTCACTTATTGGATCTAATCCTCCACTTTCAGATTACTTGTATACAGTAAGTAGGAAGGAAGGGGACACAAGTGTTTGTCACTGGGGAAACAAGTGTTTATCAAAACAACCATTGCCCCCTTAAAATCTCTGGAGCTGCAAGCAGGACCTGCCAGATAAACGTCTACGCTTTGATATATATATATGTACCTACATACAATAGAATTAGGGTTACCTGTAGCATGTAGATTTCATACATGTTCTGGTCTTAAAGTCAAAAGTGACAACCCTAAATAGAAGGACTGTTGGAGCACACGTCAATGTCTATGGATAGGTCACAATGTAGATGAGCTAATGCCGTCAGCCTCACAACCTAAACCGAAAATTTCCGTTAGATTGTTACAGGCGCCCTGATAATGATCGTGTGCGTCTATGGCCTGAAAGGGCTATTGTTTTGTATAAAGTATATACAGAACGATTGTTCCTTTGTGTTGCAAACTCATGACCCGATTTCATCAGAATCGGAATGTGATTTTCTGACCGTGGTCGGGGCACCTTTAGGCTAAATTACTGTTCATTTTTGCGGAAGTGCTACTGATCTGGTCAATCATTTATACAAACAAAGTATAATCCAATGTGCAAGTATGAGAAATGCAAACGTTTGTGTAAATAATTTATCACATTTCATTCATGATCACAGTAATGTATACTAAAACCCCCTTGTTTATATTGTATGCTCGTGTGCAGATAATGTGATATTGTATGGGTCCTAGGAATGTGGACTGATTATCTTTTCTCCCTATAAATATAAATATAAGCAAAGTATGTCCATTGGTGACCAGTGGGAATTATTTGTGTGTATATTTGGCTGTGTGTGGATACAATGGATATAAAAACGTTACACACCTTACAAAATGGCAGGGTTTTGTTTTATAATATATAAAAAGAAAGGCGAATCCTATAAGAACTTTTTCTACCTTTATTGTTAAATAAAGTGCATTTGTGTGCACAGTATTACTGAATTTGGACCCTCTTATAGTTGCTATAAAATTCTGCTTGTGGGCAAAGTTTAGTTTGGCCAAAGTAGAGTTGATCCAGGGAAATTTCCGATTGCCACTTGGAGTCAGGAAGGATTTTTTTTCCCCTTCATCAATTTGGTGTTTTTTTCACCTTCCTCTGGATCAACAGTTAGGCAGGAAATGAGGATGTTGCTAGATGGGTTGGATGGACGTATGTCTTTATTCAACCTCAAATACTATACTATACAATACAAAATTGATATCTGCGTACACAGCTAATAAAAAAATCAAAAAGAACAATGGTCAGAAACTGAATTTTTATTAACTGGGAAGGACGGCCACCTAATGATAAGAAGACACTACAGAATTAGGGATTATTTAAAGCTATCTGCTAGTTAGGTGTTATGTTAGTAGCACAACTACGGTCCATATTCTACAGTTATCTACTGAGGGACGGGATTTTATATTGTGTCATCTCTAACTCCCCCCCCTTCACCTTCCTTTTCCTCTGTCTTTTTACTGTTATGTTCTTTAATCTTTACTTCTTTGCAGATGTGCCACTTTTGCTGAACTGATGATTATTTTTATTGTCTAGAAAATGACAGAATCCATTCAATCCTTGAAGTAAAACATATTATGAAGAATTTGTGCAGATTATTTAGTCTTTTCTGTGTCTTGTCTCTAGTATCTCTTTAGGTTTTTTTATATGCCTTGCAGTCTGATAGCAGGACAGCTGTTAATTTAAATTTCCTTCAGGTATATTTTCTATGTTATTCACTCCATCTTGTGTACGGGTCACTGATCTCACCTTTCTCCCTATTTAACTGCAATCCCTTCTTGCTTCTCAGTGGCATTCTGTGTGTCTAATTTCCATTTTTATTGCACACATTGTGCACTCTGTGGCATATTTATAACTCAGTCAAAGCTGAAAAAATAACAGTGAACAGAGTAGCCATCTTTCTAAAAACCCCACTCTTATAAATATGCCCTTATGTGACATAAGAGATACCTTACCCAGCATTGACACTTCCTCTACGTAGTCAACATTACAAACTGGACCATGGCAGGTGTATTTCAACTCGATGTACTTGGTTTATACTAACACACAAGTGATGAATGGCAACCAGAAAAGAGATTTGATTTTTATATTCCCTGTTCCAGTTATAGTAATAAAAAAATAACCTGTAAATTGCAACATTTAACCAGAATTCTCAACATTCTCGTGTTCTGGGCTTTGTGGGCTAGAACCTCCCATCTTCCCTCTTTCTGTTAATTGAAAGATCAATCAAGGCCAAGTGTAGGTGTTGGGAGATGATCAACTTACACTTTCAGTCATCATCTATCATTTTGTGTAATGACACCAGGAAATGCTGTAATGTGGGAGTTGGTGACAGTGTGAAATTGTTTAAAGTGGGTTTGAATTTGTAGGTTCAGTTTCTGCAGTGTGTCTCTACTTTTCTTCATGTATTCATTATGCAAAAACTTTTTCAACCAGTCACCTTCTGCATTATAAGCAATCCGTATGACTGATTGTCATGGCCATGCATGGCTCTGGGACAAAGAGAATTCCTTTTGATCTACAGGAAGTAAATATTCCTATTGGTGGAGCATCCCCTGGCTCTTCGGCCCAGGGATGGTGTCAGAACGAAGCTGCAGGTTTGTATTAACCCTTTAGTTTCCCATGATATGTAAAAATACTGACCTAAACCTCCTGTAAACTAAATATTTTTTGCATTTTTGGCAATGCTAATATAATTCTAGATTTAATTAACCATCTACTTTCTGATCCTGAAGAAGATGGTTTTACATTTCATAATCTCCTGCAGTTTTGCTAAATATGTTTTGCCAGAATACTTGTATGTAATTTTATACAGCAGGAACACACCATCATATGTAATAGAGGGACATTTCTATCACCTTTAACTTTAAATTGTGAAACTTAATCATGCAAAATGGAAAGCGGTCACTTCAGAACAGCGTGCAACTCTTCGTGCGCGTTTGTGGCAGGAAATAGTAATAACGCTGTAAAGGCAAATAGCGAGCGACATATAGATAAAGAGAAAAGGCTGGAGCTCATGACATATTTTGTTTATGAACGAGTTAAGAAGATGCAAAACCTGGTGCTTTATTAATCGGTTATGTGGATTTCTTGGTATTCCAGCTGATTGGAGCGTTTTACACCCCTTAAGATTTTGAGTCAAAGAGGTTGTGAGATTGTGGGAAAATGTCTCTCAGTGAACAACTTCAGGCACATCACTCTACTCTGAGCTGGTACAGCAATAAACCAAACCCAGAACCAAAGTCTATCTACAAAATTTATTTTTTTTTACAAATAATAAAATACTTTTACATTTATTACATTATTTAAAGGGTAACTGTGGTCCCCATACAAGTGTATTTACCATACCAAAGAAGACTGGGATGATTACTCTAGCTTCTCTGGATTTTAAAGGGCATGTCCACCCTTAAAACAAAACACTGGTGACTTGTTAGTAATCTGCCCACAACCCCAACTGCTATTTTTCCCAGTTTATTACATGTATTTGTAACCAGATATTAAATGATACAGTTTGTTCCTTTCTGCCAAAGGTATCTGCCTCCTCCTTCTGCTTTTTATATGCTTGAGCATGTGCAGAGGACGTAGCAGGTGAAACAGCAGTCAAAATTATTGGTTGTCAGCTGTCATAGCCTTGATTGACTGCATGGAGGGAGGAGCCAGCTTACTTTAGCAGAATGTGGGCAATAATTATCTTTAAATATTTAGTTAGTAATGCAGGTAATAAAGTGCTAAATATATCAGTTGGGGTTGGGGGCAGGTAACTGACAATTGACATGTTTTTTGTTTTAAGTGTGAACATTTCCTTTAAGTTATAGGCTTGTAAAGTTACAATTTTTGGCTGTCCTGACTGTCTGAGTCTGTGACAGTCCATCTATAACAGAAGGGTGGCACTCCCTGGCATTAGCTTATGCCGTATCGTTTACTGCGGTGCTCCCTCTCCAGATACCTGGCAGTGTCTCAACAATCTACGCAAAACAATAAAAGAAAGGAGTGAGCACACACTGAACAAACCAACGTGCAGGGCACTTAGCCCATTTATTTTACCAGAGTGAACAACGTTTGGGGGGATCCTCCTTCATTATCTGGTTCAGCCAGTAAATCCGGCTGATTGTTTTTAGTAAGGCCATGACAAAATTTAAATTAGACTAGGGAAAATATATTTACTTCTAAAATTTAAAGGCTTACTCCTTCCTGTCTTATGGCACAAGTGCCTGCAGGTACGTGGTGCTGCACCAATGAACAACTAAGATACAAAATGTCAGCATTTGTTCTACACTAAGCTTGCGCAGTACTTACAAAGCCCAACAGGTGGCAAAGCATTAGGTTTATTAGTTATTGTTAGGTTTATTCTGACTATAAAGGTGACTATATATAATACATTCTGCTATTATTTTTTGAACAAGGGAATGTTACTTTTTACATTAATTAATTACGTCGGCTTTAGCTGCATATGCAGTTTGGGACAAACATGATCAAAATCCCAAAACTGGAGACCATTTGAAACATCCATTGCTCAATTTAATTCCATTTCATATTGCCAATAGCTTTGCCCTCTTGTGTTTTAATAATGAATATATTATATAGAACTTTTTTTAACTTGTTCGTTTTAAAATGATCACACCTCTACTATCCCCAGTAAAATTCATATAAATAAAATGTTGTTTTCTTTAAATTCAAATAGACCAGAGTATGTGCTGAGGAAATCTTAGAAATCCCCACATTATTTTCCAATGAATGCAATTTTTTGTAATGCATTGCAGTGTTTAAGGCACTTAGACATCTTGGATTTAAACAATGTAACAATAGCATTTAAACGGTCTCATTGTGATGAGTGGATATATATATATATTTACCAAGTTTACCAATGGAAGCAATTTGTTAGCGTTACCATGAGATTCCTGCATTTGTCAAAAAAGCTTTTATGTTAACAGTAGGGTCCACTCCAAGATCATCACAAAAGATGAGGATTTGAGCCACTTATATGAAGCACAGGTTGTTAATATATTAGAAAGCTTTGTAGGACTTAATCCCTCATGTACAAACAGACCCACATTAAAACCGTTGGAATGTGTTAGGATCACTAGTACACATAACAACCTGCAATCCTCCACACAGCAGATTTTGTATTGAGATGCCACTTGGCTAAAGCAATACGTAGTTTTGAAAGGAATTTGGTCTTTACTAATTATTTAAAGGGTATGTCCACCCTTAAATCTAATTCTTAATATAGCCTTCCCCTTGGTCCCCCAGCCCCAACCGCATCATTATTATCTTTAGAAAGTGCCCCAAACTTTTACTTACCTCCCCTCTTTCCTCCGCCGCGCTCCCTGCCCTCTGCTTGCGAGAAAAAGCAAGCAGGGGGGCGGGACCGGCAGTCGCGTCTGTAATTGGCTGAGCGGCAGCCAATCACGGATGCGGCTGCCAGTCATTCAGTGCAGCGGAGGAAAGAGGAGAGGTAAGTAAGAGTTTGGGGAGCTTTCTAAAAATAAAAATTATGCGGTTGGGGCTGGGGGACCAGGGGGGAAGGCTATAAAATGCTAGGGGGGGAATCCAGAGAGGAGGGAGAGGGGGGGGAGGGAGGGGGAGAAGGCTGCAGTATGCATGGCAAACTTCTCCTGGAGGCCAGGTAGGAGGCAGAGTCCTATATGGACACTGCTCCTCCTGGTGGGCAGTTTTTGGGACTTTGGGGGGGACTACAGGAGAACCCTATGGAGCTGGGATGTGAGGTGAGGATTAAACTACACTACATGGTGGGGCCAGTAGTTGGGGGATTATAGTTTTGGGGGTGGACATGCCCTTTAATTAATTTGCCATTCAGGAGATTATTAACCATTCCCATGAATACGTTTCATGTTCCGGATTCATTGGTTTAATAGCTTATTCTACCTTGAACCATCCATGATTTAACTTGCAGTCAGGAAAGGAACCCTACCTTCTGGGTTGCGCGATGCAGTAAATCTCACTGCATCATGGGAATCCGCTTTGCTGCATCTGTGGTTTCTACCTCATCACTAATATGTAAATCAGCACCTACAAGGCTACAACCCCCCCATCCCAGTAATTTCAATATTTTTATGGAAGTATTTTAATTAATACTCAATTAGGCATCTGTCAACAGGCTTCGGGCATATCAGCCTCTACTTAAGGCAATATATATATTTTTTTGTTTAATCATTTTTATTTAACTTTTGTTTTACTCACAACTTAGCACATGCAATACCAAAGGTGTATAGTGGGCGATAACGATGAGGCCATAATGTGCTGATTATTACTTTATCTTCTGCGCAGGTTTGCCCTTTGGGGAAGGGAACTTGCGCCAATCAGCTGTTAGAACCAGGGAGTTCAGCAATCGCTGCAAGTTCAAAGTTCACACCAATCAAATTCTATTGCACACAGGGAGGTAGGAATAATCTCTCCTCTCCTGGGAATTATGGTTTCCTCTGGCACTCACTTAAAATGATTGGTGTTCCTTTTAAAAGAATAGTATAGTACAAGATTTGAAATTCGAGGCAACAAATTTTGTTTCCTATATTATTTTTTCCCTTTGAATATAAAGCAACCAAACTGAAATTCCATGTAGCTGGGGAAGTAAATACATTCCTCTTTTACTTGCACCCAGTAGGAACATCCATTTACATACTGTGCTTTCCCATTTAATCAATTAATTTAGCCACCAATCAGGAAGATTTTGATATATCTAAGGGGTTTATTTTACTGACTGGGGCCATATTTATAAAGGCATTCATTTCCGATCGGTTTTATGATAATGATCATAAATTACCAATATCTATGATAACGCAATCAATGTAGGAACCCCTATAAAATACCATTGTGGTAGTTTACTACGACCAAACGTTCTCTAATTAACAAATGTTCAGGGTAAATGTATGACCTAGGCCAAACAATAACGTCTGCTGTTGTACATAACCGATAAATTGCGGTCTCTCTAAATTGCGATACCGTGCTTTATATAAATATGTCCCATTGGGAACCCCCCATCCACTATAGTTCAAGATCAGTTAAGCGAAAATGCAAACACCATTGTATAAACTGTTGTGTGGTCCCCTCTCCCATGATAGAAGACAAATGAAAATATTCCCAAACAGTACAAAATGAAATAATGACAGCCAATGGCAAAAGTCAGGACAGCACTTTCTGCGCGTTCGCTATTTTTCGCACCACAAATCCTACATCACTTGTCCTTCACTTAGAATTAAGGTTTGATTTTTTTTTTTCTACCTAAGAGATCTGTAATCCTATGAAGTGTTCCCTTGAGTTCTGCGCTTGAAATATCATTAGTGTATCAAAAAAAAAAAAAAGCAAAAGGAATGTTTTCCAGCTCTGTGAGAAGCTAATGAGCACAACAATCTATTTTTGTTTACTAATTATCCCTAAATTGCCTCTAGAAATGTCACTTTCCCAACAACAGATACGTGTTTAGGTCAATATTAGTCATGGGTTTTCTGCACAAAGGCAACAAATCCACGACAGACTAACACCCACAGAAAATGTGTTTAGCTCACATTTCACATTTATTGGATTTTTTCCAGATACATAAATGCTTTGCTGGGTTCAGCCTTTACAAGAGTCAGTACACATAGACTAATAATGCTTTGGCTGCTTAAACTTTAATTGTATGGTAATGGATTATGCCATTAGGAAGTGATATCACTGTTAATTCCATATATACTATTATTTACACTGTGCTGAGATATATTTACCAACATTAAGCCTTGGAACCTAGCATTTCAGGTTATTTGAACTCTCCATGTCCTAAATAATGTCGTTAATTATACCTGTGCCTTACAAAATGCAAAAGAAGAGTGAGGTATAGGCTTATAATCCTCTGTGACTGACACAGTAGTCTTTAAAATCAACAAATTAGGGAAACATAATTAAGTTTAATATGTTATACTTATGCAAGACCCAGTTAATTTGTTTTTTCCTGCATAATGAATATTTTGATTTACAGTATCCAATGAAAAATACTTTGAGACGTACCACAGATAATTGCCGTACTATTTGAGTCATGTGGTAAGTCACGTCCAATAAAAGTCCCTCCAGCAGAATAACAATAGGCATACAGTGAAAATGGCTTCTCAAGGCTCCGTAATTTAATGTAAACTTTTTTGGCTACAGTTAATATTATGGCAACATCTGGAGACCAGGGGCATGTACAGTTCCCCCTCTATATTCTTCTGACCTCTTGATCTAATAAATAATAGGGACAATATTTTTTTGTTCAATACTAGGGTCTAGACCAGTGTTTCTCAACCTTTTTATACTTTATATATTTTGTTTTATTTTTTTAGGTTTCAAGGGAACCTTTATATAAAAAAATTATATATTATTATTCTTAGCTTTTTAATTTTTTTCATTGATTCATCAAAATAAATAACTCATACAAATATAACAAATCTGTTACGCTCTGATTAAATCTTCAGATTCAGATACTCCAATACATTACTACTTGCTTCACCAATTAACAAGCCCCTGTTTGCCAGGAGGCTAGAAGCACCACGCTGGACATGGTTGCCCCCTGGACTTAAAAGCGCAAGGGAACTTTGCTGAGGCCAGGGATACTTGAGAAAACCTTGAGTGCAACAGATGGAAAGGGCACTTTTCACTTCCGAGCTAGACAAGCGTGGTACAGAACCAAAAAACAAAACCTTAGTTAGGGTCAGTGGTCACAGCATGGGTATCAGTCAGTGGAGCATAGTACAGGAGGATTAAAAGAAGAGTAGTCAAGGCAAGCAGGAGTCAGGACAGGCAGAGATCAGCAACCAGGTAATCTAACGATACAGAACACACCACTAGTAAGGGATATATATAGAAAATTATTGTAGTGCCGTATTAGTATAATATATAGATATTTAAAAGTAAGAATACTGTGATACTTTTATTTGACAAGCTTTTAAGGGCTATACCCCCTTAATCAGGTCAGAGCAGTACTGATTTTGACATAGGTTTAAAAGAAAGTAAAAAGCCAATTCCCCCACATGGTGCAGTAGTACCTGGCGTATTATCTCCATGGTCTGTGTGTAGTTTCCTTCTAACTAGAGATGTTCGAAACTGTTGAGTTTCATTCCGTTTTCGAATTATCGAATTTGATTTGAAAACGGACCCTTAGAAGTCTATGGGAGAACATTTTTTAAAAGTTTCTGTCCATTTTGAGGGACAAATAGTAATAGTAGGTTACTGTAAATGACACAGAGACCTGGGGAATGGTCTGGGGAACCCGTAAATATAAGCAAAACTTATTTTAAAGCTATCTTTCCTCAACATCGCCTGTTTTCGAGCTTCCGCATTCCATTTTCAAGAGCTACCGAAATCGAGCATTACTTTCGAGGATTAGATTTTTCAATAATCCTCTTCTTTCGAGTTTTGATAATCCCCTACTTTCGATTTTTGATTTTCTATAATCCTCTACTTTTAATTTTCGATAATCCTCTACTTTGGATTTTCGATAATCCTCTACTTTTGATTTTCAAAAATCCTCTACTTTAGATTTTTCGATAATCCTCTACTTCTACTAAAAATCCGGTTTCCGTGACAAACTGGGTTCTATTCAAACCCACATTACATCTCTACTTCTAACCAGTTTTTGCTGTAGGTTTGGTGGCTGTCTGAATGCAAGGAAAGGAGGTTCTGGATTTTTTTTTTTAAATGTTTCATCCTCATTTATCAATAACTGTAGTTCTTTTATTATTAGGAGATAAGTAAGTTAAATGAAGATAAGTAAGGTATAAGCACAAACTATATCAAGCAATTAGACCAGGGGAATAAAGAACTTAAAGGGGAACTGTGGTCTCCAAACAAATTAAGCTTAAATGAAAGGCCAGTTTTCTACCTTTAAAATGAGCCATCAAACACCTCTCTATGTGCTCCATAGCCCAATATATACAGAAATGACTGACCAGAAAGTTAATGGCTGGGAGGCTGACATGTGACATTCCTAAGGCTTCTTCTGCACAGTGCCGCTGGCGAGCACATCCTCAGACTCACTTAGTGTGTGAGGGAGACAGGAAGTCCCTCCTCCTCTCTGCTGTGTGAAGTCCTGACAGAGACGGTAAGGGAATCTACAGCCCTTCTCTTTCACTGTGTGAAAACAGCCTTTTCAGGCAGAGTTCTCACTCTGCCTGAAAAGGCTGCTTCCACAGAATTGTCTGTGTGTGTGTGGGGGGGGTGTCTGAGTAACTCACGGCACCCGTGAGTGGGCGGGACTTAGGCACCCATGAGTGGGTGGGGCTTAGGCACCCGTGAGTGGGCAGGGCTTAGCCACCCGTGAGTGGACGGGGCTTAGGCGGAGCCACATGGGGCTGTAAGATAATGGGCCATGGGGAGCATGCAACTGGAGGGACCATGGGGTCCATGAGTGGGAGGGACCAGGGGGGCTGCAACGGGGGAGGAGGAGACACAGGACCGATTGACTGACAGTTTCAGAACAGGAAGTGCAGGAGACCTGGTGATGCCGCTGCCATATCACACACAAAAATCTAAATATCTTCAAAACTATGCAAAATAAACAATGGAAATAAATTGCAAAAATTCTCAGGGGAGCAATTCATTTTTGGAGTCATTTTTGGACCACAGTTCCCCTTTAAAAGGATGGCGAGAACAGAGGCAAAGACATGAAGGGAGCAGATAGGCTTGGGCTCAATTACAGAGCAGGAAGGCATGGGTCAATACCACAGCTCCCTCTCTTCCCTCCATTTGCGTGCACATGCCACACGCATTTACCTCGAAGCACAATGGAGGAAAAATGCTGCGGGAATGGGACCCAGGTAAGGGAATACTACAAGATCAATAAATAGAAACTATAAATAGATGTGTATTTTTTAAAATATTACTCAACGTTTGATATATACAATTCCTGTCTTTAGCACTGGCAGGAATCCCTACCAACCTAGACTGATATTGATTACTGATAGTTTTTATATTGATCATTATTAAAACATCTCATAGGATGGTAATTACAAAAGATTGATATTAGAAAATTATTATTTTACAGCACGCACATTAAAAATAATGCTAATTGTTATTGGTATTTTAATTTGAATTTATGCCACACTTGCAAAATACTGCCACATTAGTAAATTACAGTAATCTGGGATTGCGTTAAAAGATCAATACAGTAATTTATCAATATTGCTGTGCTGTGATATTATCAACTACTAATTTGTTGTTATTTTTGATTCTGTGTTAATGACATAGTTACATAGTATTGGAGGTTGAATAAATACTTTACGTCCATCTAGTCCAACCTTTATACACTACCTGAAATGGGAGAAAAATTCCTTTCTGACTCCAAATAGCAATCAGAACAAAAGGGAGAAAGAAAACCTGTGGCACTCAAAATGTAATGTATAATATAAAAACCCTTTATTAATACTTGTTCATGGGCCAGAAAATATATAAAATCACTTAAAAACACAAAGTTCTAACAATCCCTCAGTCACATAGTAATATATATATAAGTAAATGTAATACAAGATATAATAATGTATCTAATAAATATATATAAATGGAAACCCCGCAGAATACAAAGTCCTAGTAATGCACAGTACTGTTGCACACCTATATAGAGCAGTAAGCAGATAGATAATGTCAACAAGTAATAATGTACATCTAAATTTAGACTACATAGTGTATGGTATACTCATCTATCCAATCAAACACAAATAAGGCAAGACATCCTGCAGAGACAGGGCAGCAGTGGCAAGACACATAGGCACCAGGGTATCGAAATGGAGGACTGAGGGACAGAGCCCGCCAGACACGTTTCGCTCTAGTGAATAGAGCTTTCTCAATGGCGTGAGAATAGCAATCAGAAAGGATCCCTGGATCAACATGAACTAAGGGGCATATTTATAAATGATCACTATTTTGGCCATTTCACTATCGCAGGACATCGCAATGACAAAGAGCGCTATTTTTGTCATATTTATAAAAAGACTGTTTTTCGCTGAAAAGTAACACTGTGGCGACGTGTGATGGTAATTTCACCTTATTCATTGCAGCAAAATTTCTCTCTAGCGTCAGCCAATACCAGACCAGAGAAGGTGAAATTTCAGAGCTATTTTTGTCATTTTTTTTATAGGTGAAATTTCTCCTTTTTGACCCTTTTCTGCCTTTTGTTGCATTTTTTGCAGTTTTACCAGAATTTTCACGAAACATCATTACTTACTGGAATGTTCCATTAACATGACTATTCCTTACACAGCACTATGGTATGTTCCCATTTTAATGGAACTGGTTAGATAATTAGCTGCAGTTTGCTGAAAATAAGCAATACTACAAAATGTCCTATTAATAAAAAAGAGAAAATTTGCCTGGGTGAGTTTTACACTATTTATCATATTTTTTGCTGAAAACAACACCATGTGTTAGGCTATTTTTGAGCTCCACACCCACATTGATTTATAAAGTGATTATTTATCCATGCAAGTGCACCCTGTACAATGGGAATACCCCAATTAACCCAATCTTTTACATGTTTAGAAAACAGCGTACTAGTGTTTTACATTTACCAAAATACTTACGTGTTAGGGAAATAATTCAGTAATAGAAAGAGAAAGCAAAATACATTTGCCTATTTTCTTTATTTGGAGTCTTTGGTTGCCCTTATAACATCCCCTAAACACCAAAGTTAAGTAAAGTGACTTTTTAGTCACTTTTTATAGTTTTTAACATAATGTTTCAGACTTTTGTAGACTTCTGACAATAAAAGCAAAAAGATAGTTAATTGACTAAAATGTTTATTTTCTTTCTTTTTTTTTTTAATCTATCCTCCTCATGCAAAGGAAGAAATGTTATATTTTGTTAAAAAGTTAATTTACACATTTTATATATTTATATATAAATATATACGGCACAACAATGGTTTTGGTGAATTCAGTAAGAGCTATTCTGGTGATGGAGAATTCAACTAAATTGCCTGTTTAGTAACAATTTCTCCACCAATAGATTATATAGACTAAATTACTCTAAAAGGACATTACTGTCCTCAAAGTACACTAAGCAGGGCACAAGTACTGTTAAACAGCCAAATATGAATTTATTCAATCACCCATCACGTGCAAATATGCAGGATTAAATACCTAAAATGTCCAAATACAAGAAAATATATAACATACAGATACAAACCACGGGGCTCCCCGTGCACTAAAATCACAAATGCAGTGACCTGGAATCCCCCTCCCAAACACCACCTTCTATGCCGACTTTAGCCTATCTGTGGTGCTGTAATGCTGAAAATTCAAAAACCGATAGTTCAAGAACCTTGTTTGAGCTTGAATATAAGTTTACATACTCACATCCCCGGGTTACGGCAGTGCTGACCGGGGCTTCCTCGCTGATGGGCGTTCTCAGTCCGCTCTCACTTCACCTCCTCTATCGCGTTCCATCTCCACCCACTTGATTGTTCCAGGTTGTCTTCACCCGTCCGCACTGCCTGTCCTGCACAGGGGTTCAGTTTTAGTTCAGTCACTCCTCCTTATTGGCCATACACTACCATACACCTACACGCATTTCTCCCTCATGGTTTCCCTACCGGGCTTCCTCAGGGTGTTACGTCACTGCCTCTCTTCCGTCCTTTTAAGCATACCCCTTAAAGATACACTGTAGCTGTTATGTAAATTTGTATCTATCCTATAGTTAAGAGACCATATCAATTGTATCCATTGTGTATCTCCCCTATACCCTAAAGGTAGCAAGTTCTACACCTGCCATCCATAACATACATAGTAACATAAATAGTATAATAAATTTTATCAATCACATTTGGACTGGGATTTAACAGACTACCTACATTGATACATACCCTTACCCTATATTCCATCTTACTGGGTGAGAGAATTGATCACCTGCCAAACCCAGCAGGTAATATATTTGGTTACCTGCAAGTGTGGGTCCAGCTACATTGGAAAAACACGCAGGAAGTTGTGCGTACGAATTGGGGAACAGCACTATGGTATGTTCCCATTTTAATGGAACTGGTTAGATAATTAGCTGCAGTTTGCTGAAAATAAGCAATACTACAAAATGTCCTATTAATAAAAAAGAGAAAATTTGCCTGGGTGAGTTTTACACTATTTATCATATTTTTTGCTGAAAACAACACCATGTGTTAGGCTATTTTTAAATAACAAAGATAGATATTCAGTGTGTATTAAGCAATTTGATACTACTTTAAAAATCCACCAGGGAGTGTTACCTATTTACCATCATTTGTGCAGAATTTAACTTTTTGCCAAATTTTCAGCATTATTAGTGCAACTTCTTGCTACATAATTTTCACCTTTAATAAAAATTAGCTTTTTTAATAAATTGTAAGAAAAGGTGAAAGTTTAAAAAACTGTAGAAAAGTCTGGTGGCAAAAAAAAAGCAAAAATAATGCCCCTTTATAAATATGTCCCTTAAGGTTCGTACACATGTGTGATCGCGGGTGCTGACCCGTGACACACGATGTGTACAAACGGCTGTTTCGTACAATAATCGGCCCGTGTATGGGCCCTTTTTTCATCTAACATGCCCGCTCGTTCGGAGACCTGCCTGGCAGATCAGGCAACGATCCCCGAACGATCGCCTGCTTCGGCTGATAAATTGCCCATACACGGGCCGATTATTGGCCGAAACAGCCGTTCGTACACATCGTACATCACAGGTCGGCACCCGCGATCACTCACGTGTACAAACCTTTAGACCCCTATTTGACTTTATTGGTAAATAAAGAAAACAAGTACATAAAAAAAAGCTAAAACCTTGCAAAATCTTAGATCGTATTACAGTAAATGCTGGAAAATAGTCTAACACCCCCCATGGTGCTTATTAGTATTGAGAAACTCCACAATGTACTAACACTTCCATGGACCCATTGGCAGGCTAAATAAATGGCCACTTATTAATTTTCGCCATTCTCACACTGAATAAAAGATTGATATCATAAATGACCAGAGAAAGCTTCCCACCCCATAGTCTAATAGCCCTATGTGCCCACAACTCGAATGATATGTAAATATGATTAAAGGTACCTCTACATGGGCTCAACTTTTTGAGTGATTTCGATATTCTGATCAGATCGTATGAAAATTTGAAACCCGCTTTTCGTTTTTCCGATTTATAGAAAAAACGAAGATCAGGCAAGGTGGAAAATTTTCCATCAGACCCATCTTCTGTCTCTCGGCAGGGTTCAAGCTAAAATCGGCAGAAAGATCTAGGGCTCAAGGTAGGGAACATAGAGCAGTTCTTCTGATCGGATTTACAATCGTTGCACTTGATCATATATCCGATTGGAAGAAAATATGCATGTGTAGAGGGAGCTTAAGAGGTTTAGCCTGAATGCACAGGGACACTATCCTGTTAGTGGAACAGAGCTGCAGTAAAACCTCCCTCCCTCCATATTTCCTTATGCAGTTCCCTTAGGCCGGGATTTACCAATCCAATTGACCTGATCACCTCGCCAGAAATATCTGCTGGTAGCCTAAAACAGGACTGTCCAAGGAAAAAAGAGACTCCTGGGAGGTTATGGCTCGTTCGGGGAAGACCGAAAATTTCCATCAGACGAGCTAGACTGCCTATAGAGGAGTCTGCCATGGCCGAGGGAAACGCACAGTCCCAAGCATTCTCCCTATGATGTTCATAGGCAGAACGCTCGGGACTGTGTGTATGCAGATCTTTGAAAGATGGCAGACAGGATCTTGCAGATCCTGTCTGTCATCTTTCACTAATCTGTAGTGTATGTACCTAGCTTTAGACCAGTTATAATTTATCATCTGATCGGTTGAGGCAAATCAACAGCTCATGCTAATGCATTCACCTCTTGGTGCTACAGTTTCTATTTGGGTGGCCTTGAGTTAAATGTCATCATATGTCATGAAAATTTCCCCCCAACAGGTTATATGGGGTAGACCTGACTGTAGATTACTACTCCCCCTTGAAGCACCCACCTTAGGAGGCATGTGAACCTTAAAGGGTATGTACACTGTAAATACAACTCAGTATTAATAGATAGCTTAGGCTTTAAATGTTAAGTGTATTTTTTTTGTTCTAGGACCCTCCTTTAGGGTTTCTTTCTTCCTCCTTCTGTCATCTCCCATGTTGAGCTCCCCACCCACATTGATTTATAAAGTGATTATTTATCCATGCAAGTGCACCCTGTACAATGGGAATACCCCAATTAACCCAATCTTTTACATGTTTAGAAAACAGCGTACTAGTGTTTTACATTTACCAAAATACTTACGTGTTAGGGAAATAATTCAGTAATAAAATACATTTGCCTATTTTCTTTATTTGGAGTCTTTGGTTGCCCTTTAAACATCCCCTAAACACCAAAGTTAAGTAAAGTGACTTTTAAGTCACTTTTTATAGTTTTTAACATAATGTTTCAGACTTTTGTAGACTTCTGACAATAAAAGCAAAAAGATAGTTAATTGACTAAAATGTTTATTTTCTTTCTTTTTTTTTTTAATCTATCCTCCTCATGCAAAGGAAGAAATGTTATATTTTGTTAAAAAGTTAATTTACACATTTTATATATTTATATATAAATATATACGGCACAACAATGGTTTTGGGTGAATTCAGTAAGAGCTATTCTGGTTGGATGAGAATTCAACTAAATTGCCTGTTTAGTAACAATTTTCTCCACCAATAAGATATAATATAGACTAAATTACTCTAAACGGACATTACTGTCCTCAAAGTACACTACGCAGGGCACAAGCACTGTTAAACAGCCAATATATGAATTTATTCAATCACCATATGCAATACACCGTGCAAATATGCAGTATAAATACCTAAAATGTCCAAATACAAGAAAATATATATACATACAGATACAAACCACGGGGCGTCCCCCGTGCACTAAAATCACAAATGCAGTGACCTGCATTTGTGGACGGAAGAGAGGCAGTGACGTAACACCCTGAGGAAGCCCGGTAGGGAAACCATGAGGGAGAAACGCGTAATGGTGTATGGTAGTGTATGGCCGATAGGAGAGACTGAACTAAAACTGAACCCCTGAATGGGACAGGCAGTGCGGACGGGTGAAGACAACCTGGAAGAATCAAGTGGGTGGAGACGGAACGCGATAGAGGAGGTGAAGTGAGAGCGGACTGAGAACGCCCATCAGCGAGGAAGCCCCGGTCAGCACTGCCGTAAACCCGGGGGGATGTGAGTAGTGAAACTTATATTCAAGCTCAAACAAGGTTCTTGAACTATTGGTGTTTGAATTTTCAGCATTACAGCGGACCACAGGATAGGCTAAAGTCGGCATAGAAGCGGTAGTGTTGGGAGGGGGATTCCAGGTCACTGCATTTGTGATTTTAGTGCACGGGGGACGCCCCGTGGTTTGTATCTGTATTTATATATATTTTCTTGTATTTGGACATTTTAGGTATTTATACTGCATATTTGCACGGTGTATTGCATATGGTGATTGAATAAATTCATATATTGGCTGTTTAACAGTGCTTGTGCCCTGCGTAGTGTACTTTGAGGACAGTAATGTCCGTTTAGAGTAATTTGGATTTAGTATTTACACTAGGAGCACCACCTTACATGGGTGACGCACAACAGCATTAATAAGCAGCTGTGCTCTTCGGATACCCTTGTAAATTTACTGAATATAATATAAACTGCCTGAAGGAGGGGACACTGAACAGCCAATGAAAATGGTTCTGGCCCCGAAAATGTAATGATTGGGGAATGATCTCTATATAAGGCAGCTCACATAGCCCAATTCATAAGAATAAAGTTTGAACTTGTAAGAAACTGCCCATTCCTTTAAAATAAACTCTGTCCTTATAGACTCATTTCTTTGGGAATCACTCAGTAAAATGTTTTGACCCCTTTATGAAAGGTGATGAGAGATCTCTACATAATGTTTAGGGTCTTCTTTACAGCCAATATAATATCCTTTACTAGCAGTTATCCTCCAGGATCTTGGCATAAGGCATTGGAACATTGTCACTGGTGACACTTACAACTGTAGAGTCCAGGAAATTGAAAAACAGATATTTTATACTTCGAATTTATAGAACATTCTGTAGATATAGATTGGATTCTTGGTTCTCCGGTAAATGTCCTAGATCCACAGACTAAAAACCTGTAATGTGGTTAATCTTAGTTAACAAAAAGAAATCACTACGTTCACCTTAATGTAGATATAGTTTAGCTTGGTTGCAACTGTATAAATAACACCCAGCCACTCTATCATACAGCCTATGCAGAATTCAGTACTATGAAAGTATTCATAGTGCTGTTGAATTCCCAGAGCAGGTCTTGTCTGGATGAGGAGAGGAACAGTATGTGCCAGACCAGAACAAGGCTTGTAATCCAATCAGTATTATGCATTTTAGGGAAAAGAGGTAAGTAGCTATAATGATCTCGGATTGGGGGGTGGGTAAGGTTGTATAGATTTTTGATCTGGGGTAGATATGCCCTTTATTCCTCTTATTAATATAGTTGTCCTTCTCTTAACTATTTCTATTTCCATGATGTCCCTTTTATATTGGGGGTTCCAAAATTGCACTGCATATTCCAAATGAGGATTTACAAGACAACATCTTGCTAGCTCTAGCCGTTGCTGTGTGCCCCTTTTTGCTATAGTTTCCTATTACAATCCCCCAAATCTTTTTGTAACAGAGTTTCACTTTGCACAGAGCCATTTATAGTGTAGGCAGCACATGGATTATTAAATCCCAAATGCATCACCGACATTTATAAACATTAAATCCCATTTGCAATTGCACATCATTTGAAAGTTCCAATAATCTGCATAGTTTTGTGTTATTAGAGACCTTGCTCTCAGTACCCATTTCTGAGATATTTATAAACAGATTAAATATAGACGTGGCCCCAGACAGAACCAGAAACCCAGTTAGAACTTTAGTAAACAGCTGTACCAATCAGTAAGGTACAACCCATCCTACAAAAAATCTGTAGCCGACAGAAAAGTCAGCCCTGTTCTCTAAAAACACCTATCCCCATCTCCTTACACCAACCATTAGCCACACATTAATACTCCTAAGCGCTGCTTGTGAAGGTTCTCATTCATCCAGGTCATGGTATATCTGTTGTATTCAATTAGATCAACTGGACTTGATGTTTAGTTCTTGAAGACGTTTCGCTAGACATCCGACTGGCTTTCTCAATTCAAATGAAACTTGTACAAGAATCTTTGGCAATTATGTACCCTGGCCAAAGATTCTTGTACAAGTCATTCTGAATTGAGAAAGCCAGTCGGATGTCTAGCGAAACGTCTTCAAGAACTAAACTTCAAGTCCAGTTGATCTAATAGAATACAACAGATACTCCTAAGCTCTCTTTGCCTCTCTAGTGTAGCACGTAGCTGCAATAGTATTCCTGAAAATACTACCCTGGAAGTCATTACTTTTAACTTGGACTCTCGGAAGTAATTTTTAAGGCTTCCTCCTTTAACTTTCTCAATGGCACCAATGTGAACTAAGACTGTGGGGTCACTCCAAGCCCCACCAAATAATCTGTCAAATCCTAGAACCAGGTAGGCAACACACTGTTGTAGGGCATGTAGGGTCTTGGCAGCAAATAACCCTATCCGCCTTTCTAATAATAGCGTACCTTACCATTTGCCTTGCCTTTCTGGCCCTAAGTTCTCCCTCCCTTGTATTAAAGATGGTTGTCCTCTGGGTGCTCAAGGGATCAGCCTGCTTCATACATTCCACTTGTCCTCCTCTTAACCTAAGATGGCTAATCTGTTGGGATGGACTAGCTGTGAAGAAGCGAATATTCTGTTAGCAAGTAGTTTCCATAGCCCACATATAAAGAAAGCAATCCCTTTGCAAAAACTATACACTTCCTGTTAGGTTTTTATATATTCTCTATTATCACTTAGCCTAATAGCAGCCATTTTGTTCTCTGACTCCATGTTGTCTTATATTATTGTCGTGTTATTGCAGATGTTTTGTTTCCAAATGTTCTGAGCTCAAGGTCTTTCTCCTACATTTTTTATGTCAGCCTGACTCTATCTTCATATTCAAAGGTTTTAGTACGTCATCGGCAGACACTGTGTCTGGCCACGCCCCTTTTTCTCTCTGTGAAAACCCAATGTAACATGTGAATAAACCGAGAAACTGGGTTCTACTGCACCGTGCGTGTTGTGTGATCCATTCTCCCAGCGCTGAAGGTCTCTTAGTGGTCTGACAGGCATCAATAAAAGTCGGGCGTGACTAGAATAGGATATTTATTCTTTCACTTCCTCTGGTGCAAAACTACCTTTCTTTCCCATCCTATCTTCCCCAATTCCACCCTCTTGTTTACTGGCCCCTGCCAGTACTTGCCCCCCCAGGGAGGGTGGCAATGCTGCAAGTTTCCCCTTTAGATTCTGCACCTCAGATACCAAATGGGCAACCCACTCACATCTGACACAAAGCCCCCTTGGAACGGCTGACTTTGAATTACATTAAAATAAAAAAAAAGTGGTTGAAAATGTGAAATTTAGACACTGAAAAGTCAAAAAACATGTTAAAAAAGATCTTTGGGCAAAATGTCACTCTTAAATATTTAGTGCTGGTTGATTCCATCCTCAAAAGAAGGACGCCTCTGTTCATTTGCATTTTAATTCTGAATAAATTAGAACATTTATATATTTGTATGAAATGAAAAGAAAAATTAACCTACTTAAGATTACTTCATTCCCTATGTAACCCCCCCCCCCCCAAAAAAAGCTGAGCTTCTGGGTGTCAAACTTCCAAGGCTAACTGTTTAAAGGGCATGTCCACCCCCAAAACTATCATTTCCCCCACTACTGGCCCCACTCTGTAGTGTAATAAAATCCTTACCTTACATCCCAGCTCCGAAAGGTTTTCCTGTAATGTCCCCGTAAAATCCAAAAAACTGTCCACCAGGAGCCTGGCAGGGAGGGACATTGTTTCCTCCTCTAAGGCTCCCTCTCAGAGGTTTTTGGCTTGCTCAGAGCCGAACTCCCCCCCCCCCCCTCCCTCTCCTTTTATTCTCCTCCCCCCTAGTAATCCTTTGTATTATGAGGCTTCCTCCCCCAGCCCCAACTGCATTATTATTATTTTCAGAAAGTCCCCCAAACTCTACTTACCTTCCCTCTCTCCTCCAGCGTTCTGAACTGCCGGCAGCCGTGTCCGTGATTGGCTGCCTCTCAGCCAGTTTCATGCATGCAGAAGGCCGGGCAGTGCGGCAGAGGAGAGAGGGAAGGTAAGTAAAGATCTGGGGACTTTCTGAAAATAATAATAATTCGGTTGGGGCTGAGGGAGGAAGCCCTATAACATACATAAAATTTAGAAAAGAGGTGGACATGCCCTTTAAGGGCAAGAAAAACAAGGTTAAAACACTTAGAAACCAGTAACAATCCAAGAACTTTTTTGGACTATCTGTATTCAATTAGATCAACTGGACTTGAAGTTTAGTTCTTGAAGACATTTCGCTAGTCATCCAACTGGCTTTCTCAATTCAGAATGACTTTTACAAGAATCTGTGGCAATTATGTACCCTGGAAAATCCCAATTAGCATATCACAGCCAGGTGTTAAGGGTGTGATTGGATAGTGGCTAAGAGGTGTTATAGGAAAGCCCAGAGTAAGGTGTCAAAACAGCATTGTACAACAGATATACCATGACCTGGATGAATGAGAACCTTCACAAGCATATTTTTTTGGGACTTTTTAATCCTAGACTAAATGCACTACTGGTGGGATTTCACTTTCTAAATATTCTTAGCAGTATATGTCAGTGGAAATCTCAAGATGTGGGAAGTTTGCATCCCAATCTTCTCACCAGGACCCCATACAGTGCTAGGGATGTTGGCTGTAAGCTCAAGTTTTACAGCTGTCTACACATAGTAATAATACTGGTAATCTAGAACTTCCTGGTTTGTGTATTTATCATATGTGTGTTAATCTTATCGATCATCAGCTGGGATTCTGTTTTCACTTGAACACATAATTCATCTGTGATAACTACCTTTACCTTTTCACACCCCTAATATGGGCATTAAATTTTATCCACAAACAGCTCCACCACACTTTTTGTTCATAACCTCATTGTTTATTATAAGTTTTTGAACATTCTCCGCAAGTTACATTCTTAAAGGGCAACTATTGTGAAAAAATTATCTTGCCTCATTGCTCTATAAATACATGTATGTAATATTTTTTTTTGTAAGTGTGTGAGGTGTGTGTGTTTTTACATGCCTTCAATGCAATCTAAGACAGATAATTTCCTAGCTTCTCATTTTAAAAAATTTAATTGCAACCACTAACCTTTCTGTGTATAATCCTTTTATTTCCTGAGCTACCAATAAAAACAATATACTGCTGTAGAGTGTTAAAGGGGAGTAAGACTGAACATTTAATTGTAACCTGAACAATAAGGAGCAATCTCAATCATCTTATGGAAGGCAACTCATTCTCCAACATTCACTACTATCATTCAGTACTACTGTATATTGTCCTGTCCTTATCCATACAGACACACAGCTGGAATATTTTCTTTCATTCCCATTCTCAGAGCTTGTTGTGCCTCTAGTATATTAAACCACTTCAGATGAAATGTGACAGTGATTAAGTTAATGTCAATAAAATGTCTTACAAAAGTTACCAGCGCTTGTGTTCCTGTCTTCATATTCTTACCACTTGTACCATCTGCTAGGGTTACACAGACCCACTTGGCCAGCGAATACATGACTTATTTAGATTTTTTGTAAGATGCCATCTGTACAGGGCATAGGAAAAAGCAAACATTAGAAGAAAAATCATATTTTTTCTTGTACTGGAATAGTTCTAATATGATACTCCAATAAAAACATACAGAGAAGGCAGAACAAAACACTAATAAAGAAATAAGAGAAAGAAAACGATCATTTCCAATAGACTAACATTGTCTATATACTACATTGTCCAATTTACTACTAGTGATGGAACCGAACCTGAGTTTATGAGTTCAAACGAACTGGAACTATCCTAATTATCCAAACTTTGAACTAGTTTGGGTTTCCCGAACTTGAGGACTTATTTTCTATAATTATCGAAAATTCAATAATTATAGAAGTTGCAAATCAGTAACCCTTGAATGTAACATTTGAATTCGGTAACGCTTGAATGTATCATTCGATTTCGGTAACCCTCAAATGTATCCTTTGATTTCATTAACCCTCGAATGTAGCGGTCCATTTTGGTAACTCTCGAATGTATCATTTGGTATCCCTTGAATGTAGCAGTTGATTTCTGTAAACCTTGAATGTATCATTTGGTAACCCTTGAATGTAGCAGTTGATTTCTGTAAACCTCGAATGTATCATTTGGTAACCCTTGAATGCAGCAGTCAATTTCTGTAACTCTCGAATGTATCTTTCGGTAACCCTCCAATATATATCGTTTGGTAACCCTCAAATGTAGTATTTGAGTTCAGTAACCCTCGAATATAGTTGTTGTTTTCGGTAAACCTCGCTTTTTAGCTATACTGCGGGTTAGTTAAGTTACGTTCGCGGATGTAAATGTACCGCAACGGTATTCTATGGGGATTGTAAATCTACGATTTTGTTATCATAGATTTACGATCGCTATTGCAAATGTAAGATCGGTATTGTAAATTTACTATAGTTAAACCGATCGTTAATCTCTGATTGGTTTAACGATCGTAAAATTACGATACCGATCATTAAAGTTGTGGTATCGCTATAAAGCGATATAGCGGCTATATAAATATGGCCCATAGACTCCTATAAGGATTGCCAAAACTGTGAAAAATTCGGGGACCTCTAATATACACATTTAAAATGATTGTTTGTTTAATTGCAATCATTTTGCAGGGTAGCCTTCTAATTACATTTATTAAGTGCATCCCTCAGATGATCAGTCAACTTGTTAGACTACTGATGGTGATTATGAAAGTAGACCAACCAAAGTTACTTGGAATTTAAAATATCCAAGGAGTGAACTGAAATATACGGTATTTTAAAATGTAAGACATTTTGTTATATTGTCTAATTGAGCATTGCGTGAAACATTTTTTGAAGGAATTGTGCTGATACTTGGGTGGGATATGTCTACAAATTCTCCTGCTTCTCGAAACCATTTGCCATTGTATGTAAGACTCTAGCAGGCAGTTTGTAGAAATGGCACAGAATTAGGTAAAACCATGGAGAAACTGCCAAAACATAGCTGAGATCATGATGAAAAACAAACAAACACAATTGGAATGCAATAGTGTGAATTATACTGTTGAATTCTGTGTCCTTGCATTTTTAAAAACGGTCTGTTGCCAAAACGCATCAAACAAAAACGGACATAGTAAAATAGTAATTAAGTTTTAATAAAGACATACGTCTATCAAGTCCAACCTATTCACCCCCTTTTTTTTTTCTTTTTTTTTTTAACCCTACCTAACAGTTGATCCAGAGGAAGGCAAAAAACCCCAGCTAAAAAGGAGGAAAAAAATCCTTCCTGACTCCAAACGGCAATCGGAAAGTATCCCTGGATCAACCAGATCTATATTCATTAATACCAGTAATTCTCAATATTTTTTAGTTTTAGAAACTTATCCAGGCCTTTTTTAAAGCTATTTAATGAACTTGCCATTACCACATCTGCTGGAAGACAGTTCCACAGTTTCACTGTTCTCACTGTAAAGAAACCTTTCCTAACCTGAAGATGAAACTTCTTTTCTTCCAACCTTAGAGGATGTCCACGAGTCCTCTGATAAGACCTATTAGTAAACAATGCACCAGAGAGTTCATTGTATGGCCCATTAATATATTTGTATAAGGTTATCATGTCCCCACGCAAACGTCGCTTCTCCAATGTAAACAGCTCTAACTTGTCTAATCTGCCTGCATAGTCAAGCCCCTCCATTAATTTAGTTGCCCTTCTCTGAACTGCCTCAATTTCCAAGATGTCCCTTTTGTATATGGGATTCCAAAACTGCACCGCATATTCCAAATGAGGCCTTACCAGCGCCTTGTAAAGAGGGAGAATAATATTTTTCTCTCTTGAATCTATTCCCCTTTTTATACAAGACAATATCTTGCTAGCTCTAGCCGTTGCTACCTGGCATTGTTTGCTATAGCTAAGTCTGTTATCTACCAGAACCCCCAAATCTTTTTCCATTACAGATGCACTTAACACAGAGTTATTTATGGTGTAGGTGGCACAGGGATTATTAAATCCCAAATGCATCACCTTACATTTATCAACATTGAATCTCATCTGCCATTCTACTGCCCATTTTGATAATCTATATAGGTCTGCTTGCAGCACTTGCACATCATTGGAAGTTTCCAAAGCTCTGCATAGTTTAGTGTCATCAGCAAACACAGAGACCTTGCTCTCAATGCCCCCTTCTAAATCATTTATAAACAGATTAAACAGAAGCGGCCCCAGTACAGAACCCTGAGGCACTCCCCTTAGAACTTTAGCCCACATAGATGTAGCTCCATTAACCACCACTCTCTGTTTGCGGTCCAATAACCAGTTCTCTATCCATGAACAAATGTTTTCTTCAAGGCCAACACTCCTCAGTTTATACATTAGTCTCCTATGTGGCACAGTATCAAAAGCTTTTGCAAAATCCAAATATAACACATCCACTGCTGTGCCTGAATCTAACTTCTTACTCACTTCTTCATAAAAACCAATTAAATTTGTCTGGCATGATCTATTTCTCATAAATCCATGCTGACTACTACTAATAAGATGATCTCTGGAGACAAAGTCAAGGATATGATCCCTTAACAAAGTTTCCATCACTTTCCCTACCACTGATGTTAGGCTTACAGGTCTATAGTTACCAGGCTGTGAACGACTACCTTTTTTGAATATTGGTATTACCTTGGCTTTTTTCCAATCCAGTGGCACATCCCCAGACAAAAGCGAATCTGAAAAGATGAGAAACAATGGTCTAGATAGAACTGAACTAAGCTCTTTTAAAATCCCAGGATTCAATCCATCTGGTCCTGGCGCTTTATTGATATTAACTTTGTCTAATTGTTTCCGTACCATATCCTCTGTTAGCCAATGTGAATACTCTTCATTTCTTCCCTGCATATTATTACAATCCCTACTGTAAGGACAAGGATTCTCAACAGTAAAAACCGATATAAAAAAACGGTTTAGCAGATTAGCCTTTTCGGCATCCTCTACAACCACCTCAGCCCCATTATTTAATGGTCCCACATTCTCAGTCCTCATCTTTTTACCATTTATATACTTTTGGGGTTGGACTTGCTTTGTTCGGCAATCCGTATTTCCTTTTCTATTTTAGCTAGTTTAATTGCTTTCTTGCACTCTTTATTACAGCTTTTGTACTCCCTGTAAGCCTGGTCTGTTCCCTCAGTTTTCAAAATTTTAAAAGCCTTTTTCTTTTTTCCATTTCCCTTTTTACCTGAGCATTAAGCCATGCAGGAGTGGACCTCATTTTTTTACACTTGTTACCTAAAGGTACAGATTTAGAAATGTTATAGTTTAATATCCCTTTAAAAGTGGTCCACATCTGCTCAGTATCTTTACCTAGAAACAGTTCTCCCCAGTCTATAAGCAGGAGCGATTCCCTTAACAGCATAAAATTAGCTTTCCTAAAGTTAAAAGTTTTTGTTAAGCCAGTGCACTTTAGTTTTTTGCAACCTATATTAAATGACACTATATCATAGTCACTATTCCCTAAGCTTCCCATTACCCTCATCTCCAAAATGAGCTCAGGGTTATTAGATATCACCAGATCCAACAACGCATTCTGTCTAGTAGGAACTTCTACCATCTGTGAAAGAAAATGCTCATATAGGAAATTTAAGAACTTTATACCTTTTGAGGTGCTGGCAGTTCCCTTACTCCAATCTATGTCAGGGTAGTTAAAATCCCCCATAACCAGAACATGCCCCATACCAGCAGCCTTCGCCAACTGCATATGGAGATTCATTTCCACCTCTTCCCCGGAATTTGGCGGCTTATAACATACTCCAACAATTAATTTACCTACCTTCTTGTTTCCTGTACACAGTTCCACCCATAATGTTTCTTCCATATTGTTTACTCCCCCATCTATTCCACCTTTTAAATTTGGCTTCAATTCCTGTTTAACATACATACATACTCCTCCTCCTTTCTTATTAACTCTGTCATGTCTAAATAAGGAGTATCCTTCAATATTTACTGTCCAGTCGTGTGAATCATTAAGCCATGATTCTGCTATACCAATTACATCATACCTTTCCTTTAGAGCTATTATTTCAAGTTCGCCGTTTTTTCCAGCCAGACTTCTTGCATTTGTAAACATACATTTTAGATTATCAATTGATTTACTTCCATACATGGTCGTACATGCCTCCTTATCCTCTATGCTCCCCCCTCCCCCATCTCCTCCCTCCGTTGTGTTAATAGCCCCCTGATCCCTAACTTCTCTATCTACCCCAGTGTATTTCAACGTTCCCTCCCCCCCCATACCTAGTTTAAAATCTCCTCCAACCCCCTAGCCATCTTCTCCCCCAAAACAGCTGCACCATCACCATTGAGATGCAATCCGTCTGTACTAAAGAGCCTGTAGCCAACAGAAAAATCAGCCCAGTTCTCTAAAAACCCAAACCCCATCTCCTTACACCACACCCTTAGCCACGCATTTATACTCCTGAGCTCCCGTTGTCTTCCTAGCGTAGCACGTGGCTGCGGTAGTATTTCTGAAATCACTACCCTTGAGGTCCTTGCTTTTAACTTGGCCCCTAATTCTCGGAAATCATTTTTAAGGACCTCACCTCCACCTCTAACTTTGTCATTGGCACCAATGTGAACCAAGACCGCCGGGTCACTCCCAGCCCCACCCAATAATCTGTCTACACGATCCACCACATGTCGAACCCTAGCACCAGGCAGACAACACACTGTTCGGCATGTAGGGTGTTGGCAACAGATTACCCTATCTACCCTTCTAATAATGGAGTCCCCTACCACTACCACCTGCCTATCCTTCCTAACTCCCAGTTCTTCCTCCCTTGTATTGGAGATGGCCGTCCCCTGGGTTCTCAAGGGAAAGGCCCGCTCCATACATGCTGCTTCCGAGCCATCGTCCTCCACATCTTCACCTAAAATGGCAAATCTGTTGGGATCGACCAGCTGGGAAGAAGCGTCCCTATCCTTCCGTCCCCTACTTCCCCTGGTGACCCTTACAAATCTATCTTCCTTCTCCACCTTATCTGCCCCATGTCCACCCTCCAGTTTACTGGCCCCTGCCAGTACCTGCATTTCCCCCAGATTTGCCAAGCCCTGCAATGCTGCAAGTTTACCAATTAGACTCTCGACCTCAGATTCCAAATGGGCAACCCACTCACATCTGACACAAACATAGGTCCCCTGGGGCGGCTGGGGCGGACCTGGCGTGAACGAGCCCTCAGGATGTTTTTCACATAATTAAAGGGTGCAAACTGTACAGTCACACAGGGTACGTGTCCTAAAAGAGGAAAGCCAAAAACATAAGATGTGCCATGGGAGCCCTTATGCTCCTACCCCCCTTCATTGATGGCAATGTTGGCTATTGAGAAGTTATTGTTTATTTTGAAATTAACCATATCCACTTGACTATACTTATCTTGAAACAATTAGGATTTTTTAATCAATTCAATAAAACCTATGTTTGAAAGATTAAAACGCTTAATAAAGTGGGTTTTGACGTGCATATTGAATGGCATAATTCCGAGCTGCCTTTACTTTCAATAAACACTGTGGCGATATGTTCTGTATTAAATTCTTATTTTACATTTTATTCTATTTAATTTGTCATTGTATGACTTATGTTATAGCATTGAATGAACCTGATCAGTTCCACTACTCTCATTGTTGCACATTAGCTAATTACAGACTTACTAACTGGTCTTATTGTTCTCCATTTTCCAGCTTTTAAGAGCGAACCTGATAATAAAAAGTACTCTACCTCCATGTACGTTAATCAGTCTTTTCATTGTGTGTCCGTTTCTATAATAAGTGGATATATATTTTATATATTTTCCTAATAGTCTCCTAGGGCTAGGCCCCATTATATCACAATTCCTTGTGTTCTGTGTTCCGCTTATGTTTTTGGTTCGGTTTGCGATCTGTAAATCTATTCAGTTTATAATGGAAACTGCACAAACTATGTCCCACTATGAGTGTTGCCATTTCTTTCTTTCGGCTCCTTTTTACTTCTATTGATAGAGACAGGAAATGCAAACACACAGAAAAATGCACAGAAACACACACACAAATGCAATACAAAAATCCGTACCTTCACGTATGGTTTTATTGTGTGGGGAATATATTTAGGGAATATTTTCCATTATTGTGGGTTTTTATGCATCAGCATATAACACAGTTATAGGTATATGTATTGGCGCATTCTTGTTTTACAAATGCATTGCAAAACCCTAATGTAGTTTCGGGGTATTGGTATTCTATGCTGTGGTTACACAATACTGATGTGGGTTGTCTATATATCCCACTGCATCAGCTAGGTAAAACTTCACTATTATTATTCATGTAAAGTCAACAGTAGAAGCACATTCTCATTGTAAAGATGGGTTCACACATTACAGATTTTTGAAAGATGACAAAAAGGATCTGCAAGATCCTGTCTGCCATCTTTCAAAGATCTGCATCCCCCAGTACCAAGAGCAATTCTCCCTATACACAGCATTAGGAGGACGTTCGGGACTGTGGGTTTCCCTTCCCTTGACATTTTCCTCCCCTGAATTCATACCTCACTTTATACAAGACAATACCATGCTGGCTCTGGCTGTTGCCGCCTGACATTGCTTGCTACCTTTAAGTTTGTTATCCACCAAAACTCCAAGATCCCTTTCCAACAGGGATTCACTTAACACAGAGTCATTTATAGTATAAGCAGCACAAGGATTTTTAAGTCCAAAATTCATCACCTTACATTTATCAACATTAAATCTCATTCTAGTAGAGAAAATTATCCTGCAGCAAATTCAGGAACTCATCGCCTTTTTCTGTGTTGGCAGTTCCACTACACCAATCAATGTCAGGGTAATTAAATTCCCCTATAATGAGCACACTCCCCAAACTTGCAGCCCTTGCCAACTGCATATGAAGCTGACTCACCTCCTCTCTGCTAGCACTTGGCGGCTTATTTGGCGGCTTATGATGACAATGACATTACCCCCTTTTCCTGTTGCCTAATTCCACCCATTTTGCCTCGAATTTTACATAGATATCGACAGTTATCTCTTCGTTTAAATTTGGCTTCAATTCTTTTTTAAACATATTCCTCTCCCTTACCTTTTTTCTCTGTCCTGCCTAAACAAGGCATATCCTTCTAAATTTACATCCCAGTCATGAGCAGGCAGGTCACAGCCTTACGTGTTTTCTGATGTCAGTCTCTTCCTGACATGGGTTGTAAAAACAGATACCCCATGGAATTTTACATACACAGTAACACACTTTTATAAATGACCCCATTAAAGTAGCATATTGACAGACATTGGCCTTTTCTACTAATCCACAGCACAAGATCATTAGTAACATTGGCTGTTCTAATTTACATGACTAATGTGATTTGGTTACTGGGCTTCAACAAAATAAAATTCCAAGCACCTATTTCACAAATCCATTAGGTATTTATGATACAAATAACCTACCCTGTAGTGGATTTCAATGGGAGGAACTGTAAGATTATAGCCTTATAATCTTACAGTTCCAGGAGGAGAAGGAAACCATAGGCCACAAAGGGGTAGGTTATAATAAATAATGCACCCCAAACTGTAAATTAAAGGGATATTAGAAGTCACCTTGGAGTTCCATGCCCTGTATAAAAGGTACTCGACCTGCGGCCTCGTACTTTTATATGGTCACGGAACTCCTCAGTGACTTCTAATATCCTTATAATTCACAGTTGGGGGTGCATTATCCACTATATAATGCACACCCTGGATCTTCATAAATAAACTTTCTTGAAGGGGAAATGAAGGGCCAAATGAATTAGGATTGACTTGTAGTATCTGATGCCTAGTACCAATTGTACCAGCTCAGAGTCACAGTAAAAATTAAACAACGTAGTGATGCACGCTTGTTGTCCACAGGATTCCACCATATACTATTTTCACACAGTATTGTATAACCACCTGTTTGCTTTTGGCAAATCTTGTGGAGTACAAACAGCTTCTAATTTAGAAGCCTTCTGCATAGGGTTGTCAACTTTCCCTTTAAAGTTAGAACACATATGAAATCTACACATTGCAAGGCTAAGTACCATTTTATACATGCCCTGTGTGGAGTAGGCCTTTGTACTCCTAAACCAATGTACGCAGTAAAAACTGCAAATTATTCACATGCTGGGTGCTCCAGTTACTGTAGCCTGTATGTTTTCAGTCTTTCATCATGTGTATTGTGGGTTAGTTACCCTTTAGATCCCACACAGTAACCTCCAATACCTGGCACTCCAGATGTTTGGAAACTACAATTCCAGCATGCTTTAGTAGCTGGGAGTTGTAGTTTACAAACATCTGCAGTGGAACTGCACACACCCTCCCCCTCCCAGCCAGGATGATCAATGTCACTTTAAAGCATAACTTTAAATATATTAGCCACAAATGAGTCCAACACATGAGCAATACATTACATGAGCACATACTGTATACCTTGGAAATAGGAATCCGGCTGCCTCCACTATATACCACCTGAAGCTCAGTCATAACTTGAATGAGGAATTGGCTGCCGCATCCACTGATGGTTGCATCCACTGACGTCATTATCAGCGCCGGTCTCATTTCCCGGCGCCGAGTAATGACGTCAGTGGATGCGACCATCAGTGGATGCGGCAGCCAGATTCCTCATTCAAGTAAGTGACTGACCCGGTATAAGTCGAGGTTCAGTTTCAGGCTGATTTTACAGCTGAAAACCTCGACTTATACTCGAGTATATAGGTAGGTCTGTGATAAATCACTGATAGGACTTCATTAATCATTATCAAATCATTAATTTTCTGTTTTAATATCTTATCATGTACCATACTGGAAAGGTGGGGTTTCTCCACACTAGAATGTCCAACAAAGCCAGGAAAATTAGCTATATAAGTAAGTCATTACACAAACCCTTCTAATGATGGGCTAAACACAATGCATAGAAAGGGACAATTCCATTGTATCCCCTTTCTCTGTGATGTGTATACCTTGACAATCAGCGTTCCCTACACCAACAAATGCTCACTGTGGGATTTTGTTACATTCGGAAAATTTCTCTCAATCATGGTCGGCCCCCTGTACCAAAGTATAGGGACCGGCTGCAGTCATGGGAAATATGTCTGTCCCAAACGTTCTCCCTATACTGTATATAGGGAGAAACACTCAAGACTGTGTGTAGCCTAAAATTGAAAAAGACACAGAATCTGAGTATTTTTAAAGATTGGTACTGTGTGTACCCAGCATAAGCCTATTGACATCATTAGTTTGACTTCCAATGAAAAGGCATTGTATAATAAGTGCCCATGTATACATTGTTTTACTGTTCTGTACTCCATAGGGTGTAGAGTATAGTGATCATGGATATGACCATATTAGAGGAGCATGTCAGTATAAATCATGAAAAAAGCCTCCAAATGTATCAGGATTATCGGGCCTGCCAAACTGTTTTAAAAATACAAACACATATAAAATCAGCATGCTGAAAGGTTGGTCAGTATTTAGAATATATATATAATAATGAATGTATAGTAGAAGCATGATGGGGGCTGTATCAGTTCCATACAGCATGATAAAATGCATATAGAGAATCACTGGCACCACCAGTCTTAGGTGCGAAACCAAAATTTATTGTGACGTTTCGGGATCACATGCGGTCCCTTCTTCAGACAAGAAGGGACCGCATGTGATCCCAATACGTCACAATAAATTTTGGTTTTGCACCTTAGACTGGTGTGCCCAGTGATTCTCTATATGCATATATGGACTGTTAGCTACAGTAACTGGAGCACCCAGCATGTGAATAATTTGCAGTTTTTACTGCGTACATTGGTTTAGGAGTCAAAGGCCTACTCCACACAGGGCATTATAAAATGGTACTTAGCCTTGCATGTGTAGATTTCATATGTGTTCTAACTTTAAAGGGAAAGTTGACAACCCTATGCAGAAGGCTTCTAAATTAGAAGCTGTTTGTACTCCACAAGATTTGCCAAAAGCAAACAGGTGGTTATACAATACTGTGTGAAAATAGTATATGGTGGAATCCTGTGGACAACAAGCGTGCATCACTAGTTGTTTAATTTTTACTGTGACTCTGAGCTGGTACAATTGGTACTAGGCATCAGATACTACAAGTCAATCCTAATTCATTTGGCCCTTCATTCCCCTTCAAGAAAGTTTATTTATGAAGATCCAGGGTGTGCATTATATAGTGGATAATGCACCCCCAACTGTGAATTATAAGGATATTAGAAGTCACTGAGGAGTTCCGTGACCATATAAAAGTACGAGGCCGCAGGTCGAGTACCTTTTATACAGGGCATGGAACTCCAAGGTGACTTCTAATTCCCTTTAATTTACAGTTTGGGGTGCATTATTTATTATAACCTACCCCTTTGTGGCCTATGGTTCCTCTCCTCCTGGAACTGTAAGATTATAAGGCTATAATCTTACGTTCCTCCCATTGAAACACTACAGGGTAGGTTATTTGTATCATAAATACCTAATGGATTTGTGAAATAGGTGCTTGGAATTTTATTTTGTTGAAGCCCAGTAACCAAATCACATTAGTCATGTAAATTAGAACAGCCAAGTGTTACTAATGATCTTGTGCGTGGATTAGTAGAAAAGGCCAATGTCGTCAATATGCTACTTTAATGGGGTCATTTATAAAAGTGTGTTACTGTGTATGTAAAATCCATGGGGTATCTGTTTTTACAACCCATGTCAGGAAGAGACTGACATCAGAAAACACGTAAGGCTGTGACCTGCCTGCTCATGACTGGGATGTAAATTTAGAAGGATATGCCTTGTTTAGGCAGGACAGAGAAAAAGGAAAGGGGGAGGAGTATGTGTTTATGTTAAAAAAGAATTGAAGCCAAATTTAAACGAAGAGATAACTGTCGATATCTATGTAAAATTCGAGGCAAAATGGGTGGAATTAGGCAACAGGAAAAGGGGGTAATGTCATTGTCATCATAAGCCGCCAAATAAGCCGCCAAGTGCTAGCAGAGAGGAGGTGAGTCAGCTTCATATGCAGTTGGCAAGGGTGCAAGTTTGGGGAGTGGCTCATTATAGGGGAATTTAATTACCCTGACATTGATTGGTGTAGTGGAACTGCCAACACAGAAAAAGGCGATGAGTTCCTGAATTTGCTGCAGGATAATTTTCTCTACTAGAATGAGATTTAATGTTGATAAATGTAAGGTGAGAATTTTGGACTTAAAAATCCTTGTGTGCGCTTATACTTAAATGACTCTGTGTTAAGTGAATCCCTGTGGAAAGGGATCTTGGAGTTTTGGTGGATAACAAACTTAAAGGTAGCAAGCAATGTCAGGCGGCAACAGCCAGAGCACATGGTATGTCTTGTATAAAGTGAGGTATGAATTCAGGGGAGGAAAATGTCAAGGGAAGGGAAACCCACAGTCCCGAACGTCCTCCTAATGCTGTGTATAGGGAGAATGCTCGGGACTGTGTGTATGCAGATCTTTGAAAGATGGCAGACAGGATCTTGCAGATCCTTTTTGTCATCTTTCAAAAATCTGTAATGTGTGAACCCATCTTTACAATGAGAATGTGCTTCTACTGTTGACTTTACATGAATAATAATAGTGAAGTTTTACCTACTGATGCAGTGGGATATATAGACAACCCACATCAGTATTGTGTAACACCGCAAGAATACCAAACCCCGAAACTACATTAGGGTTTTGCAATGCATTTGTAAAACAAGAATGCGCCAATACATATACCTAACTGTGTTATATGCTGATGCATAAAAACCCACAATAATGGAAAATATTCCCTAAATATATTTCCCACACAATAAAACCATACGTGAAGGTACGGATTTTTGTATTGCATTTGTGTGTGTGTTTCTGTGCATTTTTCTGTGTGTTTGCATTTCCGTCTCTACAATAGAAGTAAAAAGGAGCCGAAAGAAAGAAATGGCAACACTCATAGTGGGACATAGTTTGTGCAGTTTCCATTATAAACTGAATAGATTTACAGATCGCAAACCGAACCAAAAACATAAGCGGAACACAGAACACAAGGAATTGTGAATAATGGGGCTAGCCCTAGGAGACTATTAGGAAAATATTAAAATATATATCCACTTATTATAAGAACGGACACACAATGAAAAGACTGATTAACGTACATGGAGGTAGAGTACTTTTTATTCAGGTTCGCTCTTAAAAGCTGGAAAATGGAGAACAATAAGACCAGTTAGAAGTCTGTAATTAGCTAATGTGCAACAATGAGAGTAGTGGAACTGATCAGGTTCATTCAATGCTATAACATAAGTCAACAATGACAAATTAAATAGAATAAAATGTAAAATAAGAATTTAATACAGAACATATCGCCACAGTGTTTATTGAAAGTAAAGGCAGCTCGGAATTATGCCATTCAATATGCACGTCAAAACCCACTTTATTAAGCGTTTTAATCTTTCAAACATAGGTTTTATTGAATTGATTAAAAAATCCTAATTGTTTCAAGATAAGTATAGTCAAGTGGATATGGTTAATTTCAAAATAAACAATAACTCTCAATAGCCAACATTGCCATCAATGAGGGGGGTAGGAGCATAAGGGCTCCATGGCACATCTTATGTTTTGGCTTTCCCTTTTAGGACACGTACCCTGTGTGACTGTACAGTTTGCACCCTTTAATTATGTGAAAAACATCCTGAGGGCTCGTTCACGCCAGGTCCGCCCCAGCCGCCCAGGGGACCTAGTTTGTGTCAGATGTGAGTGGGTTGCCCATTTGGAATCTGAGGTCGAGAGTCTAATTGGTAAACTTGCAGATTGCAGGGCTTGGCAAATCTGGGGGAAATGCAGGTACTGGCAGGGGCCAGTAAACTGGAGGGTGGACATGGGGCAGATAAGGTGGAGAAGGAGATAGATTTGTAAGGGTCACAGGGGAAGTAGGGGACGGAGGATAGGGACTGCTTCTTCCCAGCTGGTCGATCCCAACAGATTTGCCATTTTAGGTGAAGATGTGGAGGACGATGGCTCGAAGCAGCATGTATGGAGCGGGCCTTTCCTTGAGACCCAGGGACGGCCATCTCCAATACAAGGGAGGAAGAACTGGGAGTTAGGAAGGATAGGCAGGTGGTAGTGGTAGGGGACTCCATTATAGAAGGGTAGATAGGGTAATCTGTTGCCAAACCCTACATGCCGAACAGTGTGTTGTCTGCCTGGTGCTAGGGTTCGACATGTGGTGGATCGTGTAGACAGATTATTGGGTGGGGCTGGGAGTGACCCGGGGTCTTGGTTCACATTGGTGCCAATGCAAAGTTAGAGGTGGAGGTGAGGTCCTTAAAAATGATTTCCGGAATTAGGGGCCAAGTTAAAAGCAAGGACCTCAAGGGTTGATTTCAGAAATACTACCGCAGCCACGTGCTACGCTAGGAAGACAACGGGAGCTCAGGAGTATAATGCGTGGCTAAGGGTGTGGTGTAAGGAGATGGGGTTTGGGTTTTTAGAAACTGGGCTGATTTTTCTGTTGGCTACAGGCTCTTTAGTACAGACGGATTGCATCTCAATGGTGATGGTGCAGCTGTTTTGGGGGAGAAGATGGCTAGGGGGTGGAGGAGATTTTAAACTAGGTATGGGGGGGAGGGAACGTTGAAATACACTGGGGTAGATAGAGAAGTTAGGGATCAGGGGGCTATTAACACAACGGAGGGAGGAGATGGGGGGGGGGGAGCATAGAGGATAAGGAGGCATGTACGACCATGTATGGAAGTAAATCAATTGATAATCTAAAATGTATGTTTACAATGCAAGAAGTCTGGCTGGAAAACGGCGAACTTGAAATAATAGCTCTAAAGGAAAGGTATGATGTAATTGGTATAGCAGAATCATGGCTTATGATCACAGAACTGGCACGTAAATATTGAAGGATACTCCTTATTTAGACATGACGAGTTATAAGAAAGGAGGAGGAGTATGTATGTATGTTAAACAGGAATTGAGCCAAATTTAAGATGGAATAGATGGGGGAGTAAACAATATGGAAGAAACATTATGGGTGAACAGGAAGCAAGAAGTAGTAAATTAATTGTTGGAGTATGTTATAAGCCCCAAATCCGGGGTAAGAGGTGGAAATGAATCTCCATATGCAGTTGGCGAAGGCTGCTGGTATGGGGCATGTTCTGGTTATGGGGGATTTTAACTACCTGACATAGATTGGAGTAAGGGAACTGCCAGCACTCTCAAAGGTATAAAGTTCTTAAATTTCCTATATGAGCATTTTCTTCACAGATGGTAGAAGTTCCTACTAGACAGAATGCGTTGTGGATCTGGTGATATCTAATAACCCTGAGCTCATTTTGGAGATGAGGGTAATGGGAAGCTTAGGGAATAGTGACATGATATAGTGTCATTTAATATAGGTTGCAAAAAACAAGTGCACTGGCTTAACAAAAACTTTTAACTTTAGGAAAGCTAATTTATGCTGTTAAGGGAATCGCTCCTGCTTATAGACTGGGGAGAACTGTTTCTAGGTAAAGATACTGAGCAGATGTGGACCTTTTAAAGGGATATTAAACTATAACATTTCTAAATCTGTACCTTTAGGTAACAAGTGTAAAAAAATGAGGTCCACTCCTGCATGGCTTAATGCTCAGGTAAAAAGGGAAATGGAAAAAGAAAAAGGCTTTTAAAATTTTGAAAAAGAGGAACAGACCAGGCTTACAGGGAGTACAAAAGCTGTAATAAAGAGTGCAAGAAAGCAATTAAACTAGCTAAAATAGAAAAGGAAATACGGATTGCCGAAAACAGCAAGTCCAACCCCAAAAGTATTTTTTGTATAAATGGTAAAAAGATGAGGACTGAGAATGTGGGACCATTAAATAATGGGGCTGAGGTGGTTGTAGAGGATGCCGAAAAGGCTAATCTGCTAAACCGTTTTTTTAATCGGTTTTTACTGTTGAGAATCCTTGTCCTTACAGTGGATTGTAATAATATGCAGGGAAGAAATGAAGAGTATTACATTGGCTAACAGAGGATATGGTACGGAAACAATTAGACAAAGAATATCAATAAAGCGCCAGGACCAGATGGATTGAATCCTGGATTTTAAAAGAGCTTAGTTCAGTTCTATCTAGACCATTGTTTCTCATCTTTCAGATTCGCTTTTGTCTGGGGATGTGCCCTGGATTGGAAAAAAGCCAAGGTAATACCAATATTCAAAAAGGTAGTCTTCACAGCCTGGTAACTATAGACCTGTAAGCCTAACATCAGTGGTAGGGAAAGTGATGGAAACTTTGTTAAGGGATCATATCCTTGACTTTGTCTCCAGAGATCATCTTATTAGTAGTAGTCAGCATGGATTTATGAGAAATAGATCATGCCAGACAAATTAATGGTTTGAAGAAGTGAGTAAGAAGTAGATCATCGGCACAGCAGTGGATGTGTTATATTTGGATTTTGCAAAAGCTTTGATACTGTGCCACATAGGAGACTAATGTATAAACTGAGGAGTGTTGGCCTTGAAGAAAACATTTGTTCATGGATAGAGAACTGGTTATTGGCCGCAAACAGAGAGGTGGTGGTTAATGGAGCTCATCTATGTGGGCTAAAGTTCTAAGGGGGGTGCCTCAGGGTTCTGTACTGGGCGCCGCTTCTGTTTAATCTGTTTATAAATGATTTAGAAGGGGGCATTGAGAGCAAGGTCTCTGTGTTTGCTGATGACACTAACTATGCAGAGCTTTGGAAACTTCCATGATGTGCAAGTGCTGCAAGCAGACCTATATAGATTAAAAATGGGCAGGAATGGCAGATGAGATTCAATGTTGATAAATGTAAGGTGATGCATTTGGATTTAATAATCCTGTGCCACCTACACCATAAATAACTCTGTGTTAAGTGCATCTGTAATGGAAAAAGATTTGGGGGTTCTGGTAGATAACAGACTTAGCTATAGCAAACAATGCCAGGTAGCAACGGCTAGAGCTAGCAAGATATTGTCTTGTATAAAAAGGGGAATAGATTCAAGAGAGAAAAATATTATTCTCCCTCTTTACAAGGCGCTGGTAAGGCCTCATTTGGAATATGCGGTGCAGTTTTGGAATCCCATATAAAAGGGACATCTTGGAAATTGAGGCAGTTCAGAGAAGGGCAACTAATTAATGGAGGGGCTTGACTAGCAGGCAGATTAGACAAGTTAGAGTGTTTACATTGGAGAAGCGACGTTTGCGTGGGGACATGAAACCTTATACAAATATATTAATGGGCCATACAATGAACTCTCTGGTGGCATTGTTTAATAGGTCTTATCAGAGGACTCGGGACATCCTCTAAGGTTGGAAGAAAAGAAGTTTCATCTTAGGTTGAGAGGTTTCTTTACAGTGAGAACAGTGAAACTGTGGAACTGTCTTCCAGCAGATGTGGTAATGGCAAGTTCATTAAATAGCTTTAAAAAAGCTGGATAAGTTTCTAAAACTAAAAAATATGAGAATTACTGGTATTAATGAATATAGATCTGGTTGATCCAGGGATACTTTCCGATTGCCGTTTGGAGTCAGGAAGGAATTTTTTCCTCCTTTTTAGCTGGGGTTTTTTGCCTTCCGTTTTTGTTTGATGCGTTTTGGCAACAGACCGTTTTTAAAAATGCAAGGACACAGAATTCAACAGTATAATTCACACTATTGCATTCCAATTGTGTTTGTTGTTTTTTATCATGACTCAGCTATGTTTTGCAGTTTCTCCATGGTTTTACCTAATTCTGTGCCATTTCTACAAACTGCTCTAGAGTCTTACATACAATGGCAAATGGTTTCGAGAAGCAGGAGAATTTGTAGACATATCCCACCCAAGTATCAGCACAATTCCTTCAAAAAATGTTTCACGCAATGCTCAATTAGACATATAACAAAATGTCTTACATTTTAAAATACCGTATATTTCAGTTACTCCTTGGATATTTTAATTCCAAGTAACTTTGTTGGTCTACTTTCATAATCACCATTAGTCTAACAAGTTGACTGATCATCTGATTTTAGAGGGATGCACTTAATAAATGTAATTAGAAGGAAAACAATCATTTAAATGTGTATATTAGAGGTCCCCGAATTTTTCACAGTTTTGGCAATCCTTATAGGAGTCTATGGCCATATTTATAAGCCGCTATATGCTTTATAGCGATACCACAACTTTAATGATGGTATCGTAATTTACGATCGTTAAACCAATCAGAGATTAACGATCGGTTTAACTATAGTAAATTTACAATACCGATCTTACATTGCAATAGCGATCGTAAATCTATGATAACAAATCGTTAGATTTACAATCCCCATAGAATAACGTTGCGGTACATTTACATCCGCGAACGTAACTTAACTAACCCGAGTATAGCCTAAAAAGCGAGGTTTACCGAAAACAACAACTATATTCGAGGGTTACTGAACTCAAATACTACATTTGAGGTTCCAAACGATATATATTGGAGGGTTACCGAAAGATACATTCGAGAGTTACAGAAATTGACTGCTGCATTCAAGGGTTACCAAATGATACATTCGAGTTTACAGAAATCAACTGCTACATTCAGGGTTACCAATGATACATTCAAGGTTTACAGAATCAACTGCTACATTCAAGGGATACAAATGATACATTCGAGAGTTACCAAAATGGACCGCTACATTCGGGGTTAATGAAATCAAAGGATCATTTGGAGGTTACCGAAATCGAATGATACATTCAAGCGTTACCGAATTCAAATGTACATTCAAGGTTACTGATTTGCAACTTCTATAATTATTGAATTTTCGATAATTAGAAAATAAGTCCTCAAGTTCGGGAAACCCAAACTAGTTCAAAGTTTGGATAATTAGGATAGTTCCAGTTCGTTTGAACTCAAAACTCAGGTTCGGTTCCATCACTAGTAGTAAATTGGACAATGTAGTATATAGACAAAGTTAGTCTATTGGAAATGATCGTTTTCTTTCTCTTATTTCTTATTAGTGTTTTGTTCTGCCTTCTCTGTATGTTTTTATTGGAGTATCATATTGAACTACCGTACAAGAAAAAATATGATTTTCTTCTAATGTTTGCTTTTTCCTATGCCCTGTACAGATGGCATCTTACAAAAAATCAAATAAGTCAGATTCGCTGGCCAAGTGGGTCTGTGTAACCGCAGATGGTACAAGTGGTAAGAATATGAAGACAGGAACACAAGCGCTGGTAACTTTTGTAAGACATTTTTTGACATTAACTTAATCACTGTCACATTTCATCTGAAGTGGTTTAATATACTAGAGGCACAACAAGCTCTGAGAATGGGAATGAAAGAAAATATTCCAGCTGTGTGTCTGTATGGATAAGGACAGGACAATATACAGTAGTACTGAATGATAGTAGTGAATGTTGGAGAATGAGTTGCTTTCCATAAGATGATTGAGATTGCTCCTTATTGTTCAGGTTACAATTAAATGTTCAGTCTTACTCCCCTTAACAACTCTACAGCAGTATATTGTTTTTATTGGTAGCCAGGAAATAAAAGGATTATACACAGAAAGGTTAGTGGTTGCAATTAAATTTTTTAAAATGAGAAGCTAGGAAATTATCTGTCTTAGATTGCATTGAAGGCATGTAAAACACACCACACCTCACACACTTACAAAAAATATTACATACATGTATTATAGAGCAATGAGGCAAGATAATTTTTTCACAATAGTTGCCCTTAAGAATGTAACTTGCGGAGAATGTTCAAAAACTTATAAAACAATGAGGTTATGAACAAAAAGTGTGGTGGAGCTGTTTGTGTGGATAAAATTAATGCCCATATTAGGGGTGTGAAAAGGTAAAGTAGTTATCACAGATGAATTATGTGTTCAAGTGAAAACAGAATCCCAGCTGATGATCGATAAGATTAACACACATATGATAAATACACAAACCAGGAAGTTAGATTACCAGTATTATTACTATGTGTAGACAGCTGTAAAACTTGAGCTTACAGCAACACCCTAGCACTGTATGGGGTCCTGGTGAGAAGATTGGGATGCAAACTTCCCCATCTTGAGATTTCCACTGACATATAGATAAAATTTAGAAAGTGAAATCCCACCAGTAGTGCATTTAGTCTAGGATTAAAAAGTCCCAAAAAATATGCTTGTGAAGGTTCTCATTCATCCAGGTCATGGTATATCTGTTGTACAATGCTGTTTTGACACCTTACTCTGGGCTTCCTATAACACCTCTTAGCCACTATCCAATCACACCCTTAACACCTGGCTGTGATATGCTAATTGGGATTTTCCAGGGTACATAATTGCCACAGATTCTTGTAAAGTCATTCTGAATTGGAAAGCCAGTTGGATGACTAGCGAAATGTCTTCAAGAATAAACTTCAAGTCAGTTGATCTAATGAATACAGATAGTCCAAAAAAGTTCTTGGATTGTTACTGGTTTCTAAGTGTTTTAACCTTGTTTTTCTTGCCCTTAAAGGGCATGTCCACCTCTTTTTAAATTTATGTATGTTATAGGGCTTCCTCCTCAGCCCCAACCGAATTATATTATTTTCAGAAAGTCCCCAGATCTTTACTTACCTTCCCTCTCTCCTCTGCCGCACTGCGGCTTCTGCATGCATTAAACTGGCTGAGAGGCAGCAATCACGGACACGGCTGCCGCAGTTCAGAACGCTGGAGGAGAGAGGGAAGGTAAGTAGAGTTTGGGGGACTTTCTGAAAATAATAATATGCAGTTGGGGCTGGGGAGGAAGCCCTACATATATACAAGGGAATTACTAGGGGAGGGGATGGAGAAAAGCGAGAGGGAGGGGGGGAGGGGGGGAGTTCGGCTCTGAGCAAGCCAAAAACCTCTGAGAGGGAGCCTTAGAGGAGGAAACAATGTCCCTCCTGCCAGGCTCCTGGTGGACAGTTTTTTGGATTTACGGGCATTACAGGAAAACCTTTCGGAGCTGGGATGTAAGGTAAGGATTTTACACTACGAGTGGGGCCAGTAGTGGGGGAAATGATAGTTTTGGGGGTGGACATGCCCTTTAAACAGTTAGCCTTGGAAGTTGACACCCAGAGCTCAGCTTTTTTTTGGGGGGGGGGGGTTACATAGGGATGAAGTAATCTTAAGTAGGTTAATTTTTTCTTTCATTTCATACAATATATAATGTTCTAATTTATTCAGAATTAAAATGCAAATGAACAGAGGCGTCCTTTTTGAGGATGGAATCAACCAGCACTAATATTTAAGAGTGACATTAATTTTGCCCAAAGATCTTTTTTAACATGTTTTTTGACTTTTCAGTGTCTAAATTTCACATTTTCAACCACTTTTTTTATTTTAATGTAATTCAAAGTCAGCCGTTCAAGGGGCTTTGTGTCAGATGTGAGTGGGTTGCCCATTTGGTATCTGAGGTGCAGAATCTAAAGGGGAAACTTGCAGCATTGCCACCCTCCCTGGGGGGGCAAGTACTGGCAGGGGCCAGTAAACAAGGGTGGGAATTGGGGAAGATAGGATGGGAAAGAAAGGTAGTTTTGCACCAGAGGAAGTGAAGAAATAAATATCCTATCTAGTCACGCCCGACTTTTATTGATGCCTGTCAGACCAACTAAGAGACCTTCAGCGCTGGGAGAATGGATCACACAACACGCAAGGTGCAAGTAGAACCCAGTTTCTCGGTTTATTCACATGTTACATTGGGTTTTCACAGAGAGAAAAAGGGGCGTGGCCAGACACAGTGTCTGCCGATGACGTATAAAACCTTTGATATGAAGATAGAGTCAGGCTGAATAAAAAAATGTAGGAGAAAGACCTTGAGCTCAGAAAATTTGGAAACAAAACATCTGCAATAACACGACAATAATATAAGACAACATGGAGTCAGAGAAAACAAATGGCTGCTATTAGGCTAAGTGAAATAGAGAAATATAAAAAACCTAACAGGAAGTGTATAGTTTTTGCAAAGGGATTGCTTTCTTTATATGTGGGCATGGAAACTACTTGCTAACAGAATATTCGCTTCTTCACAGCTAGTCCACTCCACAAAGTTAGCCATCTTAGGTTAAGAGGAGGACAAGTGGAATGTATGAAGCAGGCTGATCCCTTGAGCACACCAGAGGACCAACATCTTTAATACAAGGGAGGGAGAACTTAGGGCCAGAAAGGCAAGGCAAATGGTAAGGTACGCTATTATTAGAAAGGCGGATAGGGTTATTTGCTGCCAAGACCCTACATGCCCTACAACTGTGTTGCCTACCTGGTTCTAGGATTTGACAGATATTTGGTGGGGCTGGAGTGACCCCACAGTCTTAGTTCACATTGGTGCCATTGAGAAAGTTAAAGGAGGAAGCCTTAAAAATTACTTCCGAGAGTCCAAGTTAAAAGTATGACTTCCAGGTAGTAGTATTTTCAGGAATACTATTGCAGCTACGTGCTACACTAGAGAGGCAAAGAGAGCTTAGGAGTATCTGTTGTATTCTATTAGATCAACTGGACTTGAAGTTTAGTTCTTGAAGACGTTTCGCTAGTCATCCGACTGGCTTCTCAATTCAGAATGACTTGTACAAGAATCTTTGGCAATTATGTACCCTGGCCAAGATTCTTGTACAAGTCATTCTGAATTGAAAAGCCAGTCGGATGTCTAGCGAAACGTCTTCAAGAACTAAACATCAAGTCCAGTTGATCTAATTGAATACAACAGATATACCATGACCTGGATGAATGAGAACCTTCACAAGCAGCGCTTAGAGATTAGTGTGGCAATGGTTGGTGTAAGGAGTGGGGATAGGGTTTTTAGAGAACAGGGCTGTTTTCTGTCGGCTACAGACTTTTTTTGGGATGGGTTGTACCTTACTGATTTTGGTACAGCTGTTTACTAAAGTTCTAACTGGGTTTCTGGTTCTGTACTGGGGCCACGTCTATTTAATCTGTTTATAAATATCTCAGAAATGGGTACTGAGAGCAAGGTCTCTAATAACACAAAGCTATGCAGATTATTGGAACTTTCAAATGATGTGCAATTGCAAATGGGATTTAATGTTTATAAATGTCGGATGATGATTTGGGATTTAATAATCCAGTGTGCCTACACTATAAATGGCTCTGTGCAAAGTGAAACTCGTTACAAAAAGATTTGGGGATTGTAATAGGAAACTATAGCAAAAAGGGGCACACGCAACGGCTAGAGCTAGCAAGATGTTGTCTTGTAAATCCTCATTTGGAATATGCAGTGCAATTTTGGAACCCCCAATATAAAAGGGACATCATGGAAATAGAAATAGTTAAGAGAAGGACAACTATATTAATAAGAGGAATAAAGGGCATATCTACCCCAGATCAAAAATCTATACCAACCTTACCCACCCCCCAAACTCAGAGATCATTATAGCTACTTACCTCTCTTTCCCTAAAATGCATAATACTGATTGGATTACAAGCCTTGTTCCTGGTCTGGCACATACCTGTTCCTCTCCTCATCCAGACAAGACCTGCTCTGGGAATTCAACAGCACTATGAATACTTTCATAGTACTGAATTCTGCATAGGCTGTATGATAGAGTGGCTGGGTGTTATTTATACAGTTGCAACCAAGCAAACTATATCTACTAAGGTGAACGTAGTGATTTCTTTGTTAACTAAGATTAACCACATTACAGGTTTTTAGTCTGTGGATCTAGGACATTTACGGAGAACCAAGAATCCAATCTATATCTACAGAATGTCTATAAAATTCGAAGTATAAAATATCTGTTTTTCAATTTCCTGAACTCTACAGTTGTAAGTGTCACAGTGACAATGTTCCAATGCCTTATGCCAGATCCTGGAGGATAACTGCTAGTAAAGGATATTATATGGCTGTAAAGAAGACCCTAAACATTATGTAGAGATCTCTCATCACCTTTCATAAAGGGGTCAAAACATTTACTGAGTGATTCCCAAAGAAATGAGTCTATAAGGACAGAGTTTATTTTAAAGGAATGGAGTTTCTTACAAGTTCAAACTTTATTCTTATGAATTGGGGCTATGTGACTGCCTTTATAGAGATCATTCCAATCATTACATTTTCGGGGCCAGAACCATTTTCATTGGCTGTTCAGTGTCCCCTCCTTCAGGCAGTTTATATTATATTCAGTAAATTTACAAGGGTATCCGAAGAGCACAGCTGCTTATTAATGCTGTTGTGCGTCACCCATGTAAGGTGGTGCTCCTAGTGTAAATACAAATCCAAATTACTCTAAACGGACATTACTGTCCTCAAAGTACACTACGCAGGGCACAAGCACTGTTAACAGCCAATATATGAATTATCAATCACCATATGCAACAAACACCGTGCAAATATGCAGTATAAATACCTAAAATGTCCAAATACAAGAAAATATATATAAATACAGATACAAACCACGGGCGTCCCCCGTGCACTAAAATCACAAATGCAGTGACCTGGAATCCCTCCCAACACTACGCTTCTATGCCGACTTTGCCTATCCTGTGGTCCGCTGTAAGCTGAAAATTCAAACACAATAGTTCAAGACCTTGTTTGAGCTTGAATATAAGTTTCACTACTCACATCCCCCGGGTTTACGGCAGTGTGACCGGGGCTTCCTCGCGATGGGCCTTCTCAGTCCGCTCTCACTTCACTCCTCTATCGCGTTCCGTCTCCACCCACTTGATTTTCCAGGTTGTCTCACCCGTCCGCACTGCCTGTCCCATTCAGGGTTCAGTTTTAGTTCAGTCTCTCCTATCGGCCATACACTACCATACACCATTAACGCGTTTTCCCTCATGGTTTCCCTACCGGGCTTCCTCTAGGGTGTTACGTCACTGCCTCTCTTCCGTCCACAAATGCAGGTCACTGCATTTGTGATTTTAGTGCACGGGGACGCCCCGTGGTTTGTATCTGTATGTATATATATTTTTGTAGTGACATTTTAGGATTTATACTGCATATTTGCACGGTGTATTGCATATGGTGATTGAATAAATTCATATATTGGCTGTTTAACAGTGCTTGTGCCCTGCGTAGTGTACTTTGAGGACAGTAATGTCCGTTTAGAGTAATTTAGTCTATATTAATCTTATTGGTGGAGAAAATTGTTACTAAACAGGCAATTTAGTTGAATTCTCATCCAACCAGATAGCTCTTACTGAATTCACCCCAAAACCATTGTTGTGCCGTATATTTTATATATAAATATATAAAATGTGTAAATTAACTTTTTAACAAATATACATTTCTTCCTTTGCATGAGGAGGATAGAAAAAAAAAAAAAGAAAATAAACATATTTAGTCAATTAACTATCTTTTTGCTTTTATTGTCAGAGTCTACAAAAGTCTGAAACATTATGTTAAAACTATAAAAAGTGACTAAAAAGTCACTTTACTTAACTTGGTGTTTAGGGGATGTTTAAAGGGCAACCAAGACTCCAAATAAAGAAAATAGGCAAATGTATTTTATATTACTGAATTATTTCCCTAACGTAAGTATTTTGGTAAATGTAAAACACTAGTACGTTTTTCAACATGTAAAAGATTGGGTTATTGGGTATTCCCATTTACAGGGTGCACTTGCATGGATAAATAATCACTTTATAAATCCATGTGGGTGGGAGCTCAACATGGAGATGACAGAAGGAGGAAGAAAAGAAACCCTAAAGGAGGGTCCTAGAACAAAAAAAATACACTTAACATTTAAAGTCTAAGCTATATTAATACTGAGGTATTTACAGTGTGTACATACCCTTAAGGTTCACATGCCTCCTAAGGTGGGTGCTTCAAGGGGGAGTAAATCTACAGTCAGGTCTACCCCATATAACCTGTTGGGGGGAAATTTCATGACATATGATGACATTTAACTCAAGGCCACCCAAATAGAAAACTGTAGCACCAAGAGGTGAATGCATTAGCAGAGCTGTATTTTGCCTCAACCAATCAGATGAAAATTATAACTGGTCTAAGCTAGGTACATACACTACAGATTAGTGAAAGATGACAGACAGGATCTGCAAGATCCTGTCTGCCATCTTCAAAGATCTGATACACACAGTCCCGAGCGTTCTGCCTATGAACATCATGGGAGAATGTTGGGACTGTGCGTTTCCCTCGGCCATGGCAGACTCCTATAGGCAGTCTAGCTCGTCTGATGGAAATTTTCGGTCTTTCCCGAACGAGCCATAACCTCCCAGGAGTCTCTTTTTTCCTTGGACAGTCCTGTTTTAGGCTACCAGCAGATATTTCTGGCAAAGTGATCAGGTCAATTGAGTGGTAAATCCCGGCTAAGGAACTGCCTAAGGAAATATGAGGAGGGAGGGAGTAGTTTGTTTACTGCAGCTCTGTTCACTAACAGGATAGTGTCCCTGTGCATTCAGGCTAAACCTCTTAAGCTCCCTCTACAAATGCATATTTTCTTCCAATCGGATATATGATCAAGTGCAACGATTGTAAATCCATCAGAAGAACTGCTCTATGTTCCCTACCTTGAGCCCTAGATCTTTCTGCCGATTTTAGCTTGAACCCTGCCGAGAGACAGAAGATGGGTCTTGATGGAAATTTTCCACCTGCCGATCTTCGTTTTTTCTATAAATCGGAAAAACGAAAAGCGGGTTTCAAATTTCATACAATCTGATCAGAATATCGAAATCACTCAAAAAGTTGAGCCATGTAGAGGTACCTTTAATCATATTTACATATCATTCGAGTGTGGGCACATAGGCTATTAGACTATGGGGTGGGAAGCTTTCTCTGGTCATTTATGATATCAATTTTTATTCAGTGTGAGAATGCGAAAATTATAAGTGGCCATTTATTTAGACTGCCAATGGGTCCATGGAAGTGTTAGTACCTGTGGAGTTTCTCACATACTAATAAGCACCATGGGGGGTGTTAGACTATTTTCCAGCATTTACTGTAATACGATCTAAGATTTGCAAGGTTTTTTCGCTTTTTTTTATTGTACTTGTTTCATTTACCAATAAAGTCAAATAGGGGTCAAAGGTTTGTACACGTGAGTGATCGCGGGTGCCGACCTGTGATGTACGATGTGTACGAACGGCTTTTCGGCCAATAATCGGGCCGTGTATGGGCAATTTATCAGCCGAAGCAGGCGATCGTTCGGGGATCGTTGCCTGATCTGCACGGCAGGTCTCCGAAAGAGCGGGCATGTTAGATGAAAAAAGGGCCCATACACGGGCCGATTTGTACGAAACAGCCGTTGTACACATCGTGTGTCACGGGTCAGCACCCGCGATCACACATGTGTACGAACCTTAAGGGAACATATTTATAAAGGGGCATTATTTTGCTTTTTTTTTTGCCACCAGACTTTTCTACAGTTTTTTAACTTTCACCTTTTCTTACAATTTATTAAAAAAGCTAATTTTATTAAAGGTGAAAATATGTAGCAAGAAGTTGCACTAATAATGCTGAAAATTTGGCAAAAAAGTTAAATTCTGCCACAAATGATGGTAAATAGGTAACACTCCCTGGTGGATTTTTAAAGTAGTATCAAATTGTTAATACACACTGAATATCTATCTTTGTTATTAAAAATAGCCTAACACGATGGTGTGTTTTCAGCAAAAATATTGATAAATGTGTAAAAACCACCAGGCAAATTTTCTCTTTTTATTAATAGGACATTTGTAGTATTGCTTATTTCAGCAAACGGCAGCTAATTATCCTAACCAGTTCCATTAAAATGGGAACATACCATAGTGCTGTCCCCAATTCGTACGCACAACTTCCTGCGGTTTTTCCAATGTAGCTGGACCCACTTGCAGGTAACCAAATATTTACCTGCTGGGTTTGGCAGGTGATCAATTCTCTCACCCAGTAAGATGGAATATGTGTGGGTATGTATCAATGGGTAGTCTGTAAATCCCAGTCCAAATGTGATTGATAAAATTTTTATACTATTTATGACTATGTATGTTATGGATGGCAGGTGTAGAACTTGCTACCTTTAGGGTATAGGGGAGATCACAATGGATACAATTGATATGGTCTCTTAACTATAGGATAGATAAAATTTACATAACAGCTACAGTGATCTTTAAGGGGTATGCTTTAAAAGGAAGGAAGAGAGGGCAGTGACGTAACACCCTGGGAAGCCCGGTAGGGAAACCATAGGGAGAAACGCGTATGGTGTATGGTAGTGTATGGCCAATACGGAGGAGAGACTGAACTAAAACTGAACCCTGTGCAGGACAGGCAGTGCGGACGGGTGAAGACAACCTGGAAAATCAAGTGGGTGGAGATGGAACGCGATAGAGGAGGTGAGTGAGTGAGAGCGGACTGAGAAGCCCATCAGCGAGGAAGCCCCGGTCACACTGCCGTAAACCCGGGGGATGTGGTAGTGAAACTTATATTCAAGTCAAACAAGGTTCTTGAACTATCGGTGTTTGAATTTTCAGCATTACAGCGGACCACAGGATAGGCTAAAGTCGGCATAGAAGCGGTAGTGTTGGGAGGGGGATTCCAGGTCACTGCATTTGTGATTTTAGTGCACGGGGGACGCCCCGGGTTTGTATCTGTATGTTATATATTTTCTTGTATTTGGACATTTTAGGGTATTTATACTGCATATTGCATATGGTGATTGAATAAATTCATATATTGGCTGTTTAACAGTACTTGTGCCCTGCGTAGTGTACTTTGAGGACAGTAATGTCCGTTTAGATAGATTTAGTCTATATATATCTTATGGTGGAGAAATTGTACAAACAGGCAATTAGTTGAATTCTCATCCAACCAGAATAGCTTTTACTGAATTCACCAAAAACCATTGTTGTGCCGTATATATTTATATAAATATATAAAATGTGTAAATTAACTTTTTAACAAAATTATAACATTTCTTCCTTTGCATGAGGAGGATAGATTAAAAAAAAAAAAGAAAATAAAACATTTTAGTCAATTAACTATCTTTTTTGTTTATTGTCAGAAGTCTACAAAAGTCTGAAACATTATGTAAAAACTATAAAAAGTGACTAAAAAGTCACTTACTTAACTTTGGTGTTTAGGGGATGTTTATAAGGCAACCAAAGACTCCAAATAAAGAAAATGGCAATGATTTTGCTTCTCTTCTATACTGAATTATTTCCCTAACACGTAAGTATTTTGGTAAATGTAAACACTAGTACCGGTTTTCTAAACAGTAAAAGATTGGGTTATTGGGGTATTCCCATTGTACAGGGTGCACTTGCATGGATAAATAATCACTTTATAAATCAATGTGGTGTGGAGCTCAAAAATAGCCCAACACATGGTGTTGTTTTCAGCAAAAAATATGATAAATATGTAAACTCACCCAGGCAAATTTCTCTTTTTTATTAAGGACATTTTGTAGGATTGCTTATTTTCAGCAAATGCAGCTAATTATCTAACCAGTTCATTAAAATGGGAACATACCATAGTGCGGTGTAAGGAATAGTCATGTTAATGGAACTTCCAGTAAGTATGATGTTTGTGAAAATTCTGGTAAAACTGCAAAAAATGCAACAAAAGGCAGAAAAGGGTCAAAAAGGAGAAATTTCACCTATAAAAAAGACACAAATAGCTCTGAAATTTCACCTTCTCTGGTCTGGTATTGGCTGACGCTAGAGAGAAATTTAGCTGCAATGATGGTGAAATTACCCTCACACGTCGCCACAGTGTTACTTTTCAGCGAAAAACAGTCTTTATAAATATGACAAAAATAGCGCTCTTTGTCATTGCGATGTCCTGCGATAGTGAAATGGCCAAATAGTGATTCATTTATAAATATGCCTTAGTTCATGTTGATCCAGGGATCCTTTCTGATTGCTATTCTCACGCCATTGGAAAGTCTATTCACTAGAGCGAAACGTGTCTGGCGGGCTTGCCCTCAGTCCTCCATTTCGAACCCTGGTGCCTATGGTCTTGCCACTGCTGCCCTGTCTCTGCAGGATGTCTTGCCTTATTTGTTTTGATTGGATAGATGAGTATACCATACACTATGTAGTCTAAATTTAGATGTACATTATTACTTGTTGACATTATCTATCTGCTTACTGCTCTATATAGGTGTGCAACAGTACTGTGCATTACTGGACTTTGTATTCTGGGGTTTCCATTTATATATATTTATTAGATACATTATATATCTTGTATTACATTTACTTATATATATATTACTATGTGACTGAGGGATTGTTAGAACTTTGTGTTTTTTAGTGATTTATATTTTTCCGGCCCATGAACAGTATTAATAAAGGGTTTTTATATTATACATTACATTTTGAGTGCCACAGGTTTTCTTTCTCCCTTTTGTTTTGATTGCTATTTGGAGTCAGAAGGAAATTTTTCTTCCCATTTCAGGTTGGTATAAAGGTTGGATAGATGGAGTAAAGTATTATTCAACCTCCAATACTATGTAACTATGTCATTAACACAGAATCAAAAATAACAACAATTAGTAGTTGATAATATCACAGCACAGCAATATTGATAAATTACTGTATTGATCTTTTAACGCAATCCCAGATTACTGTATTTACTATGTGGCAGTTATTTGCAAGTGTGGCATAAATTCAAATTAAAATACCAATAACAATTAGCATTATTTTTAATGTGCGTGCTGTAAAATAATAATTTTCTATCAATCTTTTGTATTACCATCCTATGAGATGTTTTAATAATGATCAATATAAAAACTATCAGTAATCAATTCAGTCTAGGTTGGTAGGGTCCTGCCAGTGCTAAAGACAGGAAGTATATATCAAACGTGGTAATATTTTAAAAATACACATCTATTTATAGTTTCTTTATGATCTTGTAGTATTCCCTACCTGGGTCCCATTCCCGCAGCATTTTTTCTCCATTGTGAATCAGAAGAAAGCAGTGGTCATAATTTCCACCCTCGACTTATACTCGAGTCAATCAGGTTTCACAATTTTTTGGGTAAAAATAGGTACCTCGACTTATACTCAGGTCGACTTATATTCGAGTATATACGGTATTTTTTTCATGCAGACAACGCAGGAATCAATGCATTATTTAATCTGACTGTGTGAGAGGGGCAGGCCAGTGTAAGATGAAGTAGGCCTCCAAAATATCAATTTCTTGTTATTTTTTTAATAAATCCTGACTCTGAGCTACAGTATGTGGTGCAAGAAAAAGGTTTCCTACATCTCTACATCTCTAGAACCTTGCATAGCTATGAATAGTAACGTGAGAAGCTCATAATGCAGAAGGGTTCTAATTGGAAGCTGCCTTTACTTCCTAAGATCTGTCAAAAGAATGTGTAGGGGAAAAAGATGGTGGATCCCAGTGGACAACTTCAGAAGCATGGATTTTCATTGTTTTATATCTGGTGTGACTCCAGGATGGCACAGAAGGTGCAATGCATCTGATACTACATTGTTGTTCTACTACATTGTTACCCTCATGTGACTTCCTTAAATATCACCATAGTCTTTTATTCTAGAGATTATAGATTGTGCTACCTGATCCCAGAGCTACACAGTGCCCTCACTCCCAGAACACCTCATATTTCAGCTGTTCAATTCTCTTTATCCTTTGGCAACTGAAGTTTGAGGAATGGTGGGAGTTACAGCCCAAGAACATCTGTCAGGCAACTGGTTACCGATTGCTGCTTTGATTACAGAAAACAACACAATAAGTTTGCAGATTGCTTACATGTATATTGCTCATATTTGGAGCTCTGTACGTTTATTTACATGTCATCTCATTATCTGAAATAAACTCTTCTAAATAAGCATTTAAAGGGACAAACAAGTAGAAATTCCGACTACATCACTACTTCACTTTATTCATTAAAAAAAAAAAATTGTGTGTAGATGGAAATTAGAGGGAAAAAACTTCATTTTGAAGGACAGATAAATTAAGCATTTTTTCCCCAAAAGCAGAAAAACTAAAATGTTAAATATGCCCAATTTATTTCTAGTGCGGCTATTGTTTGTCACTAACAGCTAGCTTTGTGAGGTTAATAAATGTGCATAATAAAGACATAAAGGTATGGAGAAGTAATACCGTAATCCTTTTGTTTGGATAATCAGACTAATGTATGCAAATTAAACCTTATTAGTACTAGGGTTTTGTGTCTGCTTATCAAAATGTGCCATTTTCATGAAAATTGGAAGTCCATTATATAAAGTTATTATTAACAATCATTTAGGAATTATATACAGTATGCAAATTAAAGTTGATTACAACTAATTAAGGGCTTTCTTTGTTATTTGACCTTGTCTGCTTTTTATGTAAATATGTTTCTTTTGGTCTGGCATATTTTTAGACTCGTAAAAAGTATATTAAGACAAGTTACATTATGTATTTTGTAATAGATTTTTGCTATTGTATTGCACACAGGCACTTGTAATGTAATATTATCCAAAGGCCCTCTTGGGCGAAAGGCTAAAGCTGTTGCTATTGCTGGTCGGTCTTTATACAATAGATGATCAAATGATGTTCAATGAGCTTTTAACAAGTGAGAGAAATAAAGGGAACCGATTTCATTGGCCCAAGGTTGAAAATGACTTTGTGTAAAGGACAAGTAGATACATAGATCAAGAGTGAAAGGAATACACCTCTACTTGTATCCTGCTGAATCCAAAATAACCCTCTCATTCCAATTGCAGAGGAAGAGACGTTGACTGTTGTTTAAATTAATTAACATTGTTTTTGTACACAAATATTTTTTTGGGCTTCTTAGTCAACCATACACAATTTACTTTAAAGAACATTTTTCACAAAATAAGTTTCAATGAAGTACTGGTCCATAAACATAAAATCAACATGCAAAGTTGGGTAATCCAATAAACTTGAATGTCCAGAGAAATTGTCTTCAAGAAGAAAACACTGTTTAAAGGGGAGATTATACTAAACTACTACTATACGATACTATACTAAACTATACTATACTATACTATATTATGCTATACTACAATATACTATACTATACTAAACTAAACTATACTACTATACTATACCTTACTTTACTATACTATACTATACTATAACATACTATACTTTACTATACTATACTACTATACTATACTAAACTTTACTATACTATTTCATACTTTTCTATACTTTATTACTATAATATACTAATATACTAAACTATATTAAACTATACTTCACTATATTATATTGTACTATACGAAACTATATTCAATTATACTAAACTTAACTATACTTTACCAAACTATACTATACTACACTTTACTATACTAACTATACTTCGTGTGTACTACTATATTATACTAAACTACGGTTTACTGCTATACTATGCTATACTAAACTAAACTATATTTTACTATATGATGGATCACATTTTGTTAGAAACACTAATTGCTTTCTACTATTATTATTTATTATTATTATAAAATTAATACAGTATTATTCTTTGCTTGTGAAGGTTCTCATTCATCCAGGTCATGGTATATATTTTTTATTCAGTTAGATCTACTGGAATTAAAGTTTAGTTCTTGAAGACATTTCAGATGACTAGCGAAACGTCTTCAAGAACTAAACTAAACATAAGTCCAGTTGATCTAACTGAATACAACAGATAAGATTGTTCTATAACTGAACTTCCGGTTCAGTTCTGGAAGTTGGGGTCCAGTTTTAAACAGCAGACCACGATCACCTGTTTAAAACTGGCTTGTCCTGCATTCAAGTCTGGTGGGGGGGCCCGGGTCCCTTCAGGTACACCCCTGAGTGTCTCCCAAACACACCTTTAAAATCTGTTTGGTCTAATTTCAGGGGCATATCTGAAGGGCCCTGAGCCCCCCCGCCAGTTTGGGGGCCAGGCCCCTGACTCCCTCCTCCCTCCGCAAGACTTGAATGCAGGATGAGACGGTTTTAAACAGGTGATCGTGGTCTGCTGTTTAAAACCGGACCCGAACTTTCGGAACTGAACCGGAAGTTCGGGTCCGGTCTTTTAAAAAGCTGAATGAAACATACACACGATCACCTGTTTAAAACCACCGGGGGCGGTAGTTACACCACTGTCTAATTTAAATCTTGAATTTGATTGGATCAAGGGTATTGGACCAATCAGATTTACCGGTGGGGTATAGGATTGGTCCAATACCCAAAATCCAATCAGATTCAAGATTTAAATCAGACCAATCAGATTTTAAAGATGTGTTTGGGAGACACTATAAAATGCAAGAGATCTAAATTGCAGCTTAGTGTTGGCTTAGCAGCTATACTGATAAGTTGTAGTTTTCTATTTAGGTATAAATGTTACAACAGTTGGCTGTTGGTCTAGTATATACCTGATTGGGTAGGCTCAAAGAGCTACCTTCAGCTCTGGTGAGCCTTAGGTCCTCTTTATATCTTACATTTTTTAATTGCTGAACCCCTGAAAACTGTTTTTTTATGGTCAATTACCTTTATATACATATATTTTTTTTAATAAAATCAATCAAATATATTGCATACCACTGCCTATTTTTATATTTGGTATTAATGTGTAAACATATAGCTTTTATTCATTCTGGACTTTGAAAAATAAGATTTACAAGGAGTCAAGCGAGTTAGGGAGAGTTTTCCCCACAACTCCCTTGCTTGTTGTGCAAATAAAGGGAAAAGAGACTTCTGGGGAATTATAATTTGATTTTGCATTTCTAGTATGTTAATTAGAATTTCCCAACAGTAAAGACAGCAGTGAGCATGCTCCAACCCTAAACCAAGACGGCGGTCAGATGATCAGTGGCTGCCTCCATAAGGCACATACAAAATGGAAGGCTACAGTTCCCCTTTAAGGTTATTTTGGTTCTATTCCTGAGCTAACCCAGCATTTCAGGATCCAGCCAATTGTCAGAGACTTTGATATCACTACCTAGGCATCATGCCACAATTTCTACTTTTTAAATCATTTTTTTCTCATAATAAAATGCTTATAGATGGATATTTCTTAACTTGGTTACAACTAGCAATAAAAATGTCAAAACACAGACTGCTTATACATAGTGCATTAAGGTTGCTTTCCTTTAAATTGTTACTATGGCACAAAATTGACCTGTGGTCCAATTTTACCAACATGTAAAGACAGGAAGTTAATTACTGATATACAAATAGAGATATTATATGACTTTTCAACAGATAGGTGAATGGTCAGTGTTGCTTGCAGGTTTATCCATTTCAAAGATTGTGTAGGTGGTTAATGTACGGCATTTGGAGAAAACTGATACCATAATTCATTTTGATGGTTTGTCGTCCGGTGTATTTTTAACTAATTATTGTCTGTAAAAAAATGTATATTCTTTATAAAGCAACGCAAATATATTGGATATGGTATTTGCTTCTAACTTATTTATAAGGACCCAATGGCATAATATCTAATTAAATGCACTAATTCTACATGTATGTGACAATTATTTGGGACTAATATAACATCATTACATATGTTGTCAAGAGGCATTTCCAATTTACTTAATTTTATGTGCAGAATTTTAGAAATATTTTAATTTTGTGTGTCCTCTGCCACCATAATATGTTATTACATTGTGCATTACGGTGGGTACTAACTCCTGTCTGTCACCTTTCAAACATGTGGCTACACCCAATGCCAAAACTTTTACCCTATATAAAAAGAGACGGTTCCAGACTTCCACACCCCCTACAACCATTGTATTTATATATGTTTCAAAGATCACCAGTACAGTACTTTTTGGTTAAAACACACTATATTCTATGGCTGGATTTTTAGAAAAAAAATCAACCCATGTACATAGTTTGTTTTCCTGCTTTTGCTGGAGTTCAGATCCATCATCCCTCTGTACAGTATTGTTTAGAATCAATGTTTAGAAAAAAGTAGGGAACAGTTAATTGAGTTCCCTATTGTGCTTTTTCACTCATACAGCTAAAAAACCCAGAGTATTCTTTCCCTGTTTTCTTAAAGGGGAACTGTGGTCTCCAAACAAATTAAATGAATGGCCAGTTTCCTACCTTTAAAACAAGCCATCAAGCACCTCTCTACGTGCTCCACAGCCCAAGATATACAGAAATGACTGACCAGAAAGTCAATGGGTGGGAGGCTGACTTGTGATATTCCTGAGTCTTCTCCTGCACAGTGCCAACGGCGAGCAAAGCCTCAGACTCCCTCAGTGTGTGAGGGAGACAGGAAGTCCCTCCTCCTCTCTGCTGTGGGAAGTTCTGACAGAGAAGGTAAGGGAATCTACAGCTCTTCTCTCCTACTATGTGAAAACAGAGTTTTCACATAGTGGGAGAGTTTTCTGTAGGGGGGGGTCTGAGTAACCTATGGCACCTGTGAGTGGGCAGGGCTTAGGCACCCAGAAGTGGGCAGGGCCACGGCACCCATGAGTGAGTGGGGCCATGGCACCCATGAGTGGGCGGGGCACCATTGAGCTGCAAGATAATGGGCTATGGGGGCCTGCAACTGGAGGGACCATGGGGTGCATTAGTGGGAGGGACCAAGGGGGCTGCAAAGGGGAGGAGGAGACACAGGACAGATTGACTGACAGTTTCAGAGCAGGAAGTGCAGGGGACCTGATGATGCTGCTACCATATCAAACACAAAAATGTAAATATCTTCAAAACTATGCAAAATAAACAATGGAAAAAAATTCTCAGGGGAGCAATTCCTATCAATTTACCTCAATTTACCTAAAGTCATTTTTGGACCACAGTTCCCCTTTAAATAGAAGGCTTCTGATTTCCCCATTCATGCCCAGGTAGTCTAGTGCTGTATTGAACTGTGACATGCAGCCTGCATTTTACTACTGACATTGACTGCCAGCTTCCTATAGTATTTGTGATTGGATCAGAGTGATACATTCAAATATACATATTTTTCTAAGTTTTTGCTAGCAAGATAAGTATTGATCTGTTTCAATAAAGAAAAAAATGTCACTTCCTGAAGGTGAGTTTTCCATTAGATTTCAATTTGGAAAACAGGTATTTACAATTCTGGAAGAATGGCACAGTGATGTATCTTAAAGTGTGTAGATTTTAAAAATATATAGTTTATGGGTGATATTTCCAAGTATGAGGGGTGTTTAGTTTAGAGAAAAAATGGAAGCCGGTTGAGTTTTTTTCTGTAATTGCTCTTTTGCAATGTTCCCTTTTGGGGTTAGTTGGTAGCCATGCCTCTGTGCACCCATGCATATGACATACCATTTGATTCATGACATGTGGGAGATTGATATTTAGAGGGTGTTTTTACTTGTCTTGTGGCGTAGGTTTGGGCATGATATCTAACTTTGAATGATCTTTTATTTTTAATGAAATCTTAGAAAAGTATGAAAAAATTAAATCTAAAATTCTGTATGTATGTATGAATGAATGAAAGAATGGCACCATTAAAGGACATCTATAGTGAAAAAAACACATTGCCCCTTTGCAAAGTTAAATTCATGTACTCTGTGCTGCCTTAATCCTATCTCTGTCAGTGACTTTTTAACCATGGTGTCAGATCTCTGTGCAGCACTCCCCCCTTCCCCCTCCCCTCTGTTACTTCTTCCATTTGTCTAAACTCTGGCTTGCCGACAAGCTTATCATTTGTAGTAGGAGTTAAAAGTTCAACATCTTGAAAAACACACCCACGCACAGTGGCCAATAGAAAGCAAGCTGTCCTGGAGACGGAAGAAGGAGATCAGTACAGTTTACGATCTCTCTCTTTGTTACCCATCATCAATCAGTGAAAGCTATTAAGAAGGGGCGTCAAGTGCAACCTTATATCTACCATCAAAGCTACCTCTCTCCCCCTGCTAATGCTCTTATCTCTATGTTTATTGCAGAGCAGGGAGGGGAAATCACGTCACAGGGATTTGACTGACAGTCCAAGTAGGAGTAGAGGAATGCAATCACGTATTCCTCTAACTGGTGTATCTCAGGACAGAGAGGGAATCTGAAAAAAGTGAAGACACTCTGGGGGTTGTGGGGAATTATAGAACTCATGGAAAGAAAGAAAAGAAAGTTAATTTTCCCACTATAGATGCCCTTTAAGTAGTTAACTATTGATTGGTGCCAATAGAAGAACAAACATCATTTCTCCAGAAAAATGCTTTCCTGGAAGTGATTCTACATGAATATATGATTGTTTTAAATTATGTAGATTCTAGTTTAAAGGTTGTTGAGTTTGAAAAACAGAAAGGTGCTTAAAATTAAAATAAAGAGCTGGAATGATTTTTTCATTTTTTGCACTTATGCGTTGTCCCCCTTGGGGTTATTTAGTGGCTATGTCTATGTGTACACGCATAGTTACTAGAGATGTTCGAAATTTTCGGAAAGTTCGAAAGTTCGAGTTTCGAAAATTGTCTACCTTCGATTTTTTTCGAAAATCATCTACTTTTGATTTTCGAAAATTGTCTATTTTCGAAAATCGTTTACTTTCGATTTTTGAAAATCGTCTATTTTCGAAAATCAGCGGGACTTCATAACCCTCAGATTCGATTTGAAACTGGGTTCTATTCAAACCCACATTACATCTCTAATTGTTACATTGTATTGGAGTTTGAATAAACAAATATGCCCATGTAGTCCATTCCCCCCCCCGTATTCCTGAACCCCTGAATTCCTGAAACAGCTGATCCAGAGAAATGAAAAAAAAAATTGTATGAAGGTGAGAAAAGTCCTTCCTGCAAATGGCAACCAGAAAGGATCTTGGATCAAACAGAACTATGGGGGAGATTCTATAAATCTAAAATAAGGGAAAAACACAGTTTTACACTGACTTTAGGGAACTGCTCTGTTTCAAAATGTTTTAGGAAACAGCGCAGTGTACCCGATTCAATTTCCAAAGTGTTAGGTTTGCACTATCTTGTACCCTACCTTAACACTGAGTTGGATCGGACCTTTAAACCTGAGCAACTCTTGGCTTCTTACCTTTACACAATCCCGTGATGCAATGCCGGATGTAATCAAGTTTATTTCTGGTATTGTATCGTAAATAGAGACATTTTTTAATATTGAATCTCCCCGTATATATGTATTTATATCAGTAATTTTCAATATTTAGCACTTTTACAAACTTATCCAGCCTTATTTTGCTACAGTACCCTTTGAACATTGGTTGGAAATGTTTAGGTCTTCTGGGAATGACCCCTATGAAAAGCCCCCTCTGGACATGGAGTCTAAGTACCTGCCGGTCTTCCCCAGAGCCTCTGATGGTGAGGATGTTGTGCGGTAAGGTAGGCACCACAAAGGTCAACCCACGATGTGGAGAAGACAACGGAAAGGGAAAGGACGTACCGGTAGCTGGAATAAATTGGCAAGTATGGAGACCAAGATGAAACTGGAGGCAAGAGCAGACTGGTAGATATGGCGACCTAGTGAAATAGGAAGCTAGAGCTGATATGGAGATCGAGGTGATACTGGAAGTTGGAGCACGCTAGCTGATATTGAGAACTAGGTGATCCTGGAAGTAGGAGCAGGCTGGCTGATATAGAGGCCTAGATGAAACTGGAGGCTGGAGCAGACTGGTAGATATGGAGACCAAGGTGAAACAGGAAGCTGGAGCAGGCTGGTAAATATGGAGACCAAGGTGAAACAGGAAGCTGGAGCAGGCTGGCTGATATGGAGACCAAGATGATACTGAAAGCTGGAGCCAGACTGGCTGTTGTGGAGACCAAGGTGATACTGAATGTAGGAGCAAGCTGGCTGATATGGAGACCTAGATGAAACTGGAGGCTGGAGCAAGTTGGCTGATATGGAGACTGAGGTGATACTGGAAGCTGGAGCAAGTTGGCTGATATGTAGACCAAGGTGATACTGGAAGCTGGAGCAGGCTGGCAGATATGGAGACTGAAGGGGACACTGGAAACTGAAACCTGAATACAGCAGGCAGACAGGAACCAAGAAGGCCTAATATAGCACAAAATAAAGGAGCTGAAGAACTGAGCAAAACTACTGTGAAATGGCAGCAAGAGCTACAACCACGTGGAGGGTTTTAATGGAGCTGGCCGCATCATCTCCCCGAGACCCAGTGCGCGGTAAGAAGACTGGAACTATCCAGTCCTAGAAGGAGGCCAGACTCCACATTGCCCGCACGTTAACAACGATGTGCACGTGCAAGGGACGCCTCCCAGATCGTTATGGAAACGCCGGCGCGGGTCCCCGCAGAGAGGTAGGACTGGGGCCATAACAGGAAGACAGTTCCATAGTTTAACCGTTCACACTGTAAAGAAACATTTCCTAACTTGAAGGTGAAACTTCTTTTGTTCCAGTCTTAAAGGATGCCTGCCTATCCTCTGCCCTACATGTGGCATTGATTCCAGAAATGCAAGATTGATATTTAGTTTTACTTTTGGGTTTTTTAGGTTCTGGGTAAGATTTGAGATGTTAAATCATCTTTTTTTCTTCAGTTTGTCAGAAAATCTTTTAAAAGCAGGAAATTCTATGTGTCCAAAATTCTGCATGGATGTACAGTATGAAAGAATGGCATTGTTGCATGGTACTGTCACAGGGCACTGTCACATGGCACATTTACATGGCACTGTCAAAGGGCACTGTTACATGACATTGTTGCATGGTACTGTCCATCTTTGCCCAAAATATTGCCGTGTTGTGTGCAGAAGGAGTTAATAAAACTATGTAACAGGTTTTTACTTTCATTTGGAGGAATCTCTCATTTTTTACTACGTTGGATTATAAATTGGACTTCCTGGCAGTGGAGTCACTGAGGACCTCTGCATAACAGTAAGTTGTTATCTGAATTCATTTTCCCTCATATATACTGTTACATGGCACTGTTACATGGCACTGTTACATGGCACTGATACATGGCACTGATACATGGCACTATTACATGTCACTTTTACATGTCTCTGCTATATGGCACTGTTACTTGCCAGTAAACATATACAGGCTCATTTACCCAGAGCCGCTATCGCTCTGGGTAAAAGTCCTGTTGGCAATTCAATATCGCATTTGGGAATGGGGCTGCGCTAAAACTAGCGCAAAAGCGATATTAAATTGCGAGCGTCGGATGAGCTGTGATTTTTGCTGCTCAAAATGCAGAGCTTACTAAAACTGTTTGCATAATTGCCATTATGTGTTGGTCCATTTTAGGTTAGTCGCTGGATATGTCTCTTTAGCTGCTGCCCCACTAGCAGTGCACAATCGCAACATTGTATGTGCACTGCACCTCCATACGATCACCATTTTTGGTATTGCATGCGCTCTGATAGCGCACGGAAGTGCATCACATGTAGTCTGAAACACACTATTGGGGTCAAGCACTAAGTCCACTCATGCTTATGGTATACTGTTTTATTCTTGAGAGGTAAGAATATATATGTGTTTTGACCTTTTAGTCCTTGAGTCCTTCTACCTATGATTAAGTACATGTAAGGTACAAAATGCGCCAGGTGACCTCTGGATCTGCTTTTATGTTGCCTTAATAAAGTAATAAAGTTTTAAATTACATGTTCCAGTTCTTACCTTCTTGGGGTGCCTGCTACTTCGTGTTTGTTCCCTGATGCCTTTTTTTTACCTTTTACCTATATTTTTTCTTTACCCTTAATTACCCTTAAAAACATCTGTGTCCAGGTATCTGCATTTTGATTAAATCTTCACCCATGTATTTTCTAAAAAAGTCACATTTTAGCTAATCTGGTAGTTTCTCTAGTTTACCCATCAGACATTACATTGTTAAACATGGATTTGACTAATTTTTGTCTGTTTGCTGCCAATATTACCTCTACCCGTTTGTGTTAATAAAAGGATATATGATGTTTTAGGCTTCTTGTGGCGTTTCCTTCTTATACTTCACTAAATATGAGTACAAATCCTGGCACTTTTTAGTTGATTAAATTTGAGTTGAGTTCTATTTTTTTCACAGATTTTTTTGTTTAACACTATTTACCAAAAGGCAAAAATTCTAGGCTAAAATGTTTGATGCAAATGGAGAACAGTAAGCATAGTATTTTAAGGGTATGTCCACCCCTTCTACAAATATCAAGTATGTTAAGGAGCCCCCCCTAACCCCATTTGCGTTGTACTCAACTACTTTAATAATGCTTCTAGGCTTTAGAATTATACTTACTAGCTCCACGATCCACTGCTGTGGCTTTCTTCTACTTCCTGGTAAGGTTGCCAGTCACTGCCGTGACAGTGACATCGCGGCTAATGGCTGACAGACATTACCGATTGAACATCTATTGCTGATGCTCTAAAATATATATATATTTGTGTAGGCACCCCAGACAACGATTTGTAAAAAAAGCCCCAGAAATATCCTTCATTCCCTCGACTCTCTGCTCCTGGCTTGCCCGGAAGCAGCAGAGAGGGGCTGTACCGGTAGCTTTGCTGCTTTGGTAGCAACTTTCTTTGTTCTGCTATCGATATTTCATTTTCTATTTTAGCTAGTTTAATTGCTTTCTTGCACTCTTTATTACAGCTTTTATACTCCTTGTATGCCTGTTTGGTTCCCTTCGATTTCAAAATTTTAAAAACCTTTTTCTTTTTTCCATTTCCCTTTTTACCTGAGCATTAAACCATGCAGGAGAACACTTATTTTTTTTACACTTGTTCCCTAAAGGTATAAATTTAGAAATATAATGGTTTAATATCCCTTTAAAATCGGTTCACTTCTGCTCAATATACTTACCTAGGAACAAACCCACCCAGTCTATGAGCAGGAGTGATTCCAACATAAAATTAGCTTTCCTAAAGTTAAAAATTTTTGTTAACCCAGTGCACCTTTGTTTTGTGCAATGACACTTTGTCATGATCACTATTCCCTAAGATTCCCATTACCTTCATCTCCAAAATGAGCTCAGGATTATTAGATATCACCAGATCCAACAACACATCTTGTCTTGTAGGAACTTCTTCTGTGAAAGAAAATGCTCATAAAGGAGATTTAAGAATGTGATACCTTTAGAGGAGCTGGCAGTTCCCTTACCACAATCTATGTCAGGGTAATCGAAATCCCCAAAACCAGAACATGCCCCATACCAGCAGCCTTCGCCTACTGCATATGAAGATTAATTTCCACATCATCACTGGCATTTGACGGCTTATAACTTACCCCAAAAATTAATTTACCAATGTTCTTGCTTCCTGTACATAGCTCCACCCATATTGTTTCTGCCTTATCGTCTATACCCCATCTATCTCATCTGTAGAAAGAGTGAACATGCCCTTCAAAGCAGTGAAAACTTATATTGCCACAAAAAAATTATAAAAATAATTTGTCAAATTTTTTGTTGGCAAAAGTGAATTTAGGGGACTTTTCGGACATGTTAAATAGTTATTTTTGTACATGGAAAGTGCCTTCAGTATAACTAAAACTGAGAATTTGCTATGGAGTATTAGTATAGTATAGTATAGTATAGTATAGTATTAAACTATTAATATATACTGAAAATTAGCCCTGGTGTGTTAAAATATTCTAAAACAGAAAAGTTGCCTCAGAGTGATTACACTATTTAATGTATCTATATCTGAAAAGCATGCCAGGGAATATATGGCCATTGTACATAATAAAGATACTATAAGTGTTCTGTGCATATGAGCCATTTCACAATAGTTTTGTAAGGATCTTACCTGCCGCGCTCCCTCGATGTTCCGGGACTGGTGACGTCACCGGCGCCGGACGTCGTCGTCGTGACGTCACCACGTCCAGACCCTGGCCAGCGTGAAAATTCAAAAGGCACTCGCAGAGGGATTCGTAGACCCCGCTACCAGACTGTCAGGTTGTCAGTCTGTAGCGCTCCTTACCTGCCTGTGTTTCAACTCCATTGATCCAGCCATTGTATCCAGCATTGTTCCTACTCCATTGATCCAGCCATTGTATCCAGCATTGTTCCTACTCCATTGATCCAGCCATTGTATCCAGCATTGTTCCTACTCCATTGATCCAGCCATTGTATCCAGCATTGTTCCTACTCCATTGATTCCAGCAAGGTATCCAGCATCTGTTTCCTAATCCAATGTTCCAGCAATTGTATTCCAGCATTGTTCCTACTCCATTGATCCACCCATTGTATCCAGCATTGTTCCTACTCCATTGATCCACCCATTGTATCCAGCATTGTTCCTACTCCATTGATCCGCCATTGTATCCAGCATTGTTCCTACTCCAATGTCCAGCCATTGTATCCAGCATTGTTTCCTACTCCATTGATCCAGCCATTGTATTTCCATCATTGTTCCTACTCCATTGTTCCAGCCATTGTATCCAGCATTGTTCCTACTCCATTGATCCAGCCATGTATCCAGCATTGTTCCTACTCCATTGATCCACCCATTGTATCCAGCATTGTTCCAACTCCATTGTTCCAGCTATCTTGTATCCAGCCATTGTATCCAGCATTGTTTCAACTCCATTGTTCCTACTCCATTGTTCCAGCCATTGTATCCAGCATTGTTTCAACTCCATTGTTCCAGCCCCATTGTATCCAGCCATTGTATCCAGCATTGTTCCAACTCCATTGTTCCAGACATCTTGTATCCAGCCATTGTATCCAGCATTGTTTCAACTCCATCGTTCCAGCCATCTGGTAACCAGCCATTGTCTCCAGCTTCATTGTTTCAACTCCATTGTTCCAGCCATTGTATCCAGCCATTGCTTCCTACTAATAGCAATAGCTGATCTGGTAATAAGAAACATAACATGTCCAATTTACTGTGTTAGCCTGACTTTTCACCAATGTTTTGGATTTATTAGTGCTATATTTAGCTGTGTATATATAGGTAGACAAATGAGTCGCACTCCAATATTCTTTTGTAGGCTTTGTATGCAATATAACATTATTTCTCACATAATATGCAACATTAAAGCACATAAAGTCTCTTTATCAAGCTGTGAGCAACCATGGTTATATAGTATGTTCTTTAAAGTGTAACTTTTAAAGTGTAAAAGTGGTCTCCATACAAGTACCCAACAAGTATTTAAAAGAGCCCTCTTATAACTTTCAAACAAGCCTAGGATGGTGTCTTTAGCTTCTCTGGTTCTTAATTTATAGGCTTTTAAATCCACTCAGACAATCAGGATGAACAAGAAAGTGTGTGACAGTCACTGTATAAGAAGCCCCAACCCCCCCAAACCACCCCAATCATTGCTATTTAAAGATGGTTACAGCAGGCATGCTCAGTGCCAATGGCAGGGGGCAGAGCATTGCATAGATTGCAGCTAAAACCATGATTCTGTAATCATTTCTGCTCTATTTAATAAAAAGCACTTGCATTGAGACAAGAGTAGCCCTTTAAGTTAATTTATTCCAGCACGGAAAGTGTCATTTAAATACACATGTTCTTAATTACAAATATAGATAAAAATATTTAAACACTTTTAATAGAACCGTTAATGTTTTAGTTTGTCCTCAGAACCTAAAAATGGTTCTGCATTTTGCCCCCGTGTATTTGCATATATACATTTTTGTGGTGCCTGCCATATTGATTTCCAAAATGGAAGCACCCTCTGACATCTTTATTACAATTAACTGGTCAGTAATACACTGTTCAGCCCTAAAGAGAGAGTGTACTGCAGGAAATTTACATTTATGAATAAGAGGTACTATGTATGGAAGGTATAATTTGTGCACATAGTAGTTTATACTTTCATACTATATTTACTATTTATAGTAAAATAAACGGTAATTAAAAATAAAACAACTTCTAAACGCTATGCGTGTTCTCATGTGTGACTAAAGAGAAATACATATATGTTGTTACTATAGCTATATATTTTTTAATATTTATATGTGTGTATTTATCCACATATTATTCTGTGTTTCACAGCATAATTGAATGTTTTTAGGGCTTTTTAAATAAAAAAAGTGTTAAAATAAATTGGTGTCATTAGGTCCTCGCAAATGAGAATTTCTTATTGTCATACATATGCACAAGTTTTACTTCCCTAATCTTCATATAGGCTCTTTGCAATAGTCAGTTCACATTCAAATCTAATTAATGCTACAGTGAATAGTTATGTCAAGAAGGTCAATTGTATTGTTAGAGCCGATGAACCGTGATTTAAGATCTCGGGATGATAAATTAATCATGTTTTACAGTATCTCAAATATATACTTACTGAAGATGAATGTTTAATTGGTAATGGCTTCAAGGCATTTAAGGACTGCTGAAAGGATAATTACGAAAACCACATATTATCTGAAAATATATGGATTTCTGATAAAAGCCTTTTAGTTGCTATGGTGAACAAAGGCTTCATTTTCTTAACCTCTGAATGATGACATGTTGTTGACACATTTGCTGATTGGAGCTCAATAGGTTTTCTTTTTTTTCCTGCCTACTAAGATCAAACCAACAATTCTGTATTTAAAATATATCAAATATATAATAAAAAATAGTATACCTGTTTGTTTCTTGATTCAGTTGACATATGTTTGATAAAAAGGAAAGCTTACAGCAGATAGAACAATTATAAAATAAAGTGGCATGTCTGTCTTTTTCTTGCTATCTAGTTTGTTTTAAAAGGATACATAGAGGTGTATTTCCAAGATATATCAAATGCGACAACTAAAGCATAGCTAAGAAGTACTGTGGAAATAGCAAGATGTGTCTACATTTACAGTTCAGTCCCCAATATAATTTGACCAAAAGGCATAAAGGAAACTCCAGTCTAAATATCTCATAGTCTTCCTTGGAGTGTTGATAAAGGTTTTAGGCAAAGTCCAGTCAAAATCTTCACTATTGGGCCTGGTAAACACCAGCTGATCTCGGCATAATCCTGGCTCAATATTTAGCTGGCAAGATGATCACTCCAAATCAATAGATTGGGGCAGAATATCGAGCTGTGTGTATTTACCTTTAAGGACAGAAAGAGACAGGAATACTATTAAACGGCGCTTAATGCACCACATGAGAAATTATTTTAATAAATGATGGAATTTTGATCTTTGTTTCCCCCCCAACTTTATCCAAAGGATCTGTTCATTTTAAGCATTACATGTTCACCCAAGTTGCTATAGTTAAATGTTTAATAACAAAGCTCTTTACATATTTCTATGTATTTTAATGTATATTGCAAAATGATTGGCCCAAGCAAATTTCTGGTAATGCTGGCAGGTATATCATTTAGTGTATGGCCCTGCATAAGGCTCGACATAGTCAAATTGACTAACTGCACAATTCACCCTTTTTCCCATATAGAAGGCTTTTGGTTTAAGAAGCAGAAGTAAATAGTGAATATCCTTTATATTCATTTTTTATATCTAATTTTAATGACCCAATATAAAAACCACACCCAACCCCTCATTGTTATGCCAAATACATGTTACATTTAGCTATATGGTCAGTCTTGTCCCTTTTTCTTAAAAAAAACAATAGGGCTGGCATTCTTTCTTTTTTCAGCTGCAATTTACATGGAAGGGAAGAGTCTATATGGGCTCCGACTGTTGGGTTTGTGATGTTTGGTTTTACATGGAAGGATGTAATTTAATAGACACTTATCCTTTATAACCCAAAGTCAAGTCAAGCACTTTGTATGTATTGTTAATAAGTGTTAAATTAAAAAGTGTTAATGAAAGGGAAAAATTTTGGTATATTATTTTTGTATAATGCAACAAATTAAACCTTATACTACTTTGATTTGCATTATTTTTACCTTGTCTAAAATGAAACACATTTTGGCACAGGTTTAATAAATCTGCTGCCAATAGTTTGTTTTTCACTAAGCATCTGTCTGCTACTGTAGTGTAAACAAAATACTCCAATAATACTTTGTGTAAAAAATAATCTTTCATATGACTCAACACCCTTATTGGGACCAGTGCACTTCTACCAAACCAGTAACAGGATATAGGTGAACAAGTGTCTTCAGTTTTCTACGTTCAGACATTTCAATATTGGAAATTATACAAGAATAAAAGGGAATGGAAATATCAAATGTTTTGCTGTAGTGTCGGGCGCGGTATCCTGCATACACCCCCACCAGTTGCCTGTCTTAAAACTATTAAAAAAATGGGTCAACACTTATATGCAACCACTTATATGCAACCACTTATATGCAACCACTATTTATTATAAACATTACGATTCCTATACTGTACATATATAAATAGACTGACAGGTCAGCCAATAGAATAAAAGCCTATAGAACAGACACAGTAATAGTAAGTATACTAATTTGTTAGCATATTTTTTATTTGATAATAAGCTTATATTGTAAGTGGATATATATTTAGTTATCAGATCATCTCATTATTTGGGGGATGCTTATAGTAAATGTAAGTTGCAGGGCTGCATTCATTACAACCTGGTTGTATTTACACTGCATGTTTACAATATACGATCCTTATCCTATACATTCCCTATCTGCCCTTTGCTGTTTGAGAGTGCTTGTCAGGGAATGGTGAAACTAGTAATGCAACTACATAGGCACTTGGGTTAGTCACTATTTTGCTAAAGGAAAGTAATTTCAGACTCTATATGTATTTATAGACTCTATACAACACCATAGGTATGAAACCCAGGCACTAAAAAAAATATTCATTTGGGCAGTCTAGAACCAGCCATCTACTTGCAAGTCTCTAACCTAAATACAAAGGCAAGACCTGCTAGTTTGACTGCTGATTAGAAACTGAGCTTCTCTGAAGATTTCATGCTGTTTTATAGTGTCTCATAAACACACACCCAAAATCTGATTGGTCTAGATACAATCTTAAATCTGATTGGATCTTGGATCTTGGACCAATCAGATATTGGGGGTGGGTTTAGAAGTCACTACAAATAGTGAATGTTCAGTAAGGAGAGCTAGTTTCAGTTTTGCATTTCATCTGAGATGTTATAGCTTTGTTCTGAGTCGTGAACTGGGATATAAGCGTATTGAGTGATTCTGCCTGGGTAGCTTGAATGGCTGGGCAGCCCTTAGGTCAGATTGCTCTTTATTTAGTTTTCAGTGTTTGGCTTTCTATATCTAAGATAAAAATAATTCCAGTAAAAGTTTGGTTTGTTGTCCCAACTAAATATTGAACAGGAGATCTGAGCAACAGAGCTATTGATGTATTGGAATATCTGGTTCCACAATTCCACCAGAAACAATCTCCAGTAATAGAACAGAGGGAAATGATTGCAAACCAGTATAGAGAGTAACATGGCAATCAAAGGAATATCAGAAACACATGCAGCAAAGCTGAGTGTGAATAATTACAGTGTAAAAGCAACCAGTGTGCAATAAATGCAACCCTGCTTGTAACAACTGTTGTGTCTTACTATAGAGCAAACAGCAGCGATCAGCACTCAATTCCAAGCAAGGAAATGCCTGGGTGCCATTTAATAGTTTCAGACCTGTGAGTGCCTTCGTATTTCTGTGTATATATATATATATATATATACCATTGATAAACTGACATCAACATGCTACTTGCACACAACAATATCAGATCATGTAGTTCTAATGACTATAGAAGAAGGGAATGGGTTAATGTAAAATCCCTGAATCTCAGGTGGGACTTGCAAATCAGTTGCTCAGATTCTGCATGTTTAATTAATAAATGGAGAAAGGGCTATTTTAACCATTATGCAAAACCCTTCTGATTGGTGGACATATCTCCATAGACTACAAGCACACTGCCCACTATAGGAGGAGTGAAATCAATGGCTACACCCAAAAGAAACAAAAAAATGAAAATAACTTGATAACTGTTCCAAAAAAATAATGAAAGTATATGGCAAAAGTACACAGGATAGCGCTCCCTACACTACAGCAAAACATAGTTTTGGGGGTGGACATGCCCTTTAAGAAGAATACAAGAATAAAAGGGAATGGAAATATCAATAGACCATTGGTCTCAACACACATCGGGTCACACACAAACCCCCACCAGGTGCCTGTCTTAAAACTATTAAAAAATTGGGTCAACACTTATATGCAACCACTTATATGCAACCACTATTTATTATAAACATTACGATTCCTATACTGTACATATATAAATAGACTGACAGGTCAGCCGATAGAATAAAAGCCTATAGAACAGACACAGTAATAGTAAGTATACTACATATGAACAATCAAGCATAACCCCCCCCCATAAAATCATAAAATCTGAAAAGCTACTGTGGATGGAGGGTAGATATATCACTGTGGATGGAGGGTAGATATATCACTGTGGATGGAGGGTAGAAACATCACTGTGGATGGAGGGTAGATATATCACTGCGGATGGAGGGTAGATATATCACTGCGGATGGAGGGTAGATACATCACTGTGGATGGAGGGTAGATATATCACTGTGGATGGAGGGTAGATATATCACTGCGGATGGAGGGTAGATACATCACTGTGGATGGAGGGTAAAACTAGCTCCAGGGTTCCAACTAGCAGTACAGATAATGAAGTGCTTCCATAATAACCATAATATATAATATTATGCTATAATATAGCACATACACAATGATATTCTTAAACACTGTCCACATATCCACGCACCCCCCCACACACAAGTACATATGTAAATATATTTGCTAATGTATCATATCATGTCCAATATATTACAGAGAACATTTGAAGGCTCATTTATCCAGGGGTGCATTGGTATTTAGAGGAGTTAAATTTCAACAATATAATATTATACATATTATATTATAATATTTAATATTACACATTCACACTTCCAGAAGCTGTAGTCGCTTTCTCACATTTACAAATGTGCTGCCCTCCTTTAAATATTACATAGCAAATATGAGTGCTAAAATCCTGCCCCCTAGCCCCAGGGCAAAGGTTAACATAGAACTTGTCATTGGCTGGTGGAAATGTTTGTTACAACCTCTCTCAACAAACTTAAGATTCTCCTATTGCTTGGATACAGTTTACATAATCAAGCTGATCAAAAGTGGGCCGAGAAGTGTTTTTTCACATGCTAACTTTGAGTGACAGTTAGAGGCAGACAGAATTTTTACACCCCCTTTACAGCACAGCTAATTGAAAGAAAAGAGAGGCTATAAATCAGTAAAAAAAAAGGTATGGGGAGGGCTGCAAACCTTTACTCTTTTTAAAGCAATTTAAAGGGGAACTGTGGTCCAAAAATGACTTTAGGTAAATTGACAGGAATTTCTCTCCTGAGAATTTTTGCAATATATTTTCATTGTTTATTTTTCATAGTTTTGAAGATATTTACATTTTTGTGTGTGATATGGCAGCAGCACCACCAGATCCCCTGCACTTCCTACATCCTGCTCTGAAACCATGTGACAGTCAATCTGCCCTGTGTCTCCTCCTCCCCTTGCAGCCCCCCTCCTCTTGCAAGCCGCCCATGTCCCTCCCATTCATGGACCCCATGGCGCCTCCATTTGCAGGCCCCCCTTGGTACCCTTCCCTTACAGCCCTATGTGGCTCACCCAGAGTGAGAACTCTACCTGAAAAGGCTGTTTTCACATAGTGGGAGAGTAGGGCTGTAGATTCCCTTACCTTCTCTGTGGGGATCTTCAAACAGCAGGGAGGGACTTCCTGTCTCCCGCACACTCTGAAATCTGAGGCTGTGCTTGCTGGCGGCGAGGTGGAGGAGCAGCCTTAGGAATGTCACATGTTAGCCTCCCACCCATTAACTTTCTGGTCAGTAATTTCTTTATATCTGTGGAGCACGTAGACAGGTGGTTGATGGCTTGTTTTAAAGGTAGGAAACTGGCCTTTCATTTAAAATCAACTAGTATGGAGACCACAGTTCCCCTTTAAAGGATGTAAAATGTAAACTGATTCAAATAATTTTTTAACTAATCACACAGTAATTAGGATTAATTACCACCAATCTTAAATCTGCTTTTTTGTCTTCTCTGACCTTCCTATCCCTTGTTTTTTTTTAGCACTGGGACTGTTACTTTTTAAAGAGGACAGGGCACAGCTAGTCAGTAAAGAGCTGTCAATCACCCAGCCCCTCCCCCTGGCACACTAAATTTAAAACTATCAATTCTATAAAAGTAAAGCTTGTTTCTCTGTCACTGCATGGCTAATTGATTCAGCATTAATATCAGAAAAAGGATAAGAATAACCATTCCTGTTTAAGATTTATTGCTGGGGGATCCTACTTTTAACTTTTTGTGTGGTTTCTCCTATATGCAGGAGTCCACAGGGACATGTCAGAACATAAATCACAAAATTGGAGGGTCACCTAATACCGCGTTCGAGGGTTATGACTGAATTCAAGGGTTAGTGAATATAGTGCTCGGCCATAACCATCGAATGCAGTGTTTGGTAACCCTTGAATGGGGAGATAACCCTCAAATGTAGCAATCGCTAACCAATCGAATTCAGCAATAACCCTATATATATATCCCTCATATTGTATTATAAGTAAGTAATTGGTGCACAGTGTTATTTGTGTGTATGTTTGGTTACAGTGGATATAAAAAGTCTAACCACCTCCCTATAAAATATTAGTGTTTTGTGTAAAGAAGAACTAAACATATTTATCCATTAAAAGACTGATATATTATAAGATTCTAAGTAAGTTGCATTTACATACATGTGAGAAATAGATTTTGCAACTAAGGTTTCCATGTTATTGTCATTACAACTCACACCCTATGTAGTTTTCAAAGACCCTGTGAGCATGCCATTCCCACTGACCCCAGTATTCACTGTCCCTATGCACAGAGTATCTACTATATAAAGCAGAAATCTTGTATGTATGCACTCACCTCACCCCTGAATGACTCAACATAACGGCGACGCCCTCTGAAAGGGCCGACGCCCACGAAGTCCAGTTTGACCAATAAAAATCCTGCACGTCACTTGCAGAGTGTGATTCCCCAATTCAGTAACTCAGATGAAGGGCCTGGGCTCTGTGTGCTGCCCGACTTCAACAACACAGACACAGTGACACAACAACAGCGTAATGTACGGCTACACAACTCAGAGAGCTGCACACACAGAACAACAGCTTCTATAACAGAGGGAACCAGACATTTCTCTTAGGGCTAGGCACACTAGTGCAATTTTTTTGCATTTGCGCATGCCATTTTTGCTAACATTGCAATCGCCGCAACTGATTGCGTTTTCATTTGCGATAGGCAATCACATGCGATTTTGTATCTCAAAATGAGAAATCGCACACGCAAACGCACACGCAATCGGCGCAGTGTGGCCGTGCCCTTAAGGTCTGTAAGACATCACAATTTGCTCCTGGAAGGTTTTTAAATGTTAACCCTGGAAAGACTATGTTGCTATTGGTAATATGAATCACATTTGCGGTTATTGTCATGCTAAGAAATTTAAAGCAGATCCTCCTGGAATGTGACCACGCCCCCAGATATTGCTTACACGGCCACACCCCAAATATCACGGTCAAGGCCACGACCCCAAATATAACTGCCATGCATTGCAACCATGACCCCAAATGTTGTAAACCATACTACCAGATATTGTGGTCACTCCCCAAAACATTATGATTCGCCTCCATACATCATGGCCACAACCCCAAACATCCCAGGTCTGTTACACCCACATACACAAACTTCCTGTCTATGCCCCCAAACATCACAGGCACACCCCCAAACACCACACCCACGCCCCTAAATGGCACGGCTAAGCCCACGCTTTAAAACAGCGTCACGTCCAAGCCTCCTGGACACCGCAACATCACAGACACGACCCAGACTGTCCACACCCTAGAATGCCGTGCCCCCACCCACCGCAACATTGCAGACATGCCCCATCCACCTATTCCAACAGGGATGGTTGGGGGGTATGGACTGCACAGGAATTACCTGTATTACCTGGACTTAAGAAACTTTCAATTTGGACCAGAAACTAACTTTATTGATTGGGATCTAATAGTCAATATAAAGTGGTCCTTGAGCAAGGATTAAGTGCAAACAAGGTGGCATACTGCTAACTAATGTGCAAAACAACACAAACAAAGAGCCACATGTCACATGATCAGAGACACTGACGCCTGTCAAGTGCTGCGGTATTCAGTTGCACTCAACCTGTTTTCCCAACAGCAAATTCCATGTAGCATGTTCACGATTAGGTTCACCACAACAGTTGTATATTTACGCTCCAAGTGGAAAAACTGATAACGTTGTATATAAAGTTTTGCAATAAACATATGTGCTATACGTCCCTCAAGCAATGTCACCTCCTCAACTCATAACTACAAAATACATGACATGGTTACCAACTGTGCACTTCTTTTTCTGCCTGTCTCTCCCATCTAAGCCAAACACATACCTGCACGTAAAAAATACCACAAATGTACACGGGCAAAGCCGGGTACAACTGCTAGTTTTCTATATAGTTGTCTCCACAGCAATATGGAAGCCCCTGCTAAGATTTGAAGACTTCTTGTTACCCTGCACATTAACTTCCAATTATCATGCATTGCTGACAGCTTTCTAGCCTTCCATCAATACAAAATAGTAAGCTGATTTTGCTACCTTTTTTTATAATTATGTTCCTATCCTTGTCAAATATATACTGTATAGGTCTATGTAATAAAAGTTTTTATTGTTAAAGATGGTGCTAATTTTGCCCAATCAGATGTTCACTTTCAAATGGTAGCTAACATCTGATTGGTTAGGGCAAAATTACCCCTGAACTGCACTGCATACACTTGGCTGGGTGTCACCCAGCTAAGGTGGATTATGGGAGCTGGCCCCAAGTACCCACAGGTTAATTTTATAAATTTCCCAGCAGCCACAGCTAAAGGGAGAGTTGAGACAGTATGTGGTATCTTTGTGAATGTGATCTATTGGGGCAATGTTGTCTGGAGAATTTAGTTTAGAATTTATAATGCTAGTTTTAAACTGTTATATGTTAAAAAACTGTTTGATCATGTCAGCAAACGGGTCTAGAAAAACTGTGTCCATACACAGAATTTTTGATTGCTCAGTTGTAATTTTGAATTGCAATAATGCAGTCAAGAAGCCAAAGTATATATTTCACCTGAAATACATTAATTATATAAGAAAATATTTGCATTAGATCATCATATTAAATACATGAAGAAATGACAGAGGAAGGGGTAATATGCTGTAAACCTTTTTAGTATAGACCTGTCTAAATATATATAGATTATACCACTTGGTGTGGCAGGGTCGGGGGGGCCCATTTAATAATTTTAGGTTCACCACTGCAGGTAATCACTACTCCAACCCCTCAAATAATGGCCAAAGTATCATGCACTCTATATCTCTTTTTCTACAAACAATATATACACTAGATCACAATGGTACAAAACATTGCAAAATTAAGCTGGCAGAGTGACAAGCACTCTGTACAGTGTAACTAAATACACTTCTTTCCCTAAACCTTTTGCATCACTTAATTGACAGATATACGTTGTCCAGCAAAGCCAGGCTTCAGAAATGTTTGCAAATTGTCACATACCCTGTAACAGCCTATCAAAATATTCCGTGATCCAATGCAGGCAGTGGAAGTCTCATTCATTAAATAACACAGCTTTGGACATAGGAAGAAGACACCAAAAGAATGTTTTCATCCTCATATTATTTCATGTTGTTCACAGAATTAAAAGAGGGTTTATCTTAGGATATGTAATATTTGATACAGGAAAGCAACAGCTGCAAGTTAGTTGCACATTGCTTTGCTGTCCTACTTAATTTCTCTATTGTAACATGAGATCCCCATAATCCAAGGCCCATCATGCTATAACTGACTTTATTACTTCAGTGCTAATAACTTATTTTGATTTACTGATGTTGGAAAATCTGCTCTTTTGACAGTGAAGAGGCAAAGTTGAGCATCATATTACATTTTACCCTTATTTACATTATTCTTAATTAACCAGGAAACTCACAAAGTCTAATTCTGCCCTACAAAGTGTAAGCATTACATGAAATGTTTAAACAAAACACATTTATGTCTACACACATACATTATAAGGAGGGACCGTACTAAACAGGATTCGGAAATTTACTACAGAAAAATAAGGAAAGGCCCTCCAAGAAACCCCATACTGCTCTCACAGCATTAAACACCAGATCTTAGCTAAAATCAAAAACGATTATATCAAAAATATCCAATACTAAAATTAAAAGAAATGTCCACCTCTAAAATTAATTTTTGTATATGGCTTTATTGACCTTCGCAAGATATAAACTTTTCTGATCAGCTCCTAAATATACCTTGTTCCCTCGGCTGCCTTCTGTCTGTCTTCCATGTCTTTTCCGTGCATGGAAGCAACAGAAGGGGTCAGAGAGGCAGCCATGTCTGTGATTGGCTGAGATATTGCATCTCAGCCAAATTCAGTAGCCGCTGCCGTTCAGGCCAGGCATGGAAAAGGCATGGAGCAGCAGCAGAAGGCAGCTGAGGGAACGAGGGCTGGTAAGTTAATTTAGGAGCAGATTAGAAGATTAGACCTTGCATGGTTGAGGTTTTGGGAAGCAATTAGTGCGTATACAAAAGTTAGTTTTGGGGGTGGACATACCCTTTAATGGTGAAAACAAGTGGTTGCATCTCTAACAATGGGGTACATACAAAGCATATATCAACCCCAACATTTAAGCATACACATATTTGTAATGTTTACAAAATTCTTCTCTTAAGATTCAAAGCCCTTTGCTTTGCATTTCCTTCCTATATTTCCTCTCTTATGTCCCTATATGTCCCAGCCCGTACCCTCCACTCATCACAGAACCATGTCCTATACAGACCTCCCTCTCACACTACCTTCTCCCATCAGCAACTTACTCAACCAAAGTGAGTGGTGATGAGATCAGTAGGTAGAATTTGCAGTACCATATTAAGGGTGACAAATGACACATTATAAGCCATTAGACTGAAGGTAGCACATTAGGAAAAGTGTTTGTCAAATCACTTACATTCTGCACCACAATAGGCTACAGTATACACATTTCAGCATTGTAATAACTAACCAGTATGTTGTGTTTTTGGAAATAATAAACCAATTCCCTATGTGGCTGCAAGAGAAGGATGGGTCTATATCAAACTATAGATTAGATCTAAAAATCAACTATGCTGCTTCTAGTTTTATTAGTCATGAGCCGCACTGGACAGGAAGGATTTCCTTCACATGTATGGAATCCAGCAAAGCCAGGAAGTTCTGATTATGCAAGTAGTATGATTTGTTGTCAAACCAGCAGGGTCCATGAAGGTATTTGGCAACCAATTAGAAGTATTTTGTATAATGGCAAACGCATGTGAATATATATGTCAAAGTCAATGTCCACTGCTGTTTCCTCACCTGTTATGCACAAAGGTTTGTCCCTTAGCTGCAGCATTGCTTCATTTAAAGTTACACCCTTACAGGCACAAAATCCAAACACAAGTTTCAACCTTTTTTGCAAAAACTATTTAACTTAATTCCTGAAACCTACTCAATGTAAAATAATATAGAATAATTCAAAGGAACAAAAGGTTAACGTTTTCCCACCGGGCAGTTAGTTATCCAAATTGTACTTATGGTTTTAGGGTTTGTAACCAACATGAAATTTTCCTTGTACCGAGTTTGGTTATGTTGTAATAGGTGTACAGTAAGATAAACCCTAAAGGCTGGAGACATTGTGGGGACATACGGTAGGTGCTTTACTTCTCACCTTCTGAGAATGTAACCTTTCTGGGATGAACTTGCAACATTTCAACAAGGTAGTTAATTAGCTCTGCTCTATCTTCAATAATCAAATTGGTATTTTTCCTTATCTATTGATATTTCTTAAATTCTTGGTGGATGGTTGCAAGATAAACCCAGGAAAAAAGATACGGAAATGGTAGAGATGCCATTAATTGAAATGTCAGTGCAGAGATAGAAAAAAAGTTTGGCATAGGAAAGAATTCCAAGGAAACATAATAATCTGTAATGTACGTATGAACTTCCTGTTGATCATCTCCAAAGCATTGTGGTTAAAACATACTATTCTGTCATAGACCAGGGTGTAGACAGCACTGACCAAAAGTTTTCAATGAGATCACGATCTTACCTATTAAGATCCCAGACAAATGATCAAGGGTGAAATTCAAACAGAAACCTTAAACGCCTTGACTAATTAGGTTGAAATAAATGTTTATGCATTCAAATCTGAGCTTCTCAGCCTTATGAAAAATTATACAGTGCTTACTTATCTCCTTACTTACCACATATAGATCTTTGGCACTGCTTTTTTATTAGAACTAAAATATTTCTCTAAGGTCAATAATAGGTCAAGCCTTCAACAATGGCAAGCAGCTTTTATAACAGGGGTGGGAACCATCATCTTGTCCAACACAGCCTTGTAAAAAGCAAGTGAAACAAATAATTACTGTGCAAATGATCAAACATTGCAAATATAACAGCCATCTTTACTTATACATAGTAATTTACATAAGCTACAGGATCTATGGGAATCACGATCACACAAACCAGGCTGGTATATAGTCTGTAGTGGCTGAGCGAGTGCCTCTTGCCGGTGGTGTAACTAGGAATCACTGGGCCCACCAGCAAAACTTTGATGGGACCCCTATCCGTGCTTCATTCACAGTGGTTTTCTGGGACGAGGCTATAAGTGTCAGGGAGGCCCGGGAGCTAAGGGGCTCCCTGCAGTTGCTCCCCCTGCTCCCCTGGTAGTTAGGCCCCTGCATCCTGCGATATTCACACAGTTGCCACAACCTAGAGGTTAAAGGGCATGTCCACCCCCCAAACTATAATTTAACCTACTACTGGCCCCACTATGTAGTGTGTAAAAATCCTTACCTCACATCCCAGCTCCATATGGTTCTCTTGTAATGTTCCCCCCCCAAAGTCCCAAAAACTAGCCAGCAGGAGATTAGCAGAGTCCATATAGGACTCTGCCTCCTGTCTTCCCTCCGGGAGAAGTTTGGCATGCGCACTGCAGCCATTCTCCCCCTCCCTCCCCCACCCTCTCCCTCCTGATTTTGTCTCCCTCCCCCTAATGAAAAATCCTTTTTATATTATGTACTGCTCCTTCCCCCAGCCCCAACCGCATAACTTTTATTTACAGAAAGTGCCCCAATCTTATCATGCCTCTCTGCTTCGCCGGTCTGAACTCCCGGCAGCCGCGTCTATGATTGGCTGCCTCTCAGTCCTGCCCCATGCAAGCAGAGGGCCGGGGCAGTGCGGTGAAGGATAGAGGCATGGTAAGTAAAGATTGGGGCACTTTCTGTAAATAAAAGTTATGCGGTTGGGGCTGGGGGAAGGAGCAGTACATTATATAAAAATTTTATTACAAGGGTGGACATGCCCTTTAAAGTAATGCTAACTGATTGTTAATCGACTTAAACCCCTTAAGGGAGCACTGCATGTTTGCAGTAGTGATGGACCCGAAACTGAGTTCAGGCTGAACTTAATGAGTTCGGATGAACTCAAACTATGCGAACTAGGTTGATTTTCCGAACTGGCAGACTTATTTTTGATAATTATCGAGAAATTCAATAATTATCAAACTCTCAAATTGGTAACCCTCGAATGTATACTTTGATTTCAGGAATCCTTGTATGTAGCCTTTATATTTGATAACCCTTGAATTCCGTAACCCTCTAATGTAGTGGTTGATTTTGGCAACTCTCTAATGTATCGTTCGGCAACCCTTGAATGTAGCAGTCGATTTTGACAACCCCTTTAATGTATCGTTTGGTAACCCTCGAATGGAGCGGTTGATTTCTGTAACCCTTGATTGCATTATTCGATTTCGGTAAACATCGAATGTATTGTTCAATAACCCTCAAAAGTAGCGGTTGATTTCGGCAACCCCCAAATGTATTGTTTGTTAACCCTCGAATGTAGTGTTCGATTTCAGTAGCCCTCAAAAGTAACTCTCAATTTTGGTAACCCTCAAATGTATGTTTCGGTAATCCTTGAATGTTTGGTAACCCTCAAATTGGGAATGTATCATGCGGAAACCTGACAATTGCCTGATCGTGGGGAAAGAAGTGTTTAAAGGACAACTTCACCCTCATAAGAACATCTTTTAGAAAGAATGGCCCCTTTAAAATATGTTGATATATCATACCTTGTCCTATGAATTCATTACTGTATGCCTGCTATGCTTCTGGATGCATCATGGAAACTGAGCAATTTAGAAACCTGTACTGTGCCTGTACTGAGCCTGGGCATGCTCAGAAAAGGCAGACAGGGGATTAACATTCAGTCATTGGCTGTGATGTCAACTGTCAAATCCATAACTGACAGTTACTAACTGGAAGAACCAGGAACCAGAAACAGGGGAAATAAGACATTATGCAGGATTTCAGGTTAGACTTATATATTTCACATTTCAAAGTATTACAATTTAGGGTTTTGGGGGATGATTTACCTGTATGTAAGTTTTCATTTTGGGGCTGGACTTGCCCTTTAAACAAGTTTTGGTGATAGGTGCATGTTCCCAGGTGCCACAGCCATTTACAGTAAGTTACCATTGTTATTTTATCTGTTATTTATCCAAACGTTTCAAACTATTATCTCTCCATTGACTTTAATGGGTTCGTATCTAAACTTTCGAACTTTTAATGAAGTTTAGAAACTAACCGAACTACAGTAAGTTTGGCCATCTCTAGTCTGCAGCGCCTTCTGGTTAATGTTCTCCACAGCCTTTTACCTTTATACAGGTTTTAATGTCAAACCATAAGAAAAGACAATTTGTCCTTCCATGGACTTGTCCTTCACCTTGCCTCATTCAATACTGTTTTGGTTGCTAATATATAAAGTCACAAATGCAATTGTTTTAAACTGAAACCATTTGTGAGAAGAACATTGTTTCTTTCATTTTGACATGTTTAAAACGTGTTGACACAATCTCCTGTATAATTACTTTTTTTTACAGCCCTGTACAATATTTTGCATGAAAGAGAAAAAAATGCTCAGCACCTTCATTTCCATTTAAGATAATTAATTCATTAAATTAAAGGTGAATCCTGACCTTTGTGCTTGTGTGAGTTAACAGACGCAGTGTTGTCCTCTACCTAGCTGAAAATGACAAGGGATTAATTTAACTGGCTTGTCGTTGTGCATATTGTATGCACTGTAAGCTGTCAAAGTATTAAAATAATTGTCAGCTGCAATCTAGCAATTAGAACCTAATTATATCAGTTATTACTTCATGTAATAGCTGAATTATAATTAAATAGTGGGATTTTTTTTCTCTTAAAGGAGAACGAAGGTGTAAAACTTTCAGAGAAGAGAAGATAATTGAACGCCTTTTAGAAATGTATGTGTGCTTCAGGAGATTGCTGGTGCCCATTGCCCACCTACATATACAGGGAAGTGACATCATCCTGCTCGATATAAAAGGGGGCAAATATAATATATGTTTAGCCACGCTCCCTCTCCCTATCTGAGTACCTACTGGGAGACCTCTCTGAAAACAAGAGTTGTAAGGAAACCATTTGCCATGACAAGTTGTATATTTATATATTCATTACATAGTTATATAGATATATTTTAGATTTATATAGATGAAGTGGCGTGATATCACGAAATGCGTCAGGCACTTCCTGTACTGACCCTGTGGGAACTAGCCGAGCTGGTGTTTTGATGTTTTTATCTTATCTTTTGATGTTGAAATAAAGATTACGTTTTTATGGAAGTACGTGCACAGCCAACTTATTGGATAGTGTGGGGTATTCAGGGCTGGCCTTTGATATGGGCGACCTGTGCGACCGCACGGGTTGCATTACCAGGGGGGCGATAGCTGGGAGTCTTAGGTCACGGACCTGTAGTTGTGCATCAGTGCCCCAGCCCTCTACTTACATTGTCCAGATCAAATATATGTATCAGCACCTCACCACATACTAAGCCCCAACACATATAAGCTTTACTTAAGATGTCTGTATGCTGTGCTGTTCCGTCTGTGCATTTAGTACGTTACTTGTTACATAATGATGTACACACCATATAAACAAGCACGCACTGAAGATACTGAAAGACAGTAAGCGCAGGTGGGGTACTTGATTTGAAGGCAAGCAGCATTCAACGGAGTATTGTGTGTGCCCGGGGAGGTTGTTGGGGGGGGGGGGGAGGGGGGGTTGGGTGCTAGACGTCAGTAACAAATCTTGCACAGGGCGCTATGTATCCTAAGGCCAGACCTGCTGGTATTGGTCGAACGACTGTGAGTGATTGAATTTTATCACAATGTTTTCATTACTTTGGCACTGCACATATTCAGGGAGTGTAAAACTCAGGCTAACCCGACATTGGATAGCATATTGGATAGTGTGGGTTATACATTTATTTGGGTAATAGCGATATTTAATGTATCGACATGTTAAGGTGTTAACCCCCAACGTTTTTCACTTAAAAATTAAAAAAATTAACCATCCTATAATGTAGCCCCTCCCCTCAAACCTAAACGCCAGTTTTCAAAGTTTAAAATATATCCAGAAATGTACTTACCCACCTTTGTTCCCTCTGTCTTTCTGCTAACCAGCAGTCGCATACGTGATTGGTTGACTCTTAGCCAATCACAGATGCGACTGCCGGTCCTGCCTGTTCTGTTATTCCCATTCTGGAAAGGCCGAGGCAATGAACAGGGGCACCCCTGCCATAAAGCAAACTGAAACATGTGCTCGTGGCACCCCCCTGTGGTCACCTAGAAAGGTGGCAGGTGATATGGAGAATGATGGGAACTGTAGTCGGGGGAAATTTGTTAAGTTTAGTTACTCTTCTATATGCATGCATGTGTGTCTCTGAGTGTGTTTGTATGTATCTGTGTATGTCTGTATCTATGCATGTTTGTGTCTGTCTGCATGCGCTTATCTACACATGTAAGTGTATCTGTATGCATGTGTGCCATTCTGTATGCGTGTGTGCTATTCTGTATGCATAGGCATCTTATATTTATCAGTCTGTATTTTGGGCATATTTACCAGTTAACTAGCCCTCCACGGCCATGTCCACAAGCCATACCCATTTACCCAATGAAGCCACGCCCACTGTACCACAGAGATTTTCATTTGCGATCGGAAATGTACGATCATTAAAAGTGTGGAATTACAAAATAGAGATACCTCACCTTTATAAATACGTCCCTAAGCTCTTAGTTTTACTGACATGGACGCTGGTAGTAAAGCGTTCCATAAGAATTAGGTGCACTAATCATTGATAACTACATTCTACCCTAATGCTTCCCTATGGCTCTTTACAGTATGAAATAATCAGTAGGATGGCCACTTACTAAATATGGGGCATAGCTCTTATGGATACTATACAAAAAAACAGCTCTAAGTTACTGTATGGCTGGGTGATTATAAAAGAGATGTCTGCATTAAGCATTGTTTATTGCTATTATTCCTATCCTGGTGCTGTTGTTAAAGGGGAACTAAAGTGTAAATGAGAAGCATATGACTTAATATTAATATTGAAAGATTCCCAACACTTCATCTGTCCAGAACATACACGATTATTCTATGACTAGAGATGGGATCCGGGTTCGACATGAACCTGGATCCGGCATGGAACCCCTCGGTTCCGAAATCCGAAAGATTTCGGATCAAAAAATAGCTTCAAACGTTTTCGAAAACCGAACGTTTGAACGATAAATCTCGAAATTAGCCCCATACATTCGAAAATTATCAAATTTGGTCTGGTTTCGGATCTTCGGGATTTTCCCGAGATCCGGGAATCCGAAAACGGAACGAAACTAGTGAGTTTCGGCCATCTCTATCTATGATCAGCAATTCACATTTTTCCCAGCGTGCCTTGTGGTATATAATAGTTTGTAAGGAGTGTTGCAGAGCTGATTGTGGCATTACCAACATACAGGGTTATTTAGTAAAAGTTCTTATTGTTTAAAATGGTGCTAATTTTGCCCCAACCAAGCAGATGTTAGCTTTCAAATGTTTAACAAGATCTGATTGGTTGGGGCTAAATTAGCACCATTTTAAACGATAAGGACTTTTATTGAATCTCCCTGATATTGTCTATAGTAAACATAAAGTACAGATCACTAATAACAAAGTATATTTCTGTTGGAATCTAGGGTTTCATTTTTCTTTAATCTCACCTTAACTCTGAAGCAACAGGAAACAAATCTCACTTGGGCACTGAAGCTACATTTTTAGTGTTATTATTATTATTAATTTATATAGCGCCAACATCGTCCGTGGCACTTTACAATTACATAGTCATACATTACACACAGGGTAATACATGTTATACAAAGTCATACATACTACATACACAGGTGATACATAATATAAGTAAACAGAATGATGAGTTTCTTACAGCAATACTGTGATACAATAGGAGAGAGGACCCTGCCCAAAGAGCTTACAGACTAGAGGATATGGGGGTGAGACATTAGGTTGCAGGAATCGGTGGGCTGTAAGTAGATTGGCAGTGGAGCGTGTTTTAGAGTGTTGTACTTGTTTATTATTTGTGAATAAAATAATATATAGTAATTAATATAACATTTAGATATAATTAGAATAATACAATTGGTACCCAGCTTGAAAGCTTTCACACACTGTCAAATGTATTTAACTAACATCTACTCGAAGGTTAATATTCAGTACGGTAAGTCATCCAGTCAAGCAATTGTTTCTTATATAAATACACTGAACATATTAGTGAAATCATAGGAACTTGCTGCGGCTAATTGCCTGATATTATTTTTATTTTTTTTAAAATGAAATTTGGGACAATAGTACTAAAGGATCACAGGAATATGGCTGTTTCCTTTGTGTGTCCATTTGGCATCTGCCCAGGTTCAGTAAGTGGAATGGCACTCTGAGCTCTTTGTAAATCCTGAGCTCTGTAGGATTCTAAGAATCAATGATAGTTGATAGTCAATGATGCCCTTTAAATGTTTTCATTTCCCTGCTACCCAGAACATCTGTTGGAGAAGTTAGTACATTATTGGTCTCTGGTGTCTAAGACAAAGTTCCAAATACCATACTTCTTCGCATTTGTATGGATGTTTTGATTATAGGTAAATGAAATGGTGGATTGCTTAACGGGGCATTATACCTCCTTTATTCCCCTTCTCCCGTTAGTTGTACCCAGGGCAAGGATGTAAACCACTAAGTCCTCACTGCTGGGTACTTTCCCAATAAGCTTTTTACTTACCCTAAAGTGTCCTTTGCGGCTCCATTTCACTTCCAATGGGGATAAGACCTATGGAAAGACGCAAGATGCACATATTCCGAGTGTTTACATTGCAAACTAAAGGAAGAAAAAAAAAAACAGACCGGCGCAGTGTGGGAAACTTTATGTAAGCATAACAGCTGATTGGGAAAGTACCCAGGGTTTAGGTCCCCACCGTGGGTGCTCTTAATGGGAGGGAGAAGAGGAAGGAGGAGAAGGTAAGTAAAATGTTCCAATTCTCCTTTAATAACATAATTATGTACCAGGCCTGAATAAATCTCACTTTCCTGAAGCCTGGCAGAGAGAATTCTTGTTAACAAGTAACATGTGAGTTGTGTGAGGCTGGCAGCAATAATGGGGACTCTGTACTATGGGCCCTATTTGTAAAATCGTGATATCGCAATTTAGCGATACCGCACATTATTGATAATATACGACTGTGGACGAAAATGTACGCCCACAGTTGTACATTGATGCCAACTGTTTGTTAATTAATCAACATTTGGTCGTAGAATATCATGCGGTAGTAGTTTACCACAAAGGTATTCTATGGTGATCGTACTCTCAAGTTATCGTAGATTTATGATCATTATCAGTAATTTATGATAATGATCGGAACTTAAAGGGCAAGTCCAGCCCCAAAATGAAAACTTACATACAGGTAAATCACCCCCCAAAACCCTAAACAGTAATAGTTTGAAATCTGAAATATATTAGTCTAACCTGAAATCCTGCACAATGTCCTGTTTCCTCTGTTTCTGCTTCCTGGTTCTTCCAGTTAGTAACTGTCAGTTATGGATTTGACAGTTGACATCACAGCCAGTGACTGAATGTTAATCCCCCGTCTGCCTCTTCTGAGCATGCCCAGGCTCAGTACAGGCTCTGTACAGGTTTCTAAATTGCTCAGTTTCCATGAGGCCTCCAGAAGTATAGCAGGCATACAGTAATGAATTCATAGGACAAACTATGATACATCAACATATTTTAAAGAGGTCATTCTTTCTAAAAGATGTTCTTATGAGGGTGGAGTTGTCCTTTAACGATCGATAAACCGATCAGAAATAACCGATCTATTTACCGATTAATAAAACGATTGTTAAAGGTGTGGTATCGCCAAAAAGCGATACCGCGTCTTTATGAATATGGCCCTGAATACCAGATGACTACACATATTTATATGTACAAAATTCAACATTTTTAATATTTTCGTGAGCTTACAGTACTGAAATACTTGAGAAAAGATAATCAAGATCTCCTATTATTAGAGATGGACTAGAACTCGAACTTGAACCCGAGTTCGAGTCAAACTAAGTGTCCATTAAAACCTATACGCGAGCATCGAATCCGCGAGTAAAATATCCATGATACCTAGGCGCGAGCATCAAATCCACAAGTAAAGTGTCCATTAAAACCTATATGTGAGCATCAAATCAGCGAGTAAAATGTCCATGATACCTAGGTGTGAGCATTGAATCCGCGAGTAAAGTGTCCATTAAAACCTATACGCGAGCATCGAATCCGTGAGTAAAATATCCATGATACCTAGGCGCTAGAGACTCGAACTATATAGAAAGTTCAAAGGTTCGAAACGGACCCATTAAAGTCAATAGGAGTCAAATAGTTCGAAAAGTTCTTATGAAATACTATTAAGATATCAATGGTAACTTAATGTAAATGGCTGTGGGACCTGGGAAATGGTCTGGGGAACATGTTTGAATATCCAGGACATTCGAAAAATCAATTTTACTCTCACTCGCGCTATTTTCGAGCTCGTTCGCGCCTAGGTACCATGTACATTTTACTCGCGGATTCGATGCTCGCGTATAGGCTTTAATGCACACTTTACTCGCAGATTCGATGTTCGCGCCTAGATACCATGGACATTTTACTCGCGGATTCGATGCTCGCGTATAGGCTTTAATGGGCACTTTACTCATAGATTCGATGTTCGCGCCTAAATACCATGGACATTTTACTCGCGGATTTGATGCTCGTGTATAGGTTTTAATGGACACTTTAGTCGCGGATTTGATGCTCGTGTTCACGCCTAGATACCATGGACATTTTACTCACGGATTCGATGCTCGTGTATAGGTGTTAATGAGCCCTTTACTCGCGGATTCGATGCTCGCGTATAGGTATAATAGGTATTTTACTGGCACATTCAAATGGTCGAACATTCGATATTTATCGAAAGTCCAAAAATATCGAAAATCCGGGTCCGGGATAGTTCGAGAAGTCCAAATTCGTTCGAATTCAAATAGTTCGGCTCGAACTCGGATTCGATTTCGAGTTCTAGTCCATCTCTACTAGGCGCGAACATCGAATGTTCAAACGCGAGAGCTCAAAAATAGCGCAAGTGAGAGTAAAATTGATTTTCGAATGTCCTGGATATTCGAACATGTTCCCCAGACCATTTCCCAGGTTCCACAGCCATTTACATTAAGTTACCATTTATATTTTAATAGTATGTCATTCGAAATTTTCAAACTATTTGACTCCCATTGACTTTAATGGGTCCGTTTTCGAACTTTCAAACTTTCCATATAGTTCGAAAGTTTGAAAACGGACCGAACTTTCGAAAGTTCGGCGATTTCTACTTGTTATTTTAACAGCCCAACTATTACTATTTTTCCAGTCAGAAATTAAAGGGCATGTCCACCCCCAAAACTATAATCCCCCCCACTACTGGCCCCATCATGTAGTGTAGTTTAATACTTACCTCACATCCCAGCTCCATATGGTTCTCCTGTAGTCCCCCCCAAAGTCCCCAAAACTGCCCACCAGGAGGATAGCAGAGTCCATATAGGACTCTGCCTCCTACCTGGCCTCCGGGAGAAGTTTGGCATGCGTACTGCAGCCCTTCTCCCCCTCCCTCCCCCTCCCACCCGATTAGCATTCCCTCCCCCTAGTGTTAATCCCATTATATGTAACATTCCCCCTGTCCCCCCAGCCCTAACCGCTCTATTTATTTTATTTGAAAGTGCCCCAAACTTTACTTACCTCCCCTCTTTCCTCCACCGAAATGAACTCCCAGCTGCCGCATCCGTGATTGGCTTCCGCTCAGTCAATCACAGACACGACTGCCGGTCTCGCCCCTCAGCTTGCATTTTTTCGCAGAGGGTCGGCAGCGCGGCGGAGGAAAGAGGGGAGGTAAGTAAAGTTTGGGGCATTTTCTGATAAAATAAATAGAGCAGTTGGGGCTGGGGAGACAGGGGAAGTAACATATAAAAAAATATTTTTAAGGGTGGACATACCCTTTAAGGTGTGTGTTGCTGCATGCCTTCAACCCAGCACTTGTTTTGCTCAGGAGCAGTATACCCCCTCCCTCTTTTAACCACTCCCACCTCCATCTGACCTGACTTTTTACGACAAACCAACTGTCAAAACTGCATACAGCATTCCAACTGTCAAAACTCTGTCACCATTGAAACTACAGCAAAACTGCTCACAGAAGAATAGTTTATGAGAGCATGGCAATTGATTGACAGCTGAAGTTTATGATATTCGATTGGATATCTACAGATATAGGAGGCAGAGCAACAAAAATATGGTACAGTGCTGGTTGGGGAGAATGATAGTTTCCATGGTCCAATTAAAAACATTTTTATTCCTTATAGATGCCCTTAAAGGAAGTAACTGGATATATTATAAATAGGGCCATAAAGATAAAAGCTTGAATGGAAATGTCCAGTTAGCATTGTGCTTTGTTTTTGCAAAAGGTTTATCTTACATGTATAAACAATGAATGTTGCCTTGTAAAAAGATCTTTATTTATTTAAGTCTATACATAGATGGAACAAGCCTCTTGATTTGTGAAAGTGTTATTACAGCTTTGAATTGAACAGGTGCTTTTGAACATTATTTCTCTTTAAACTGGTCAGGATATACACTTCTAACCAGTTGAAAAAATGTAGAACATTTCCAGGCACCTGCTCCATTTGTGGCTGTAATCATTTTGCCCCATACAGAAGGCTTGTAACATCTATCGATAGACTAAAATAACAGTTTGTACACATACACACACATTCTGGTGTTATGTACTATGGATGCCTTAAGCCTCTGTATAACAAGACTCTTAGGGCACAGCCACATTGCATTGCACCAGAAGCATTCATGCAATCGCACCCAATTGTGTGTGCGATTCCGGTGCGATCTACATACGATTTTTGTGCGTTTGCGTTTTCTCCTTTTGAGATAATAGGAAGTTGCATAAAATTGGTGATCGAATGTGATTGTGTTTCACAAACGGATGCACAATCGCAACGCACCTGAAATTGCGTGATTACGGTGTCTTGCCATGATTTTTTGCATGCGCAAACGCACGGAAATCTCGCTACAGTGGCCTAGCTAGCCCTTACTATGTGCACAGATCACAGTTTATAATATGTAAAATATATACATTTGAAAGCTGCCAAAAGACACAGGGAGATGTAGTTCCATGTGCTATTGACCAAATCCTTGCAAACCTACGTTACGCAATGTGATTTTTATAGTGGTGTTGTGGGGCCTGCACCAGAAAAGAGTCCGGACAACCAATGCAAAACCTTAAGAGTCTGCGTTTATATGTATCGTGAGGGGAGTAAAATTTATGTCTACTAACCTGACCTGCTCCTGACCTAAGAGGAAAACTGATGAGTTTTAAGTGGAATTTTTGATTTCCAAATGTAATCTTTTGAATTTTGACCGTTTTTTTTCGACATTTAAGTTTTTGAATTTGAGTTTCAAAGTTTCAATATTCCGAATTCTGAATGTTCAATAACACCCGCCAGATGCGCAGATTTTCTAAACCGCCAGTTCTGAAACAAAATCACAGGGGGCGGGGGGGTGTCAGAGAGGCCCACAGCACCTGTGAGCGGGTGGGGCCTAGGCACCCGTGAGTGGGTGGGGCCACGGCACCCGCGAATGGGCGAGGCCACGGCGCCCGTGAGTGGGTGGGGACACAGCACCCGCGAGTGGGCGGGGCCACATGGGGCTGTAAGGGAATGGGCCAAGGGGGGCCTGAAACTGGAGGGACCATGGGGTCCATGAGTGGGAGAGACCAGGGGGGCTGCAAAGGGGAGGAGACACAGGGAAGATTGACTGACAGGTTTCAGAGCAGGAAGCAAGAAGTGCAGGGGACCTGGTAATGCTGCTGCCATATCACACACAAAAATGTAAATATCTTCAAAACTATGTAAAATAAACAATGAAAATAAATTGCAAAAATTCTCAGGAGAGCAATTCCTATCAATTTACCTCAATTTACCTAAAGTCATTTTTGGACCACAGTTCCCCTTTAAAGCTGGGTATACACTTACACGATCGTTAGAAAATAACAGACAGAATCTACAACATTCTATCTATCATTTTCTAACAAGCTCATTACTCACTGGCCCCCAGCATAGGAGAGCGCTCGGGAACGGAGATTTCCCCTAGCAGCGGCTGACTCTCTATAATTTAAGTACAGTAAGAAGACCGTGGCTGAAGGAAATTTTAAGGAATTTATTACAATACTATCTATCTATATATTTGGATACAGTATGTATTATACATGCATTTAGAAAGGATTGCTTTGATTTACTTTTTTAATTCAATCTCTTTAATGTGTTGCAAAATGACTGCTGGTAATGATTACTCTATTGACCTTGTACCACTCTGTAAACAACACACTAGCAAATTAAAACAAAGAGAATAGTATAATAAACATGCAATAAGTATCAATTATGATGACATTTTCTGGCAGAAAACCTACAGCATCCTACGATAGGATATGTTGAGACAGTGGTTTCTGCTACCATAAAATGGGTATGGTCTGACCTCTGCTGGCACACTGTGTTTATTGCTATAAAGCAATTGAATGTCACTGGAAATCTTATGGTAACATTTATTGCCTTAATCTAGGTACACACCATAGAATAATTTCGCCAAACCGACCGTCATTTCAGTGTTTTGGTCGGTCGGGCCAAATTATTGTATGGTACCTTGTGGTGGCTGTGACCAACCGCCGGCCGAATCGGACGAACGCACAATCGGACAGGTCAGAAAACCACGGTCGATCATGCGGTCCTATATGGGACTGTACGCTTGGTCCCGGTTACTGTCGGACGCAACTGCTTTTGGCGCGACTAACAGTCCTTCCTACTGTTGTATGGTGTGTATCAGATCTCTGTCTGCATATTGAAAGTAAATGGTTTACACAGACAATCTTTACAGTACTGATGTTTCTTGAATGTCGTTGTTGCCTATGTAGATTTGTGAATGTAAATGTGTAGGTGTATAGTTACATAGTGAACTTGGGCTGACAAAAGATAAATGTAAATCAAACAAGTTTTAGGTCCACTGAAACAATTCAGCAAGAAACAAAAGACATCACTAGCCACACAACATTATGCCTGCCTAAGCATTTGCTTACAATTTTCTTTATAATACACTACACACTAATACACCGTACACTACAAACGTCAAACTAAGGGCACCCCACCAGCAATCCCCCAATCCCATGGTAAATGACCATCCAACAAAGAGTCCTGAAAGATGAAGTAAAAAGTAAAGTAAAAATAAAGTGGTCCGGAGTAGAACAAACTGAACACAATCATGTTACTGTTTGTGCAGCACGCATAGCCCACACTTCTGGTCTAGGTGTTAAAATATTAGATATTTTTCATTATTTCTTCTACTGTCCTTGAACAAGTAACACTTACTTTTCATGCAGGGGCCTGACTGATCTCCTGACTGGTACCCCAATCCTCTGCTTGTAAACAGCTGATCGCATGAACGCAAGCTGTTTTCAACTACTGACGGTCCGGCACTGGTGTTTATTGCACTCAATTTTACTTACATATGCACTATCAGCTGTTTAAAAGCAGGGGATCAATGTACCAGTCAGGAGAATAGGAAGAGGAGGGTTGTTTCTCAGGGGCCTGGCACAAAATCAGTGGGGGAGCCCGGGCCCCTGTATTTTTGCACGTTTTCATGTCTGCATCTTGGCTTTAATTGTTTAAATCTCCTTTCCCACTGACACCTTAAGGTGCCAGAACCATAAATAACTATACGCTAGCAGAAAACGGGGATCCCAAAGAACTTAAAGTTTCCAGCAGACTTCTTGGGAGGCTTTTCTAAGAAACCCTAATGTGCTGTCTTTGAATAGAACCCGTCTCTTCCTGGGGACTACACACAAGTGCTGGGAGAATGTCTTTGCAATACCACTATTACTACCTGTACCAAATCTATTCACCAGCTGTCTGAGATTGTGAGAGGAGGTTCTCAGCATGATTGATTTCAGTTGGATAGAATAAAAGGCCAATCATCAGGCAGTATTTATCTCTATGATGTTGTGCAAAAAAAAATTGCTAAGAAGTCTTTGCTGTCTACAAATATACTGATTACTCATATACTATGGCTTTATAAAAAAAGGCAGATTTTACAGTTAGTAGAATTATACTCATGCAGTTAATAACTTCTCTCTGAAATGCAAATGAAAGCGGGGGAGGAGCTTGATAACCGTCAGTTACCACTAGAAAGCTGTCAGTTACGGCACTACTATTACTCGTGAAATTTCTAAAATAATTTTTCCCAATTGCCATTTTCCTATCAAGGAGATCTCTGTGATCTTATTTATAGTTTAAAATTTAAAATTGCGGAGCTAATAAGCATAAAATATCTTGTTGGGAGAAGAATTAAAGGTTAGTAAGAAAACAAAGTCTAGGTTTTGGCACTTTTTGTACAAGATACTGATTTTTTCTTAGAGGGGTGGACAGTCCCTTTAAGCTTTATAATTATATTAAAACTTGCTTCTGTGTATAGTTACATTTATAGCAGCCTAGCAATATAAATATAAAAACAGGAGAGTGGCTCCTTTCTAGACAAAATTCTTATATCCAGAGCCAAAGTTTCCTCAGTGTGGCACTGTTCACCGTAATAATAAAATAAAAGGCAGATTGAATCTGTCCTTTAATACGTCCGCTTCTGTTTCCCTGTCATGTTGACACTTTCAGTCCATCTTTTTGTAAGCTCTGTAATTCAAAATTGAATTTGCCCGACTGTGAATAGTTTTTTTTTCTGACGGGATTTGATACGCCTGGAAAACAAGATGGAATAAACAATGAAAGCAGTCGAGACTCAAAAATCAACTTGACTGTAAACTTGATGACTTTTTTCCCCCATAGCAGAAATTATTACAGGGAAAGTTAGAAGGGTGGATATATTTCTATATGATATAAGTCCATCTAGATTCCAATAATCACACACTGTTCTGGGAATCAATATGTTAATCTTATTATCTTAATTACACTGTTAATGTTTATAGTTAAATTTCAGTATAAAATACATTGAATATCTGAAATGTATTAATTAAAAACATCAAGTCAGTGGTTTCTGTGCTACAGAGTGACTGGGTACAACAGATGTGCAGAACAGGTTTTGAAGTGACTACAGATGGACAGGGCTAGTGTCAAGTCTTGCAGGTGGTTATGCCCAAGCTGAAACGTGCCTAAAGCCATAAATACAGGATAATTTAAGGTAGGCTGTTTAATCTGCAGCTCTGGAATACGCTTTATAGCAGAGCTGCTTTTGATTCTGGATATTTCACAGATGGTAAGAAAAAAACTCCAAGTCAATATTCTGGTTGCTACATGAGGTGAAGAACTGAATTTGTTATCCATGGAACTATATGTAGTCTTTCCGTTTATTATAAATTCCTGGGAGAAACAAAAGGAACAGAATCTGATTTCCAGCTTTTCTTTCTTTCTGTAGGCTAGGGGAAGGGGCAGCTACCACATACTGACACAGCCAAGACTGTGATTAAATGCAATAATTAAATACAATACACACTAAGGGAAGGATAATAGGTATATAGAGAAACGTTGTGGCGTTATTAAACAACATACTCACAGAGAAACAGTACTAGTATTAATTAGTATTACTAGTGTTAAATGTATAAAGTGAACAATGTAAAAAAGTGTATTAGGTAGGTCCCAAGGAGTTCCATGATCATTTAACAAGTCCAATGGTATAGGAAGATGTGTATAAGACAAAGGAGGAGATGTCATAACACAAGGACTCAGTCCTTATTTGTCTGACACCCTGTGATGCTGTAATTACTTTGTAAGGTTTATTGCATTGGGGATTGCGGTAAGTTAAGGATTGCAGTCTTACCGCTTCCCTTTAGGACATGTTTTGTATTTTCCTTAGCATTAATAAGGGTTAATGGAAATATAATAAACATTTATCTTTGACAGTGTGTCCCTATTATTTATCCAGCATGGGTTTTACACTTATTAGGTACTACTAATGCTACTGCTATTAATCTGTAGCAAACAATCAGATGTCATCAGTAGGGATGGCCGGTTCGCGGATCCGAACCCGGATCTGCCGCGGATTTATCCCGTTCCCGAACGGCGGATTTTTCCGGATTTTCCGCCTTCCGAACTTCCGAACCGCGGATTTCTCGTATTTTCGGAAATTTTCGAAATTACGAGGATTTCCCGTATTTTTGAAAATTTTCGAAATTCCGAGGATTTCTTGTATTTCTCGAATTTTTCGAGCGGACCGGATTTTGCGAAGTTCGGACATCTCTAGTCATCAGATGTTTTCTAACTACAGTAGGTCAGTAAAAATAAAACATTTGATTGGGTGCTGCAAATTTAAAGAATGGGCACATTTCTGCACCTCTTATTAAATAATCACAGAAGACAATTATGTTGGGACCTAGAAAACAGAAGCAACATTGATGTAGTAACTGTGCAATCGGGATTAAATTGGATGTGCACTAATGGTCTAGTTTGTTCATATGTATAATTAGTAAAGTCAATAGGAGGTAAAATTTATCAACCAACATGCTTTATTTGAAAGGCTAATAGCCATAATAATAGGGTACGGATTGCATAGGAAATTGGGGAATAGAGAAATAGCATGGGGAGCATGTACCAATGGACAAATGATTTTTTTAAAAGATTAACGGTGTGGCTAGTGCATACAATAGAAGGACTGTGGAAGCTACATTATAATTAAATTCCCCCAGAATACTACTGATCTGGTCAATAATTTACTGGGGCCCATACAATATCATATTATCTGCACACTGGCATTCTTTATAAACAAAGGGGTTTTAGTATACATTACTGTGATCACGTGAATGAAAAGCCTTCCAACCAAGTCAAGGTAACCCCAGTCTGGAAGGTCCTAACTTTTTAACTTATTACGATTAGCAAACATTTGCATTTCTCATACTTCAGCACTGGATCAATATAGCAGGCTTCCTCACTTCCCCCAGCCCTTCGGCTTTTTAAAATGAGGGATGAATCCAGTACAGTACTTTATATTAAAGGCATAGGACCTCCAATTAAAGGGCGATGTTGGGTTGCCCCAAAGGCACTTATAAGTGCCGGGGAGGGGGGTCCTGATTTGAGCTGCGGACCCCTTAAGCCCCAAAGGGCCCTTGTCAGGGCCACAAGAGCACTCACTTATAAGTGCCGGGGACGGGGGTCCCAGTTCGAGCTGCGGGACCCCTTAAGCCCCAAAGGGCCCTTGTCAGGGCCACAAGCGCTCTTCTTAGTGCCCCAAAGGGCCCGGGAGGGGGTCCCCATTTTGAGATGCAGCCCTCCCAAACATCCGACCGCTGGATTGTTGGCTGTTCGGCAATCCGTGAGCTGCTGATTTTGGAATCTACGGCCGTTCATGGATTTTCGGAAGCAGCCATTCGAGTTTTACTGAAGGTTCGGTTGAATGTTCGAGGATTACCGAAAGCGGCACTCGGAAAACGGAAGTAGTGTGCGTTGTGTCTGTTTTTTTGCTGTAATCCGCACACGTACGTGTTTCACAGACCATCTCCCAGGTCCCAAAGGCGTGTAAGGTGAGTTTACACTGCAATATTTAGGACAGTTCATTCAAACTTTCCGAGCTATTTACCCCCCACTAAATGGGGAGTCCGTTTTTGAACTTTCAAACTTTTTTAGAAGTATTAAAGTTCGAAAATGGACAAAACTTTATGAAGTTCAGCCATCTCTAAATGTAAGACCAATTGGAGGTGCAAGCTGGCGCTACTTACAGGACTGTGATCCCACAATACAATGCAGTAAATCTCGCAATGCAATTATTACATTACGGGATCTCGGAAAGATAGTTGCTAGTGTATTGCATCGCCCCAAAAGTTTGATTGGATTTAACTGATAAACTACAGCTAAAATAATCCAAAAGTCACAGTGATCTTTTAAAGTCTAAACGTTTCTATTCATATTAATGTAATAAAATGTAATTTTTATTCCGTTTCAGCTGTGGGCAGCTCATTTGAAGACTTTTTAGTGATTCGCTTACAAATTATTCAACGCTTCTTATAAAGTAAAAAGAAATGGCCAAGGATCTCATTACATTATGCAATACTTATTCATTGAATACCCAATTTTAGATGCAAATTGTACAGCATTTATCTCTAATGAAATACTCCCATGAAGGAAATTGTTGAGACTTTCTTTTTTGTCAAAGAGGTTATTGCACTTTCCTCTGACTTCACCAATGTATACTGTGAGCTCTAACTTAATCCGGGCATAAAGAAAGGTTTGTAGACAATGTCAAATTACTCCCAAAATGGGTACAAATGAACTGGCAATTTAAAACCTGTGATAGATGCACAACAGTGAATCATGAAACTGCTGTTTGAATATCTATATAGCAGAGCTCACTGACCCTCCTGTTGAAATGCTGGATTAATTACGGCATTGCATTTTATTAATATTGATGCTTCAGTGAACAAAGTAATAATTATAGCGTGCATTCATAAATCTTTTAAGAAATACTGCTCGCTTTTTTAAAATTAATTTAACTTAAGGGCCATTTCTTCTGAACACTCACGCAACACATTATGTACCAACAATTAATTTGCTGCTTTTCATTCTTTTAATAACACAGTAAACTATTATTTTCATACGGAAAATGTTTAATCTTTCCCCCCCCCAAAATAAATAACACCTTGTTTAGCTGAGTGTTCAAAATGAAATACTTAAATGAAGAGGAAATCTTGCTTAAGCCAAATGAGTTATAAAGAATGTTGCCTTATAATGTCATTTGTTGTATCTTATTTTGCAATGGATATCCTGTACGTTTTATAGTAAATTATGCACCCCCTATTGTAAAATATAAGGATTACAGGTGGATGAGATAAACCAGTTTTCTTTTATTCTGGTGAATAGCATGCTGTGTTTAAAAGACCATAGGCCAATCAAGCCAATCAAGTCAGACCCACGTGTGTGGTAGAAAAACGATCCGGCAGGTGACTAAAGGTGGCCATACATATGAACGATAATGGGTAAATACCGTCATTCCATGATGGGATTTACCAATTATCGTTCATTTGTATGGTGTGTACCCAGCTTAAGACTGTAGAAATCTATCGGAAGCTGTACAATAGCATGAGGGAATGCTGAGAACCCTTAAACCTTGTGCAGGAGCTGTTCATAGGCTGTACAATGGAAAATATAGAGCTTTGCTAGAGTTTAGCGGTGCATACATTTTATGTCATTCAACATGGGACTGGATCTCTATTATCAAGAAACTTATCTACCCTTGAACCTGAATTAAACAACGGATTGTAAGGTTACACTACAATGTACAAAAAAATCGATGTGCGTCTCTGTCCGCTTTTACATGCGATTCCGTAGACTTGTATTAATTGTGATTTTGACAAAAACGGACCAAAATTGGGGATCGCATGCGTTACAAAATCACAATGGATCACAATGGATCGCAACGCACACAGTGGGGCCTACTTAGAGCGATTTAGATTATAAATAAAATGGTACTGCGCATCGCAAAGTGCAAACAGAACGGAAAATGCAGCAAAAACCTGTCTGTGTGGTCTAGCCCTTTTCTAAGACTAGAGTCTTCTGCATGATGGGGCTATTTATAATGAGAAGATTGGATTGATGGAATATTTTTCGCTGTGTCTTATCACCTTCTGATCGATTAAGTTATCAAAATCAATGAGCAGTCTATTGATCGGAAGGGGAAATACAAAGTGGTGCATTAACAATATATATCCGTGTATGGCCAGTTCAAAATATATCATCATCACAACTGTAGTACAACTATAAGCTAATTTGAAAGCTTTATGGTTTATACAATATTCATCTAAAACAACTTTGTTATTTCTGTGAGTAGCCACAAGGTGGTCAGCAGTCACACACCTGCAGCCTTTACAAGCTGTCGTCAGATAGTTCTGGTGCTTCTTCATGCAGATTAATCTAGGAAATCATATGTGCTCATTTACTCCATTCAAAAGACACTTGCACATAATGCAACTCTGATCTTGCTATTTCAATCAATGTCGTATTTTGTGCTAATGTCTTTTGAATGACACACAAGCATTTCCTGTAATAATTAGCATATTCTTCTCGCAGACTGGATTTCAGCGGGGCGCTGCATATCTTTCCTAAATACTGACTATATTTGTACGGCTATACGGTAATGAATTATATTACAATGATGATTCCATTAAATGAGAATAGATTCCACACATACTAATATAATTGTAGATGGACATATTTTACAGTCAACTATAGGGGAAAATAATATTTCCCTAACAATCCACAAAAAATACATTTGGTATGTTATGCCTCTATATACATCTTTATAACTGGAGATTTGGGTTCAGATTTTGTTAATAAATATTCCCTTTGCCTCAAAGCCAAATACTAGAAAATAATAATTTGTTTATAATACATAAGGCTAGGCATTTTCAATGGGGAGGTGCAGTGGCGAGAATCTATATTACAGTCACTCAGTGATGTCACTGAGTGACCTTCTGTGTTCTACTGCCCCTCCCACTATCTCCTCCTCCCTGTATTACTCATTTATATAGGAATCCATGTTTTTTATTGGCAGACAATGTTCGGCCCTTCTTTCTCTTTTCAATAGGAATTAATAATTAACTATTTTTACACCAAACAGGGATTCCTATAAAAATGACTAATACAGGGAGGGGGGAGAGACAGTGGTAATGGGCAGTTTTTTTTTTTTTGGCTGGCCATATGTATTATAAGAAATAATACGCTACCTACAGTGTAATATACGGATTTACTTCACCTCGGAGTTCCATGACCTGTATAAAAGCACTCGACCTGCGGCCTCGTGCTTCTATATGGTCATGGAACTCCTCGGTGGTGTAATATCCTTATATTACACTGTAGGTAGCGTATTATCCCTTATATAATCTACCCCCTTACAACTTTTCTATGGGCCAACTGTAACTTAATAATGTTATAATCGTCGTGCTACTACGTAGTAGTGCGCAGATTATAACATTAAGGAAGTCTTTCTCACCTGGCATCCCATGGTTCGCTCTTTCCTCCTCTCCCCTGGCACTGTAATTCAACTCAGCGCTCTTGCGCGACTACTTCCTCTTCCACATGTGGGAGATATTGCGCTAACTATGAATTATAACTATGGAGGGGAAGTGGGTTTTAAAATTTACTTACAATGTCTTTGTAGCTAGCGCGGTATCTCCTGCATGTGGAAGAGGAGGTAATCGCATGAGGGCGCTGGCATTGGAGATCTGGCATTACAGATTCTCTCAGATCTACTCTCCTTGTTCAGCTGTAATTTGTAACATTGTATCTAGTACAGAGCCTGAACTCCACACACAGTACTTATCAATAAATGTTGCAAATGAACTTAAGGTGAAGGAAGGAGGGGGGAGGATGAGCTCAGTTAAAGGACCTGAGGAGCCCAGTTAAAAAATGCCAGGTAAAAGCTGCTGCAGAATTTATAACAGTGGCCCCTGTGACTAGCAGCCTTGAGATCCCTATCCCTGCCTCTTTCTTCCTTCCATCCAACTCTCTAATTAGAACTTAGAGAAGGTGAGGAGTGAACAATTCTGTATATCATGTCAATGTTGGCAGCTGAAGGGATTAAAGGTAATACTGTGCTGGCACTGAAAGTGGTAATGGCAATACTCTAGGAAAGTCTGTTGGCACTGATTGGTAATAATGGCACAAACAAATGATCACACGTCCACCCAACCTGGTAGAGCGTGCACCTCTTACCAATTATTTAAGTGGCCCATCTTTAAAGAAACATTACAGCAGCAATGACAGTGTAAGAAGGAATTGAGTGGGAAACCCAGCTGCAGTTTGGCTGGCCAAGTTAGGGGGGGAAAGAGCGGATCGGGCACTAAGATGGCTAGAAACGGCCTGCCTATAACTTTTCCCATGATCAGGCAATAATTGTCAGGTTTCTGCATAGAGTTTTTGCTAGATTCGAGGGTTATGGGTGAATTCTAAGGGTTCCAAACTATACATTCGAGGGTTATCGAAATCGAACACTACGTTTGAGGGTTACCAAACAATATATTTGAGCACTACTGAACAATACATTCAAGGATTGCTGAAATCGAAGGCTACATTCGAGGGTTACGGAAAACGAAGGATAATTTCGAGGGTTACCGAAATCAAAGACTACATTCGAGGGTTACCGAAATCGAAGGCTACATTCAAGTGTTACCGAAATCAAAGAATACTTTCGAGTGTTACCGAAATTGAACACTACATTCGAGGGTTACCAATTTGAGAATTCGATAATTATCAAAAAAAAGTCTGCCAGTTTGAAAAAAACGGAACTAGTACATAGTTCGGGAAGTAGGACCAGTCCGAGTTTGTCCAAACTAAGTTAGTGTTAAACTTGGATTCGGTTCTAGTCCATCTCTACTTTATAGATATTACCTCACACAGCTGGGGAAGTTACCCAGCCTCTGTGGTTCTTCAGTTATTAACTACAGCTGGTACACACTATACAATTGTATGTCCAGGCCGGCAGTTCCCACTAGCAAGTGGTCGTCTGGGACAAATCACTGTCAGTCACATCCTGCAGTTTTCTGCGACTGATTGTGCAGTCCATAGTGGAGGTTGTGATTTACCGCCATACCCAATCATCCAGCCGAAAGATCCACCCGCAAAAACACCACAAAATATTGGTCGGTTGGCTTGAAAAATCCAGCCTGAAGATTAATGGTTGGATTTTGGTTTTGTTTATGGATCAGAAACAGCAGTGCTGGATTAAGATATCATGAGACATGAATAAAATTACTTACAGGGGGGAAAAAACACAATATTTTGCAGAAAAACTGGAACTGCAAAAAACATAAACGGCTTATTTACCCAGAGCTGCTGGGCATTATATGGAGTTAATGTCGTGCTAACCGTTTCGCTATTGGTTAGCGTGACTTAGCGTGACTTTAACTCGGAATTTGCGCTGGATGCGTGGGTTATGCAAAAGAGACTGTGTATCCAGTGCTCATGATTTTTTATTGTGTTTGCTCTGCTTTTAGAGAAAGTTTTTAAAAACTTTGCTACTGGAGCAAACACGATATTGAATCGCGGAAGGGAGATTTAGCTGGAGTGACAGCGGCTCTGGGTAAATCTCCCCACAATGTTTAAAACATTAAAGGGGCAGTTCAGTGGAAATTATCAATATTAGTTAAGTTGTTAGTTTGTGTAATGCATACTTAGTTATTATACATATTCTCTCCCATTTTGAAAAATCAGTTGATTTCCTACCCTTTGCTGTTCCTTGCTGACATTAGTGAGCTGACATTTCAGGTTCTAAGGGTCCTTCTTCTTCCCAGGATGCACCACATTCTTGGAATGTTCCTAACAGTAATTTCTACTCATTGGCTGTTGGATGGATCAAAGATGCTCAGATCTCTACTGAGCAACTGAATCAACCCAGGCGCTGGGTCAAGGGCAAGACCATAACGGTCTCTATTAGGGGTCCTGCAAACAGGAAGTCAGTATTTCGGTTGCATTTATTTATACACAGACAAAATGCTGAATGGGCAGATTAAGGTAATTTGGAAGATGAAAAAATACTGCTCTTTTTTCTGAAAAGCACATGTATTTGCACTGAACTTCCCCTTTAACTAACCATAAGGGGTGTCAGACGCTTTTAAAAAACAATATGATCCAAATTGCAAAGTAGAAACAGTGGCGGATCAAAAAGGGGAAAGACTGACAGCTCCTCTGCAACCAGAGATACCCCTAATGAAATGCCTAATGGTATATAATGGTTGGCCCTGCCAAACTTATACCCCGAGACTCATATTTTGTGGATATTAATACAAATTAAATTAAATTGACCCCTTCAAACCAGGCAGACAATTGTGTATTTGCAATGCAGCATTGAATGACTCCTGATAATTCAGCCAGTTGGAGAGCTGCAGATACAGCCAATCAGTAACCATTTTCTGAAATTCTGACTGCTCATCAATGATTACATTGAGGTTACTGTCAGTTAGTTCCTTTAAAATTCAGACAGGTGGAAGAGACTAATTGAGCATGTGCAAAAGTGTAAAGAACAACATGCTGGTGCTGCAGAACTAAGAAAAGTAACCTGCTGAATTAAATAGATCATTTTTCTAAACTGCTGCTGATTCGAGCGGTGAAAGATACATCTAACTTTAATTAATGAATTATATAATCCATTCAGGAATTTCTATATTTTACCTTTAACTCTACTTTAATTTTACTCTAACTATCCTTTCTGCAGTTTGTTTTTCTGTATAGTATTGGTAACACTCCTGTAGAACTGTACAGTACCATGGTGCAGTTACTTGGTGCTGATCACATCTCCAGTTTAAATAATTAATGTATAAAATAATATAGAATGAAACTGGGTACATACCATGGGATCCTTCATCCTGACCAACCTTTCACCACTAGCAAGCAGTCGGCCAGGATTAAGGACTGTTGGTCACGGCAAAAACAGGCAGTTCATCGTGACTGAGCGTGTGGTTCATAGAGGATTGCACCATCGGGTGTGGTCTTCCGATGCATTCGATCACCCATTCGTCTGATTCTGAAAATCAACCTATTTATTTTATCCAAATGTCAGAACATTTTGTGTAGGGGGTATGATTCTCTTGATGGGAGTCTTAAAATTTGGTTCTTTAGTAAACTTTTATGAATTATGGAGAAAACTAAAACAAGTGAAATACAATGCTATTAATTCTATGAAATATACCTTTGAAGCAATATTCCATTCTTATTCCTATTTTAACAATAAAGCTTTAACTAAACATCTCTCTAAACCATATCACATTACATAAACATTATGCAGTATGAATAAGTTACACAAATACAGTTACACATACGTAAAATATACAAATAACCTGCACATGTGCACCAACTAAACAGAAATTTAGGATATGTTATAATCCTTTTATTTCTCTGCTTTTCTCCAGACCCCTATAAACCCCTATACACTTGCATTTGTTATTTTACCTATAATTACAATAATTACATATATGCATGCAAAACATTTTCTTGATATTAACACAGCGACAGCTAGTCAGCTACATTTCTTTTTATTTAATTACCCCAATCTGTGATTATAACCAGTTTTTAATATCTTCTTTCTGGGTTTCATAATGACTTCTGCATTACATATCTCTTAGATTTCTAGCCTTCTCTACCATTTTTGGATATTGGCCAACCTTGGGGTAACATGTACTGTCTTTACTCAGTAAATGCCAATGCCTTTGTAATATACTTTCCCCATCTTCTCTCTCCCTCACTAGTCCCTGATTGCCTCCGGCTAATGCCATACAATAGGCGCATGTCAATTTTACCTGGAAGCAATTGGGGGAGTCAGCGAGGGATCACGCTCACGGGTAAGTACTACAATCTTCATTTCCGGCTCCTGTTACATTAATTGAAGAATGGGAGTAAGACATTGCTCTTTTACCTCCCGTCCTTCAATTAATGTGAAATAGGATAGGTTCTCTTTTTGAGTGAACCTATTCTTTTAGTACAGCGTATCAAAAGTTGCAAAAAGGTGAACACCTACTGCTTGCAATAGGTTTTAGTCATGTGACTACCACTCTGCTGTTTGTATTAATAGCCACACCCCCACAACTCTTTTTACAACTATTTATAGTTATTTCTAAGTACAAAAACCTTATATTTGGTTTTCTTTGACTACATAAACCTTTGGTAGAAAATTACTGTAAAACAAATCGATACATTTGGGGATGGGCACTGATGACATTTAAACTTTGGACAGGCTGTACCTAGAGATGTGATTCACTGTTTGTTTTATGGGTAACACTGTAGGGTTTTATTTAACCCTGACTTGATTGGAGATCACAGTTTTCCTTTAAAGGGTATCTTTACTCTAAAAAAAAAATCTAATTTTCAAAAATAGTACCTTTAGATACAGCAAGATTCCACTCACAAATTTTTTCAGATTTTAAATCTGAGCTGTAGATTCTGAGAAATAATAATTTGAAATCAGAGCATTTACAGGGAAAGACCTGTCACTCCAGAAGCAGAGATTATAATATGTAACCCATGATTGACCTCTTTGCCTGCCTGCTAGCAACTTTCTGCAACATTTAAGAGAATCAGAAGAGAAAAGAAGGCAGGGGGGTGAGGGGGAGATGTGTAAGCAGTGCATTGTCTATGGTGAGGCTGTGCAGAACTTATAAGTGTCGCAGACACTACAAGAAGGCAGTGAGTAAGGGAGGGTGGGGGAATTAGGAGCACTCAATAAACATTAATAATTTAATGACAAAACAAGCACAGATAAATATGTCAGCACCACCATTTTACTTCTCTCAAATTGTAGTTTCAGAAAATGTAAAGTTGTTTCAGTGACTATAGTGACCCTTTAAAGAAAAAAATGGTGCTCTGTTTTGCCAAAGTAGCTTTCAAACTTTTAAAAATAACGTAACTTTATTCAGGTAACATTAATTATGTGTAATGGCTGGAAACAAATTAAACTTCATTATTCAAATTACTTGCACGAAATGTGGTAATGCTACAGATACATCTTAGAAGAATGATGCAAGTGCCTGTACTCTTGTCACAGTCAAATTAAGATATATTTAAGCAATACGTGTGAAATCTAATTATAATTAGGATATATTTAACACTAAATGATAGTATTTATTTTGGACATCTTGACCTGGTATAGAATTGAAACTGTTATGGTTTGTTATGCTATTCAGAAAAGCACGTATGCAAGGTTTTATCACGCCAATTAACATCATTTAGAAAGTGTGTGGTGAAATAAAAACTAATTACGAGCACAAAAGTGTATAGGCAAATTAGTAGTAGAGCATTCTAAGGCATGTGCATTTCACTTAGATTATGCATTTATTATTCCTCTAAGGAATTTAATATGCTAATGATCTCCTTCTAGAAAATCCAAAGAAATTATCCCGTAAACATAAACTTTTATAAAACATAATTTGCATTTGCTTTTTCTTTCACAGCAGAACATGTATAGCAGAAAACAGGATAAAAGACAAATCTATGTCCCGCAGTAAAAGACTGCTGTAGAAATATCAAGCTACCGATACATTGCTAATGTTTATATCTAGGATCTTCCACCCACAATTCATTTGTTTCCTTTAATGTGGCCTGTGGAAGCAATTATGGTGAATGCACATTTCTCAGTGTATATATATTTCAATTGCCTAAACGGAAGTTGATAGTTAAAAAAGTATTTTTTTAATGAGAGACTAAAAATGGTGTTTCCTACATTACATTCAAAGCAAATAAGTGATAAACTCATCCCTTTCAAATCCCCCATGAATACTCATTATGCCAAAAAGTACCAACCACCTGGATAAAACAACCCATATGATACTAATACAGAGAGGTAGTACCACTGAATATCCCCAGTATGAGTTGCAGAGGTGAGTTAGCAAAAGTAAGTTACAGTCTGCAAGTTATAAATTCTGCTGGCACCTAGAACTTTGCTCCAGACGCTAAAGCAAGGCATGCCCATTAGCCAGTGGTACCTCAATCTTCCCCACTTCAGTGTCCCGTATCTCTTTACTCAGTTCTACCTTTACTACTTTCAGGACAGGTCACCAACAGGATAGAACATTGTAGTTGGGGCGAGACCCTAGGGAGAAAGCAAACCCCAGCAGAGGCATAAAGCCCTATATATTGAGGATGCCCAGTGGTACTACCTCTTAAAGGAGAACTAAACTTAATTTTTAAAAATCCTAATGTGAAAATTTTATCCCCCAAAATACCTTTACATTGAAAGATTCTTCTCTAGTTATTTGCATTTTGTAGAGATAAGCAATAGATTCTGTAACAAAGGAGGCTTCCATGTTGTTGCCAGTACAACTCATAGCCCATGTTGGCTTCAAAGAGTCACGCCCCCTGACCCCAGGATTAACTGTCTCTATGCACAAAGTTTCTAACTTCTCTTTCCCTGGTCCTTCCACAGCAGTGGAAGTGCATGGGTTAAGTCTCCTTGACCCCTGATGGACAGGCCTGATTACCCAATAAGAACTTTGCTCCTCCCCTCCAGCTTTGTGTATTTTCTCCTAACAGACCGGATTGTTAGCAGCTCTCTCCTCTCTCTATTTCTCCAGGGCTTCCTCTCCTCTGGTAAGACCACTCGCCGACACATGTGTCTAGAGTGGTGGGGGTAAAGCGGACCCGGTAGTGTGGGACCCGTCTCGGAGCCCCCGCAACCCGGAAGTAAGTACTGCGCTTGATGCGCGGTGATGTCATTTTGGCTCCAAAGTTTGAAAATCAGCGTTTCTGAGGCTTACAGTGTTCGGACCCTGCTGGTGTGTCCTTCTGTATCCCTCTGCTAGATTCAGCTGTCCTGCAGTCTTTACTAGCACATCCGCTGTCACAGACCTTATTCTGCTGCCCAAATGTTGTAAGTAATCAATGATTCCAGGGCTCAACTCCAAACTTAAATGTAAATTGTTCTAAACAATATTATTGTCTCTTGCAGTGCTTCCATCAGCCCTGGCAAAAGGCATAGGTCTGGATCAAGGGGGTGAGCAAGCTAACACCAGAGAGGCTTACACTTTAATGCAATCTGTGCTCAGATACTACATTTGGTGTTACTCTTTTGTTCAATTTCTTTTAGATCTCCAGAGCCAGGAGACCAACCTAAAAGACCAAAAGGGATAGAATGTGCCCTATGCAATAACACAGCCCAACAAGGGAGCACGATGTGTGAACTCTGTGCTAGCCCATCAGTATCTCTATCACAAGAACACATACTTCAATCCATGTCATCCGTGTTTCAGGCGTCCATGGATAATCTGGTAACCAAAACAACTGCAGCCACAGTTGAAAAGGTTACAGAAATTCTAAAGGAACAGGGAGTGATCAAAGGTCAACCTGCTCAACCCAAATCACCCCAATCACCAGACTCTGATGGGGAAATCTATTCAGAAGAAGGTGAAGATGGAGAAGAACCAAATAACGAAATTATCTTTCCCGCAGCACTGGAATTTCTCATCACAAAGATGAGAGCAACATTCAAAATCTCAGACCCAAACACTAAAGGGAAAGGAGATCTTATGTTGTCATCAAAAGAGACACTGAGTACATGCTTTCACATTCATGAACAAATGTCAGAAGCCATCAAGACAGAGTGGGAGACTCCTGATAGAAGGTTCTCAGTCTCACAAAACATGCTAAAGAATTATCCTTTCCAAAAAGAAGACACAAAAACCTGGGACGAACCTCCAAAAATAGACGCTCCGGTAGCAAAAATAACTAAGAAAATAGCACTGGCCACAGATGACTGGGTCTCATTAAAGGATCCCATAGAAAGGAAGGCAGAAGCAGCATTGAAAAGAACCTATGTAACAGCAGGGGCAGCCATCCGTCCAGCCATAGGTATAACTAGTCTAGCTCGAGCAAACAGAATCTGGATCAAGGATCTGGAAGAGGCAATATCAGAGGGAATTCCAAGGACAGAACTAATAAAGATGGTTCAGGATGTCAAGCTAGCAAATAATTTCATAGCTGAGGCATCAATGGACTCCCTTAAACTCTCAGCAAAGACAATGGCACAATCTACAGTGGCTCGACGAGCATTATGGTTTCGCCAATGGAGAGTAGATAACCAGTCAAAACAGGGACTAGCAAATCTTCCTTTTAAAGGTAACCTGTTATTTGGCCCAGCCCTGGATGAAGTCATAGAGAAAAACTCGTTCAAAAAGTCTTTACCAACATTCAAGCAATTCAGGAAAGAATCTACTTCATCAGCCTCTACTTCCTTTCCAACAGACCTAAACCTCCATCAGGCGAGACAATATCGTCCGGGACGTCCGTTTACTAATAGACAAACATGGAGACAAGACCACTCCTTTTGTGAAACAAAAAATACCAGAGGAAGGGGGAAAAAGTCAGCATGACTATCAAGAGAAACTGGGGGGGAGACTAACCAGTTTCGCGACGATATGGGAAACATCGAATGTAGACAACTGGGCTCTACAAACTATAAAACAGGGCTACTCAATAGAATTTATACAAACTCCCCCAAGAAACAGATTCCTAATCTCAGCCTCTCCAAATACAAGTCAGGGGATTGCTCAATTAAGAAGAATCCTTCAAGAACTACAGGAACTAATGATAATAGAGGAAGCTCCAAAGTACTATCAAAGACAAGGAGTCTACTCCCCGTTATTCCTAAAGGGGAAAAAGTTCGGAAAATTTCGAGCAATCCTGGACCTTTGATTTCTAAACCAATTTGTGAAACAAACAAAATTCAAAATGGAGACACTAACCTCAATATCGAGTCAAATCAAGAAAAACGATTGGATGATAAAAATAGATCTTCAAAACGCCTGCCATCACATACCGATTTACCTAAAACATCGCAAATACCTAAGGTTTTGTATACTAGGTCAACATTTCCAGTACAGATGTCTGCCGTTTGGTCTCTCCTCATCACCTCGTACATTCACAAAAGTTCTGGCACCCATAATAGCAAATCTACGTACTCAGGAAATAGAAAAATATACATATCTAGACTACATTCTACTGAAAAAAAAAGGACCAACTACTGGAAAAATCAAATCAAGTACAGAGATATCTCTCCAATCATGGATGGCTGATAAACTTAGAAAAATCTCAACTTCACCCCAGTCAGGAAATGCAATTCTTGTGGGTAGTTATTCAATCAAAACAACTTCAACTTCATCTGCCGAAAGAAAGACAGATGGAAATAATCAAAGAAGTGAAAGACCTAATCAAGTTACCCTAATGGACAGCAGAAATTTGCCAACGAGTCCTGGGAAAATTGGTGGCTACAACAACAGCAGTACAGTGGGCAATGCTACATATCAGGCCCTTACAGATAAATCTCATAAATCAATGGAATATCCAAGTACCACAGAACCAAATAATCCTTCTTCCTCAATGCAATGGTGGACAAACAACCACAATCTGAAGCCAGTAAAAATATATAATTTCTCCTGGATCACAGTTACAGTCGACGCCAGTCCATCAGGATGGGGCGCTTGGTGCAACAACAATCAAGTCCAAGGGAAATGGAACGAATATTGGAGACAACAGAATCAAAACCTCAGGGAACTACAAGTGGTGTTCCTAGGATTCAAAACACTACTATTTTGCCTTCAAAATCACCCAGTACAAGTACAATCAGACAACATCTCAGTAGTGTTCTATCTGAACAAACAAGGGGGAACAAGGAACAGAAAACTCTGGCAACTGACGGAAAAAATACTAACCTGTGCAGAAGACAAAATTCTTCAGATAAGAGCAATTCACATCCCAGGGAAGTACAACATACAAGCGGACAGACTCAGCCGATCAAACCTCAACCATACAGAATAGAGTCTGAACCAAACGGTATTCAACCACCTAACAAACAAGTGGGTCATTCCAGAAATAGACCTGATGACAACCAGGTCCAACACCAAGGTGAGAAACTTTTGTTCACGCTATCCAGACAAGTATGCAGTGGCGACGAATGCATTCTCCATAAAATGGAGGCATCAACTGATGTATATCTATCCACCCACAACTCTAATCAACAGAGTTCTGAGGAAAATAGAGGAGGATGGATCCCAGATGATAATAATCCTCCCCTACTGGCCAAGGAGACCATGGTTCTCATGGGTACAAAGACTGGCGGCAGCACCACCAATCCAGCTCCCAATGATTCCGAATCTGATCAGCCAAGGAGAACTGATTCACACAAATCTAAAACAATTGAAACTAACGGCATGGCTCTTGAAGTCAATCCCATGAGGGAGGCAGGACTATCAGACAAGGTGATTCAGACATTAATGTCATCTAGAAAACAGTCAACCACTAGCACTTACTACAAAACATGGGAAAAATTCTCTGACTGGTGTAACCAAAAGGATATAGAGGCCAAACAGGCCAAAATTCACAATATTCTTGAATTTCTCCAAGAAGGGGTTGACAAGAATCTAAGTATGGCAACTCTTAAGAGACAAATCACAGCCATTTCTACATTAACAAACACAAAATGGTCACCTGGACCAGTAATAATCAGATTTTTCAAAGGGGTAAAGCACTTAAAACCACCAAGGAAAACCTCAGTGCCTCCATGGGACCTAACACTAGTGTTAAAAACATTATAACTAAAACCCTTTGAACCTATCAAAGAAGCAAAAATAAGAGAACTAACTCTAAAAACAGTCTTCTTAACAGCGATCGCATCAGGACGCAGAGTATCTGAGATAAGGGCATTGAAATGCAGTCCGCCATACCTAGTGTTCCAAGGAAACAATGTGATTCTGAAACCTGTCAGAATTCCACCTAAATCAGGAAATAATCCTCCCGATAATGCAGGAATCATCCAGTGAAAGCACACTGGACATAGGGAGAATCCTATCTCACAACATAACACAAACAAAGGAGTTCAGGAAGATGGAATATCTCTTCATTAACTTCCAAGGAACAAATAAAGGGCTGCAACCAACAACACATACAATATCTTCTTGGATCATCTCGCTAATTAAGCAAACATTTGCAATGGCAGCAATCCAAACACCAGAAAAAGTGACAGCTCACTCCACCAGAGCGGTAGCAACATCCTGGGCATTTCATGCAAAGTTTCACCAGCTGAAATCTGCAGAGCAGCAATCTGGTCTAACATAACGACATTTATTAAACACTACAAACTGAATGTAATAGATAAAAATAAGTGGAGTTTGCCTCCAGAGTCTTGGAGGCAGCTAATTCGGCAAAATAAAATATGATTGTTCAAGCAAAAGTATCCCTCCCAATGTGTACTGCTTGGTAGATCCCATGCACTTCCACTGCTGTGGAAGGACCAGGGATTTTCTTTTCCTGGTCCTGAGACGGCAGTGGAAGTAGCTCCCTCCCTTCTCTCTAACATTCCTCAACAGATACAGTCAAAAAGAAGGCTGGAGGGGAGGAGCAAAGTTCTTATTGGGTAATCAGGCCTGTCCATCAGGGGTCAAGGAGACTTAACCCATGCACTTCCACTGCCGTCTCAGGACCAGGAAAAGAAAATCACGTAAGTATGACAAGTCAGCCTCCCACCCATTAACTTTCTGGTCAGTCATTTCTTTATATCTTGGGCTGTGGAGCACATAGAGAGATGGTTGATGGCTCGTTTTAAAGGTAGGAAACTGGCCTTTTAAGTTTAAACTTAAACTTATAAGAATTAAAAGGTCCCCTTTAATTCTGATACCTTTTCTAAAACAAATGAGTAATAAATAATTTATTGATGAAAAAATATATATCACTAATATCTCACATATATAACTGCTTATACAAAAATACCTGGTGCATAATCGCGATCCATACCTTTAGGTTGCAGTGTATCCAATCTATGGATCCATTGCATCTCTAGTTCTTTTAACTCTGTATGCGGTTTCCACCTCTCCTAAGGGGAGAATGCTATCAATAACCTGAAACTTCAACTGGCTGACTGTGTGTCCTGCTGTATGAAAATCTTGGGGAACTGGGAGATGTAATAACTTCCTTCTAATTGCTGATTTGTGTAGGGCTATACGTTCTTTTAATTTTTGTGTGGTCTCCCCTACATATAGGAGACCACATGGACACTTAAGTATATATATTACATAAGTAGAATTACATGTATAGTGTCCCCTAATGTCATATTTTCTCCCACTATAAGGCTGGGTACACACGGAGGGACTTTTTGTCCTGACCGAGCGCTCGCTACTTTGGGCAGCAGTCAGAGCACCATTGTCACTGTGTCAGAGGTTGAAGGAGCAGTCAGAGCAGCAGTGGCAGTGCAAGTTGCACTAGGTAGCAGCAGGCACTGGAGGTAGCAGCAGTGCTACCAGTGGAATCAGGCCAGTAATTCTCCCAACTCCCAAGACTGTCACCGCACACATCCGGAACCAGCATTAGGTGGTCAGAACCTCAGCTCCTCAAGGACTGTGACAGGCCACTACAATACTCTCTTAAACAGCTGATTGTGTATCTTTACTGAGGGTGCGTGATCAGCTGTTTAAAAACAGCTGATGGTGAGACCCCTTGGCCCCCAGGCACCCCAACGACAGCTACTGAATCCTTTGGCCAGGTATGTAAATGTCAGTGTATCTGTGAGTGTGTGCAGTAGTTTATGTACAGTATGTGTGACGATTGTTTAGTTATGCATGTGAGTGTTTAGTAGTGAACATATTAGTGTATGTTTGAATGTTTGAATAAGTGTGGATGTGTAGCATGGGTTCAAAAGAAAAGATTTAGAACTGTTTTGAAAATCCACAGATTCCAACAGATTTTTTTAGATTTTCAAAAACCTGATTGTTTCATAGTAAATCAAAACTTTCAGTCGAAAAATGTAAAATGTCTTTCAAAAAATCAATAACATCTAACGAAAATGTTAAAAATTAGCCGCATGACTTTCGTAAAGACACCTGTGCAGAGGCCACAGTTACTCACCTGTGGCTTTGAGCTCTGACTACGTGAATACACATGTAGGGTTAAATTTACCCAGAGCTGCACAGCCACTGGGGAATTTTGTAAGGGAGATCTACCTAGAGAAACTGCCGCTCTGGGTAAATCTTAAATGTTTGTTATCAGGCCCATTAAATACTGTACATCTCCCGCCTATACTGTGTTATAATTACAAGGGAAAAGAAAAGACTCAGATTATCATATTGGTGTTTACCTATTTCTGCATTTCTCTGTTATATCTTTACCCAGTAAGGGTAGACCTTTCATTGACATCCCCAAAACAGCTAAACATTCCAATTATAGAAGTCAAACATTAATTTACCAGTCTCCCTTGGGTATTATATCAAAAGCAAAGATAGTATGAACAAGATGCAATACATTATTGGCGTGCCATATTGTGCTTTAGATTAATGTATTTCTAATTATAAGACGTTGAGATGTTTTATTATACATTGATCAGGTATGTGCATCTATGTGGTATGCTTGTCAAATTTCCATTGTCAAAGATGTTTTGGGACTTTGAAATTGAATGTCAAAAATAATGCTGTACATACTCAGTTGTTGACTATAATGCCACCCCCTGGTGTTTCCTTTCACAGCCTGTGCCAAAGAACACATATCACGTTTAACCATTATATCTGACATCGATGACAAGGGAAAAGGTTACACTGAGAGATTATCTCTGCAAAGGATTATCTGAAGGCATCAAAGCTATTTTACAATGACAATCAGACTGGAAAAAAAGTCCTTTTTTTTAACTTGAAAGTGTCTTCCAATATAAATAGAAATACTAAAGTGCTGAGGACCTGAAGAAGCAAGATACAAAGCAAACCAATACAACTACTGGTCCTAAGCCTGTTTGAAATGGCTAAATAAATGGGAAAGGGATGCTGGGACGATAGAGTGGAGAAAACTCCTAGCTGTTCAAAGTCAAATGAAATTGTTTCCAAATGGTAATAGAGATTTGTGTGTCAGGAAGAAAGGTGTAAAATTGCTGTCTTGGGAAATGGAAAATGGAAAAAAAAGTAAAGGGATTGGTGATGTCTGATATTTATTACTTAAAGGGATACTCTCTTCAACTAGAGAGGTTTTCAAACTAGAAACCTTAAAATAATACGCAAGCAAACCAAATGAATATTAAATAGAGAAATTAGTTTAATTCTATCTTAGTAGCAGTCTCCGATTACTTGGATACAGGGTGTTTCTTGTTTATTCTTTAACAATGAGATTCTTTCCTGTGCCTTAAAATATGAGGATTTAGATATCTGAAAAGGTTGGATGAAATACGGAAAGATCATCATTTTTATATAAACAGTATAAGGACTTTGCATTAGACCTTTTATTTGGTTAGTCTGGTATATTTTAGGATTAAATAAAAGGGTTATTGTGGTCTCCATACAAGTGCCCTCTATTCAAAAGTAAGTCTCTAGCTTCTCTGGATCTTAAGTTATAGTCTTATAAAGTTACAGTTCCTGGTCTGTCCTGTCTGTCAGAGTCTCGGTTACAGTCACATGATGTGCTGTGTTAAAAGGCTAGTTACAGACCTGCAACCATTCTCTGTCCTTTCCTCTACCTACAGACACCATAAGGTTTTCTTTTCAGGTTTGTGGCTAGTTTTAAAAATGATTTAGACATTCAGGCGCAGTGCTTATGATGAAGCAGATGATGTTCTGTCCCAGCAGTAGGATACAAGTGGGCATGCTCGTGTCTAAGGCACGACCAATGGTGCTGGTGATGTCACAGGTTCACAGTGCTAGCTTGAAACATCATCATTTATACTGCTCTAACACTGGATAGATTGCAGCTAGAGGTATGATCCTGGGGTCTTATTAAAGCTAGTAATGTGCTCTTTTTAAAAGTTGGTTTGCAAGTCTTCTTAAAGCCTCGAACACACGTCAGATAATTTTCACAAGATTTGCCCAACGAATGACCCATCGTTCGACATTTGTGCAAAACTGACGCTTCAACGATCCACAACTATTGTCTGCGTTTTCCCGACGATCAGCCTAGCGGATTTGTTCTGCCGATTGTCGTTTGTTTGTACATAGTATGCAGATTATCGGTAGAGTGTAATGGAAGATTGAATGAAATACACATGTGCAACATTTCGACATCACGCGATATTCCGAACGTCACTTAATACATATATCATGTAACACCTTTACCAATGAACATTATCTATCCACTATCATTGATGTATGTACAGGCATCATTGGCAGAACTAGTGTATAACGAGACAGTTGCTGAATGTTTGTCGGGCACATTGTACGAAAATGATCTCACGTGTGTACAAGGCTTTACAAATTTGACATATGCATAGTCCTCCTACTCAGCCCGATTAAATAATAAACTGTTTCCTGATTTGTTTCTATGAGCACAATTGTTCCAAATCTTAACCTTAACTGTTTCCTCCCATCAGATCTTCTGACTGGTGACCTAATCCCCACTAAAGTCTATGAAGAGATGTGGCCAGCATTTACCAGGCTTTTTTAGGCTCAAGTTTCTGATCTTATTTTCGAGTATTATCGAACGTTCAAGGCGATTTTAGAGAACTTTTGGAAATAGCTTGAACGTTCAATAAAAATCGAAAAACGCTCTCCAAAGTCCCCGAAATCTGTCTGATCCATTTTTCGGAACATCCGTTTTTGGAATATTCGGATTTCGGAACCGAGGGGTTCTGTGTCGGACCTGGGTCCCAGTTGGACCCAGATCCCATCCCTAATCAGCAATTTATTTCTTTTATCATACTACAGGATTTTTTTTTCATTATGCAGACTGTTCGGAAGTCTTTTTCATAATCTATGAACTGCATAGCTTTTTCCAATTAAGTGTCAAAAAAGTCTATCAGGGTTATTCAATAAAAGTTTTTATTGTTAAAAATGGTATTAATTTTGCCCCAACCAATCAGATGTTAGCTTTCAAATGTTAAATGATAAGGTCAATCAAGGACAATGCATAAACAAAGAGCAACATAAAGCTCTAAATGATTTATTGTGAATGTAAACTACCATGCGGTTTGTTATTCTAGAACAGATTCCCCCCCCCCCCCAAAAAGCTTGGTTTTTAACACAGGTTCAGTGTCGGACTGGCCCACAGGGTTATTGGGGAATTCCCCGGTGGGCCCACAGCCCATTTATCCAAGAAAACTGCTAAAATTCAAATACAAAGCCAAAGGGACAGTAAGAAATGTATTTTAATAAACAGAAGGAGTAAGTAGGAACAATATAGATAGGTAAATGAGTGATAATAGAGATATGAAATATTAGGTGGGCCCCTAAATGCATCCTGGTGGGCCACTATTCTCAGATTTCCTGGTGGGCCCTAAAAGTCCAATCCAGTCTGTAACATCTACATGTTTAGTTAATACTGTTTCTTTAAGGCATAGAGGCAAGCTGGGAAAAAGGGGCAGTATCAGGAAGTAAGCGAGGGAATAGCATGGGATGAGAAAGTGTGATGTACCTGTTGCTCTGTGTGAATAAATCCAAGTCCCTCCTCCCTCTACATTCCAAGTGTTTTTCTTGCTCTTGAACAATAACAAGGGGAGACATAACAACTGGCGACGAGGATTAAAGACTTTAAACCCTGTGAGTACCACATACTTACCATTGTGACTACCTGTACCAGTCCCCACATACAGGACCCAGTTATACTCACTTGCCTGTCACTGTCCATCTACAGCAGACTGCACAGCTCTCATTCTACTTTCTGCACATGTTCAGTTTAACTCTACTCATCTGCTGCTTCAAAAGTAAAGTTAATATGGCTGAGCAACTCCACACCCTTCCCCAACTTGATTTGTCTGATACCAATAATCTTGCACAGAACTGGAAAAAAAATGGCTACTCTTGTTTGACAATTTCCTGGAGGCCATGGCCATCACAGAGGATAAAAAAAAGAAAGCTTTATTACTTCATTTATGCTGGTTCTGCTGTTGATACATTACTGCACCTTACCTACAGACAGTGCTACTGACTACTCAAAATGCTCTAAGCACTAACTGATATTTTAATTCCTAAGCAAAACATCAGATATGAAAGATACAAGTTCAGAATTGCTAAACAACAAACCCAGGAGACCATGGACTCCTTTGTCACCCGTTTAAGACAATTAGCACAAAGCTGCAATTTTGCTGATGGTTGATGATGAAATCACTCACAAATCATTGTATCCTGCACATCATCTAGCTACGGCGCAAAGCTTACACAGCAGATTGTTGCTTGCAGGATCTTCTACACATGGCACGGTCCCTGGAAATTTCTGAGGACTCAAGCTGCTGCCATAGAGGAGGGCACTGATGCACAGGTGTGCAATCTTGTCCACTAAACGCAAAACTACAGGCACTGACTGCTCAAAGATGTGCTACAGATGGGCAAACATTTCCCTCATAATGGTGACTGTCCTGCTCTAGGACGTAAATGTACTAATTGTTTGAAACTGAATCATTTTGCAATTGTATGTAAATCTGCTCCTAAGTCATCCCTACGCACATCAGATACACTGAGCTCAGCACAAGTCAAATACATTCAGCCAAATTCTGGAGATGAGTCACCTACTGTTTGCAGTGACTATGTTTTATTACATCCACTGCACAAACTGTACATCCCCCATCATCACAATATCTCTCCTTAACACTGCAGTTGCTTTACTATTGACACGAGCCTCTGTGAACATTATAGACATGTGTACATATTGCCAACTGAATACTAACCTGCTTTGATACCTGTACAAACCAAAATTTTTCCTTATGGCTCTCAAACTCCTTTGCCGACAATAGGTAAATTTGATTCAGATATTTACTACAAAGATAAAACCTATACTACAACTTTCTTTGTACTACAAGGCTCTGGGGGTTGCCTTCTCAGCTATCACACAGCTTTAACTCTTGGACTCATCAATATAGTTCACACTGTAGCCAACCCAACAGTCTCTGATGTACAAGCACTAGTTGACAAGTACTCCAATCTTTTGTGGCCTTGGTAAAACTAAAGAATTTTCAAATTCACCTTCACATTGATGAAGACATTCGTCCAATTTCACAGCCACACAGACGAATTCCTTTCACTTGAGGAAGCAAATTGAAGACGAACTAAAGTCTTTAGAGGAACAAGACATCATTGAAACTGTTTCAGGCCCCCTCCATGGGTTTCTCCTATAGTGGCTGTACCGTAAACCCAAAGATCCAAACAAAATAAGAATTTGTGTTAGACATGCGTCTTCCAAACACTGCTATACAGAGAGAGAGACACCTCTCTCCAACTCTCAGTGGTTATTCATCTCCTAAATGAGCCACCGTGTTCTCTAAACTGGATCTCAATAAGGGTTATCCACCACTGGAACTTAGTCCAGATCCAGATACATAACTACATTTCCACACATGTTGGTCTGCGAAGATACAAACGACTAACGTTTGGGTGTTGCTCGGCTGCTGAGATTTTTCAAGAAGCAATAAGAAACATATTCAACATATTCCTAATGCACTCAATTACAGTGATGACATACTAGTTTTGGAAAAACACAGAATGACACAACTCTGCCCTACACGCAGTATTTGAGTGCTATCATCCCAAGGACTTACACTCAACAAAGACAAATGTGAATTCAACAAATCTACCTTGGAATTTATGGCCACATATTTTCTGCTGCTGGATGCAACCTGATCCTAAAAAAGTACAGGCAATAAAATCAACTACAATCCCAAATGATGTTAATGAAGTTCGCTCTTTCTTGGCATGGCCAGTTACTGCGCTAGGTACATCAAGGACTTCTCCACTATCAGTGCACCTTTGCGAGACCTCACCAAACAAGGATGTGCATTTCATGGTCATCAGCATGCCAAAAAATCATTTGAGACAATCAAAACAGAATTAATTCTGCCACTATCATGGCTTATTTTGACTCCTGCGCTAAAGAACTGAAACTAATTGTGGATGCCAGTCCAGTTGACTCGGAGCTATTCTTGTCCAATATAAACCAGAAAACCCATACCCACAAGCTATTTCTTATGCAAGCAGAAGTCTGACCGTTACAGGAAAAGAATATTCTCAGCCAGAAAAAAGAGTCTAGCAGTGTCTGGGGTGTGAACACTTCCACTTATTTTTATATGGAGCACCATTACAATTGTTACTGATCATTTGGCTCTTATTACCATATTTGGAAATCAAGAGCAAAAATGCCTGCTCGAATCGAAAGGTGGGGTTTACGACTACAAGGATATAACTACAAAATAATTCATCGTCCAGGAAAATATAAAATCCTGCTGATTACTTTCACGACATCCCACTACTTCAGATGAGGCCACAAAGTCTATGCAGAAGAATATATTAACTTTGTTGCTGCACACGCTGTGCCAAAAGCACTCACATTGGACATGTTATAGAGGCAACCAAACGGGACAAAACTCTTCTTGCATTATACACATATTGAAACCAAACAGGTGGCATGAAATCCAGAGAGCTACCTTTCCTGATCCTGAAGTAATCATCACTGAACTAAAGGCATTTGCAGCTGTCAAAGATGAACTTTCCCTTGCTAAGGACCATCTCATTCTAAAAGGAACCAAATTAGTAGTACCTCAGGCCCTTCGCCAAACTACTGTAATATTGCCCTGAAGGACCATTGTGCATTGTGGCACTAGAGAAACTCTCAGAGAAAAAGTTGGTTTCCAAACTTGGATCAAATAGTTGAAAAAACTATACAGCATGTTCCCTTGCCAAGTAGTAACAAATTCTTCCAAACCTGAACCACCCATATTCTTCCTTACCCTCAACAGTTTGGATGAAATTGCTGTGGACATTTATGTCCTCTACCCGATGGACAATACCTACTTGTTGTGTAGATGAATATTCAAGATATCCTATATTTCATTCATTCATCCACATCAGCTACCACTATAACTACTGCGTTGGACAGTATATTTCAGCATATGGCATACCCCTGGTAAAACACGACAACGGGCCACACATTTAATGGACTCTGTTTCAACAATTTGCTGCATATCTTGGATTTCACAGAAAAAATAACTCCTTGCTGGCCACAGCTAATGGCATTGTAGAACGGTTCATGAGTACTCTAGGTAAGAGAGTTAGGCTGCTTATCTGGAACAAATTCCACTAAAGCAGGCATTGTACAAATTTTTACGCAATTCCCGAAACACTCCTCACTCAACCACTTATGTCCTCCTGCAAAACTTGTCTTTAACAGGCCAATTCATACACTTCTTCCAGAAATCCCTAGTGGCAACACAATCCACCACCTAGTGACTCTTCTATTAGAGAAAACAGATTCTCAATCCAACAGAAAATGAAACAATATGCGGACCAAAGACGTCATGCTCAGTCCTCCCTGATGTCTAAATGATGGTGGTTTTTTACAAAAGAGACATAACAAAAACAACCTCTGCATTACAATCCCAAGCCTTACCATGTCATAGCAGAAAAGGTAGCATGATTACGGCACAGCGAGATGGACATAGCATAACCCGGAATGCTTCATCTTTAAGGTTCTCCCCAGTCTGAATAACATTACCACAGGCACAGACAGGAGTCAGAGAGTTCTCCTCAAACATTAGGAGGGCCCGTTCAATCACCTGAATGCATCCATGTACCTGCTGATACTTCAGTATCACCAAGGAGTGGTGGTCAGTCTCCGATTCACGATGAACCATGTTCAAGGAGACGATACCCTGCCGACCACGAAAACCCCACCAGGCTTATTGAGGAAATATAAGCTCTTTCATAATATAACTGATCTGTATTTTAATATGCCAGTGGTTTTCATTTATTTTTTCATACTATTTGTAGTTTGTGTTTAACCTTTAAAAAGAAAAAAAAGAGAGGATGATGTAACATCTACATGTTTAGTTAATACTGTTTCTTTAAGGCATGAGGCAAGCTGGGAAAAAGGGGCGTATCAGGAAGTAAGCGAGGGAAGACAGGGATGAGAAAGTGTGATGTACCTGTTGCTTCTTGTGAATAAATCAAGTTCCCTCTACATTCCAAGTGTTTTCTTGCTCTTGAACAATATAACAAGGGAGACATAACCCAGTTCCAGTTGAAAAACTCCGGTACGACCATTGGATGGAGCGAACGGTATGCCATGTGGACCTGATGGGTTTTAATTCAGACCTTCTTCCATTGCACTCTGTCTCTAACTGATAGTCGTGAGTAGGGAAACCCCCATGATGTTTACTGGCTCAATGACTGCATAGCACGTTAATGTTACTCTACAGATGTGTATTGATAATTATGCCTATTTGTACATTACGTATGGGATGAGGTATGGAGTGTTTTTAGAATTTTATTATTCTGTCCCTGTTAAAAGGAGTTTTAATTTTTGCAAAATATCAGTATCTATGGTTTTCTGATTTTTAGAGTGCTGCGGACTAGTTTATTCTCCCTTCTTTTTGAGCATTTAAAGTCCAGTCTAACACTGCACAGGTTTGTTGGCAGTACCTTCTGGCCATGGTCAGTATCTTATTTGAGCATTTCAATTATAATATAGATTGTACAATATTAACAATGATCCGCTCTTTATGAAACCCACCCTGTAGGCCATATTGTCGTCAAAATGTGGCATTTACTTTGTAGACACCTTCAGGGAGATTCAATATAAGTTCTTATTGTTCAAAATGGTGCTAATTTGGCCCCAACCAATCTGATATTATTTAACATTTGAAAGCTAACATCTGATTGGTTGGGGCAAAATTAGCACCATTTTTATTGAATAACCCTGCTTATATGTAATTAAAATGATATGCTATAAACATTTTTGTATGCTATTTAAACGAAATATAATTTGATCATAAGTCTGGTCTCTTTAAATATGTTTGACTCCTTTTTAGTCATGGAAGACTTAAAGGTTATGTGTTTCTTTAAATTGCATATTGCTGGAAAATATGATTCTTCCCAACAATCACTGTACCATTTTTTTGTTAATCTGTCCCACATTTCTTTAGATTTCCAACCTGGTATCTAAAGGTTGGATGTCAATCAAGTGCCTTATTATTATAATTTCACTCTTCTGTTATGTAAAGTTTTTCTCTAGCTGGAATGGTAACAGTTAGTATGTAAACTGCATTGTGGGAAATTACCTCTCCCAATGCTGCCTTATAGAGATTTCTGAGCATGCTTGCTCTCACAGAGAGTCAGATAGTCTGGCAGGGGGCTGGAGGACTGAGTTTGAGCAAAACAAGTAATACAGTAGATTGATGTTATTCAGCAACACAAGCACATTAGAGTAAGTGCTGCTTACATGTATTTATGTATAAATTGAAATGAGGCAAATCATTTTTCAGCACACAATTCCTTCAAGTCAACCCATTAGGATCATAATAATCTTTTAGATGAAAACCATGGTTGTATCCTTTAAAAAATGTTTTTTCCTGAGACATTGGAAGGAACGGGACATTGGCGAAGGAACGTGACTGGTTCAAGAGAGGTGTTAAGGAGGCCATTTATGTGAAAATAAAGAAACCAAGCCTAAATAGAGGTGGGGGGGTTCGACACCAACTGTCTGCCATGTACAATGCTGTTTTTACCTTACTCTGGGCTTCCTATAACACCTCTAGCCACTATCATCACACCCTTAACACTGGCTGTGATATGCTAATTGGGATTTTCCAGGGTACATAATTGCCACGATTCTTGTACAAGTCATTCTGAATTGAGAAAGCCAGTCGATGTACTAGCGAAACGTCTTCAAGAACTACATTCAAGTCCAGTTTATCTATTGAATACAACAGATATTCCTGAGACATTATTTATTTACCTATATATATTTGTTGCAATAGTAGAGCACTGTTATGATGGCCTCATAATATTTAATGTGCTATGCAGGACGCTTCACAAACCAAAAGATTCTTGTGTAATCAGCAGCTCACACTGTTGGTTTACTGGATTTTCAATGGCCCTGGTAAGTTTATCATAGTACAGGATATATTAAACATCAAGAAAATAAGATTATTAAACACAGACCTGCTTCTCTCCCTCTGCAGAAAAATACCCTGGTTTCTAGCCTGCCAATAAAACATTTCCCTAAAGTTGGATTCTAGTTTTTTTCTAATGCCTCTCTGAGTTTAATAAATTGAGCTGAGTATTGAGCAATTATAATAGGAAAATGGAGAGGGGTCAGCAAATTTCCTTAGATAAAGATACAATTAGGAGCTTGGTTATTAAAAGTTAAATTGTATTAATTAGGGTAAACATATGATGGCCTTTAGGCAATAGGCCTTGCTTTTCTTTCAAGGGTCTTCAAAACATTCATTATGTATGGCTCGCTTCATAGTTAATATTAATTTTACAGATTTGTTTACAAGTCAAATTTGTGGATTTTTTTGTCCACTAAATCACACCAATATTCGATATACACAAATACGGTAAATGAGAGATAATCAAGTTTTACGTTCAAAATAACACGGCCATTTTTAATTAAGACAAAAAACAACCCATCCTTTATTGTACACTTCTGATTACATAGGTTACTTCAAATTAACATAAGTTTTTGGAGGCTGTACTGAAGCTGGTAGTATTAAATACCAGCTGTGCTGGCAGATAAGCGTGGGATGTGAGAAGAAGATAGTGTTCACATTCAAATTAGCACTTGGCACAATATAATTCTCTGATTGCAAACTATATGAAGTTGCCGGTGCTAATTGGTTGATTTTATTTGAAGCAGATGTTGTTAGCTTTCTCACTAATGATCTGGAGAGAAATTCTTTTAAAAGACATGCCATGTTAGGTTCTCTGCAGCATAATAAGCTAATTACAACGTTAAATACTTGCAGTAATTAGCACAATGTGTATAAAGTGCCTCTGATCTTTTCACCCTACTGAATTCTTGTTAGGGCATTTTTTTAATACAAAAGCTGTTTGATTTTGTGTTGGTAGTCCAGCATTGGTTTTGTTTACTTCTTAATAGCTTGAATATTCATCATTAAATATCGTAAGACACTGGGGTCTGTCAGTGGATGAAACTAGTAATGTTGGCAATGTTACTGTACCTTTAATTACAATTGTGTTGGTTATTAGTTGTATTTGGATATTTTATAGCCCCCATTTTTGTAGAATTACAGTGTGACAATAATGGAGTTTATAGTTAAAGGGCATATCCACCCCCAAAACTATAATCCCCCCCACTAATGGCCCCACTATGTAGTGTAATAAAATCCTTACCTCACATCCCAGCTCCATAAGGTTCTCCTGTAGTCCCCCCCCCAGAGTCCCAAAAACTGCCCACCAGGAGGATAGCAGAGTCCATATAGGACTCTGCCTCCTGTCTTGCCTCCGGGAGAAGTTTGGCATGCGCACTGCAGCCCTTCTCCCCCTCCCTCCCCCTCCCCTCCCCCTCTCCCGTTTTGCGATCCCTCCCCCTAGCATAGAAACCCTTGGCCATATATTAGGGTTCCTTTCCCCAGCCCCAACCGCTAAAAAACATTTTTAAGAAAGTCCCCCGAAGTCTACTTACCTTCCCTCTCTCCCCCGGCGTTCTGGGCAGCCGCGTCCGTGATTGGCTGCCTTTCAGCCAATCACGAATGCGGCTGCCGGTCCCACCCCTGCTTGCAGTGTCTTGCAAGCAGAAGGCCGGGCAGGGTGTCGGAGGAGAGAGGGAAGGTAAGTAAAGATCGGGGCACTTTCTTAAAATTATTTGGGCTGGGGGAAGGCATTCTATTATATGTGGAAATTTTTTTATAAGGGTGGACATGCCCTTTAAGAGATTTTGAAGGTCTCTGTGTACTGCTTGCAATCCATAGTAACCACCAGGACTATCGCAATTAGGTCTTAAAGTTCCGTTAGCGTCTTAACAGGGATTTATCAACACTTAACGTGACTTTTAGATGTAAGTTCCGATATGTGCGTTATTCATGTTAACTTTGCGTGTCTAAACTCAAGTAATGCACCAAATTTTAACACCATTAATGCGTGAATGTAATGTGATATTTTATATCGCACCTTCAAGACTGGCCCATTTTGTAATGTGTCATTGGTTGACACGGACCAATAAGAAGTCAACCATGCATGTGTGTTGCAAGCAAACATTTATGGATGTTACATTATATATGCAACGCAAAACATTTATGCTGCAAATATATTTATTATAAACTTTTTTATATTATTATTATATTATAATAACCTAGTAATTATAATAACCTAGTAATAACCATATAATAACTTATATTTGGACATGTGGGCACCTTTATTTTTTAAATTCAAAGTCCGGGAAATATCGAAAGTCCGACTCCGGGATAGTTCGAGAAGTCAGGGTCCGTTTGAACTCGAACAGTTCGGCTCGAAGTTCGAGTTCTATGCCATCTCTAATTATAACGCAATGTATCAAGACTCGTGCAATTCTAGTACGAAAACACACGTTAAGCTGTTAACGTGACTTCCTAGCGCAAACACTTATGTAATATTGATCGCAAACGCTTTATTGAATGCAGCAATGCCCGTTACCTTTAGACCATCTTTGCAATAGCGGGTCTCGGTACATGGCCCTGCACATTTTTACTTTATACTAAACATATTTCCCTAGAAATGTATCATATAAAGCAGAGATGTCAAATCCGTGGCCCTCCACATGTTTGGAAACTAGTAGGGAGATTCACCCAGAGCCGCAACTGCTCTGGGCAAATCTCCCGTACGGGATTTACCAGGGGCTGTGCGGCTCTGGGTAAATCTCACCCTGACGTAAGTAACGCCAGCTATTAGTGGCGTTAAATACTTATGTCTTAAGAGCTGCGCAGCCTCTGGTAAATAGGTTTGCGACAGCTGCGCAAGTTCCTGTTCCGGATCTCGTGCAGCCCCTGCAGAGCAAGCCTTAATGTCGCACTAACTGAGCGTAAATCAGTTAGCACAACATTATGAAGGGGCAGGAGCGATAAGCATTACTTGGTTGAAACGAGTTTCATCACCAAGTTGATTTTGTAATTAAATATGGATATATATAGGTGCAAAATGTTTACAATACCACAATGAACAAGGATCACTACCTGGTCAGTAGGACTGCAACAACTAGTCATGGCTTTACTATTTTGTACCAGCCTCTATCTTTGTACAGTATAGTTGAATTTACACATATGGGTTGAAGCTGTTATACCATTTCTCTTAAACAGAACTTATAATCATTTTGTTCATTGGTACATGCTATAAATAGAGATGGCCGAAACTCACTAGTTTCGTTCCGTTTTCGGATTCCCAGATCTTGGGAAAATCCCGAAGATCCGAAAACAGAAAGAATCTTCGATTATTATCGAATGTTCAAGGCTATTTTCATTAATGTTTGAATGCCTCAAAAATACGATTGGAGACTACTTTCGAGTTTCCGGTCGTACTTTTGAGGATTATTGAAAATGGCCTTGAACATTCGATAATAACAGAAAATGCGCTCCAAACTCCCGACAGAAAATGCACTCCAAACTCCCGGAATCTGGACAATCCATCCGGATTCAGACGGATCATTCGGATTTCAGAACCGAGGGGTTCCGTGTTGAATCCGGGTCCGAGTCGGAACATCTCTAGCTATACTGTAAATTACTGGATTAAACTTTAACATGTAACATATCCAAGAGTGAGCAATTAGTGCGCAGAGCTGTACTGGAGTAGAGATGGATAAAACTGTATTGTTGATGCCATTGTTTAGAAAGGGACCCCATTTACAGCCAGGTAATTATAGTCCTGCCAGTTTGACTTTTATGGTAGAAAAGGTTTCAGAAGGGATTCGATTTTGGAAAATTGGGCTGTCCAGTCATTAAGTTGCATTCAAAGGGGGAATCTCATCTTTATTCAGTGCAGATACAAACTAACACACAACGTTTCGGCACTGTGGCCTTTATCAAGTGTTACAGAGTCATCATACAATAGGCCTTTTATAGCCAACGTAACAGTGCCCCCTAGTGCATCTCTTCTCCTAGACACCTTTGTCCAGATCAAATTGCTCCATCTATTGGTGCATTCCCAAAATTCACACAAGCGATAAACCTTCCCCATTTTCACAGTACTCACTTGTCTGGCCTACATATAGCAGACATTAAAAAACGATTTAGTAGTAGGGATGGGATCCGGGTCCGACACAAACCCAGATCCGAAATGGAACCCCTCGGTTCCGAAATCCGAAAGATCCATCCGAATCCTCCGGATTTCGGGACTTTGGAACAAATTTTTAAAGATTTTCGAATGTATGGAGCTATTTTCGATAATTTTCAAAAATACCTTCGAACGTTTGAAAATCTTCGAAAATACGATTGGAGACCTCTCTCGAGTTTCTGATCGTATTTTCGGAAATCAAACTTTCGAGGCTATTTTTGATCATTTTCGAAAATAGCCTCCAACATTCCAAAATCTTCGAAAATACGATCGGTCTCCGAACGTTCAAAGCTATTTTCGAAAATTATCGAAAATAGCTCTGTACATTCGATAATCTTCGAAAATTCGTTCCGTTTTCGGATCTTTGGGATTTTCCTGAGATCCGGGAATTCGAAAACGGAACAAAAAAAAATTTAAATTTACTTTCGGTCATATCTATTTAGGAGTTATATTTAGAACAACAGACTGCAACTCAAGTGTCAAGTAACATCCAATATGGCTAATGAAATATTTTACTGTGTAAGAAGGAACTAACAGGGAGATTCAATAAAAGTTCTTATTGTTAAAAATGGTGCTAGTTTTTCCCCAACCAATCAGATGTTAGCTTTCAAATGTTAAATAAAATCTGATTAGATGGGACAAAATTAACACCATTTTTAATTATAAAAACTTTTATTGAATCTCCCTGATAGAGTTGAGGGTGGAAAGCAGATTTTTCCCTATGCATAGAGCCCTTGTATTGAGAATTATGAAGTTAGATTATGAAAGTTAGGTTTGTTTTGTTTGGGGATATAATAACCCTTTACCATTATGTCAGAGGGCAAATACCCCTCCCCGTTGGGTCTACTGGAGGACAAAGACCAGGTGGGTGGAGAAAACTGTACTTTTTAAAGTTTGCTTGTGAAGGTTCTCATTCATCCAGGTCATGGTATATCTGTTGTATTCAATTAGATCAACTGGACTTGAATTTGTTCTTGAAGACGTTTCGCTAGTCATCCGACTGGCTTTCTCAATTCAGAATGACTTGTACAAGAATCTGTGGCAATTATGTACCCTGGAAATCCCAATTAGCATATCACAGCCGGTGTTAAGGGTGTGATTAGATAGTGGCTAAGAGGTGTTATAGGACGCCCAGATAAGGTGTTAAAACAGCATTGTACATGGCAGACAGTTGGTGTCGAACCCCCCCACCTCTATTAAGGCTTGGTTTCTTTATTTCACATAAATGGCCTCCTTAACACCTCTCTTGAACCAGTCACGTTCCTTCGCCAGTATGTTAACATTACAACTCAAAGGTATGTCCTTTATCCTTAAGATGCAGATACACGGCTGAGTCCTGACCCGAGGAATTGGCTCTTCTGTGCTGGGCCATACGTTGATGCAGTTGCTGTTGGTCTCCCCCACATACAAATCAGAGCATTCTTCACTGCACTGCACCGCATATATGATGTCGCTTTTCTTGTGTTTTGGTATTGGGTCTTTTGGTTGTACCAATGCTGCCTCAGTGTGTTGTCGGTTTAAAGCAGACAGGGATACGATGTTTTTTGAAAATTCTTCTTAATTTCTCAGAGACCCCTGCTACATATGGGATGACCATGTTCTTCCTCCTGTCTTGCTTTTCCCCTTCCTGTTGGTATTGTGTTCTTTTCTTTCCTTCTACTTCTTTTGACAAAGCCCAGTCTGGATATCCACAAGTTTTAAGGGCTCCTCTGAATGTTTCATTTCTTTAGCCTTCGCCTCTGTGCTAGTGGGGATGTTCTCGGCTCTGTGTTGCAGGGTTTCTGATGACACCCAGCTTGTGATCTAAAGGGTGGTGGGAGTCAAACATCAAATACTGATCTGTGTGTGTTGGTTTTCTGTAAACCTCTACTTCCAGTTTTCCATTTTCCTTAACTTCTACCAAGCAGTCCAAGAAAGCCAGTTTGTTGTTTTGTACCTCTTCCCTTGTGAATTTAATGTTTTGTCCACCGCATTAATGTGTTCTGTGAAAGCTTGTACTTCCTTCTGGGGGATTTTAACCCAGGTGTCATCAACATATCTGAACCAGTGGCTGGGTGCTATGCCCTTAAAGGTAATAGCGCGTGTTTCTACCTCCTCCATGTAAAGGTTGGCCACAATAGGTGAAACTGGAGATCCCATAGCACATCCATGTTTTTGCTTATAGAACTTATCCCTGTATTTGAAATAGGTGGTATTCAGGCACAAGTCCAACAAGGAACACACCTGTTCTGGGTTGAGATCAGTTCTGCTGGTAAGAGTGCTGTCTTGGCCCAGCCGTTTTCTCACCATGTCAACAGCCTCCTTGGTGGGTATACAAGTGAAGAGAGAAATCCACCAGAAGGAAGTACAAGCTTTCACAGAACACATTAATGCGGTGGACCAAAACATTAAATTCACAAGGGAAGAGGTACAAAACAACAAACTGGCTTTCTTGGACTGCTTGGTAGAAGTTAAGGAAAATGGTAAACTGGAAGTAGAGGTTTACAGAAAACCAACATACACAGATCAGTATTTGATGTTTGACTCCCACCACCCTTTAGATCACAAGCTGGGTGTCATCAGAACCCTGCAACACAGAGCCGAGAACATCCCCACTAGCACAGAGGCGAAGGCTAAAGAAATGAAACATCTCAGAGGAGCCCTTAAAACTTGTGGATATCCAGACTGGGCCTTTGTCAAAAGAAGTAGAAGGAAAGAAAAGAACACAAATACCAACAGTGAAGGGGAAAAGCAAGACAGGAGGAAGAACATGGTCATCCCATATGTAGCAGGGGTCTCTGAGAAATTAAGAAGAATTTTCAAAAAACATCGTATCCCTGTCTGCTTTAAACCGAACAACACACTGAGGCAGCAATTGGTACATCCAAAAGACCCAATACCAAAACACAAGAAAAGCGACATCATATATGCGGTGCAGTGCAGTGAAGAATGCTCTGATTTGTATGTGGGGGAGACCAAACAGCAACTGCATCAACGTATGGCCCAGCACAGAAGAGCCAATTCCTCGGGTCAGGACTCAGCCGTGTATCTGCATCTTAAGGATAAAGGACATACCTTTGAAGATTGTAATGTTAACATACTGGCGAAGGAACGTGACTGGTTCAAGAGAGGTGTTAAGGAGGCCATTTATGTGAAAATAAAGAAACCAAGCCTAAATAGAGGTGGGGGGGTTCGACACCAACTGTCTGCCATGTACAATGCTGTTTTGACACCTTACTCTGGGCATTCCTATAACACCTCTTAGCCACTATCCAATCACACCCTTAACACCTGGCTGTGATATGCTAATTGGGATTTTCCAGGGTACATAATTGCCACAGATTCTTGTACAAGTCATTCTGAATTGAGAAAGCCAGTCGGATGACTAGCGAAACGTCTTCAAGAACTACATTTCAAGTCCAGTTGATCTAATTGAATACAACAGATATGTACTTTTTAAAGGTATGAAAAGCTGGGCACACCATCCTTATTGTCTCATTTCAGCACTAAAAATGTGCATTCCACAGACATATTATAAGAAATATAACTGTAACTGTACTTTTGGTTAGGTCAGGATGCTGGGTGTTGCATGATGGAATTAACTCTTAACTTTTGGTATTTTTTAAAACCCAAAATAACTATTAACCAATATATAGTGAAACTTCACAGACTTTTTACAAAACAAAAAAGGTCTATACTCAAAGTCATTTTTACAACTATTGGGGAGATGCAATACCCCACGTCGCGTTACTTACCTTAGCCCGATCCCGCGATACAATAACTGATGTAAACGAGATCGGGCTAAGGTAAGGAGCGCGACCTTAACGCTGCCAAACCTTTACCATTAAGTTTCACACTGCGAGGTAGCGCAAATCTTAACGGTAGGGGTTTTAGATCGTTAGCACAGCGCTGCTTCTAAAAACATTTGGAAATGACGCGGTGCTCTAAATTCCGTCTAAAACCCACGTTAACCCGAATTTTTTCCGGGTTAACGTGGGTTTTAGGCGGAAAAGCCATATATTGAATCTCCCCCTAAGTAAATAAAAAAGATTTAGTTTTTGTAATGTTAATTCTGCTAACATAGTAATGTTTGAATTATGTGAGGGGTTGTTGGGTCCTTTGCCCTCAAATTCCAAAACTATCTTTGCTTCCCTTCTAGGCATTCCTCTAAACACAAATCTTTAAAAGTATCTTGCTTGTGCTTGGGAGTATGGGAAGGGTTAAAACAAAAAGTAAAAAATAAATAGGTTAAGATCAAGATCTCTGTAAAAAGTCAGTTTAAAATGACACTTCCATATATTAAAATTCTCACTCACTTGTGCCTAACCACCACTATGGGTAATGCAGGCTTTACCAAAAAACCTCTGCGAACAGGAATAAAGGTTCGTACACACGTGCGATCGCGGGTCCCGAACCGCGATGCACGATGTGTCCGAATGTTTGTTTTGGCCACGTATGGGCACTTTATCGGGCGAAACGGCCATTCGGTCGGGGATCAATACCAGGCGGATCTCCAAACGACTAACCATTTCGGCCGATAAACGACCCATTTACAGGCCGATTATCACCCGAAATAAACATTCAGACACATTGTGCTCCATGGGTCAGGACCTGCGATCGCATGTGTGTACGAGGCTTAAGGTTGCCACCAAACTTTACCAATAGCAATTAAAAACAATAAAAAGCACTAAAAACCTTGCAGAAACATTCCATTAGCAGTTGTTGAAGTTGTACCTCTCTGCTATGGAGCGGCCCCTTTAAATTGTAGTGGTCTTGTGGTGAGGTATAATCCAATTGGTAATGGCTTGTGAGGTAGTTCCTCTATTCACCCTTCCTCTACCTCTCAGAGTGTTGGCTATCAATAATAAATTACTGTTCTCTGAAGTTATTTCCAAGTCTTCGATGAATATACTCCTAGAAGTGGGCAGTCTTCATTAAGAAAGGATATTCTTCCTGGTTATACAAAGCCTTTTCTATTCTATGGCTTTGTTTACACAACTCCATCATATGGTCCAAAAATGAACAGTCCCTTCTGTCTCCAAATGCTTGTACTTATCCAAGATTCATTGTTTTTATATTTACTATGACAATAAAATGAAGACTGCTGAGATTCTCCCCCTCACCGTCCTTATGATTGCCCCATTGATCTTTTGGCAGGTACCTTACCACCCCAAGGCCGCACATAGAAAAGGCAGAAGAAGGGAGAGAAATCCCGAAACGCGTTTCGGTTGAGTAATGTCTCAGTATGCTTTGAAGTTTTATGGCTTGATGATTTCACTAGGCGCCTATCTCCTTTCCCCACAGTGGGGTTGCTTACATGCTAACTCAGCATGGTAAAGATTCATGGAGGCGGCATCCAGATGTGTTTAGACCTGTGATCTGCAGCATTTGCACTGTATAGGGTGGACGGTTTTCCTTCCCCTTAGGCATGGCGTGTGGGCATGGACACTTTGGACTAGATGGTGTTGATCGATGTTTGACCATTAATGGCGGGTGGATGCACTCACCATTTATATTTTCAACCCCATAGGAGTTTGGGACTTACATGTGGATTGAGACTTTGAGGTTTTAATTCCACTGAGTACGTGTATATTGGAGTATCTGTGTGATTTTCCGTACTACATTTACAAATCCAGCCACTGGATATTTCTATCTACAGGGAATGCTATTACTCCTGGCCAAAATGTTTTTAATTATGCTGTGTGTATTGCAGTATCCACCACCCCAGTATTCCAGTATGCCTATATCCAGTATTCCAGTATCCAGAACTCCAGTATTCCTGTATCCAGCACTCCAGTATTCAGCACTCCAGTATTCCTGTATCCAGCACTCCAGTATTCCTGTATCCAGCACCCCAGTATTCCAGTATCCAGCACTCCAGTATTCCAGTATACAGCACCCCAGTATTCCTGTATCCACCACCCCAGTATTCCAGTATGCCTGTATCCAGTATTCCAGTATCCAGAACTCCAGTATTCCTGTATCCAGCACTCCAGTATTCCTGTATCCAGCACCCCAGTATTCCAGTATCCATCACTCCAGTATTCCAGTATACAGCACCCCAGCATTCCAGTATCCATCACTCCAGTATTCCAGTATACAGCACCCCAGTATTCCTGTATCCAGCACACCAGTATTCCAGCATCCAGTATTCCAGTATCCTGCATCAGTCTCCAGCATCAGCTCCAGTACCCAGAACTAGCTCTGTCTAACATCAAACCCAGCACAGTACTAGTATTCACTCACCAGACCTGGGCCATTAGATGTCCTTCAGATTCCTCATAAAAGCACACTGTCACCTTTTACTTAAAATTTGAAACACTCTTTATTTACACAGATACAAACTGGTTCATAAGTTAAAACATGATATCACATCTCTTCATATGTCTTCTGAACAAATAGTCCACTGTTTCTGACCTCTGATGAAGCCCACAACAATGATGCAAATGGGAGAAACACACACAGATTAAGTGGATATTGGAATGCAGTAAGGTTGAGTAAAAAGGGAAAAGTTTGGAGACAATTAGGTCAGAAACAGTGGACTGTTTGGACAGAAGCCGGGATAAAATGTATACTGTGAATAACACTGGGGAGTGGTCAGCGGTCCGGTAAGACGATATTTAATGAATGCATATAAATAGATGCGCTAGGGATCTAATCTTGGGAGAATCTTTGAATTAACCTCTGAGTACATCTGAGATAACAGGGTATTACAGTAGCCAGGGGTGTTCCTAGAGTTTTTGACACCTGAAACAACTTTTAAATGCCACCTATCGGCAGACGGGGGGGACGGGACACATGAAGTGGGCGTGGCTTCATTATGGTACATAGGCATGGCTTGTGGAGGTGAGTATGCTGGGCTGACTTACAATGACTGGTGAACTGGAGGGCCGACTTTACACTGACTGGAGGGCTGACTTAACACTGATTGGTGGACTGGTGCTGAAATGCGGTATTGCAGGAAGGAGAATTTTTTAACTGCCCCCTTTTAAGTGTTCAGCAGGGGCATGCCCTGAGCAAATGTTTCAGTTTGCTTCATGGTAGTGGCTGCTTGCTGAGTGACTGTGCTGCTATTGTCTGGACACTTGCATGTGTCTCATTTGAAACAAGTGTCTTCCCAATCCGGATAAGACAAAGCACTTTAGAGATCAGGGACACCCGATCACGATGGATCCTATAGGTTTTAAATGGGGCCTTTTTATGGTATAAGTTGTGGTTAATACATGTGATAAGTGTTTTAGATTGTGAAACATTTGTATTGGTGTAAATAAAAGGTGGTGCAACATGCATAAGTAACCAAATAATTATTGCCTCCATTCTGGAAGAGTAAGCTGTCTCCTCCCTCCATGCAGCCAATCAAGGTTGTGACTGCTTACATCACAGCCAATGATTGGCTGCTGTTTCCCCTGCTGCATACTCTGCACATGTTTAAGCTTATACAAAGTTCCTTGAGCAGAGGAAGGAGGCAGATACTTTTTCCAGAATGGAAAAAAAGTAATTTTTTGTTTAAACATTGCATGTATATTGAAAAGTACTTTCAATGCATTTACTTTGATTCTAATGAAGCCTTTAAATTCCCTTTCATAAAAAAAAAAACTTAAAATATTATTGTGAAATTATTGTGAAAATTATTGTGACATTGATTAGGGAATTTTTTAAAAGACTATACCATTTCATTTACATCACTAAGTCTTTGTAATAATCGGAAGATTGTTAATCACATGTATTGATATTTTTATTAAGGGGTCCACTCAAAAACCCCAATAGATAATTAATTTAAAGGGAACAAAAATAAGTAAGAAAGGGAAACTGGGTTAATTGACAGCCCCATTAAATTCCCTAACATGTTAGTTAAAGGGTCTGCATTTGCCTCTTATTTTTTTATTTGCCTCAATATTGGGAGTAATATATGAGCCAGAGGTTCAAGCAGTGGCAATTATTATAGTACGTTAGCTGTGCACAGTGGATAAAAGTAGTAGTAAAAGTAGTAGTACTCAATTAATAAGGGGACTGAGGGAGCTTGAATATGAAGACAGATTGGTTAAGTTGGTTAAACAGCCGATCAGCTGTTTTAAACGGCTGCCGGTTATCTTCCAGAGTTTTAAACAGCTGATTGTGCATACCTCTACTAACATACACACGATCAGCTATCTAAAAAGGGGGAGTGCAGTAGTAAATGAACATGTGGGCCCTGATGCTAGTGGATCCTCTGTCCTGCCAGATAGTGACTATCCTCCTTCTCTACCGGCAGCCTAGACCAGACCGTGAGGAGCAGAATTACATGACAGTCTCTCTGCACAATCAGGAAGGTGAGGGGCAGTGCAGAGAATGCAGAAAGTCAAAACCATAGTTACGTAATTTTCTTTTCCTGGTCCTGAGACGGCAGTGCAAGTTCATGGGTTTAGTCTCTTGACCCCTTATGGACAGGCCGGATTACCCAATAAAAGCGTTGCTCCTCCCCTCCAGCCTTGTGTCTTTTTGACTGTATCTGTTGAGGAATATTAGAGAGAAGGGAGGGAGCTACTTCCACTGCTGTCTCAGGACCAGGAAAAGAAAATCACGTAAGTATGGTTTTGATTTTCTGCATTCCCTGGTCCTTCCACGGCAGTGGAAGGGCATGGGATTTACCAAGCAGTACACATTGAAGGGAGGGATACTGTTGTTTGAACAATCATATTTTATTTTGCCGAATTAGCCGCTTCCAAGACTCTGGAGGCAAACTCAGACTTATTTTTATCCATTACATCCAGTTTGTAGTGTTTAATAAATGTAGTTATGTTCGACCATGTTGCCGCTCTGCAAATATCAGCCAGTGAGACTTTTGCATGGAATGCCCAGGATGTTGCTACCGCTCTGGTGGAGTGAGCTGTCACTTTCTCTGGTGTTTGAATTGCTGCCATTGCATATGTTTGCTTAATTAGTGAGATGATCCAAGATGATATTGTATGAGTTGTTGGTTGCAGCCCTTTCTTTGTTCCTTGGAAGTTGATAAAAAGATATTCCGTCTTCCTGAACTCTTTTGTTTGAGTTATGTAGTGAGTTAATATTCTTCCTATGTCCAGTGTGCTCTCGCTGGATGATTCCTGGATTATCGGGAGGATTATTTCCTGATTTAGGTGGAATTCTGACACTACTTTTGGAATGAAAGATTTGACAGGTTTCAGAATCACATTGTTTTCTTGGAACACTAGGTATGGCGGGTTGCATTTCAACGCCCTTATCTCAGACACTCTGCGTCCTGATGCGATCGCGGTTAACAAGACTGTTTTTAGTCAGTTCCCTTATTTTTGCTTCTTTAATAGGTTCAAAGGGTTTTAGTTGTAGTGTTTTTAGTACTAGTGTCAGGTCCCATGGAGGCACTGAGGTTTTCCTTATTGGTTTCAGGTGTTTTACCCCTTTGAAAAACCTAGTTATTAGCGGTTCTGATGACCACTTTTTGTTTGTTAACGTAGATATAGCTGTGATCTGTCTCTTAAGAGTTGCCAAACTCAGATTCTTGTCAACCGCTTCTTGGAGGAATTCAAGAATGTTCTGGACTAGCCTGTTTGGTTACACTTGTCAGAAAATTTTCCCCAGGTTTTGTAGTAAGTACTGGTGGTTGACTGTTTCCTAGATGACATTAGTGTCTGGATCACTTTGTCTGATAGTCCTGCCTCTCTCATGGGATTGACATCAAGAGCCATGCTATTAGTTTCAGTTGTTTTAAGTTTGTATGAATCAGTTCTCCTTGACTGATCAGGTCCGGAATCATTGGGAGCTGGATTGGAGGGGCTTCCGCCAGTCTTTGTACCCATGAGAACCATGGTCTCCTTGGCCAAAAAGGGAGGATTATTATCATTTAGGACCCATGCTCTTCTATTTTACTCAGAACTCTGTTGATTAAAGTTGTGGGTGGATAGATGTACATCAGTTGATGGCTCCATTTTATGGAGAATGCGTTCGTCGCCACTGCGCGCTTGTCTAGATAGCGTGAGCAGAAGTTTCTCACCTTGGCGTTGGACCTGGTTGCCATCAAATCTATTTCCGGAATGCCCCATTTGTTTGTTAGGTAGTTGAACACCGTTTGGTTCAGACCCCACTCTGTATGGTTGAGGTTTGATCGACTGAGTCTGTCCGCTTGTATGTTGTGCTTCCCTGGGATGTGAATTGCTCTTATTTGAAGAATTTTGTCTTCTGCCCAGGTCAGTATCTTTTCTGTCAACTGCCAAAGTTTTCTGCTCCTTGTTCCACCTTGTTTGTTCAGATAGAACACTACTGAGATGTTGTCTGATTGTACTTGTACTGGGTGATTCTGAAGATAGAACTGTAATGCTTTGAGCCCTAGGAATACCGCTTGTAGTTCCCTGAGGTTTTGATTCTGTTGTCTCCAATAGTCGTTCCATTTCCCTTGGACTTGATTGTTGTCGCACCAGGCGCCCCATCCTGATGGACTGGCATCGACTGTAAGTGTGATCCAGGAGAAATGATATATTTTTCCTGGTTTCAAATTGTGGTTGTTTGTCATGAATCATTTGGTTCTGTGATACTTGGACATTCCATTGGTTTATGAGATTTATCTGTAGGGGCCTGATATGTAGCATTTTCCACTGTACTGCCGTTGTTGTAGCCACTAGTTTCCCAAGAACTCATTGACAAGTTTCTGCTGAGGAGTAGGGTAGCTTGATTAGGTCTTTCACCTCTTTGTTTATCTTCTGGATCTGGACAGCTGAAAGAGATTGAACAGAAACAGTAACACCAAATGTAGTATCTGAAAACAGATTGCATTAAAGTGTAAGCCTCTCTGATGTGTGCTTGCTCACCCCCTTGATCCAGACCTATGCCTTTTGCTGATGGAAGCACTGCAAGAGACAATAATATTTGTTAGAACAATTTACCTTTTAGATTGGGAGTTGGCACCAGTAGCCATGGGATCCTTGATTACTTACAACATTTTGGCAGTTAAATTTAGGTCTGTGACAGAGGATGGGCTAGTAGAGACTGCAGGGCAGCTGAATCTAGCAGAGGGGTTCAGAAGGACACACCAGCAGGGTCTGAACACTGTTGCCCTCTGAAACGCCGATTTTCAAATTTTGTCGCGAGTATGACATCACCGCGCATCATCGCGCATGCGCCGTACTTACTTCCGGGTCGCGGGAACTCCAAGATTGGTCGCGTGCTACCGGCAGGAGGGGTCCGCTCTACGTCCACCACTCTAGACACATGTGTCGGCGAGTGGTCTTACCAGAGGAGAGGAACCCTGGTGTAGTAGGAAGAAAGAGAGTGAGCTGCTAACAGTCCGGTCTGTACAGGAGAAAAGACACAAGGCTGGAGGGGAGGAGCAACGCTTTTATTGGGTAATCCGGCCTGTCCATCAGGGGTCAAGGAGACTTAACCCATGCACTTTCACTGCCGTGGAAGGACCAGGGAATGAGGGAGGCTGCACATGAGCTCTACTGGCTGGGCTGTTGCAGTCTTTTAGTCCTGGCACATGGATGAGGTATGTAAGGACTAAAGAGTGTGGATTGTGTAAATGATGTGCTGCTGCCTGGCCTGCACAGTTTAAAGGGGACTGGACTTTTTCTACTGGCCCATGTGCTCTGGAGCCAAAAAATAAAAATAAAATGCATGCAGCAATGCTGTCATAGGGGGCTGCTGTAGAGGGAACAGCTCAGGGAAGGAGATGTGTAAGCTCAACAGGTGGGACTGCTTTTGTGCTTTGGTACTGTCAGCATCTGCTCCCCAGACCTGCACTTTTACCTGCTAGCAAAAGGTCATTGTGTGTGAGTTCCTGTCGGTGACTGTGTGTAAGTGCCTGTTGGTAATTGTGTGTGAGTGCCTGTCTGTGATTGTGTGTGAGTGCCTGTCTGTGAATGTGTGCGAGTGCCTGTCGGTGATTTGTGTGAGTGCCTGTTGGTGATTGTGTGTGAGTGCCTGTCTGTGATTGTGTGTGAGTGCCTGTCAGTGATTGTGTGTGAGTGCCTGTCGGTGATTGTGTGTGAGTGCCTGTCTATTATTGTGTGTAAGTGCCTGTCGGTGATTGTGTGTGAGTGCCTATCGGTGATTGTGTGTGAGTGCCTGTCGGTGTTTGTGTGTGAGTGCCTGTCTGTGATTGTGTGCGAGTGCCTGTCGGTGATTGTGAGTGTCTGTCGGTGATTGTGTGTGAGTGCCTGTCAGTGATTTTATGTGAGTGCCTGTCGGTGATTGTGTGTAAGTGCCTGTTGGTGATTGTGTGTGAGTGCCTGTTGGTGATTGTGTGTGAGTGCCTGCAGCACCCAGGAGTCCTTTCATGAAGCCGCTCAAGCTCTACTCATGGTGAGTACCTCTGTGTCTGTGTGAGCTGGGCTTGAGGGCATCTTATATGTACTCATGTATTAGTCTATAATGTTCGCAACACCTTTCCACGTGCTTTCTTTTCAATTGCTTTATAGAGGAGCGTGATAATCAAATAAGTGCCTATTATATTAGTTATAATAAATCTGTGATGTGGTGGAGAAGTGAAACACTTTCTATGATTATCAAATGGTCAGATTTAAACAGCAAAAAACAGTGATGCAATTATTTGCAAAAATGTTGATTTGTGTAGTGGATGGGAGTTCATGTTATAGGATTTCAATTGCTCGAAAGCAAGGAAAGCGCTATCACTAATATTCAGGGCAAAGTATGGAATCTTTGCTAATAAAAGGAAAGCAGCAAGAAGAGAGCTGAGTCACCTGCTGGGAAAATTCTATAGCTGATTGCAACAAAATCATGACTCATTATAAGTAAGGACATTCCATTTAATCTTAGAATAATACATATCTTTACTAGAAGACATTTTGTCAAAAGTCTTTAATTAGCTTGAGTACAAGTGAATAAAATACATAATCACAAGGTCAACTGCATTAAAACAGGGTTAATATATGTAGACCGTACCTTATTTTTTTTAACTTCTTATTTTATGCAGCCTTTGGTTCCAATAATATTTAATTGTATTGCTCAGATATTGTAATTTTATGAATCATCAATCAAGATTACAGCGATCGTTTAGAGTTTCCATCAAGGGCTTATGGAGGATCAACGAACGCCCCCTAACTGAACACATACACATGTGCAATTATTTGCAAAAATACGAGTTGAAAACCAACTTAAGTGTCCCTTCTGAGCACTCGTGGAATCACTCACTTATACAAAGAGTTACCTATTAGAAGTAACAAATGCACACTATCATATAGACGTTTGCTACACACTAGAGATTGACTAGAATCCGAGTTCGAGCTGAAGTATTCGAGTTCGAATGGACTCGGACTTCTCGATCCCGGACCCGGATTTTCGATATTTTCTGTACTTTCGATAATTATCGAATGTTCGAACGTTTGAGGAAAGCGAATATGCGAGTAAAATGTCTATTATACCTATACGCGAGCATCGAATCCGCGAATAAAATGTCTATTATACCTAGACTCGAGCATCGAATCCACAAGTAAAATGTCCATTATACCTATACGCGAGCATCGAATCCACGAGTAAAATGTCCATTATACCTATACGCGAGCATCGAATCCACGAGTAAAATGTCTATTATACCTATACGCGAGCATCGAATCCGCGAGTAAAATGCCTATTATACCTAGACGCGAGCATCGAATCCGCAAGTAAAATGTCTATTATACCTATACGCGAGCATCGAATCCGTGAGTAAAATGCCTATTATACCTAGACGCGAGCATCGAATCCGCAAGTAAAATGTCTATTATACCTAGACGCGAGTATCGAATCTGCAAGTAAAATGTCTATTATACCTATACGCGAGCATCGAATCTGCGAGTAAAATGTCTATTATACCTATACGCGAGCATCAAATCCGCAAGTAAATGTCCATTATACCTATGTGCGAGCATCAAATCCACGAGTAAAATGTCTATTATACCTATATGCGAGCATCGAATCCGCAAGTAAAATGTCTATTATACCTAGACTCGAGCATCGAATCGGCAAGTAAAATGTCTATTATAACTATACGCGAGCATCGAATCCGCAAATAAAATGTCTATTATACCTAGACGCGAGCATCGAATCCGCAAGTAAAATGTCTATTATACCTATACGCGAGCATCGAATCCGCGAGTAAAATGTCTATTATACCTATACGCGAGCATCGAATCTGCAAATAAAATGTCTATTATACCTATACGCGAGCATCGAATCTGCGAGTAAAATGCCTATTATACCAATAAGTGAGCATCGAATCCGCGAGTCATTCATTGGATAATTATCGATCGAATAATGTTAGAACACGGGAGCTCGAAAGTAGTGTGTGTGAGAGTAAAATCGAGTTTTTGAAAGTCCTGGATATTGGAACATGTTCCCCAGACTATTTCCCAGGTCCCACAGCCATTTACATTAAGTTACCATTGATATTTTAGTTGTATTTCATTCGAACTTTTCAAACTATTTGACTCCTATTGACTTTAATGGGTCCGTTTTCGAACTTTCAAACTTTCCATATAGTTCGAAAGTTTCGAAAAAGGACAGAACTTTCGAAAGTTTGGCCATCTCTACTACACATGTGTATGTTTATTGCACCATTCCCTTAACTCAAAAGTGGTGACGTATCTACGTTTTAACATTCGGGGCACGTGCCCCGGATATTTGGCAAAGTGCCCATGAAGGTAAAACCAGAAGTGCTCCGAACTTCCGGATTTCCCGGATAACCTCTGGGCACGTCGCGCGGCCGTCGCAATTATGTCATGTGCAACACTGCTGCGGCCAGTAGCAGAAAGACCCTGCGTATCTAGATAGATAGATAGATATATAGATAGATAGATAGCAGAGTTAGATAGATAGATAGATAGCAGAGTTAGATAGATAGATAGCAGAGTTAGATAGATAGCAGAATTAGATAGATAGATAGCAGATAGATAGAAAGCAGTTAGATAGATAGATAGATAGCAGATAAATAGAAATCAGTTAGATAGATAGATAGATACATACATAGATAGATAGCAGATAGATAGATACACAGATAGCAGGTAGATAGATAGATAGATAGATAGATAGATAGATAGATAGCAGAGTTAGATAGATAGATAGATAGATAGATAGATACTAGATAAATAGCAGTTAGATAGATAGATAATAGATAGATAGATGGATAGATAGATAGATAGATAGATACTAGATAAATAGCAGTTAGATAGATAGATACTAGATAGATAGATAGATAGCATAGTTAGATAGATAGATACTAGATAGATAGATAGCATAGTTAGATAGATAGATACTAGATAGATAGATAGCACAGTTACATAGATAGATAGATAGATAGATAGATAGATAGATAGATAGATAGACACAGAGAGATAGACAAGAAGCAGATGGACATAGATAGAGAGACAGATAGACAATAGGCAGTGATGTGTGTGAGTGCCTGCAGCACCCAGGAGTCCTTTCATGAAGCCGCTCAAGCTCTACTCATGGTGAGTACCTTGTGTCTGTGTGAGCTGGGCTTGAGGGCATCTTATATGTACTCATGTTAGTCTATAATGTTCGCAACACCTTTCCACGTGCTTTCTTTCAATTGCTTTATAGAGGAGCGTGATAATCAAATAAGTGCCTATTAATTAGTTATAATAAATCTGTGATGTGTGGAGAAGTGAAACACTTCTATATTACAAATGGTCAGATTTAAACAGCAAAAAACAGTGATGCAATTATTTGCAAAAATGTTGATTTGTGTAGTGGATGGGAGTTCATGTTATAGGATTTCAATTGCTCGAAAGCAAGGAAAGCGCTATCACTAATATTCAGGGGCAAAGTATGGAACTTTGCTAATAAGGAAAGCAGCAAGAAGAGAGCTGAGTCACCTGCTGGGAAAATTCTATAGCTGATTGCAACAAAATCATGACTCATTATAGTAAGGACATTCCATTTAATCTTAGAATAATACATATCTTTACTAGAAGACATTTTGTCAAAGTCTTTAATTAGCTTGAGTACAAGTGAATAAAATCATAATCACAAGGTCAACTGCATTAAACAGGGTTAATATATGTAGACCGTACCTTTTTTTTACTTCTTATTTTATGCGCTTTGGTTCCAATAATATTTAATTGTATTGCTCAGATATTGAATTTTATGATCATCAATCAAGTATTACAGCGATCGTTTAGAGTTTCCATCAAGGGTTATGGAGGATCACGAACGCCCCCTAACTGAACACATACACATGTGCAATTATTTGCAAAAATACGAGTTGAAAACCAACTTAAGTGTCCCTTCTGAGCACTCGTGGAATCACTCACTTATACAAAGAGTTACCTATTAGAAGTAACAAATGCACACTATCATATGACGTTGCTACACCTAGAGATTGACTAGAATCCGAGTTCGAGCTGAAGTATTCGAGTTCGATGGACTCGGACTTCTCGATCCCGGACCCGGATTTTCGATATTTTCTGTACTTTCGATAATTATCGAATGTTCGAACGTTTAGGAAAGCGAATATGCGAGTAAAATGTCTATTATACCTATCGCGAGCATCGAATCCGCGAATAAAATGTCTATTATACCTAGACTCGAGCATCGAATCCACAAGTAAAATGTCCATTATACCTATACGCGAGCCTCGAATCCACGAGTAAAATGTCCATTATACCTATACGCGAGCATCGAATCCACGAGTAAAATGTCTATTATACCTATACGCGAGGATCGAATCCACGAGTAAAATGCTATTATACCTAGACGCGAGCATCGAATCCGCGTAAAATGTTCTTATAACCTATACGCGAGCATCGAATCCGTGAGTAAAATGCCTATTATACCTAGACGCGAGCATCGAATCCGCAAGTAATGTTCTATTAACCTAGACGCGAGTATCGAATCTGCAAGTAAAATGTCTATTAACCTATACGCGAGCATCGAATCTGCGAGTAAAATGTCTATTATACCTATACGCGAGCTCAAATCCGCAAGTAAATGTCCATTATACCTATGTGCGAGCATCAAATCCACGAGTAAAATGTCTATTATACCTATATGCGAGCATCAATCCGCAAGTAAAATGTCTATTATACCTAGACTCGAGCATCGAATCGGCAAGTAAAATGTCTATTAACTATACGCGAGCATCGAATCCGCAAATAAATGTCTATTATACCTAGACGCGAGCATCGATCCGCAAGTAAAATGTCCTATTATCCTATACGTATCATCGAATCCGTGATAAAATGCCTATTATACCTAGACGCAGCATCGAACCGCAAGTAAAATGTCTATTATACCTAGACGCGAGCATCGAATCCGCAAGTTAAATGTCTATTATACCTATACGCGAGCATCGAATCCGCGAGTAAAATGTCTATTATACCTATACGCGAGCATCGAATCTGCAAATAAAATGTCTATATACCTATACGCGAGCATCGAATCTGCGAGTAAAATGCCTATTATACCAATAAGTGAGCATCGAATCCGCGAGTCATTCTTGGATAATTATCGATCGAATAATGTTAGAACACGGGAGCTCGAAAGTAGTGTGTTGTGAGAGTAAAATCGAGTTTTTGAAGTCCTGGATATTGGAACATGTTCCCCGACTATTTCCAGGTCCCACAGCCATTTACATTAAGTTACCATTGATATTTTAGTTGTATTTCATTCGAACTTTTCAAACTATTTCTCCTATTGACTTTAATGGATCCGTTTTCGAACTTTCAAACTTTCCATATAGTTCGAAAGTTTCGAAAAGGACAGAACTTCGAAAGTTTGGCCATCTCTACTACACATGTGTATGTTTATTGCACCATTCCCTTACTCAAAAGTGGTGACGTATCTACGTTTTAACATTCGGGGCACGTGCCCCGGATATTGGCAAAGTGCCCATGAAGGTAAAACCAGAAGTGCCCCGAACTTCCGGATTTCCCGGATAACCTCTGGGCACGTCCGCGGCCGTCGCAGTTATGTCATGTGCAACACTGCTGCGGCCAGTAGCAGAAAGACCCTGCGTATCTAGATAGATAGATAGATAATAGATAGATAGATAGCAGAGTTATATAGATAGATAGATAGAGTAGTAGATAGATACAGAGTTAGATAGATAGCAGAATTAGATAGATAGATAGCAGATAGATAGAAAGCAGTTTAGATAGATAGCAGATAAATAGAAATCAGTTGATAGATAGATAGATACATACATAGATAGATAGCAGATAGATAGATACACGATAGCAGGTAGATAGATAAAAGATAGTAGATAGATAGAGAGATAATAGATCGATAGATAGATAGATAGCAGAGTTAGATAGATAGATAGATAGATAGATAGATATAGATAGATAGATACTGATAAATAGCAGTTAGATAGATAGATAATAGATAGATAGATGGATAGATAGATAGATAGATAGATACTAGATAATAGCAGTTAGATAGATAGATACTAGATAGATAAGATAGCATAGTTAGATAGATAGATCTAGATAGATAGATAGCATAGTTAGATAGATAGATACTAGATAGATATATAGCATTACATAGATAGAATAGATAGATAGATAGATAGATAGATAGATAGATAGACACAGAAGATAGACAAAAGCAGATGGACATGATAGAGAACAGAATAGACATAGGCAGGACGACAGGGTAAAATAGATAAACATAGGCGATATATAGACAGAGATAGATATACAGAGAGAGAGAGAGGGGGGGGGGACAGGACTGATAGAGATAGATAGGGGTAGAGGTCCATGTAGAAGGTACAAGAAGGCCTCCCTGGCCAAAGGTGTGACTGACTACAACTGAACACAACAGTAAGTTTAAATTACCAAATTGCTACCTGTCAGTATTCACTTACCTGAAAACCGTTCCGCGGTGATCCCTCTCCTCCTCGGGTGTTTCGCTTCCGGGCACACGTTCGCAACGTACTCGCTTTCGCTAGTGTGTTCGCCTTTCGCGCACGAACCGGCGGGTTGCCTTTTTGCTGAAAAGTCTAGAAGGATCGTGCACGAAAGGCGAACAACACTAGCGAAAGCGAGTACGTTGCGAACGCGTGCCCGGAAGCGAAACACCCGAGCGAGGAGAGGGATCACCGCCGGAACGGGTGTCAGGTAAGTGAATACTGACAAGTATATGTATTAATACCATTAATTCTCAATATTATATAGTATCCCTGTACCAACCAGAACTACAGTATATGTATTAATACCAGTAATTCTCAATATTATATAGTATTCCCTTACCAACCAAAACTACAGTATATGTATTAATATTAGTAATTCTCAATATTATATAGTCTCCCCGTACCAACCAGAACTACAGTATATGTATTAATAACAGTAATTCTATATATTATATAGTATCCCTGTACCAACCAAAACTACAGTATATGTATTAATACCAGTAATTCTCAATATTATAATGTTATACCATGTAAACGAAATATATGATCAATGAATAAGTGGGAAAGATCCTTAGCAGATGGAAGTTTGTAAGGGACACAAAATGAGCATTTTAGTGAATCTATACTACACACCCAGATAACTGTGAATTTTGAGACGGGTAATTCTACAATAAAATCCATGGAATCTCGACCAAGGGGATTTGGGGATGGGAGGGAAGGGGTTGGAGGGTTCCGACTGGTGGCCTCCGGGGTGTTTTGCTGCGGGCACAAATGGAACAGGCTCTTACATAGCTTGAACATCCACAGATATTGAAGGCCACCAGACATGACGGGTGAGTAAAGCCAGAGTTTTCCTTCTCCTGGGTGACCGGCTAATCTGGAATCATGGAACTGTTGAATGACCTGAAGGCGAAATTTAGGGGTACAAAAAACGACCACTAGGTTTCCCTGGAGAGACTCAGAATGGAAAGGGGAGAGAGAAGAGGAAAAGTCAGAAAACATTTGGTTAGTAGTCAGAGCACCAAGAATACAATTAGTGGGAACAATAGGCTCAGGGGACAATCAGAATATGACTTGGATTCTGGGAAATTACGAGAGAGGGCATCTGCTTTTAGATTCCTAGAGCGGCCCTATATGTAATCTGAAAATTAAATCTGGAAAAGATAAATGCCAACGGGCTTGTCTAGGATTTAAACGTTTGCATTTTCTATGTACTCTAAATTCTTATGGTCAGTAAATACTGTGATAGGATGTTTTGCCCCTTCTAACCAGTGTCTCCATTCTTCAAAGGCTAACTTAATAGCAACAGTTCCCTGTTGCCTGTCATAGTTACATTGAGATGGAGGAAAATTTTTAGAAAAGAAAGCACAAGGATGCAAACGTTCAGGGACGCCAGAATATTGTGACAATATAGCCCATACCAATTTCCGAAGCATCAACTTCAAGGATAAGGGGTGAGGAGGGTCAGGGTGGACCCGAATCGGAGCTGAACAAAACATCTCTTTAATTTTTAAAAGCTAGGTGGGCTTGTTCTGACCAATGAGAAGGATCTGCTCCCCTTACGGTTAAATCAGTGAGGGGAGCTACAATGGACGAGAAATTCTTAATGAATCTTCTATAGAAGTTAGCAAACCCTAAAAACCTTTGGAGTGCTTTTAAATTGGTGGGAGGAGACCAATCAAGAACAGCAGATATTTGGTCGGATCCATAGCTAACCCTCTGTCGGAAATGATAAACCCTAGAAATGGAACCTGGCAAACTTCAACATGCATTTTTCTAATTTGGCAAACAAACGATTCTCTCAGTTTGTTAAGTACTGCTCGAACATGAAGGCGATGTTGCTGTAAAGAAGAGAAAAGATTAAATATGTCAAATAAACAACAACAATTGCCTAAGAAGTCCCTTAGGACGTCATTAATAAAATCTTGAAAAACCGCAGGGGCATTGGAAAGACCAAAGGGCATGACGAGGTATTCATAGTGCCCATCTTTGGTATTAATGCGGTCTTCCATTCGTCCCCTGTTTGATTCTGATCAGATTATAAGCCCCGTAAGTCTAACTTAGTAATATCTTAGCATCAGCGAGCTGATTGAAAAGGTCGTCAATTAAAGTAAAGGGTACTATTTTTAATAGTGGTTTTATTGAGAGCTCTGTAATCGATACACGGCTCAGGCCTCCATCTTTCTTTTCGACAAAGAAAAAACCCGCACCAGCAGGAGAGGTGGAAGGGCGAATGAAGCCTTTTTCAAGATTCTCCTTTATGTATTGTTCATGGCAAGATTTCAGGTCCCGTTAAATTATACAAATGTCCCCGAGTGGGCATGGTTCCGGGTAACAGCGTATAGGACAATCATAGGGGCGATGAGGTGGTAATTCATCAGCAGCCCTGAGGAGAAAAAACATCAACGTAATTTTATAAGGGTAGGCACCAAAGCTAAAGAGGTGCTGGCAATTTGCTGCGTAAGGCAGAGTTCCTGACACTGGGCACCCCACTTAAGGACTTGACCAGATTTCCAGTCAATTACTGGGTTATGCTTACGTAACCAAGGCAGACCCAATATTATGGGCGAAGAGGGCATGTGCAACAAGAGAAACTCTAAATTTTCCGAATGAAAACCCCTATTTTAACTATGAGTTTAGGAGTTCTGGTTAGGGGATTGCCTTGTTGTATAGGTGAACCATCAACAGCCAGCAAACACAAGGGCTTGGACAATTCAGTAAAAGGAATTCCAATAGTTTTAGCTAGGGAAATATCCATAAAATTACCAGTAGCCCCAGAATCTAAGAAAGCCTTCTCATAATAGATTTTTTCTCCCAAGTTATAGGACGGGCAAGAGAACACGATCGGACTTTAGAGGAATACCTGTCTACCTAGGTGGGCTTCCTCAATAACACCTAGCACTGGAGTTTACGGCAGCTTACGAGGGCAAGTGCGTACCAGATGTCCAGAGTCACCACAATATAAACAAAGGCCTTGGTTTCTCCTTCTAGACTTTTCAGCAAAAAGGCAACCCGCCGGTTCGTGCGCGAAAGGCGAACAACACTAGCGAAAGCGAGTACGTTGCGAACGTGTGCCCGGAAGCGAAACACCCGAGCGAGGAGAGGGATCACCGCCGGAACGGTTTCAGGTAAGTGAATACTGACAGGTAGCAATTTGGTAATTTTAAACTTACTGTTGTGTTCAGTTGTAGTCAGTCACACCTTTGGCCAGGGAGGCCTTCTTGTACCTTCTACATGGACCTCTACCCCTATCTATCTCTATCAGTCCTGTCCCCCCCCCCTCTCTCTCTCTCTGTATATCTATCTCTGTCTATATATCTGCCTATTGTTTATCTATTTTACCCTGTCGGTCGAAACCAAGGCCTTTGTTTATATTGTGGTGACTCTGGACATCTGGTACGCACTTGCCCTCGTAAGCTGCCGGTAAACTCCAGTGCCTAGGTGGTATTGAGGAAGCCCACCTAGGTAGACAGGTAATTCCTCTAAAGTCTGATCGTGTTCTCTTGCCCGTCTCTATAACTTGGGGAGAAAAAATCTTTAATGAGAAGGCTTTCTTAGATTCTGGGGCTACTGGTAATTTTATGGATATTTCCCTAGCTAAAACTATTGGGATTCCTTTTACTGAATTGTCCAAGCCCTTGTGTTTGCTGGCTGTTGATGGTTCACCAATACAACAAGGCAATCCCCTAACCAGAACTCCTAAACTCATAGTTAAAATAGGGGTTCTTCATTCGGAAAATTTCGAGTTTCTCTTGTTGCACATGCCCTCTTCGCCCATAATATTGGGTCTGCCATGGTTACGTAAGCATAACCCAGTAATTGACTGGAAAGCTGGTCAAGTCCTTAAGTGGGGTGCCCAGTGTCAGGAACTCTGCCTTACGCAGCAAACTGCCAGCACCTCTTTAGCTTTGGTGCCTACTCCTTATAAAAGTTACATTGATGTTTTTTCTCCTCAGGCTGCTGATGAATTACCACCTCTTCGCCCCTATGATTGTCCTATACAGCTGTTACCCGGAATCATGCCCAATCCGGGACATTTGTATAATTTAACGGGACCTGAAAATCTTGCCATGAAACAATACATAAAGGAGAATCTTGAAAAAGGCTTCATTCGCCCTTCCACCTCTCCTGCTGGTGCGGGTTTTTTCTTTGTTGAAAAAAAAGATGGAGGCCTGAGGCCGTGTATTACAGAGCTCTCAATAAAATCACTATTAAAAATAGATACCCTTTACCTTTAATTGACGACCTTTTCAATAAGCTCGCTGATGCTAAGATATTTACCAAGTTAGACTTACGGGGGGCTTATAATCTGATCAGAATCAAACAGGGGGACGAATGGAAGACCGCATTTAATACCAAAGATGGGCACTATGAATACGTCGTCATGCCCTTTGGTCTTTCCAATGCCCCTGCGGTTTTTCAAGATTTTATTAATGATGTCCTAAGGGACTTCTTAGGCAAATTTGTTGTTGTTTATTTAGACGATATTTTAATCTTTTCTTCTTTTTTACAGCAACATCGCCTTCATGTTCGAGCAATACTTAACAAACTCAGAGAGAATCATTTGTTTGCCAAATTAGAAAAATGCATGTTTGAAGTTTGCCAGATTCCATTTCTAGGGTTTATCATTTCCGACAGAGGGTTAGCTATGGATCCGATGAAATTGTCGGCTGTTGTTGATTGGTCTCCTCCCACCAATTTGAAAGCACTCCAAAGGTTTTTAGGGTTTGCTAACTTCTATAGAAGATTCATTAAGAATTTCTCATCCATAGTAGCTCCCCTCACTGATTTAACCCGTAAGGGAGCAGATCCTTCTCATTGGTCAGAACAAGCCCAACTAGCTTTTAAAAAATTAAAAGAGATGTTTTGTTCAGCTCCGATTCTGGTCCACCCACCCTTCTCACCCCCTTTATCCTTGAAGTTGATGCTTCGGAAATTGGTATGGGGGCTATATTGTCACAAATTTCTGGCGTCCCTGAACGTTGCATCCTTGTGCTTTCTTTTCTAAAAATTTTCTCCATCTCATGTAACTATGACATAGGCAACAGGGAACTGTTAGCTATTAAGTTAGCCTTTGAAGAATGGAGACACTGGTTAGAAGGGGCAAACTCCTATCACAGTATTTACTGACCATAGAATTTAGAGTACATAGAAATGCTAAACGTTTAAATCCTAGACAAGCCCGTTGGGCATTATTCTTTTCCAGATTTAATTTTCAGATTACATATAGGGCCGGCTCTAGGAATGTAAAAGCAGATGCCCTCTCTCGTAATTTCCCAGAATCCAAGTCATATTCTGAATTGTCCCCTGAGCCTATTGTTCCCACTAATTGTATTCTTGGTGCTCTGACTACTAACCAAATGTTTTCTGACTTTTCCTCTTCTCTCTCCCCTTTCCAGTCTGAGGCTCCTCCAGGGAAACCTAGTGGTCGTCTTTTTGTACCCCTAAAATTTCGCCTTCAGGTCATTCAACAGTTCCATGATTCCAGATTAGCCGGTCACCCAGGAGAGAGGAAAACTCTGGCTTTACTCACCCGTCATGTCTGGTGGCCTTCAATATCTGTGGATGTTCAAGCATATGTAAGAGCCTGTTCCATTTGTGCCCGCAGCAAAACACCCCGGAGGCCACCAGTCGGAACCCTCCAACCCCTTCCCATCCCCAAATCCCCTTGGTCGAGTATTTCCATGGATTTTATTGTAGAATTACCCAATTCAAAATTTCACAGTTATCTGGGTGGTAGTAGATAGATTCACTAAAATGGCTCATTTTGTTCCCTTACATAAACTTCCATCTGCTAAGGATCTTTCCCACTTATTCATTGATCATATATTTCGTTTACATGGTATTCCCGAAAACATAGTTTCTGACAGAGGAGTTCAGTTCATATCCCAGTTTTGGCAGTCTTTTTGTTCCAAAATAGGGATTTCCCTTTCCTTTTCCTCTGGTTTTCATCCGCAAACTAATGGCCAAACAGAAAGGACTAATCAAACTTTGGAGCAGTACCTTCGTTGCTTTGTCTCGGATTCCCAACACAACTGGTCTGAATATTTGTCTTTTGCAGAATTTGCATATAATAATTATTTTCATTTTTCTACCAAACTATCTCCTTTCCAGTGTGTCTATGGCAGAAATCCTAAGTTTTCCTCTTTTTCAGAGTCATCTTCTGATTTACCAGCTTTGGAAGATTGGTCCTCTCATATGTCTACTATCTGGACACAAATTCAACAAAACCTTAAACAAGCCATTCTTCATCAGAAAAAATTTGCTGACCGTCATCGTTCCAAAGAAATTGAATACTTACCAGGAGATTTGGTTTTCATATCAACTCGTAACATTCCTTTACGCCAACCCTCTGCTAAACTCGGTCCTAAATTTATTGGTCCATTTCCTATCATCCAAAAAATTAATGAAGTTGCTTACAAAGTTTCTCTACCTCAGTCCCTAAGAATTAACAATTCTTTCCATGTTTCTCTTCTTAAACCAGCCGCAAATATTGTTCTTACTGCTGAGCCCCCACCTCCTATTGAAGTCTCGGGTGAAGCCGAATTTGAAGTGGAGAAGATTTTGGATTCCCGTTGGATTCGTAAGTCTCTTCAATATTTAATTGATTGGAAAGGATATGGGCCTGAAGAAAGAAGTTGGGTACCATCACACAGGATTCATGCTCCAGAATTGCTCAGGAAATTCCACCTTGAACATCCCCAAAAACCTGGCTTTAAGGGTCCAGAGGCCCCTCCTCAAGGGGGGGGTAATGTCAGTATTCACTTACCTGACACCCGTTCCGGCGGTGATCCCTCTCCTCGCTCGGGTGTTTCGCTTCTGGGCACACGTTCGCAACGTACTCGCTTTCGCTAGTGTTGTTCGCCTTTCGCGCACGAACCGGCGGGTTGCCTTTTTGTCCCTTAGCTTGCTGTCTAGCAGTTGAGGGGCAGAGGCGGTATTGGCCAATACCTCACTGCTTTTGATTGGTCTAGACCGTTTGAGCGGGAAATTCAAATTTCAATTATCCTATCCTATTTTGCCTAGTTCTTTCTTGTCGTTTCATTGGCTCTTGTCTCCTATTTAGCTTCCTGTCCTTGCCTGCCTCATTGCCCGATATAGTTTGTGGTTTCCCTTACTAGTGGTGTGATATTATTGTCCAGTTTACTCGGTTCCTGATCTTTGCCTGTTCTCGTTCCTGATCCGCTGCTGTCTGCCCTGACTTCTGCTTGCCTTGACTACTCTTTTGCCTTATCCCTTGTACTCCGACTGGTTGTCTGACTCCTGTGTATCGACTTCTGGCTCCGTCCCTGTTTCTGCTTTTGGATTCCGATTTTGTTCCACGCTTCCTAGCTCTTAGCTAGTTGTGCCCTGTTGTTAGTTGCGCTCCTGGTTTCCTTGAGTATCCCCGGCCTCAGCACAGATATTTTGCACTTTAAGTCCAGGGGGCAACCGTGTCCGGTGAGGCGCTACTAGCCTCCCGGCAAACGGGGGCTTGGCTATTGGTGAAGCAAGTGGTGTTAGATTGGGGTATCTGTGCTGAAGGGATACTTGGGGATTCCGGGGCGTCACACTACCAGTATATAATGAAATTGCCAGTTTACTGTGCCTTTGTGTCATTAATTTGTGTCTTTCTGTCCAACTCTGATCTCTATTTCTGTCTGTCTATCTCTGTCTGTCCATTTCACTGTCTTTTTGTCTGTTTATCACTATCGGGCTGTGTGTCTATGTTTATGGTTGTCTATCTGTCTGTCTGTGTCTTTTTGGCCATCTCTATTAAGTACATAGTGGGTGTGGCTTAATTGGGACGGAGAAAGGGTCTTGGCCTAAAAATTTTGCACCGCACTACGCTGATCAATCCAAAGTACTATATATAATTACAATGGGGCAGATATAAAAACCATCTCTAAGCACATGTATTAAATGGATACATTATTGCTGCTGGAAGGTAAGTCTGTTGATTTATCCCAGTCTAATGGATCCATGCATTTTCATGGGACTCTCCTTTTATGATTGCATACAAATCTTTGTGTCAACAGCAACACTGTTCACAGAAACTTCCAAATAATAGCCAGTATGGACAACTACTCACGGCATTACCCTGGGCAGTGTGATCACGCTACCTCGGATGTACACAGTGGGACTTCTCAGGGACTGTTCTAATCATCTCCCCACTAGCTCTTTTGTGGGTGGGCCATTTTCCCCATATGGCTCGTCGCTTGCTTCCGGACTTTCCAGTGTTGGCTGGGGCGTCCTCAGGTGTCCTCGGGTACAGTACGGTTGCTGAGACTGATGCCTTGTCCTCTTCACCCACCTAAGTGGTGTTTTTATATAAGCTTTTTGAGCTAAGGGAATGGTGAAATAAACATACGTGTGTGTAGCAAATGTCTATATGATAGTGTGTATTTGTTACTTCTAATAAGTAACTATTTGTATAAGTGAGTGATTCCACGAGTGCTCAGAAGGGACACTTGAGTTGGTTTTCAACTCGTATTTTTGCAAATATAAGTAGTGTAATTGTCTCAAGCACCACCTTTAATGAGGTAGTTGGAACCTCAGGCTGTGATTCTGTGCCTAAATGATTAAATTACCCAGATCCGGTTCGCATGTTAGTTTTTTATATACATATGCTATTATTGCCTTTAATGGCTATTCATTGCGGGTTTGTTTAGTGGTTGGGTGTCGTGGGTAGGTGCCAAGATCAGATGTGTGTACGAGCCTTAATAAAGGAACCACTACATATTATTTACATTTTATTTTAAAGGTGTGGTACCCACACAAAAAATAAAAAAATCTGTAGTGTAGGGCACCCTAGCCCATCCCCAACCGCTATATTTATTTAGTTGAGAAAGCAGCAGAACTCTTTTTACAGTCCTTCGATAATTCAACGCTCTGATCCAGGCCCTCTGTTTGCCAGAACTACAAGAAGGAAGCTGGACCAGCAGCCGCATCTTCGATTGGCTGAGAGGGGGAACAAACATGGTGGTTGGGGTTGGGCTATGGTGCCCTACACCACAGAGAACAGAGAAAGATTTTATAGGTAGGACACCAGGCACAAAAGATAGACCCAGAAGGATGCCGAAACCTCAATAAGGACAAGGACATAGCAGGCACCCGGGTGACTCACAGACAGCTCCTATTTCTCAGTTTTCCTAAATTTGCACAGACACTGCAGGAGAACCATTTGGAGCAGTGATGTAAGTTAAGGATTTACCTACCATTATACAGTGGGACCAGTAGTGGGTTAAATTATAGTTTTGGGGGTAGACATGCCCTTTAAACAGAAATATAAATAAAATACAAATATAAACTTTTTTTTTTTCTCCAAAGATGTTAATTTTTTTAATTAAAAAAATCAGTTTTGGTTAGTTAAGACTTGTACAAGAATCTGCTGGCAATGAATACCTTGGACTGATAAATTATGCATTAGACTTGTGCAATAAGAAAACTCACCACTATGAGCTAAATATGTTGCTGATTAAAGATGGGGGAAGTTTTGCAATTAAAATTTACCGCAAGTGCAAATTGTTGCCACAAAACAACTCTATTAATATCATAGGGCTTCGATGGGCAGTGTTTCCAAAAACCTTTGTTTTTTGGTTAAAGGGCATTTCCACCGCAAAACTATCATTTAACCCACTACTGGCCCCACTGTGTAGTGCCTAAAAATTCTTAAAATCCTTACCTTAATCCCAGCTCCAAATGGTTCTCCTGTAATGTGTGTCCAAAGTCCAAAAAACTGACCACCAGGAGCCTGGCAGAGTCCATATAAGACTCTGCCTCCTGTCTCTCCTCCGGGAGATTTTTGCCATGTGCACTGCAGCCCCCCCCCCCCCCCCCCCCCCCCCCCTATATATAATTACAATGGGGCAGATATAAAAACCATCTCTAAGCACAGCCGTGGTCATACTTTAGCAATAGCGCACGGTATTGCTAACTTGCGATAGCGCGGGTTTATAAATATGTCCCTTGGAGTAATTTTTTCCCCTCCCTTCATACTAGGATTTTTTTGCCTCCCTCTGAATCAATTGTAAGGCAGGGATCATGGGTAGGCTAAAAAAGGTTGAGCTAGATGGACGTGTCTTTATTCAACCTCTTTTTACTATATAACTATGTAAAGGATATAACATATAACACTTGATAAAGGCCATAGCGTTGTGAGTTTTGTTTGTATTCTGCACCAAATAAAAATGGGATTCCACCTATTCTATTTTGAAAGCAATCGGAAATGACTGGACAGCCCTATTTTCTACAGTATGTACTTTTGGATTATCCTCCTAAAGAGCATTGGGGAGGTAAGTAACTATTGCGGTCTCCACTATTTGGGGAGTGAGCAATCTAACTAACATTTATGTAGGAAGTCAACTAACACTTTAAATTAAAGGAGAACTAAACTTACATTTTTTAAAACCTAATGTGAAAGTTTTCTCCCCAGAACACCTATACATTGTAAGCTTCTTCTCTAGTAAGTTGCATTTAGTACATGTGAGAAATAGATTCTGTAACTAAGAAGGCTTCCATGTTGTTGCCAGTACAACCCACGGCCCATGAAGTCATCAAAGAACCTGACCCCAGTATTCACTGTCTCTATGCACAGTGTGAGTGTGTGAGTGTTTTCTACAAACCAATATGGAATCCCTGATAAGACTTTGAAAACTGCTAGTTACCCTGCAATTTATTTACCAGTCAGTGTGAGTTGCTGGACAATAAACTGCAGGGTAACAAGCAGCTCTCAAAGTATTATCAGGGATTCCATATTCCATTTTTTTTAATTGTTTTTTTTTCCTACCAAAAGATAAAGCTTCCAAATGTATCTGGATTGTCTGCTTATTCAGTGGTGGTGCACAGGGTAAGGCACCATATTAGAAACACACAGTTCATTAGGTCACAAGTTTAATACCCCAGACTTACCTCTTTTTTTTGTTTCTATTATGTTCCCAAAAAGATAAGGCTTCTAAATGTACCCAAAAACTTAGCTTATTCCCTGGTGGCTCATCTGGTAAGGAGACAGTTTTAGAAACACACAGTTCAGAAGGTCACAAGTTTGAAACCTCAATTATCATTATTATTTTTTGTTTCCATTATGTTCCTAGTACAATATTCTACATGTACCAATGCTTTATATATTATCTCTGTTAGCCAAGAGGTAAGAGCTCTGGTTTTAGAAAGACAGAGTAAATGCACAAGTTGCAGGTTCTATTCCCCAGACTTACTTTTATTGTTTTTATTTTTGCTGAAATGTTAGTATTCTGTTTCTTACATCCATGCTATCTATGAAATACACTGCAAAGATTACTTTTCTTTTTGTATGAAGAGTAAAGGATTATATCATTGTTAGTACAGGAGCAATGAATGTATTTGAAAACAAAAAACTGAAATTCCTGTTCTCAGGGCCGGATTTCTAACTAGGCACGCGAGGCCCATGCCTACAGGCGGGGGGAAATAGAAGGCGCGAGTGACTCAGCCGGATGTTTATCAAAGTGCCCCAAATCACGTTTTACTGCTTGTGTTGTGCCTCTAGTTCCGGACTCCCTGGCGACAAGTTGCTCACGCCGGCATGATGACGTCACGCGCATGCCAGCGTGATGACGTCACAGATCGTTACAGACGGCCTCTGCACTCCCGGCTTTCCCCTACACTGACTGTCTGGTGTGTGGTGTCTCATTAGATTAGATTAGATTGATATATAGATAGATTATAGATAGATAGCAGAGTTAGATAGATAGATTAGATAGATATATAGCAGAGTTAGATAGATAGATAGATAGATAGCAGAGTTAGATAGCAGAGATAGATAGATAGCAGAGTTAGATAGATAGATAGATAGATAGATAAATAGATAGATAGATAGCAGAGTTAGATAGATAGATAGCAGAGTCAGATAGATAGATAGATAGATAGATAGTTAGATAGATAGATAGATAGATGGATAGATAGATTAGATAGCAGAGTTAGATCGCAGATGATAGAGGTATAGATAGATAGAGTTGATAGATAGATATATAGTATATGATATGATAGATAGATAAGATAGATAGATAGATATATAGATAGATAGAAATCCATAGATAGATAGATAGATAGATAGTGATAGATAGATAGATAGTAGATAGATATAGCATAGAGATAGATTAGATAGAGATAGATAGAATAGAATAGATAGATAGATAGATAGATAGATTAGATAGATATATAGATAGATAGATAGATAGAGAGATAGATAGATAGATAGATAGATAAGATAGATAGTATAGAATAGCATAGTATAGATGATAGATGATAGATAGATAGATGATAGATGATAAGATAGAAGCAGAGTTAGATAGCAGAGATAGATAGATAGATAGATGATATATGATAGATAGATAGATAAGATAGGTGTATAATAGAATAGATAGATAGATAGATAGATAGATAGATAGATGATATAACGATATATGATAGATAGATAGATAGATAGATAGATAGATAGATAGATAGATTAGATAGATAGATAGATAGATAGATAGATAGATAGATAAGATAGATGAGATAGATAAGATAGATAGATAGATAGATAGATAGATAGATAGATATGATAGATAGCATGAGATAGCTGATAGATAGATAGTAGCTAGATAGATGAGATAGATATATAGCAGAGTAGATAATATAGATAGATAGAATTGATAGATAGATAGATAGATAGATAGATAGATAGAATAGATAGATAATAGTAGATAGATAGTATAGATAGATAGTAGATGATAGATATGATAGAAGTAGATAGATAGTAAGAAGATATATAGATAGATAGATGATAGCAGAGTTAGATAGATAGCAGAGTTAGATAGAATGATAGCATATTAGACGAGATAGAAGCAGAGATAGATAGATAGATAGATAGATAGATAGATTAGATAGATAGATAGATAGTATAGATAGATAGATAGATAGATAGATATAATAGCATAGTAGATAGATGATAGATAGGATTAGATAGATAGATAGATAGATAGATGATAGATGATAGATAGATGATAGATAGATAATAATAGATAGATATAGATAGATAGATAGATAGATAATAATGCTAGAATAGTAGATAGATAGCAGAGTGATGGCAGATAGTAGATAGAAGATAGATAATAGATAGATAGATAGTAATGATAGATAGATGATAGTTAGATAGATAATAGATAGAGATAGATAGATAGATAGATAGATAGATAGATAGATAGATAGATAGATATAATAGATAGAAAGATAGTAAATATAGATAGATAGATAGATAGATAGATAGAAGATAGATAGATAGATAGATAGATAGATAATAGATAGATAGATGATAATAGATAGTGATAGATGAGAATAGATAGATAGATAGATAGATAGATAGATAGATAGATAGATAGATAGATAGATAGATAGATAGATAGTAGATAGATAGATAGTCACGTTAGATAGCAGAGATAGATAGATAGATCAGATAGATAGATAGCAGAGTTAGATAGATAGATAGATAGATAGATAGTAGATAGATAGATAGATAGATAGATAGTAAAGATAGATAGATAGATAGATAGAATATATAGATAGATAGATAGATAGATAGATAGATAGCAGAGATAGATAGGATATAGATGAGATAGATAGATAGATAGATAGATAGATAGATAGATAGATAGATAGATAGTAGATAGATGAAGATAAGATAGATAGATAGAATGATAGATAGATAGATAGAATAGATAGATAGATAGATAGATAGAGAGATAGATAGATAGTAGATGATAGATAGATAGATAGATAGATAGATAGATATAGATAGATAGATAGATAGATAGCATAGTAGATAGTATAGATAGATAGATAGATAGATAGATATATAGATAGATAGATGATAGATAGATAGAAGATAGATAGATGAATAGATAGATATGATAGATAGATAGATAGCAGAGTTAGATAGATAGATAATAGATGATAGATAGATAGATAGATAGATAGATAGATAGATAGTTAGATGATATGATGATAGATAGATAGATCGATGATAGCAGAGTTAGATAGATAGATATATAGATAGATAGATGATAGATAGATAGATAGATAGATAGATAGAAGATAGATAGCAAGTAGATAATAGATAATAGATATATAGATAGATAGATGATAAAGATATAGATAGAAGAGTTAGATAGATAGATAGATATGATGTCACTCAACGTCATATCAATTTACCTCAGAAAGAAGAACAAAAACACATTCACAGTAAACTTAAAAACATGAACAATCTCTCCAAGACACTCATTCTGGAAGACTTGGAATCACATTGGCACAAAATCCAAACAAACAAACACACATCCAAAGTCTGGTTTCACTACTTTAAAGACCTGTACAAAGGAATCCCTACACAAGATCTTACTCCAGAACCAAAACCAGATCATCAACAACTAAAGAATATGGAGGAGAAGATCAAGGACTTCCAAAACCCATTAGATACACCATAACACTGCAGGAGTAGCTGACAAAATTAAGCTCTTACAAAGTAAAAAAGCCAGATACAGATGGAATTCTACCCGAAATGATCAATACAGCTCCCCTGAAATACACACTGCAATATCCAAATTTATTTAACCTGTCCTATATGTTGGCACTTTCCTGAAGTCTGGAATCAAGGTCTGATACACCAATCACAAAAGTGGAGACCGATATGATCCAGCCAACTACAGAGGCATCTGTGTGAGCAGTATTGGGAAAACTGTATAACAGCATTCTAAATAAGAGAATCATCACTTTCCTCACACCAACATAACATTCTCAGTAAAAGCCAAGCTGGGTTCCTACCAAACCATCGTACCACTGATCACATCTATACTTTGCACAGCCTCATAAATCATCATGTCCACAACACAAGGAATGGGAAAATATTTGCCTGCTTTATGGATTTTAAAAAGGCGTTTGACTCAGTGTGGCACCCGGCCTATTCCTAAAACTTCTGGAGAGTGGAATAGGTGGAAAAACATATGATGTCATCAAGAGCCTTTATACTGGTAATAATGCAGTGTAAAGTGAATGGGAAAAAGAACTTCATACTTCCGCAAGGTCGGTGAGTCAGACAAGGATGTAGCCTGATCCACTCTCTTTAACATCTACATCAACCAACTGGCAGCAGCTCTAGAAACCTCATCAGCAACAGGACTTACTCTACATGACACCAATGTAAAATTCCTTGCTCTACGCAGATGACCTCTTACTGCTATCACCAACAGAGAGTGGCCTACAGACATTCTAGCCATCCTGGAGAAATTCAGCGCAACCTGGGCACTTCCCATCAATCCCAATAAAACAAAAATTATCATGTTCCAAGAAAAACAAAAATCAACACATGACCCTTCATTCACATTGAATAACGAATACTCAGCAGAACAGAGAAATATACTTATCTCAGCCTGGAGATCAACCATTCTGGGAGCTTTAGGGCAGCTATAGAGACTTTGAAAGCAAAAGCCAGCCGAACCTTCTATTCAATAAGAAAACAACTGTATCACCTCAAACCACCGGTAAAAGTCTGGCTTAAAATCTTTGACGTGATTCATTTCCCCAATCCTACTCTATGGCAGTGAAGTATGGGGCCCTGTTTCCTATTCAGACCAATCAAATGGGAATCCGGCCCACCAGAAATACTCCATCTCGAATTCTGTAAGCACCTCCTCCAGGTCTATCGCAGTACATCAACACAGCGCTTGTCGGGCTGAGTCTTGGCAGATTCCCATTACTGCTTGAGATGCAAAAAAGGGCCTATCATTCTGGGCTCACCTACAGAACAGTAGCCCCAACTCTTACCATCATAAAGCCTCAATACACAACAAAGATCAAGAAAAGCCATGTGCACTGAACAACTCATCAGCTCCCTACTACATCAAACCCACATCCACAGAGCCTGTCTAAACCTCAATCACAGCAGCCATAACCAAGAGCCAATTGGACTACGTGGATGAATGGAAGAAAGAATAAAAAAGTCCAGAAACTAACTATATACCAGGCACTGGACAGAGACTACAAACTGGCCCCCTACCTGGAGAATATCACAACCCTAAAGAGAGACAGTCCTGATCTCTACAGACGAGTGCACACAGCCTAGAATAGAATCTGGCCGACACCAGACAGACATATAAACCAAGAGAAGAACAGACTGTGCCAGCACTGTGACCAGGGAACCTTAGAAGATGAGACCCACTTCCTTCTACACTGCCCCAAATACAAAGCAATACAGGACCCCCATTTCAAGATGATGTCGAACTTTATCCCAGACTTCAACTGCTTAGAGAGAGAAAACTCTATATCCTGCTGGGAGAGGATGAAGCCACAGCAAATATTGGGGCACACTATGTAACGGCATGTCACAGACTGAGAGGAGCATAAATGAACTCAATGACCAAGGACTACTTGCCCAATTATCCCTTTATCCCTCCCCAATCGACTTAAAGACTAAAACCCAATATACCCTTTATAGTACTGTCCATATATTAACTATCCATTGATACCCATGTCCCCCTACCGTGAACCTCTTATACTAACATGTTTTATTATTTTATTATTTTTTGTTTGCTTTGGCAATGTCAAAATGTAAATTGATCCTGCCAATAAAGCTCTTTTTGATTTGATTTGATTTGATTTGATAGCAGAGTTAGATAGATAGATAGCAGAGTTAGATAGATAGAAAGATAGATAGATAGATAGATAGATAGATAGATAGATAGATAGATAGCAGAGTTAGATAGCAGAGATAGATAGATAGATAGATAGATAGATAGATAGCAGAGTTAGATAAATAGATAGCAGAGATAGATAGATAGATAGATAGATAGATAGATAGATAGATAGATAGCAGAGTTAGATAGATAGCAGAGTTAGATAGATAGATAGATAGATAGATAGATAGATAGCAGAGTTAGATAGATAGATAGCAGAGTTAGATAGATAGCAGAGATAGATAGCAGAGTTAGATAGATAGATAGATAGATAGATAGATAGATAGATAGATAGATAGATATGAGCGATAGCTGCTGATCGATGGATTCTAACGCGGGCGAGCTAGCGAGGCGGATCGAATTCTATCGATCTATAGATCGATCTATCTCTGCTACTCTAACGCTGCTATGCTATCTATCTATCTATCTATATCTATCTATCTCTTTCTATCTATCTAACTCTGCTATTATCTATTAACTCTGCTATCAAATCAAATCAAATCAAATCAAAAAGAGCTTTATTGGCAGGATCAATTTACATTTTGACAATGCCAAAGCAAACAAAATATAAATAATAAAACATGTTAGTATAAGAGGTCACGGTAGGGGGACATGGGTATCAATGGATAGTTAATATATGGACAGTACTATAAAGGGTATATTGGGTTTTAGTCTTAAGTCGATTGGGGAGGGATAAAGGGATAATTGGGCAAGTAGTCCTGTGGTCATTGAGTTCATTTATGCTCCTCTCAGTCTGTGGACATGCGCTACATAGTGTGCCCAATATTTGCTGTGGCTTCATCCTCTCCCAGAGGGATAGAGTTTTCTCTCTCTAAGCAGTTGAAGTCTGGGATAAAGTTCGACACATCTTGAAATGGGGGGTCTGTATTGGTTTGTATTTGGGGCAGTGTAGAAGGAAGTGGGTCTCATCTTCTAAGGTTCCCTGGTCACAGTGCTGGCACAGTCTGTTTCTCTCTGGTTTAATGTCTGTCTGGTCGGCCAGATTCTATTTCTAGGCTGTGTCACTCAGTCTGTAGAGACTCAGGACTGTCTCTCTTTAGGGTTTGTATATTTCCAGGTAGGGGGCAGTTTGTAGTCTCTGTCCAGTGCCTGGTATATAGTTAGTTTCTGGGACTTTTTTATTTCTTTCTTCCATTCATCCACGTAGTCCAATTGGCTCTGGTTATGGCTGCTGTGATTGAGGTTTAGACAGGCTCTGTGGATGTGGGTTTGATGTTAGTAGGGAGCTGATGAGTTGTTTAGTGCACATGGCTTTTCTTGATCTTTGTTGTGTATGAGGCTTTATGATGGTAAGAGTTGGGGCTACTGTTCTGTAGGTGGAGCCCAGAATGATAGGCCCTTTTTTGCATCTCAAGCAGTATGGAAATCTGCCAAGCTCAGCCCGACAAGCGCTGTTTTGATTGTACTGCGATAGACCTGGAGGAGGTGCTTACAGAATTCGAGATGGAGTATTTCTGGTGGGCCGGATTCCCATTTTGATTGGCTCTGAATAGGAAACAGGGCCCCATACTTCACTGCCATAGAGTAGGATTGGGGAAATGGACACTGTCAAAGATTTTAGCCAGACTTTTACCGTGTGGTTGAGGTGGTGATACAGTTGTTTTCTTATTGAATAGAAGGTTCGGTTGGCTTTGCTTTCAAAGTCTATAGCTGCCCTAAAAGCTCCCAGAATGGTTGATCTCCAGGCTGAGATAAGTATATTTCTCTGTTCTGCTGAGTATCTCGTTATTCAATGTGAATGAAGGGTCATGTGTGATTTTTGTTTTTTTCTGGAATGATAATTTTTGTTTTATTTGGATTGATGGGAAGTGCCCAGGTTGCGCTGAATTTCTCCAGGATGGCTAGAATGTCTTGTAGGCCACTCTCTGTTGGTGATAGCAGTAAGAGGTCATCTGCGTAGAGCAGGATTTTACATTGGTGTCATGTAGAGTAAGTCCTGTTGCTGATGAGGTTTCTAGAGCTGCTGCCAGTTGGTTGATGTAGATGTTAAAGAGAGTTGGACTCAGGCTACATCCTTGTCTGACATCACCGACCTTGCCGGAAGTATGAAGTTCTTTCCCATTCACTTTTACACTGATTATTACCAGTATAAAGGCTCTTGATGACATCATATGTTTTTCCACCTATTCCACACTCTCAGAAGTTTTAGGAATAGGCCGGGTGCCACACTGAGTCAAACGCCTTTAAAATCCATTAAAGCAGGCAAATATTTTCCCATTCCTGTGTTGTGGACATGATGATTTATGAGGCGTGCAAAGTATAGATGTGATCAGTGGTACGATGGTTTGGTAGGAACCCAGCTTGGCTTTTACTGAGAATGTATGTTGTGAGGAAAGTGATGATTCTCTTATTTAGAATGTGTTATACGTTTTCCCAATTACACTGCTCACACAGATGCCTCTGTAGTTGGCTGGATCATATCGGTCTCCACTTTTGTGGATTGGTGTTATCAGACCTTGATTCCAGACTCAGGAAAGTGCCAACATATAGGACTAGGTTAAATAATTTGGATATGCAGTGTGTATTTCAGGGGAGCTGGATTTGATCATTTCGGGTAGAATTCCATCTGTATCTGGCTTTTTACTTTGTAAGAGCTTAAATTTGTCAGCTACTTCCTGCAGTGTTATAGGTGTATCTAATGGGTTTGGAAGTCCTTGATCTTCTCCTCCATTCTTTAGTTTGTTGATGATCTGGTTTTGTTCTGGAGTAAGATCTTGTGTAGGGATTCCTTTGTACAGGTCTTTAAAGTAGTGAAACCAGACTTTGGATGTGTTGTTTGTTTTGTTTGGATTTTGTGCCAATGTGATTCCAAGTCTTCCAGAATGAGTTGTCTTGGAGAGATTGTTCATGTTTTTAAGTTTACTGTGAATGTGTTTTGTTTCTTCTTTTGAGGGGTAAAATTGATATGACGTTGAGTGACTATCATCTATCTCTCTATCTAATCTTCTATCATATCTATCATCTTATATCTATCTATCTATCTACTATCTATCTATCTATCTATCTCTATCTATCTATCTATCTATCATTATAGTATCTATCTATCTATCTAACCGACTATCTATCGATGATCTCGAAGCGAGCGAGGAGCGCGAGCGAGCGAGCGAGGAGGATCGAGCGAGGCGAGCAGAGCGAGCGACGGCGGACAGGATCGGCGAGCGATCGAGGCAGCAGAGCGGGCGACGCGAGCGGAGCGAGCGAGCGAGAGCATCGCGAAGCGATCATGATGATTCGGCTACTAGCGAGCGAGCCGAGTCTGCGAGGCTAGGACGAGAGCATCTAGCTATCTACGAGGAGCGATGCGAGCGAGCGAGCGAGCGAGCGAGCGAGCGAAGCAGCGAGCAGAGCGAGCGAGGAGCGGCGCGAGCGAGCGAGCGAGCGAGCAGCGCGAGCGGGGACGACAGGCTGCGAGCGTAGCGAGCGAGCGAGGAGCGAGCGAGCGGCGAGCGAGCAGGAGAGCGAGCAGCGGCGAGCGAGCGAGCGAGCGAGCTGAGCGAGCGAGCGAAGGAGAGAGGAGCGCAGGAGCGAGGGCGGGGAACGAGCAGAGAGCGGCGAGAGAGCGAGCAGAGAGAGGCGCGAGCGAGCAGCGAGGCGCGAGGCGAGAGCGAGCGAGCGAGCGGAGCGAGCGAGCGAGCGAGACGAGCGAGCTGCAGCGTAGCGGGAGCGAGCGAGGGCGAAGCGAGCGAGCGCGGCGAAGGCGAGGAGCGAGCGACGAGCGAGCGAGGAGCGAGCGAGGCGACGAGCTGAGCGAGCGAGCGAGCGAGCGAGGCAGAGCGAGCGAGCGAGCGAGCGAGCGAGGAGCGAACCGCGGCGAGCGAGCGAGCGAGCGAGCGAGCGTAGCGAGCGAGCGAGGAGGAGCGAGCGAGGACGCGTAGCGGCGGCGAGCGAACGCGGCGAGCGAGCGAGCGAGCGAGCGAGGAGCGAGGAGCGAGCGAGCGAGTCGAGCTAGCGAGCTGGGCGAAAAAAAAAAAGCGCAGCGAGGCGAGCGGCGAGGCGCGTAGCGAGCGTAGCGAGCAGCGAGCGGCGAGCGAGCGGGCGAGCGAGCGAGGAAGGAGGAGCGAGGAGGCGAGCGAGCGAGCAGCGAGAGAAGGAGCGCGGAGAGCGAGCGAGCGAGGGAGTAGATCGAGCGAGCGAGCGAAGAGCGAGCGAGAGGAGCGAGCGGAGCGAGCGAGGTCGAGCGAGCGAGCGAGGCGGCGAGCGAGCGAGCGCAGCGAGCGAGCGAGCGAGGAGCGAGCAGGAGCGACGCTAGCGAGCGAGCGAGCGAGCTAGCGAGCGGGCGAGCGAGCGAGGAGCGAGCGAGAGAGAGAGGAGCGAGCGAGGCGCGAGCAGGCGCGAGCGGCTAGACAGAGTAGTAGCAGAGTTAAATAGATAGATAGAGAGTAGATTAGATAGATAGATAAGCAGAGTTAGATAGATAGATAGATAGATAGATAGCCAGATGATAAGTAGATGCAGAGATAGGATAGATGATAGATAGCAGAGTTAGATAGATAGATAGATAGATAGATATAGAGATAGATAGATAGATAGATAGATAGATAGCAGAGTAGATAGATAGATAGTAGATGCAGAGTCGATAGATAGATAGATAGATAGATAGAGTAGATAGATAGATAGATAGATAGATAGATAGATAGCAGCGAGATAGATAGATAGCAGAGTTAGATAGATAGATAGCATAGTTGAGAGATAGATAGCAGAGATAGATAGATAGTAGATAGATAGATAGATAGATAGATAGATAGATAGATAGATAGATAGATAGATAGATAGATAGATAGATAGATAGATAGATAGATAGTAGAGAGATAGATAGATAAGCAGAGTAGATAGATAGATAGATAGATAGATAGATAGATAGATAGCAGAGATCAGTAGAGCAGATAGGATAGATAGATAGATAGCAGAGTTAGATAGAAGAGTAGTAGAGATAGATAGATAAGATAGATAGATTAGATAGTAGGATAGAGAGATTAGATAGATAGCTAGAGAGATAGATAGATAGATAGAGATTAGATAGAGAGATAGATCGATAGCTAGATAGATAGTAGAAGATAGATAGATAGATAAGATAGATAGATGATAGACTGATAGATAGATAGATAGATAGATAGATAGATAGATGCAAGATAGATAGATAGATAGATAGATAGATAGATAGCTAGATTAGATAGAATAGCTGATAGATAGATAGATAGAAGATAGATAGATAGATAGATTATAGATAGATAGATAGATAGATAGGATAAGATAGATAGCAGAGTTAGATAGCAGTAGATAGATAGATAGATAGATAGATAGATAGATAGGATAGATAAGATAGCCAGAGTGATTAGATAGATATATAGCAGAGTTAGATAGATAGATAGATAGATAGATAGCAGAGTTAGATAGCAGAGATAGATAGATAGCAGAGTTAGATAGATAGATAGCAGAGTTAGATAACTAGTGAGTGTCCCTTTCTCTTAAGGACCTTGCTCTCAAGGACATAGAAAAAGAAGGACACTTAATCATTTGATGGTTGTATGGTGTGTGTGAAAGTTTGAAAATAAGGATTGTTTGTACTGTTAAGGACTGTGCGTGCAGGACTGTGTGTGCAGTTAGCAGACTAATCTTTCTTCTTAGATAGATAGATAGATAGATAGATAGATAGATAGATAGATAGAAAGATATATAGATAGCAGCGTTAGATAGATAGATAGATAGATAGATAGATAGAGAGACACAGAGAGATAGACAAGAAGCAGATAGACATAGTAAAATAGATAAACAAGAGGCAGATATATAGACAGAGATAGATATACAGAGAGAGAGAGGGACAGATAGAGATAGATAGGGGCAGAAGTCCATGTAGAAGATACAAGAAGGTCTCCCTGGCCAAAGGTGTGGGCAAGCGCCTGACTACAACTGAACAGTAAGTTTAAAATTACCAAATTGCTACCAGTATATAATGAAATTGCCAGTTTACTGTGCCTTTGTGTCATTAATTTGTGTCTCTCTGTCTAACTCTCTGATCTCTATCTCTGTCTGTCTATTTCACTGTCTTTCTGTCTGTTTATCACTATCGGACTGTGTGTCTATGTTTGTGGTTATCTATCTGTCTGTCTGTCTTTTTGTCCATCTCTCTTAAGTACTTAGTGGGTGTGGCCTAATTGGACGGAGAAAGGGGCGTGGCCTAAAAATTAAACTGTATTATACCAGTCACTATTGGCAAACTGTATTACACCAGTCACTCTGTGGGCAAACTGTATTATACCAGTCACTGTGGGCAAACTGTATTATACCAGTCACTGTGGGCAAACTGTAAGATACTAGTCACTGTGGGCATTGATATATTTATATATTTAATGAATAGTTAAAAGGGGAAGTTCAGCACAAATACATGTTTTTAAGAAAACTGAAGTAATTTTTCTGCAGAGGGCGTGGTAATGGGTGTGGCTAGCAGTGGGTGTGGCTAATACTGGGTGGAGCTTAAGGCGGCAAACGATCTGTGCCTACAAGCTCCTGATGCCTAAATCCGGCACTGCCTGTTCTGTGTCAGGTAGAGGGAAGATCTCTGTGCTGTACTGTGATTGGCTGAAAGCTTCTAGGAAGCAAGGTTGCTACTTAATTGTTTTGATCTGTTGGGCACTACAGAGCATGTGCCTGTACGCAGACACTTAGCTGGAGGTTTACCCAAGGTGGATTGTGGGAGCTGACCCCTAGTACCCACAGGATGTTTTCATGAGTCACCCAATGGCCACAGCAAAGGGAGAGGCAAGACACAGCTTGTATGTTTGAGAATGTGCTCTGCCTATTGGGACAATGTTGTCTGAAGACTTTAGTTCCCCTGTACAAAAATGCTCTGTTTGGACTGTAAGCTATAACGTTAATTGAAATTACCCATCATGCTCTACCCACAAAATGTCACAGCTTCTTAGCATTGAAGACATTTAGTCGTCACCAGTCAGAATCCTCCTGCATACGAGATAGTGAATTTCTAGCTTTGTGTGTCACACGGTTTAGCATTAATGAAACAATCTATAAAAATGTTGAGCCCCCAGAACTTCGCATTGCCAGAAAATCATAATGGGTGTATTGCTTATTACACAGAAGGCATCTAATAGGAGAAACCTGTATATTGCATAATGTATTAAAAGGACAGTTCAGTGGAAATTATCAATATTTGTTAAATTGTTAGTTTGTGTAATACCTTCTTAGTTATTCTACATATTCTCTCCCATTTTGAAAAATCAGTTGATTTCATACCCTTTGCTGTTCCCTGCTGTTGACATTAGTGAGCTGACATTTCAGGTTCTAACGGTCCTTCTTCTTCCCAAAATGCACCACTTCCTTGGAATATTCCTAACAGTAATTTCTACTGATTGGCTGTTGGATGGGACAAAGATGCTCAGATCGCTGGGTCAAGGGCATGACCATAACAGACTCTATGAGGGGTCCTGCCAACAGGAAGTCAGTATTTCAGTTGCATTTATTTATACATAGACAAAATGCTGAATGGACAGGTTATGGCCATTGGGATGAAAAAAGACTGCTCTTTTTTCTGAAAAGTACATGTATTTGCACTGAACTTACCCTTTAACTCTTTTAGGTTCCTCCACTCTAGTACTAGGAAGCGCATAAACATATATCCAATACCTTGCTTAAAATTGAGAGTTGTTGTTATCATTGGGACAGGACTGTCTGCACACTTTCTTTGGTGGTTTGGACCTAACAAAAGGAAGTTCCCTGTGAGTGAAATGAACTAGTGAGTGTCCCTTTCTCTTAAGGACCTTGCTCTCAAGGACATAGAAAAAGAAGGACACTTAATCATTTGATGGTTGTATGGTGTGTGTGAAAGTTTGAAAATAAGGATTGTTTGTACTGTTAAGGACTGTGCGTGCAGGACTGTGTGTGCAGTTAGCAGACTAATCTTTCTTCTTTCAGTTAAAGGGGTGCGCTGGACTTCTATATTCTAGTATTGTACCTGTTGTAATCACAAACAGGCTGTGAAAGGGTTAATAAGTGTTTTTTTCCCTCTCTTTCTGGCTCTTGCACTAATTGGTGTGGGGGTTGGGGCCTATTAGTTAAATAGGATTAACAGTTGTTGAACCTGTGGTTTGGACCTAACAAAAGGAAGTTCCCTGTGAGTGAAACAAACTAGTGAGTGTCCCTTTCTCTTAAGGACCTTGCTCTCATAGAAAAGAAGGACACTTAATCATTTGATGGTTGTATGGTGTGTGTGAAAGTTTGAAAATAAGGATTGTTTGTACTGTTAAGGACTGTGCGTGACTGTGTGTGCAGTTAGCAGACTAATCTTTCTTCTTCCAGTTAAAGGGGTGCGCTGGACTTCTATATTCTAGTATTGTACCTGTTGTAATCACAAACAGGCTGTGAAAGGGTTAATAAGTGTTTTTTTTTCCCTCTCTTTCTGGCTCTTGCACTAATTGGTGTGGAGGTTGGGGCCTATTAGTTAAATAGGATTCACAGTTGTTGGGCCTGTGGTTTGGACCTAACAAAAGGAAGTTCCCTGTGAGTGAAATGAACTGGTGAGTGTCCCTTTCTCTTAAGGACCTTGCTCTCAAGGACATAGAAAAAGAAGGACATTGAAACAAGAAGGGCAATTAAACAAGGTTTGTGCGTCACTGTGTTGGTGTTGTGTATTAGAAGGGACAGTTTTGTCGGTACCAAGCAATGTGCATCGTGCCACATGTATAGGAACCTGGAGCAGACGTTCCGGGGAACCTATGTCTGTGTCAGGTGTGAGTGGGTTGCCCATTTGGAAGCTGAGGTGGAGAGTCTAAGGGGGCAGCTTGCAGCATTGCAGGGATTGGCAGAACTGGGGGGTCAGCAGGCACTGGCTGGGGCCAGTATAGAGGTGGGTGGAAGAGGGACAGGAAAGGTTGAAGGAGGAGGTAGTTTTGTTAGGGTTACTAGGGGAAGTGGGGGACGGAAGAGTAGGGGGGCTTCTTCCCAGATTTTTCGACTTAGGTAATGAAGTGGAGGAGGACACCTCGGAATTAGCATGTATGGAGGGGGCTAGTCCCTTGAGCACCCAGGGGACTGCCATCTCTGAAACAAGGGAGGAGGAACGGAGGGTCAGGAATGCAAGGCAGGTGGTAGTGGTAGGGGACTCCATTATAAGGAAGGTAGATAGGGTAATCTGCCACCAAGACCCTACATGCCGAACTGTGTGTTGCCTGCCTGGTGCTAGGGTTCGGCATGTGGTGGATCGTGTAGACAGATTATTGGGTGGGGCCGGGTGTGACCCGGCGGTCTTGGTTCACATTGGTGCCAATGACAAAGTTAGAGGAGGAGGTGAGGTCCTTAAACATGATTTCCGAGAGCTAGGGGCCAAGTTAAAAGCAAGGACCTCAAGGGTAGTGATTTCAGAAATACTACTGCAGCCACGTGCTAAGCCAGGGGGACAGCGGGAGCTTAGGAGCATTAATGTGTGGCTAAGAGAGGTGTAAGGAAGAAGGTTTTGGGTTTATTGAGAACTGGGCAGATTTTGCTGTCGGCTACACCTCAGATCTGAACTGCTGTATCGCGAAGCCAGACTTCAGTTAAAAATTAACCGGCATTAGGCCTTTTATTGACTTGATGAATAGCATTATTGTGAAACGTTCTTGCGTTCCTGGAGGATGAGAGGAGAACCCACATATTTATGTGTTGGAAATCAAAGGCTGAAACGGGCTTTTTAACATGCAGTTCTGTACCAAATGTGAGAAATGGGGCACTTAAAACAAAAATAGATGGAAAACAAACCTCTTCAAAATTCTTTCATTTGGCAGGTGCAAGTGGGAACCAGACTTGTGCAGATCTGTTGTGTCCCTGAATAGAATTATTTGGCCATTTTGCCACCGATCTGCTTTAAAATTAGCACCTATATATGAATACCAAGAAGCAGCATCAGGGAATGTAGACCACCCAAGCAAAATGAAGCCCAAATAACTGTCTTTCCCACCGCTAGCAAACACAGAAGAGGTCAGTTCTGAATGACGTTCACAAAGCCACTAATATTTCATGAAGAATGAAATACCCCCCACAGCCCCCCCCCCCCCACACACACACCATAACAGTCATGCAAAGCTTCCAGTTAGTGACAGTCTTTATCAATGGTGGTCAAATACAGTACAGTATATTGTTCTATTTGCATCTGGATGTGCTTTTCTGCCGGCGATTTTGCTTTGAAATCCTTAGTCTAAAAGCTAGTTTTACTGCCATATAGCTAGTGTTATTCTCTAATAGCTAGTGTTAACCCCTAATAGCTGGTGTTACTCTCTAATAGATAGTGTTACGACCTAATAGCTAGTGTTACCCTCTAAAAGCTAGTGTTACCCTCTAATAGCTAGTGTTACTCTCTAATAGCTAGTGTTAACACCTAATAGCTAGTGTTACCCTCTAATAGCTAGTGTTAACCCCTAATAGCTAGTGTTACTCTCTAATAGATAGTGTTACGCCCTAATAGCTAGTGATACTCTCTAATAGCTAGTGTTAACCCCTAATAGCTAGTGTTACCCCCTAATAGCGATATGGATGTTAGAGATAACTGGCGATATGGATGTTAAAGTGGAGGCAATATGGGTGGAATTAGCCAACAGGAAAGGGGGTAATGTCATTGTTGGTGTCTGCTATAAGGCGCCATATGCTAGGAGGAGGTGAGTCAACTTCATATGCAGTTGTCAAGGGCTGCAAGTTTGGGGAGTGTGCTCATTATGGGGGACTTTAATTACCCTGACATTGATTGATGTAGTGGAACTGCCATCACAGAAAAGGGCGATGAGTTTTTGAATTTGCTGCAGGATAATTTTCTCTCACAGGTGGTTGAAGTTCCTACTAGAAAAGGAGCTCTGTTGGATCTGGTAATATCTAACATAGTGGAGCGCATTATAGATATAAAGGTAACTGGAGGCTTAGGGAATAGTGACAATGAAATAGTGTAGTTTGGACTTTGTTATCGGAAGGAAAAGTGCGCTGGGTTAACAAAGACTTTTAATTTCGGGAAGTCAAATTTTCCCAGGTTAAAAGTAGCTCTTCAGAATGTCAACTGGGATAATGTATTACCAGGTAAAGCTACTGAACAGAAGTGGACTGTGTTCAAGGCAATGTTAAGCCAGTTCACATCTAAATTTATGCCCTTGGGATATAAATGTAAAAAAAATATTCTGACGTAAAGAGGCAAATGGAAAGAAGAAAAAGGCATTTAAAATTCTTATTCTATAATTTTTCCGCAACACCTCCCAACCTTTCCACTGTGCTTTTCTTTTTTCAATTGCTTTATAGAGGAGCTGATAATCAAATAAGTCCTATATATTAGTTAAATAATCTGTGATTGTGGTGGAGAAGTGGAAACACTTTCTGTGATTATCAAATGTTCAATTTAACAGCAAAAAAAACAGTGATGCAATTATTTGCAAAAATGTTGATTGTGTAGTGGAGGTGGGGTTCGGTTATAGGATTTCAATTGCTCGAAAGCAAGGAAAGCGCTATCACTAATATCAGGGCCAAAGTATGGAATCCTTTGCTAATAAAAGGAAAAGCAGCAACGAAGAGAGCTGAGTCACCTGGACCTTTTGGGAAAATTCATATAGCTGATTGCAAACCAAAATAATAGACTCATTATAAGTAAGGACATTCCATTTAATCTAGAGATAATACATTCTTTACTAGAAGAATTGTTGTACAAAAGTCTTTATCTAGCTTGAGTCAAAGTGAATAAAAATACATAATTCCAGGTCAACGGCAATTAAAACGAGGTGTAGATATATGTAGACGTACCTTATTTTTTTTTGAACTTCTTATGTTTAATGCCGCTTTGGTTCCTCAATAATATTTAATTGTATTGCTAGATATTGTGAATTTTATGTAATCATCAATCAAGATTAACAGCGATCGTTTAGAGTTTTCCATCAAGGGCTTATGGAGGTCAACGAACGCCCCCTAACTGAACAACATTAACTTGCCAATTATTTATCGCAAAATAGACGTTGGAAAACCAACTTAAGTGTTCCCTGTCTGGCACTTAGGGAATCACTCACTTATACAAGAGGTACTCTATTAGTAAGTAACAATGCACACTATCATATAGATAGTCGTGTTGCTCACACTAGAGATTGTGACTAGTAATCCGAGTTCGAGCTGAAGTTTCGAGTTCGAAGGACTCGGACTTCCGTCCCGGCACCCGATTTTCGATATTTTCTGTTACTTTCTGGATAATTATCGAAGGTCGAGGACGTGAGGAAGCGAATATGCGAGGAAAATGTCTATCTATACCTATCGCGAGCCACGAATCCGCGAAATCATGTCCTATTATACCTTACACTCGAGCATCCGAATTCAACAAGTAAAATGTCCATTATATATCTAACGCGCAGCATCGAATCCACGAGTAAAAATGTCCATTATAACATACGCGAGCAATCGAATCCACGAGTAAAATGTTCTATTATACTATAACGCGAGGATCGAAATCCACGAGTAAATGCCTATTATACATGGACGCGAGCATCGATCCGCAAGTAAAATGTCTTATTATACCTATACGCGAGATCGGACTCCGTTGAGTAAAATGCTATATTGACCTAGAGCGAGCACGAGCCGCAAGTAAAATGTCTATTATACTAGACGCGAAGTGATCGAATCTGCAAGTAAAATGTCTATATACCTATACCACGCGAGCATCGAATCTGCGAGTAAATGTCTATTAATACCTATACCGGCATCAAATCCGCAAGTAAATGTCCATTCATTACCTATGTGCGAGCATCAAATCCAGACGTAAAATGTCTATTATACCTATATGGAGCATCGAATCCAAGTAAATGTCTATTATACCTAGACTCGAGCATCGATCGGCAAAGTAAAATGTCTATTTTTATAAAACTATCACGCGAGACGATTTCGATCCGAAATAAACATGTCATTATAACCTAGCGTCGAGCATCGAATCCCGCAGTAAAATGTCTGATATACTATACGATCATCGAATCCGTGAGTAAAATGCCTATTATACCATAGACGGCAAGCTGAATCCGCAAGTAAAATGTTCTATTATACCTAGAACGCGAGCACGAATCCGCAAGTAAAATGTCTACTCATACCTATACGAGAGGCATCGACTCGCGAGTAAAATGTCTATTATACCTATACGCAGATTCGAATCTGCACAATAAAATGTCATTAACCTATACGCGAGCATCGAATCCGAGTTAAATGCCTTATTCACCATAAGTGAGCATCGATCCGCGAGCATTCATTGGATAACTTATCGGCATAAATCGAATAATGTTGAAACACTGAGCTCGAAAGAGTGTGTGTGAGAGTAAAATCGGTTTTTGAAAGTCCTGATATTGGAAACATTCCCCAGACGTAGTTCCCAGGTCCCAAACGCCATTTACATTAGGTACCATTGATTTTAGGTTGTATTTCATTCGAACTTTTCAAACTATTTGGACTCCTATTGGACTTATATGGATCGTTTCGAACTTTCAACTTTCCTATATAGTTCGAAAGTTTCGAAAGTGACAGAACTTTCGAAGTTTGGCCATCTCTATCCATGTGTATGTTTTTGCACCATTCCCTTAACTCAAAAGTGGGTGACGTATATCTAGCTTTTTTAACATTCGGGGCGACGTTGCCTGGATATTTGGCAAGTGCCCAATGAAGGTATAAACCAGAAGTGCCCATAACTCTCCCATGATTTCCCGGATAACCTCTCGGGCACGCCCTCGCGACGGCCGTCGCAGTTATGTTCATGTGCAACACTGCTGCGGGACAGTGCAGAAAGACCCCTGACGTATCTAGAAATGATGGATATTATATAATAGCAGATACGAGATAGATAGATAGCAGAGTTGATTAGATAAAGCGAGTTAGATAGAAGAAGCAGATAGAGATAGGCAGAATTAGATAGATAGATGCAGATAGATAGAAAGCAGTAGATAGAAGCAGATAAATAGAAAATCAGTTTAGAAGATAGATAGATACATACATACGATCGATAGCAGATAGATAGATACACAGAAGCAGGAATAGTAGATAGATAGATAGATAGATGATAGATAATAGAATAGATAGAGATTGATAGATAGATAGCAGAGTTAGATAGTAGATGATAGATAGATAGATAGATAGATAGATAGATACTCATAAACCTAGCAGGTTTAGATAAGATAGATAATAGATAGATAGATGATAGATAGATAATAGATAGATCTAGATAAATAGCATTTAGATAGATAGATACTAGATAGATAGATCGATACGCATAGTTAGATGATAGATACTAGATATATAGATAGCAATAGTCGTTAGATAGATAATACGATATAATAGATAGCACAGTTCACATAGATAGATAGATAGATAGATAAGATAGATAGATGATAGATAGACACAGAGAGATAGACAAGAAGCAGATGACACTAGATAGCAGAACGGATGACAATAGGCAGGCGGAAACGGGTAAAATAGATAAACAATAGGCAGATATATAGACAGAGAGCTAGCATATACAGAGAGAGAGAGAGGGGGGCGGGGAGGCAGGACTGATAAGATAGATAGGGGTAAGTCCATGTAAAGTACAAGAAGGCCCCTGGCCAAAGGTGGTGACGTGACTACAAAAGCTGAACACAACATAGTTATAAAATTACCAAATTGCTACCTGTCAAGTATTCACTTACCTGACACCCGTTCCGGCCGGTGATCCCTCTCCTCGCTCGGGTGTTTCGCCTTTCGCGGCCCACGTTCGCAACGTACTGCTTTCGCTAGTGTTGTTCGCCTTCGCGCCCGACCGCGGTTGTGCTTTTTGCTGAAAACGTCAGAAAGAAGACCAAGGCCTTTGTTTATATTGTGGTGACTCTGGACATCTGGGACGCACTTTGCCCTCGTAAGTTGCCGGTAAACTCCAGGTGCCTAGTGTATTGAGGAAGCCCACCTCGGCAGTAGACAGGTAATTCCTCTAAAGTCCGATCTGTGTTTCTCTGCCCGTCCTATAACTGTGGGGAGAAAAAATCTTATGAGAAGGACTTTCTTAGTGATGCTGGGGCTACTGGTAATTTATGGATATTTCCCTAGCAAAAACTATTGGAAATTCTTTTACTGAATTGCCAAGCCCTTTGGTTTGCGCGCTGTTGATGGTTCACCATATACAACAAGGCAATCCCCTACCAGAACTCCAAACTCATAGTTAAAATAGGGGTTCTTCATTGGAAAATTAGATGTTTCTCTGTGTTGGCCACACATGCCCTCTTCGCCCAAATATTGGGTCTGCCTTGGTTAAGTAAGCTAACAGTAATTGACTGGAAATCTGGTCAAGTCCCTTAAGTGGGGTTGCCCAGTGGTAGGAACTATCGCTTAACGCAGCCAAATTGCCAGCACCTCTTTAGCTTTGGTGCCTCACTCCTTATAAAAATTACGTTGATTTTTTTTCTCCAGGCTGCTGCATGAATTACCACCGTCATCCGGCCCCTATGATTGTCCTATACAGCGTTTACCCGGAACCATGCCACTCGGGACATTTGTATAATTTAACGGACCTGAATCTTGCCATGAAACCAATACATAAAGGAAGAATCTTGAAAAAGGCTTCCAATCGCCCTCCACCTCTCCTGCTTGGTGTCGGGTTTTTTTCTTTGTCGAAAAGAAAGACTGGAGGTCCTGAGGCCGGTATCGACTTACAGACGCTCCTCAAATAAACACCACTATTAACAATAGATAACCTTTACAAAAAAACCTTTAATTGACGACCTTTTCAATAGTCGGCTGATTGCTAAATATTACTAAGTTTAGACTTACGGGGGGCTTTATCTGATCAGAATCAAACAGGGGGACGATTTGGAAAAAGACCGCATGTTAATACCCAAAGAAAGGGGCAATATGAATACTCGTTCATGCCTTTGGTCTTTACAATTGCCCCTGCGGGTTTTTCAGATTGATTAATGACGTCCTAAAGGGACTTCTTAGGCAAAATTTGTGTTGTTTCATTTAGACGATATTTTATCCTTCTTCTCTCTTACAGCCAACATCGCCTTCATGTCGAAGCCAGTAATCTTAAACAAACTTGAGAGAATCGTTTGTTGCCAAATTAGGAAAAATGTCAATGTTTTGCAGTTCCAGGTTCATTTCTAGGTTTTCATTTCCGACAGGGGTTAGCTATGGATCCGACCAAATTATAATCGCTGTTCTTGATTGGTCTCCTCCCACCAATTTAAAAGCAATCAAAGGTTTTTAGGGTTTGCTACTAGTCATAGAAGATGTCATTAAGATTTCTAGTCAATGAGCTCCCCTCATGATTTAACCCGTAAGGGAGGCAGTACCTTCTCATGGTCAGATAAACGCCCACCTAGCCTTTTAAAAATTAAAGAGATGTTTTTGTTCAGCTCCGATTCTGGTCCACCACTACCCTTCTCACCCCCCTTTATCCTGAAGTTGATGCTTCGCGAAATTGGTATGGGCTATTTGTCACAATATTCTTGCGTTCCCTGAACGTTTGCATCCTTGTGCTTCTCTTTCTCAAAAAAATTTTTCTCCATCTCAATGTACTATGACATAGGCAACAGGGAACTGTACGCTATTAATTTACTTGAAAATGGTAGACACCTGGTTAGAGGGGCAAAACATCCTATCACAGTATTTACTGACCATAAACACTTTTTAGAGTACATAGAAAAGCTAAACGTTTTAAAATCCAGACAGCCGTTGGGCATTATGCTTTTCCAGATTAATTTTCAATTACATAGAGGGCCGGCTCTAGGAATCTAAAGGCAGATGCCCCTCTCCGATAATTTCCCAGAATCCACGTCAATTCTGAAGTTGTCCCCTGAGCCGTATTGTTCCCACTAATTGTATTCTTGGTGCTCTGACACTACAACCAAATGTTTTTCGACTTTTCCTCTCTCTCTCCCCTTCCAGTCTGGGCTCCTCCAGGGAAACTAGTGGTCGTCGTTTTGTACCATACAAAATTTGCGCCTTAGGCATTAATCACAGTTCCCATGATTCAGATTAAGCCGGTCACCCAGGAGAGAGGAAAACTGGCTTTACTCACCCGTCATGTCTGGTTGGCTTACAATGATTCTGTGTGATGTTCACGCATATGTAAGAGCCTGTCCATTTGTGACCCTCAGCAAAAACAACCCCGGAGGCCACCAGTCGGAACCCTCCAACCCCTTCACCATTCCCCAAATCCCTCCCTTGTAGAGTATTTCCAGGGATTTTATTGTAGAATTTACCAAGTCTCAAATTTCCAGTTATCTGGTTGTGGAAGTAGATAGATTCACTAAATGGCTCATTTTGTTCCCTTACATAAACTCCCTCTGCTAAGATCTTTCCACTTATTTCATTGATCATATAGTTTTCGTTTACATGGATTCTCCGAAAACAGTAGTTTCTGACAGAGGGTTCAGTGTCACTATCCCAGTTTTGGCAGTCTTTTTGTTCCAAAATAGGGATTCCCTTCCTTTTCCTCTGGTTTCATCCGCAACACTATGGCCAAACACGAAAGGACTAATAACAACTTTGGAGCAGTAGCCTCGTTGCTGTGTCCTCGTTATCCCAACAACAACTGGGTCTGAATATTTGTCTTTTGCAGATTTGCTAAATAACTCTTTTCATTGTTTATACCAACTATCCCTTTCCAGGTGTTCTATGGCAAGACAATTCTAAGTTTCCTCTTTTTCAGAGCATCTTCTGATTTACCCAGCTTTGGAAAGATTGGTCCTCTCATATGTCCTACTATACTCGGACACAAATCATCAACAAACCTTTAAACAAAGGCCATTCTTCATCAGGAAAAAATTTGTGACCGTCAGCGTTCCAAAGAAATTGAATACTTACCAGAGATTGGTTTTCAAATCAACTCGTAACATTCCTTTACGCCACCCTCTGCTAACTCGGTCCTAAATTTATTGGTCCATTTCCGTATCATCCAAAATATAATGAAGTTGCTTACAAAGTTTCTCTAACTCAGTTCCCAAGATCTTAACATTCTTTTCCACATGTTTCTCTTCTAAACCAGCCGCCAATCTTGTTTCTTACGTGCTGAGCCCCCACTTCCTATTGAAGTCTCGGGTGAGCCGAATTTGAAGTGGAGAGATTTTGGATTCCCGTGGATTCGTAAGTACGCTTCAAATATTTAATTGATTGGAAAGGATATGGGCCTGATGAGAAAGAAGTTGGGTACCATCCAGCAGGATTCATGTCTCGCATATTGCTCAGGAATTCAACATTGAAATCCCCAAAAACTGGCTTTAAGGTCCCAGAGGCCCCCTCCCAAGGGGGGGGTAGTCAGTATTCACTTGACCTGACACCCGTGTCCGGCGGTGTATCACCTCTCCGCATCGCTTGGTTGTTTACGCTTCCGGGCACACGATCCTCCGCAACGTTACTCGTTCGCTATTGTTGTTCAGCCTTTCGCGTCACAGAACCGGCGGTTGCCTTTTGTCCCTTAGCTTGCTGTCTAGCAGTGAGGGGCAGAGGCTTATGGCCCAATACCTCACTGCTTTGATTGGTCTAGACCGTTTGAGCGGAAATCTCAATTTCAATTATCCTATCCTATTTTGCCTAGTTCTTTCTTGTCGTTTCATTGGCTCTTGTCTCCTATTTAGCTTCCTGTCCTTGCCTGCCTCATTGCCCGATATAGTTTGTGGTTTCCCTTTACTACGTGGTGTGATATTATTGGTCCAGTTTACTCGTTCCTGATTCTTGCCTGTTCTCGTTCCTGATCCGCTGCTGTCTGCCCTGACTTTCTGCTTGCCTTGACTACTCTTTTGCCTTATCCCTTGTACTCCGACTGTTGTCTGACTCTGTGTATCGACCTTCTGGCTCCGTCCCTGTTTATCTTGCTTTTGGATTCCGATTTTGTTCCACGCTTCCTAGCTCTTAGCTAGTTGTGCCCTGTTGTTAGTTGCGCTCCTGTTTCCTTGAGTATCCCCGGCCTCAGCACAGATATTTTGCACTTTAAGTCCAGGGGGCAACCGTGTCCGGTGAGGCGCTACAGCCTCCCGGCAAACGGGGCTTGGCATTTGTGAAGCAAGTGGTGTTAGATTGGGTATCTGTTCTGAGGGATACTTGGGGATTCCGGGGCGTCACACTACCAGTATATATGAAATTGCCAGTTTACTGTGCCTTTGTGTCATTAATTTGTGTCTTTCTGTCCAACTCTGATCTCTATTTCTGTCTGTCTATCTCTGTCTGTCCATTTCACTGTCTTTTTGTCTGTTTATCACTATCGGGCTGTGTGTCTATGTTATGGTTGTCTATCTGTCTGTCTGTGTCTTTTTGGCCATCTCTATTAAGTACATAGTGGGTGTGGCTTAATTGGGACGGAGAAAGGGTCTTGGCCTAAAAATTTGCCACCGCACTACGCTGATCAATCCAAAGTACTATATATAATTACAATGGTGGCAGTATAAAACCATCTCTAAGCACAGCCGTGGTCATACTTTAGCAATAGCGCACGGTATTGCTAACTTGCGATACGCGGGTTATAATATGTCCCTTGGAGTAATTTTTTCCCCTCCCTTCATACTAGGATTTTTTGCCTCCCTCTGAATCAATTGTAAGGCAGGGATCATGGGTAGGCTAAAAAGGTTGATCTATATGGACGTTGTCTTTATCAACCTCTTTTTACTATATACTATGTAAAGATATAACATATAACACTTGATAAGGCCATAGCGTTGTGAGTTTTGTTGTATTCTGCACCAAAAAAATGGGGATTCCACCTATTCTATTTTGAAAGGCAATCGGAAATGACTGGACAGCCCATTTTCTACAGTATGTACTTTTGGATTATCCTCTCCTGGGGAGGTAAGTAACTATTGCGGTCTCCACTATTTGGGGAGTGAGCAATCTAACTAACATTTATGTAGGAAGTCCACTAACACTTTAAATTAAGGAGACTAAACTACATTTTTTTAAAACCTATGGAAAGTTTTCTCCCCAGAACACCTATACATTGTAAGCTTCTCCTACAGTAAGTTGCATTTAGTAATGTGAGAATAGATTCTGTAACTAAGAAGGCTTCCATGTTGTTGCCAGTACAACCCACGGCCCATGAAGTCATCAAGAACCTGACCCCAGTATTCACTGTCTCTATGCACCAGTGTGAGTGTGAGTGATGTTTTCTACCAACCAATATGGAATCCCTGATAAGACTTTGAAAACTGCTAGTTACCCTGCAATTTATTTACCAGTCAGTTGGTGAGTTGCTGGACAATAAACTGCAGGGTAACAAGCAGCTCTCAAAGTATATCAGGGATTCCATATTCATTTTTTTTAATTGTTTTTTTTTCCTACCAAAAGATAAAGCTTCCAATGTATCTGGATGTCTGCTTATTCAGTGTGTGCACAGGGTAGGCACCATTTAGGAAACACACAGTTCATTAGGTTCACAATTTAATACCCCAGACTTACCTCTTTTTTTTGTTCTATATTTTTCCCAACAAGATAAGGTTCTAAATGTACCCAAAAACTTAGCTTATCCCTGGTGGCTCATCTGGTTAAGGAGACAGTTTTAGAAACACACAGTTCAGAAGGTCACAAGTGTTGAAACCTCAATTATCATTATTATTTTTGTGTTCCATTATGTTCCTAGTACAATATTCTACATGTACCAATGCTTATATCATTATCTCTGTTAGCCAAGAGGTAAAGAGCTCTGGTTTTAAAAGACATAGTAAATGCACAAGTTGCAGGTTCTATTCCCCAGACTTACTTTTATTGTTTTTTATTGTTTGCTGAAAGTGTTAGTATTCTGTTTCTTACATCCATGCTATCTATGAATCCACTGCAAGATTATTTTCTTTTTGTATGAAGAGTAAAGGATTAATCATTGTTAGTACACGGAGAAATGAATGTATTTGAAACAAAAAACTGAAATTCCTGTTCTCAGGGCCGGATTTCTAACTAGGCAACGCGAGGCCCGGCCTACAGGCGGGGGAAATGAAGCGGCGAGTGACTCAGCCGATGTTTATCAAGTGCCCTGCCACAATCACGTTTTACTGCTTGTGTGTGCCTCTAGTTCCGGACACCCTGGACAAAGTTGCTCACGCCGGCATGATGACGTCACGCGCATGCCGGCGTGATGACGTCACAGATCATTACAGACGCCTCTGCCTCCGGCTTTCCACTACACTGATGTCTGGTGTGTGGGTGTCTCATTAGATTAGATTAGATTGATATATAGATAGATTATAGATAGATAGCGAAGATTTAGATAGATAGATTAGATAGATATATTGCAGAGTTAGATAGATAGATAGATAATGAGTATAGCAGAGTTCAGATAGCAGAGATAGATAGATAGCATAGTTAGATAGATGATAGCTAGAGTTAGATAGATAGATATATAGATAGATAGCAGAGTTAGATAGCAGAGATAGATATATATAGATAGCAGATTTAGATAGATATGATAGATAGATAGATAATAGATAGATAGATAGATAGCATGAGTAGATAGATAGATAGCAGAGTCAGATAGACTAGATAGATAATAGATAGATAGATAGATGATAGATAATAGATAGATAGCATAGTTAGATTAGATAGCTATTTAGATAGATAGATAGATAGTTAGATACGATGATAGCAGGAGATAGATAGATAGATAGATAGATAGATAGATAGATAGTAATAGATAGAAAGATAGATAGATAGATAGATAGTTAGCAGAGTCAGTATAGATAGATAGATAGAATATATATATAGATAGATCGATAGGATAGATAGATAGATAGATAATGATAGTATAGTAGATAGATAGATGCGATGGATGGATGGATAGATAGATGATACAGATTTGATATCAGATACTAGATAGATAGATATATAGATAGTGATAGATAGATAGATAGATAGCAGAGTACGATAGTGAAGAAGATAAGAAAGATAGATAGATAGATAGATACGATAGATAGATAATAGATGATATAGATAGATAGATAATGATATATAGATAATACAGAGATATAGATATAGAATAGAAAAGACTAGATGATAGATATAGATACGATAGATGCTACTAGATAGATGTCTGATCATAGATCGATCGCTCGATAATAGCTCGATCGACTGATACTCGCTCGTACGCAAATAGCACGATCGCTCGCTCGTCTCTCTTCGTCGCTCGCTCGCTCAGCTCGCTCGCTCGCTCGCTCGCTCGCTCGCAGCTCTCGCTCGCTCTCGCTCGCTCGCTCGCTCGCTCGCTCTCTCGCTCGCTCGCTCGCTGTCGCTCGCTCCGCGCTCCTCGCTGCTCGCTCGCTCGCTCGCTAGCTCGCTCGCTCGCTCGCTCGCTCCTCGCCGTTCGCTCGCCGCCTCGCTCCTCGCTCGCTCGCTACTCGCTGCCCCGCTCGCTAGCTCGCTCCGCTCGCTCCGCTCGCCGCGTTCGCCGCTCGTCTCGCTCGCTCGCTCGCTCGTCGCTCGCTCGCTCGCTCGCTCGCTCGCTTCTCGCTCGCTCGCTCGTCTCGCTACGCTCGCTCGCCGCCTCCGCCTCGCTCTCCGCGCTCGCTCGCTAGCTCGCTCGCTCGCCGCTCTCGCTCGCTCGCTCGCTCGCTCGCTCCTCGTAGCCCGCTCCTCGCTCGCTCGCTAGCTCGCGCTAGCTCGCTCGCTCGCTCGCCGCGCTCGCTACTCTCGCTGTCGCTCGCTCGCTCGCTCCTCGCTCGCTCGCTCGCTCGCTCGCTCGCTCGCTCGCTCGCTCGCCGCTCGCTCCGCATCGCTCTCGCTCGCTCGCTCACTCGCTCGCTCGCTCCTCGCTCACGCTCGTCGCTCGCTCGTCGCTCGTCGTCGCTAGCTCGTCGCATCCTGCTGCTCGCTTCAGCTCGACGCTCCTCGCATCGCCATCGCTCCTCGTCGCTCGCTCGCTCGTCTCGCTCGCTCGCTCGCTCCTCGCCGCGTCGTCGATCGCTCGCTGCTGCTCGCTCGCTCGCTCGTCGCTCGCTCGCTCGCTCGCATCGCTGTCGCTCGCTCCGTCGCTCGCTCGCTCGCTCGCTCGCTCGCTCGCTCGCTCGCTAGCTCGCTCGCTCGCTCGTCGCCGCTCGCTCGCTGGCTCGCTCGCGCGTATCGCTCGCCTGCTCGCTATGCTGTCACTCCCGTCCTTATTTTGGGCTACCCTTCCATCCCCTTAATGCAATCTCCTCCAAGACAACTCATTCTGGAAGACTTGAATCACATTGGCACACAAAATCCAACAAAACAAACAACACATCCAAAGGCAAGTCTGGTTTCACTACTTATAAAGACCTGTACAAGGAATCCCTACACAAGATCTTACTCCAGAACAAAACCAGATCATCAACAAACTAAGAATATGGAGGAGAAGATCAAGGACTTCCAAAACCCATTAGATACACCTATAACACTGCAGGAAGTAGCTGACAAATTTAAGCTCTTACAAAGTAAAAAAGCCAGATACAGATGGAATCTATTCTACCCGAAATGATCAATAACAGCTCCCCTGAAATACACACTGCAATATCCAAATTATTTAACCTAGTCCTATATGTTTGGGCACTTTCCTGAAGTCTGGAACAGGTCTGATAACACCAATCCACAAAAGTGAGACCGATATGATCCAGCCAACTACAGAGGCATCTGTGTGAGCAGTGTATTGGGAAAACTGTATAACAGCATCTAATAATAGAATCATCACTTTCTCCTCACACAACATAACATCTCAGTAAAAGCCAAGCTGGGTTCTACCAAACCATCGTACCACTGATCACATCTATACTTTGCACAGCCTCATAAATCATCATGTCCACAACACAAGGGGGGAAAATATTGGCTTTATGGATTTTAAAAGGCGTTTGACTCAGTGTGCACCCAGGCCTATTCCTAAAACTTCTGGAGAGTGGAATAGGTGGAAAAACATATGATGTCATCAAGAGCCTTTATACTGGTAATAAATGCAGTGTAAAAGTGAATGGGAAAAGAACTTCATACTTCCGCAAGGTCGGTGAGTCAGACAAGGATGTAGCCTGAGTCCAACTCTCTTTAACATCTACATCAACCAACTGGCAGCAGCTTAGAAAACCTCATCAGCAACAGGACTTACTCACTACATGACACCAATGTAAATTCCTGCTCTACGCAGTGACCTCTTTACTGCTATCACCAACAGAGAGTGGCCTACAAGACATTCTAGCCTCCTGGAATCCTGGAGCAAACATCATCACAGCGAAACACATGCACTTCCCACAATCCAAATAAACAAAAATTATCAGTTCCAGAGAAAAACAAAATCAACACTAACCCTTCATTCACATTGAATAACGAGATACTCAGCAGAACAGAGAAATATACTTATCTCAGCCTGGAGATCAACCATTCTGGGAGCTTTAGGGCAGCTATAAGACTTTGAAAGCAAAAGCCACCCGAACCTTCTATTCAAAAGAAAACACACTGTATCACCTCAAACCACCGGTAAAAGTCTGGCTTAAAATCTTTGACAGTGTCATTTCCCCAATCCTACTCTATGGCAGTGAAGTATGGGGCCCTGTTTCCTATTCAGACCAATCAAAATGGGAATCCGGCCCACCAGAAATACTCCATCTCGAATTCTGTAAGCACCTCCTCCAGGTCTATCGCAGTACAATCAAACAGCGCTTGTCGGGCTGGGCTTGGCAGATTTCCATTACTGCTTGAGATGCAAAAAAGGGCCCTATCATTCTGGGCTCACCTACAGAACAGTAGCCCCAACTCTTACCATCATAAAGCCTCAATACACAACAAAGATCAAGAAAAGCCATGTGCACTGAACAACTCACAGCTCCCTACTAACATCAAACCCACATCCACAGAGCCTGTCTAAACCTCCAATCACAGCAGCCATACCCAAGAGCCAATTGGACTACGTGGATGAATGGAAGAAAGAAATAAAAAAGTCCCAGAAACTAACTATATACCAGGCACTGACAAGACTACAAACTGGCCCCCTACCTGGAGAATATAACAACCCTAAAGAGAGACAAGTCCTGAGTCTCTACAGACTGAGTGCACACAGCCTAGAAATAGAATCGGCCGACACAGACAGACATTAAACCAAGAGAGAACAGACTGTGCCAGCACTGTGACCAGGGAACCTTAGAAGATGAGACCCACTTCCTTCTACACTCTGCCCCAAATACAAAGCAATACAGACCCCCCATTTCAAGATGCTGTCGGACTTTATCCCAGACTTCAACTGCTTAAGAGAGAAAACTCTATATCCTGCTTGGGAGAGGATGAAGCCACAGCAAATTGGGGCACACTATGTAACGGCATGTCACAGACTGAGAGGAGCATAAAGAACTCAATGACCAAGACTACTTGCCCATTTTATCCCTTTATCCCTCCCCAATCGACTTAAGACTAAAACCCAATACCCTTTATAGTACTGTCCAATATTAACTATCCATTGAACCCATGTCCCCCTACCGTGACCTCTTATACTAACATGTTTTATTATTTTATTATTTTTTGTTTGCTTTGGCAATGTCAAAATGTAATTGATCCTGCCATAAAGCTCTTTTTGATTTGATTTGATTTGATTTGATAGCAGAGTTAGATAGATAGATAGCAGAGTTAGATAGATAGAAAGATAGATAGCTAGATAGATAGATAGATAGATAGATAGCAGAGTTAGAGAGCAAGATAGATAGATAGATAGATAGATAGATAGATAGATAGATAGATAGCAGAGTTAGATAAATAGATGAAGAGAATAGATAGATAGTATAGATAGATAGATAGATAGATAGATAGATGCAGAGTTAGATAGATAGCAGAGTTAGATAGATAGATAGATAGATACAAGTTGATAGATAGATAGCAGAGTTAGATAGATAGCAGAGATAGATAGCAGAGTTAGATAGATAGATATAGATAGATAATAGAAATATAGTAGTAGCAGCTTAATGATAGATAGATAGATAGATAGAGAGACACAGAGAGATAGACAAGAAGCAGATAGACATAGTAAAATAGATAAACAAGAGGCAGATATATAGACAGAGATAGTATACGAGAGAGAGAGGGACAGATAGAGATAGATAGGGGCGAGTCCATGTAGAAGATACAAGAAGGTCTCCTGGCCAAAGTGTGGGCAAGCGCCTGACTACAACTGAACAGTAATTTAAAATTACCAAATTGCTACCAGTATATAATGAAATTGCCAGTTTACTGTGCCTTTGTGTCATAATTTGTGTCTCTCTGTCTAACTCTCTGATCTCTATCTCTGTCTGTCTATTTCCACTGTCTTTCTGTCTGTTTATCACTATCGGACTGTGTGTCTATGTTTGTGGTTATCTATCTGTCTGTCTGTCTTTTTGTCCTCTCTCTTAAGTACTTAGTGGGTGTGGCCTAATTGGGCGGATAAAGGGGCGTGGCCTAAAAATTAAACTGTATTATACCAGTCACTATTGCAAACGGTATTACACCAGTCACTCTGTGGGCAAACTGTATTATACCAGTCACTGTGGGCAAACTGTATTATACCAGTCACTGTGGGCAAACTGTAAGTACTAGTCACTGTGGGCATTGATATATTTATATATTTAATGAATAGTTAAAAGGGGAGTTCAGCACAAATACATTTTTTAAGAAAACTGAAGTAATTTTTCTGCAGAGGGCGTGGTAATGGGTGTGGGCTAGCAGTGGGTGTGGCTAATACTGGTGGAGCTTAAGGCGGCAAACGTCTGTGCCTACAAGCTCCTGATGCCTAAATCCGGCACTGCCTGTTCTGTGTCAGGTAGAGGGAAGATCTCTGTGCTGTACTGTGATTGGCTAAAAGCTTCTAGGAAGCATTTTGCTACTTAATTGTTTTGATCTGTTGGGCACTACAGAGCATGTGCCTGTACGCAGACACTTAGCTGGAGGTTTACCCAAGTGGATTGTGGGAGCTGACCCCTAGTACCCACAGGATGTTTTCACGAGTCACCCAATGGCCACGCAAAGGGAGAGGCAAGACACAGCTTGTATGTTGGAGAATGTGCTCTGCCTATTGGGACAATGTTGTCTGAAGACTTTAGTTCCCCTGTACAAAAATCCTTGTTTGGACTGTAAGCTATAACGTTAATTGAAATTACCCATCATGCTCTACCCACAAAATGTCACAGCTTCTTAGCATTGAAGACATTTGTCGTCACCAGTCAGAACCTCTACTAGATAGTGAATTTCTAGCTTTGTGTGTCACACGGTTTAGCATTAATGAAACAATCTATAAAAATGTTGAGCCCCCAGAACTTCGCATTGCAGAAAATCATAATGGGTGTATTGCTTATTACACAGAAGGCATCTAATAGGAGAAACCTGATATTTGCATAATGTATTAAAGGACAGTTCAGTGGAATTATCAATATTTGTTAAATTGTTAGTTTGTGTAATACCTTCTTAGTTATTCTACATTTCTCTCCCATTTTGAAAAATCAGTTGATTTCATACCCTTTGCTGTTCCCTGCTGTTGACATTAGTGCGAGCTGACTATTCTAGGTTCTAACGGTCCTTCTTCTTCCCAAAATGCACCACTTCCTTGGAATATTCCTAACAGTAATTTCTACTGATTGGCTGTTGGATGGGACAAAGATCTCAGATCTCTATGATCATCAATACCCGGCCTGGTCAAGGGCATGACCATAACGACTCTTGAGGGGCCTGCCAACAGGAAGTCAGTATTTCATTTGCATTTATTTATACATAGACAAAATGCTGAATGGACAGGTTATGGCCATTGGGATGAAAAAGACTGCTCTTTTTTCTGAAAAGTACATGTATTTTGCACTGAACTTACCCTTTAACTCTTTTATTTCCTCCACTCTAGTACTAGGAGCGCATAACATATATCCAATACCTTGCTTAAATTGAGAGTTTGTTGTTATCATTGGGACAGGACTGTCTGCACACTTTCTTTGGTGGTTTGGACCTAACAAAAGGAAGTTCCCTGTGAGTGAAATGAACTAGTGAGTGTCCCTTTCTCTTAAGGACCTTGCTCTCAAGGACATAGAAAAAGAAGGACACTTAATCATTTGATGGTTGTATGGTGTGTGTGAAAGTTTGAAAATAAGGATTGTTTGTACTGTTAAGGACTGTGCGTGCAGGACTGTGTGTGTCAGTTAGCAGACTAATCTTTTCTTCTTTCATTAAAGGGGTGCGCTGGACTTCATATTCTAGTATTGTACCTGTTGTAATCACAAACAGGCTGTGAAAGGGTTAATAAGTGTTTTTTTTTCCCTCTCTTTCTGGCTCTTGCACTAATTGGTGTGGGGGTTGGGGCCTATTAGTTAAATAGGATTAACAGTTGTTGAACCTGTTTTGGACCTAACAAAAGGAAGTTCCCTGTGAGTGAAACAACACTAGTGAGTGTCCCTTTCTCTTAAGGACCTTGCTCTCAAGGACTAGAAAAAGAAGGACACTTAATCATTTGATGGTTGTATGGTGTGTGTGTGAAAGTTTGAAAATAGGATTGTTTGTACTGTTAAGGACTGTGCGTGCAGGATGTGTGTGCATTTAGCGATCAAATCTTTCTTCTTCCCAGTTAAAGGGTGCGCTGGACTTCTATATTCTAGTATTGTACCTGTTGTAATCACAAACAGGCTGTGAAAGGGTTAATAAGTGGTTTTTTTCCCTCTCTTTCTGGCTCTTGCACTAATTGGTGTGGAGGTTGGGGCCTATTAGTTAAATAGGATTCACAGTTGTTGGGCCTGTGGTTTGGACCTAACAAAAGGAAGTTCCCTGTGAGTGAAATGAACTGGTGAGTGTCCCTTTCTCTAAGGACCTTGCTCTCAAGGACATAGAAAAAGAAGGACATTGAAACAAGAAGGGCAATTAACACGGTTTGTGCGTCACTGTGTTGGTGTTTGTGTATTAGAAGGGACGTTTTGTCGGTACCAAGCAATGTGCATCGTGCCACATGTATAGGAACCTGGAGCAGACGTTCCGGGAACCTATGTCTGTGTCAGGTGTGAGTGGGTTGCCCATTGGAAGCTGAGGTGGAGAGTCTAAGGGGCAGCTTGCAGCATTGCAGGGATTGGCAGAACTGGGGGGTCAGCAGGCACTGCTGGGGCCAGTATAGAGGTGGGTGGAAGAGGGACGGAAAGGTGAGAGGGGTGGTGGTTTTTGTTAGGGTTACTAGGGGAAGTGGGGGACGGAAGAGTAGGGGGGCTTCTTCCCAGATTTTTCGACTTAGGTAATGAAGTGGAGGAGGACCCCTCGGAATTAGCATGTATGGAGGGGGGCTAGTCCCTTGAGCACCCAGGGGACTGCCATCTCTGAAACAGGGAGGAGGAACGGAGGGTCAGGAATGCAAGGCAGGTGGTAGTGGTAGGGGACTCCATTAAAGGAGTAGATAGGGTAATCTGCCACCAAGACCCTACATGCCGAACTGTGTGTTGCCTGCCTGGTGCTAGGGTTCGCATGTGGTGGATCGTGTAGACAGATTATTGGGTGGGGCCGGGTGTGACCCGCGGTCTTGGTTCACATTGGTGCCAATGACAAGTTAGAGGAGGAGGTGAGGTCCTTAACATGATTTCCGAGAGCTAGGGGCCAAGTTAAAAGCAAGGACCTCAGGGTATTGATTTCAGAAATACTACGGCAGCCACGTGCTAAGCCAGGGGGACACGGGAGCTTAGGAGCATTAATGTGTGGCTAGAGAGGTGTAAGGAAGAAGGTTTTGGGTTTATTGAGAACTGGGCAGATTTTGCTGTCGGCTACAGGCTCTTTAGTAGGGATGGGTTGCACCTCAATGATGGCGGTGCAGCTGTTTTAGGGGAGAAGATGGCTAGGGGTTAGAGAGATTTTAAACTAGGTTGGGGGGGGGGGGTAATAGCAGTCTCACTGGATAGATAGCCCAGGAGGAAAGCAGGGTGTAGACAGCCAGTGTGGGCGGTAAGGGGGTGGGGCTAGCTAGGGGATAGGGAGGCAGTGTATTAAAGTGCATTAATATTTCAGGATCATAATTTAAATGCATGTTTGCAATGCTAGAAGCCTGGCTGAAAAATGGGTAATTGGAAAGATGGCATTGATGAAAGTATGATGTATTATGGTATAAGCAGAAACGTGGTTGAACGTTCTCACACTGGGCTGTAAATATAGAAGAATGCCTTGTTTAGGCAGGACAGAAAAAGGAAAGGGGAGGAGTATGTGTTTATGTTAAAAAGAATTGAAGCCAAATTTAAAAGAAGAGATAACTGGTGATATGGATGATAAAGTGGAGGCAATATGGGTGGAATTAGCCAACAGGAAAGGGGGTAATGTCATTGTTGGTGTCTGCTATAAGCCGCCAAATGCTAGCAGAGGGAGTGAGTCAACTTCATATGCAGTTGGCAAGGGCTGCAAGTTTGGGGAGTGTGCTCATTATGGGGGACTTCAATTACCCTGACATTGATTGGTGTGGTGGACCTGCCTGTCAGGTACTTACCTTTCCGCGGTCCGGGTCCTCCTCCGCGGTCGCGAGCGGGAGCGCGCCATGACGGTGCGCCGCCCTCGCACGCCCGCTCACGTGCCCGCGCGTCATCATGACGCGAGGACGTGGGCGGAGCAGGCTTTTTCCCTGCTTGCACTGTTTCCCTTCCGGGCACGCCAGCAGGGAGGAGGTCACAGGGGCCTATTTAGGCTCCTCCTGGCAGCTGGCCCTTTCTGCCAGTTCAAGTTGCTTGCTCTGGACTCCTAGCTCCCTGTGTACTTCTATTGTTTGTTCCCTGTTGGTCCTGACTCCTACCTCCGGTCCAAATATCTACCACAAGCTCCTACCTCCAGTTATCTCCGGTCTGCATATTTCCCACACTCCTACCTCCGGTCCGAATATCCACCACAGCTCTACCTCCAGTTATCTCCGGTCTGCATATCCTCCACAGCTCCTACCATCCGGTCCGAATATCTACCACAGCTCCTACCTCAGTTATCTCCGGTCTGCATATTCTCCGCAGCTCTACCTCTGGTCCGAATATCTGCCACAGCTCCTACCTCCAGTTTCTCCGGTCTGCATATTCTCCACAGCTCCTACCCTCCGGTCCAATATCTACCACAGCTCCTACCTCCAGTTATCTCCGGTCGGCATATCCTCCACAGCTCCTACCTCCGGTCCCGAATATCTACCACAGCTCCTACCTCCTTATCTCCGGTCTGCATATTCTCCACAGCTCCTACCTCCGGTCCGAATATCTACCACACCTACCTCCAGTTATCTCCGGTCTGCATATCCTCCACACTCCTACTTCCTATCCGAATATCATCCCCAGGTCCTACTTCCTGTTTCCCCTGTATCTGTTACTGCTGCCTCTCCACATTGTGGGATTGCCTTTGTGGTTCTCTTCTCTGGAGCCGCGACCTGGTATCTGTCCGCCGCAAAACATCCTCACCATTAGAGGCTCTGGTGAAACCGGCTGGTACTTAGATTCCGCTCCAAGGGGTCTCACGGGGGTCTTTTCCTGAAGATCTCGTAACAGTAACTGGCAGCCAAGATGAATCCCCCTGAGATTGTCAGTCCAGCAGAAGACCTGTACCGTCAAGTCGCTGACTTCGTGGAGCTTTGCAAGAAGCTAGGCAGGGATTCTGTCAACTAGACGCTAAACTGAATGCCATGTCCCCTGACCGGTTTTTCCGGTGTCGTTCCAAATTTGGCCAATTCAAAAGCTCCTGCATTTTGTACTTTCCCTTCGCCCTAAAGTTTCATGAAGAAAGGGTGAAAGTAGGGTTCATTATTTCATTGCTTACGGATGACCGCCACTTGGGCCCTTCGCTTGTTGGATCAGAACAGCCCTGCGTAGCCTCTGTAGGTACCTTTTTCTCTGCCCTAGGAGAAATTTACGATGATCCTCGTAGAGCTGTCTCAGCTGAGGCGGCCCTTCGTAACCTGTCTCAAGGAAAAGACAGGTGGAAGATTATTGGCCGATTTCCGCAATCAGTGTTGAGACTCAATGGAACGAAGCGGCTCTTTACATCAGTTTGAATCGGAACTGTCAGAAACTCTTAAAGATGAGTTAGCATGCACTGGAGTCCCCGGGAAGCTGAAAATCTTATTGATCTAGCGGTCCAAATCGATCGCCGACTAAGAGAAAGGGAGTTAGAAAGGTTGGGTGCTTCCCGTCTGTCCTGTGATACCTTTACGTGCTGCACCTGCTTCCGGATTTCTGGAACCCGTCCCTATGCAATAGGTTAACTCGTCCTTCTCTCTCTCCTGAAGAAGGATCCGAAGACGCCGCTTAAAACCTGTGTCTCTACTGCGAGAAGTCTGGTCATCTGCTTCAGGGATGCCCAATCAGGCCCACTAGTAAGGTTCCTACTATGCATTCTAGCCCGTCTCTCCGGCTTCAGCACCTACCTATCTGTTGACGTCTCATTACAGGGAACCGGTCCGAGGTTCACCGTCCAAGCCGTTATTGATTCCGGGCCTGTAGCTGTTTTATTTTGGAATCCTTAACCCAGGAATGGAAGATTCCCACTCGTCCCAAATCTTCACCTCTTTTCATTCATCTGGCAGACGGGTCTAAAATTTCTCTGGTCCTGTACTACGAGAGACTTTCCCGTATTGATCAATATCAATCATCATTCAGAAGTTATATGTTTTGATGTACTGCCTTTTTCTCTTTTCCCCTTATTCTAGGTATGCCATGGTTGAAAACACACAACCTTTCAATAATTGGATCTCTGGAGAGGTTTCTTTTCCCTCATCGCATTGTCGGCTGTCATGTATTTCCTCTTCATTGTTAAGTATTAATCAGTCCATTCTGAAGCTTTGTTACCCAGTGTCTATCAGAACTTCGCAGATGTTTTCGATAAGAAGGCTGCTAACAATCTTCCACCACACCGCATTTACGATTGCCCAGTTGACTGTTACCTGGTGCGGAGATTCCTTTTGGGCGGGTATATCCGTTGTCAGAACCTGAGCAAAGGGTTCTTAGGGAATATATAGAAGAGAATCTTCAGAAGGGCTTCATTCGCCATTCCACGTCTCCACAGGGCTGTTATTTTTTCGTGGAAAAAAGACGGTTTCCTTAGCCCTGTATTGACTACCGACTCTTCAATAATGTCACATTAAGAATAGGTACCCCTTCCATATTCCCTGAATTATTTCAACGGTTGAGGACCGCCAAAATTTTTACCAAGTTGGATCTTCGGGGAGCCTATAACTTAATTCGAATAAAGGAAGGGGATGAATGGAAAACGGCGTTCCGCTCCGATAGGGTCACTTCGAATATTTGGTCATGCCTTTCGGTCTGTGCAACGCACCGGCCACATTCCAACATTTTGTCAATGACATTTTCCGTGACTTTGTTGATGATTTCTTGGCCGTGTATCTAGATGAATATATTGATTTTTTTCTTCTAACTAGAGGATCATCGTACCCAGGTTAAGAAAGTTCTTTCTCGTCTTAGAATTCATGGGTTTACGCCAAACTGGGAAATGTGAGTTCGAAAAACCTTCAATACCGTTCTTGGGGTTCATCATCTCATCCCAAGGTTAATATGGATCCTCAAAGTTTCCGCTATTCAGGATTGGCCTACTCCAACTACCCGAAAGCAGGTTCAAAAATTCATTGTTTTGCTAACTTCTACCGTAGATTCATAAGAATTTTTCTACTATCATACTGCCTTGACCGCTCTGACCAGAACCCATGTCCCATTCTGTTGGACGAAGCCCGCTCAAACAGCTTTTGAGCGTCTGAATCTGCTTTTACTTCAGCACCCATCCTTATCCATCCAGATCCAACTGTCCTTTTACATTAGAGGTGGATGCTCCGAGTTGCTCTAGGGCTATATCTCGCAACGTAACGGACCTAAGGCTTTACTACTCATCAGTTGCTTTTTTTCAAGAAAACTTTCTGACTCTGAGAAGAATTATGATGTAGGAGACCGGTGAGTTGTTGGCCATAAAATCGGCCCTGGAAGAGTGGCGATATTTAATTGAGGGCGCCAATCATCCTATTACCATCTTCACTGATCATAAGAATCTGGAATATTTGCACACTGCCAAGATTAAAACCCCTTCAAGCTAGATGGGCTCTTTCTTTACACGATTTAACTTCCATATAACCTTTCGTCCAGGTTCAAAGAATGGCAAGGCCGACGCCCTTTCTAGACAATTTTGTGAGGTCAATAAGTCTGACAAACCTAATATGGTTCTTTCCAAATCAAATTTCTGCTGTTGCATACTAATATAGCCAAAACCATCAAAGAAGCATCTCTCCAGTCTACCTCTCTTTCCCAAGATGGGTTTATATACCAAATAACAAATATTGTGTCCGACCGGGCCAGGTCTGCAGTACTTCAGTATTGTCATTCTCAGGCTTTGGCTGGTCATTTTGGTGTTCACAAGACGTTGGATTTGGTTAACAGAAATTTTTTTTGGCCAAGTATGTCTAAAGATTGTAAACAGTTTGTGGCTTCTTGTCTACTTGTGCTAGATTCAAGACTACTACAGAGACCATACGGGTTACTGTCTCCTCTGCCGGTTCCTGACCGCCCTTGGGCGCTGATTACCATGGACTTCATTGTTGATTACCTCGCTCCAAGGGTTTCAACACAATCTTTGTGGTGTTGATCGGTTAACGAAGATGGCTCACTTTATTCCTTTAAAGGAATTCCCTCAGCTTCCATTACTGCAGATGTGTTCATTAGAGAGATTGTGCGTCTCATGGGGTTCCCGATGATTCGTATCAGATAGAGGGGTACAATTCACTTCCGAAATTTTGGAAGGAGTTGTGCAAGTGTTTGCATCACAATTCTTTTTCCTCCGGATACCATCCACATCTAATGGACAACAGAAAGAACAAACCAAACACTTGAACAATATCTCCGGTGTTACTCCTCTGCAACACAAGAGATTGGTCTTCTCTGTTACCCGCAGCTTGCGGAGTTTGCCTATAACAACGCTGTCCATTCCTCCATCAAGTGTTCCCCCTTTTATGCTAACTATGGATTAATCCAACTTTCCTTACCGTTTCCTTCCAAGATCACTATTCCTGACCTTATCACCAGAATAACTCGTATGAAGGAGAAGACTGTAGAGCTAAAGACCTTCATCGCTGAAGCTCAAGAACAAGCCTGTAAGTCGCTAATCTTTAAAAGGATTCTTCGGTATTTAAGGTTGGAGACTTGGTCTGTTGTCTACTCGTAATTTGAAAAGGATTCCTTCTGCTAAGTTGGGTCCCCCGGTTCCTCGGCCATTTCGTATTAGGAAAGCTATCAACACGGTCGCCTTTGAACTGGCTCCCCAATTCATTAAAGATACATCCAGTTTTTCATGTATCCTGTTTCAAAAGATATGTTTCCGCCTCTGCGCTGAAGCCTCTCCGCTGCCTGTTTTGATTGATGGGACTGACAATACGAGGTAGAAAATATTTTAGATGCCAAGATTTCTGCTGGGAAGTTAAGATATCTGATTAAATGGGATTTGGTCCCGAAGAAAATCTTGGGAACCGGCAGAAACAGATTCACGCTCCTCGTTTGGTCAAGAATTTTCATTCCAAACACCCTGACAAACCTAAACCCAAGGGCACCCGGAGGTTGCCCGTGGGGGGGGGGACATGTCAGGTACTTACCTTTCCGCGGTCCGGGGTCCTCCTCCGGCGGTCGCGACGGGAGCGCGCCGATGCACGCGCGCCGCCGCTCGCACCCCGCTCACCTGCCCCGCGTCATCAGTGACGCGGGACGTGGCGGAGCGGCTTTTTCCCTGCTTGCAGCTGTTCCCTTCCGGGGCACGGCCAGCAGGGAGGAGTTCACAGGGGCCTATTAGGCTCCTCCTGGCAGCTGGCCTCTTGCTGCCAGTTCAGAGTTGCTTGCTCTGGACCCTAGCTCCCTGTGTACTTCTAGTGTTTGTTCCCTGTTGGTCCTGACTCCTCTCCGTCCGAATATCTACCACAGCTCCTACCTCCAGTTACTCCGGTCTGCATATTCTCCACAGCCCTACCTCCGGTCCGATATCCACCCACAGCTCCTACCTCCAGTTATCTCCGGTCTGCATATCCTCCACAGCTCCTACCTCTCCGGTCAATTCTACCCAAGCTCCTACCTCCAGTTATCTCCGGTCTGCATATTCTCCGCAGCTCCTACTCTGGTCCGAATATCTCCACAGCTCCTACCTCCAGTTTATCTCCGGTCTGCATATTCTCCACAGCTCCTACCCCGTTCCGAATATCTACCACAGCTCTACCTCCAGTTATCGCGTCTGCATATCCTCCACAGCTCTACCTCCGGTCCGAATATCTACACAGCTCCTACCTCCAGTTATCTCCGGTCTGCATATCCCACAGCTCCTACCTCCGGTCCGAATATCTACCACACTCCTACCTCCAGTTATCTCCGTCTGCATATCCTCCACAGCTCCTACTTCCTATCCGAATATCTCCCCAGGTCCTACTTCCTGTTTCACCTGTATCTGTTCTGCTGCCTCTCCACATTGTGGGATTGGCCTTTGTGTTCTCTTCTCTGGAGCCGCGACCTGGTATCTGTCCGCCGCAAAACATCCTCACCATTAGAGGCTCTTGTGAAAACCGGCTGGTACTTAGATTCCGCGTCCAGAGGGGTCTCACGGGTCTTTTCCTGAAGATGCCGTAAACTCCTTTAGGCAGAGGGAACGAAAGGCCTTAGGATTTATAAAAACGTAACAAGGAGTGTAAAAAGCAATCAAACTAGCTAAAATTAATAATGAAGTTAGGATAGCTGAACAAAGCATCACATAAGCCTAAATTTTTTTTAAGTATATTAATAGTAAGAAATGAGCTAAGAATTGGCCCTTTAATTAATGGAATGGTTTAGTTACGAGGATGCAATTGTCTTAATTTTTTTTCCCTGTAATACACTATAGAAGATCCAAGTACGAATATCATAGAGTATAGTAGCAATAATGGTATAAAAGATTCAAGTGCACTTTGGACAGAGGAATGGTACAAAAGAACTAAAAAGGTTAATTAATAAATCTCCTGGACCGGATAAATACATCCTCGGGTACTTAGGAGAGCTATTAGTATTTTCTTATTTTTTGCAGATTCCCTCATGTCCGTGTGTGTGCCCCTGGATTGGAAAAGGCTGATGTTATTCCAATATTCAAGAAGGGAACAATGATTCTGAGTATGTTTTCAAGACTGACATTATAATAGTAACCAGCATGGATTTAGGAGGAATAGATCTTGTCAAACTAACTTGCTTGGCTTTTATGAGGGAAGTAGTAGAAATTTAGACTCTGGATAGCAGTAGATGTAGTTTACTTGGATTTTCAAAGGCTTTGATACAGTCCCCCATAGGCGACTAATGTATAAGTATAGGCTGTGGTCTGGAGGCACATTTGTACATGGATAGAAAATTGTTAAATGAATAGATGCAGAGTAGTTGTTAATGGGGCTTCATCATTATACTAAAGTGCTAAGTGGGGTGCCACAGGGTTCTGTGGGGGCCTTTTCTATTTAATCATTTATTATGATTGGAAGTGGGGTATTGTCAGCAAGGTTTCTGTGTTTGCTGACACACAAAAAAACTTCAGAGGATTGTCAATCTTGCGGGATCTAGATAGATTGTCACATTGGGCTGCTAAGGGGCAATGAATCAATGTTTGATAATGTAAGGTGAGCCATTTTGACTTAAAATCTTGTGCTCTTATACTATAAATGGCTCTGTGTTAAGGAATCCCTGTTGGAAAGGGATCTTGGAGTTTTGGTGGATAACAAACTTAAAAGAGCAAGCAGTGCCAGGCGCAACAGCCAGAGCCAGCATGGTATTGTCTTGTATAAGAGAGAGTAGGTGATTCAAGGGAGGAAATGTAATTCTCCCTCTTTACAAAGCATTGGTAAGACTCATTGGAATATGCAGTGCAATTTTGGAATCCTGTGTACAAAAAGGACATCTTTGGAATGGGTTCAGAAGGGCAACTAAATTAATAGTTTTGGGGGAGCTTGAATATGAAGAGAGACTGGAAAAGTTACAATTATGTACCTGGAGAAAGCTTAAAGCCTATCATAAAGCAGAGGGGGTCTCACGGGGGTCTTTTCCTGAAGATCTCGTAACACTGCCATCACAAAAAAAGGCGATGAGTTCCTGAATTTGCTGCAGGATAATTTTCTCTCACAGGTGGTTGAGGTTCCTACTAGAAAAGGAGCTCTGTTGGATCTGGTAATATCTAACATTGTGGAGCGCATTATAGATATAAAGGTAACTGGAGGCTTAGGGAATAGTGACCATGAAATAGTGGCGTTTGGACTTTGTTATCGAAAGGAAAAGTGCACTGGGTTAACAGACATTTAAAGCAAATTTTCCTAGGTTAAAAGCAGCTCTTCAGAATGTCAACTGGGATAACGTAATATCTGGTAAATGTACTGAACAGAAGTGGACTGTGTTCAAGGGGATTTTGAGCGAGTTCCCATCTAAATTTATACCCTTAGGAAATAAATGTAAAAAAAATTAATCTGCGCCCATGTGGCTGAATTCTGATGTAAAGAGGCAAATGGAAAGGAAGAAAAAGGCATTTAAAACCTTTAAGGCCGAAGGAACGGAAAGGGCCTTTAGGGATTATAAAAACTGTAACAAGGAGTGTAAGAAAGCAATCAAACTAGCTAAAATTAATAATGAAGTTAGGATAGCTGAACAAAGCATCACTAAGCCTAAATTTTTTTTTAAGTATATTAATAGTAAGAAGATGAGGACTGAGAATGTGGCACCATTAATTAATGGGGATAAGTTAGTTACGGAGGATGGCGATAAAGCAAATGTCTTGATTAATTTTTTTCCCTGTATATACACTATAGAAGATCCAAGTACAGATATCATAGAGTATAGTAGCAATAATGGTATAAAAGATTCAAGTGCACTTTGGTAAACCGAGGATATGGTACAGAAAGAACTAAAGAAGGTTAATATTAATAAATCTCCTGGACCGGATAAAATACATCCTCGGGTACTTAAGGAGCTGAGTTCAGTTTTATCTAGGCCATTGTTTCTTATTTTTGCTTATTCCCTCATGTCCGGTGGTGTGCCTCTGGATTGGAAAATGGCTGATGTTATTCCAATATTCAAAAAGGGTAGTTGTTCACAGCCGGGTAATTACAGGCCTGTAAGTTTAACTTCAGTGGTGGGTATGATCCTGGAAAGTTTAATAAGGGAACATGTTCTAGAGTATGTTTCAAGGACTGACATTATAAGTAGTAACCAGCATGGATTTAGGAGGAATAGATCTTGTCAAACTAACTTGCTTGGCTTTTATGAGGAGTAAGTAGAAATTTAGACTCTGGAATAGCAGTAGATGTAGTTTACTTGGATTTTGCAAAGGCTTTAGATACAGTCCCCCATAGGCGACTAATGTATAAGCTAAGGCCTGTTGGTCTGGGGAGTCGCATTTGTACATGGATAGAAAATTGGTTAATGAATAGAATGCAGACAGTAGTTGTTAATGGGGCTTCATCATTATGGACTAAAGTGCTAAGTGGGGTGCCACAGGGTTCTGTGCCGGGGCCGCTTCTATTTAATCTATTTATTAATGATTTGGAAGTGGGTATTGTCAGCAAGGTTTCTGTGTTTGCTGACAACACAAAACTTTGTTGACCATTAAAAACTTCAGAGGATGTGCAATCGTTGCAAGGGGATCTAGATAGATTGTCACATTGGGCTGCTAAGTGGCAGATGAAATTCAATGTTGATAAATGTAAGGTGAGGCATTTTGGACTTAAAAATCCTTGTGCTACTTATACTATAAATGGCTCTGTGGTAAGTGAATCCCTGTTGGAAAGGGATCTTGGAGTTTTGGTGGATAACAAACTTAAAGGTAGTGAGCAGTGCCAGGCGGCAACAGCCAGAGCCAGCATGGTATTGTCTTGTATAAAGAGAGGTATGGATTCAAGGGAGGAAAATGTAATTCTCCCTCTTTACAAAGCATTGGTAAAGCCTCATTTGGAATATGCAGTGCAATTTTGGAATCCTGTGTACAAAAAGGACATCTTTGGAATGGGTTCAGAGAAGTGCAACTAAATTAATAAGGGGTTTGGGGGAGCTTGAATATGAAGAGAGACTGGAAAAGTTACAATTATGTACGCTGGAGAAAAGGCGCTTGCGTGGGGATATGATTACTGTGTATAAATACATTAACGGGCCATACAATAAACTATCTGGGCATTGTTCACCAATAGAACATGTCAAAGGACACGTGGACATCCCTTAAGACTTGAAGAAAAAAGGTTTAGGCTTCAAGCTCGGAAAGGGTTTTTCACTGTGAGAACGGTAAAGCTATGGAACTGTCTTCCAGTGGACGTTGTTATGGCAGGTTTATTGGTCATTTTCAAAAAAAGCTGGATGAGTTTCTGCAAACAAGGAATGTTACAAGTTACTGGTATTGATACATAAAGTAGAGTTGATCCAGGGAAATTTCCGATTGCCACTTGGAGTCAGGAAGGAATTTTTTCCCCCTTCATAAATTTGGTGTTTTTTTTTGCCTTCCTCTGGATCAACAGTTAGGCAGGAAATGAGGATACTGCTAGATGGATTGAACTGGATGGACATATGTCTTTATTCAACCTCAAATACTATACTATACTAACTTATTTTGAGTCTTTTATTACAAATATATAACAAATATATGTGTTGCCAGCTTCCTCCGGGTTAGCAGTAATGTTTTCCCTTAAGAGCTCTCTGTATGAATATCACTGTGTATCTAGATATCTGAGCCTGTTCATTAGAAAAGAAACTATCTTTAGAATCAGCACACATTCTACCTTGTTTTATTGATCTCAGGCTACACTGGACAGATGGGAATTTTTCTACGTTTCCAGAGTCCCCCATAGCTTAGCAATTCAGTAGTACACATATTGCAAGATGGTTCCTGATTTCAGAAGAGTACTGTATATTAATAACTAATGGGTTGACAACATTGCAGTTTTCTGTGAGTTCTAGAAGGTGTCTAAAAATTAAATTATCTCTAAAACATTTAAACAAATAAATTTGCAAAGTTTTTGGCAGCACTCAGCACATTTTAATAAATTTGATTCGAACCCTTTACCATATATATCAAATTTCAATCCCTTTAAAATGTGATGTAGCATATTGTGTGAAATTTATAACAATAATAATTAAATATAGGATCAGGATCGTTATCAGTAATTCAGTTGAGTTTTGCTATTTTTTTAAGTTTTTGTCAGACATTAAAGATTCCTGTGATATTCTATAGCCGATACTGCAATATGTCTTTATAACAGGAAATATGTTTTAGTCAAAATAATATTAATATCTGTCTAACTTTTGTTACTAATATAACACAGGAAAGGTAAAAAAATCTTAAACCTGTAGATATGAATTACTATGTATACACATCAAGAAAACCAAACCATAATTATATGTGTATAAAACACTACTACCATACAATGTACCAATCTATTTGCACAGCCAATCTAAAGCACAGACGTTCTTACCCGCAACATTCCTGCGTCATTACCCTGACAGATAGAGATTTTTGATTGCTTATAACAGCCATAAATATATTGGCCGGTAGTGATGGCCCAGTCCGCGGATCCAAACCCGAATCCGCGGCGGATTTACCTCATTGGCGAATGGCGGATATCGTGGATTTTCCAGCTTTCCGTGGATTTCCGTGGATTTCTCGCATTTTCGAAAATGCATGAAAACCTGTATTTTCTAAAATTTTCGAAATTACAAGGATTTCACGTATTTTCGGAAATGCATGAAAATACGCATTTTCAAAAATTTTCGAAATTACGAGGATTTCTCGTATTTTCGAGGATTTTTTTCATTTTAATGGGTCTGCTCGCGGATTTTCAAATTTTTTCGAAAATTCGCGGATCCTCGAGCGGACCAGATTTTGCGAAGTTCGGACATCTCTATTGGCCGGGCTGTTGTCTGGAATACCCTGGTAAGTCAGACGGTAAGAGCTAGTGTAATTTTTGTAATCTATCATCTTGGCTAGTGTATGTGAACCTTTATATTGTAAGTATTATCTTGTTTATCCAAAACCTTGTGTGAGTGTAATATATATATAGTATTGGTATAGCGATCAGCACTCCGTTCCAAAGCTGGTCTTGCCTGGGTGCACTCCAAATCAATAATGACAAGAGCAGTATAACAAAGGCACTCACGGGTCTTATAAAAAGTAACTTTTATTTGAACAAAGTAAAAACGCTATATCAATTTAGCGTTTTTACTTTGTTTAAATAAAAGTTACTTTTATTTGCAGCCTAATATCTAGATAAGACAGACATTATCCATCTTATATTTGTTGTATAACACTACACATTTTTCTATTTTGTTTATTGATTTATTTTGATAAATTTATACAGTAAGGTATTTAAATCCAGGGTTTTGAGAGATGGGCAAAACTGCTAAAATCCGTTCCGCCTGTGGACCTGGAAAATGGTCTGGGAAAACTGTACATACATCCAGAAGTTTAAAAAAAATCACTTTCCTCACGATCGAACTGTTTTTCAAGATTACGCATTGTATTTTTGAGGGTCAATGAAATTTTCGAAAATTAGAATTTTAAAGGAATTTTCGAAAATTTTGTAAATATGATACAGTAACTTACTGTAAATGGCTATGGGACCTGGGAAATGGTCTGGGGAACAGATAATCAGATTCTTTCAAATCAGAATTGGTTATAATTAGAGATGTCCGAACTTCGCAAAATCCGGTCCGCTCGAGGATTCGCGAATTTTCGATTTTTTTCGGACCCAGCGGACCCATTAAAATGAAAGATACCCTTGAAATTACGATATTTTCCGTATTTTCGAAAATTTTCGAAATTACGGATTTTTCCGTATTTTCGAAAATTTTCGAAAATACGAGAAAACAAGTATTTTCGAAAATTTTTGAAAATACGAGAAAACAAGTATTTTCGAAAATTTTTGAAAATATGTATTTTCGAATATACGAGTAATCCGCGTAATTCGGAAATTTTCGAAAATACGTATTTATGAAAATAAGAGAAATCTTTCAACAATTTCAAAATTTTCAAAATGTAAACATTTTTCGAAAATACGTGTTTTCTCGTGTTTTCGAAAATTCTCGAAAATACGCGAAAACCCGTAATTTCTAAAATTTACGAAAATATGAAAAATCCGCGAATCGGAAGTTTGGAAGGCGGAAAATCCGGAAAAATCCGCCGTTCGCGAACGGGATAAATCCGCAGCGGATCCGGGTTCGGATCCGCGAACCGGCCATCCCTAGTTATAATCAGATTTTTTCAGAAAGAAACTGATTGGTATACTAACCAATCAGATTCTCTCTGAAAGAATCTAATTGTAACCAATTGTAATTGGAAAAGAATCTGATTGGTATGCTAACCAAACAGAATCTTTCTGAAAGAATCTGAATGTAACAAATTCTGTTTAGAAAATAATCTGATTGGTTAGTATACCAATCAGATTCTTTCTGAAAGAATATGATTGTATCCAATCAAAATTGGTTACAATCAGATACTTTCAGAAAGAATCTTATGGGTACTCTTTCTGGAAGAATCTGATTGTAACTAATCAAAGTTAGTTACAATCAGATTATTTTAGAAATAATCTGATTGGTATACTAACCAATTAGGCTCTTTCTGAAATATGCTGATTGAAATCAATTCTGATTGGGAAGAGTCTGATTGGTTAGTATAGCAATCAGATACTTCCTGAAAGAATCTGATTGTATCTAATCAGAATTGGTTACAATCAGATACTTTTAGAAATAATCGTATTGGTATGCTTTCTGGAAGAATCTGATTGTAGCCAATAGTGATTCAGAAAGAATCTGATTGGTATACCAATAAGATTCTTTATAAAAAAAAAAAGAAAGCTGATTGTAACCAATTAGAATTGGTTAGTCAGATTTTTCAGAAAGAATTTGATTGGTATGCTTTCTGAAAGAATCTTATTTTAACCATTCAGAATTAGTTACAATCAGATTCTTTTAGAAATAATCTGATTGGTATACTAACCAATCAGATTCTTTTCTAATCAGAAATGGTTACAATCAGATTCTTTCAGAAAGAATTCCCCAGACCATTTTCCAGGTCCCAAATCTATTTACAGTAAGTTACTGTATCATTTTTAGAAAATTTTCAAAAATTCCTTGAAATTCAGTGAATTACGGAAATCCATTGCGGAACTGGGTTCAGATCTACGATCCAGTCCACCTCTATTCTTGATCTATTTATTATAACATTGTATAGAGTGTTATAGTTTAGTAGAACCACCACAGTGAAATACAACTGTTGTGCAGAGCTTGAATCAATCTTCCCTGATAAATTTCCAACCAATAATAGATCAATAGGAGATCCATTGGATCAATCTATATTAAAGTTATCAATCTGTCTTTCAATACTCACCCTCCCCATTACCTCATAGCTACCTCCAGGGATTCTGTTAGCGAGGAATCACTATTCGTAATGTGAGGTCCTATAAAGAACCCAGACTATCCTGTCATGTTTCAATCTTATTACATTTTATCAGTTCAGGACACAGGTTCATGGCTTCTATGTGGAATATTGCTTAAATAATGTAATAAACCATAGACAATCTCACTTCATTGTGTCAAATGGGCATGGAGATGTTTTCCTTTCAGTCCCCCTATCATATAGATATCCCTTCCTGTCTAGCAAACAGCAGCTCTCCTTTTTGTCTATTGAGAGGGGAGGGGTGGAGTTACGTGAGAGTGAGAAGAATGTTTTTACTAAGACGACTGTCACATGCTTTACAAAGGAAGTGACATAGAAGTCTTGCAACTTCTTACTAACACTTACTACTTCCCTACTAACACTCAGAAAATGATTTGATTCGCTAACACTGCTATCAATCTAATATTAAGCACACCATTGGATTCAACACTAAAAGGGAAGTGATAAATATGTTCCTTTGTAAGCTTCCATTGCCTCCCTGTAAAACTTACTGGGGTGTGGCTTAACAGTCCATTTTGAAGATACAATTACAAAACAGGAGTGGGGACTACTAAGTACTTTTATTTATTTATATATTTTGCCTTATTTACATTTCTATATACTTTAATGTCATTACTGCACATTTGTTAATATTGATATAACTATTTATTTAGTGCTTAAACCACACATAAACACTGTCCCTATGTATTTTACTTTTACCTACCCCCACCAACATAGAACATCCGAAAAATCCAATGTATTCCCCATGAAATTATAAATGTATTTACATAATATAAGGGATATTTATATTATGTCAAATATGTCATGTCAGACAGGCTGCCTGATGATTATGGACCACAGTATTTTGTTGAAACCATAGAAGCCATAATTTCACACCAAAATGATGGCATTTATTTGTTAAATTATCAAAATGTTATCAGTTAAATCTACTGATGACATTTTGATGTGGAACTACATAAATTTAATCATATTAAAGCACAGATCATGCTACAGCAGATCATGCCTCTAAGATACAGAAGAGTTTTAAAAACAATCTTTCCCCACACACATTCCTTTGCTTTTTATACAAAATACAAAAGTAATCTTTGCAGTTTATTCCCTCAAATATTGAGAAAGAAAATACAAATTTCAAAGTCTGGGGATTTAAACATGTAACTTCATTGGCTGTGGGTTTCTAAATGTAGCATTAGTCCACTAATCCACCAGAGCATACAAAGGGCATTGTACCTTTTGCCAGTAACAGAATAGAGGCAAAAAAAAAAAAAACCAGCAGTAAAATCAGCTGACTATTTTACATTGTTCCTGGAAGACAAGCATTTTAAGACGACAGAAAAATAAACTGCAGGGTAACAGAAGCTTTCAAAGTCGTATCAGGGATTTCCATATTGGTGTAGACACATCTGTATAGAAAATATGTGCACAGACAGTGAGTAGTGGGGTCATGGGTGGGGCCAACAGATACACATGCTTACAAGGCTCTTTGAAGACTTTAAAGACGGAACCTGGATTTTTCGAATTTTCAATTTTTATGGAAAATCGTAAGTAGACAATTATCGAAAATAGAAAATCAAAAGTAGACGATTATCGAAAATCAAAAGTAGATGATTAGAGAAAGTCGAAAAGATAGTTTTAAAATAAGTTTTGGTTATATTTAAAGGTTCCCCAGACCAATCCCCAGGTCTCTGTGTCATTTACAATAACCTACTATTATTATTTGTCCCTCAAAATGAACAGAAACTATCCAAATTTTTCCCCCATAGGCTTCTCACCAGTTTCGAACATCTCTATTTCTTACATGTACATAAATATAACTTACTAGAGAAGTGTCCTACAATGTATAGGTGTTCTGGGAATATAGGTGTTCTGGGAATATAGTAATAAAAAAAATGTAGACTAGATTGTAAGCTCTTCGAGGCAGGGACCACTTTCCTCATGTCAAAAGCACTAGTACTGTATACTTTTATGTACATAATTATTTATTTATACTTGTTGACTCCCTTGTACAACTTGTTGTACTGTAATATACAAGTTTAGTTATTGTTAAATTAGGAAGATTCAAGATTCAAACAAGTGATGGAAATTGGGGTATTGGGCCTGAAAGTGCATTGGGAATAAGCAGGAGAACTATCAGGGTTATTCAATAAAAGTTCTTATCATTAAAAATGGTGCTAATTTTGCCCCAACCAATCAGATATTAGCTTTCAAATGTTAAATAAGATCTAATTGGTTGGGGCAAAATTAGCACCATTTTAAACGATAAGAACTTTTATTGAATCTCCCTGTATATCTTTATCTCTGTCCTTATACTTTACATATTAATATGGGGGCCTATGTATGCCAGATACCTCTCAAGAGTTCCTTGATCTCTCACTTCAGCATCTTCCACTTGACTACATTTTGAACACATGACACGTAATTTTCAATGAAATCTTTGTATCTTCAATTCATATAAAACATCCAATCATATCAGTAGATTCATTCAGTAACTTCAGTTAGCATTGCATAATATAAAAGAAAATTAACAATTCACCTGAGTTAATTTTAAACCCAGTAATGGATCTATGTATTGGTTGTCTGTCATACCTCCTAAACACATCTCACTTATCAGATAAGTAGTTCACCGCATTATTTGTTGTTCGAAAAGGTAATGATGATTTCATGACATGCACAAGACAGGAAGATTTCATTAGCAAAAATATACTTTGCCTGTGCAAACAGCATAGAGGAACAACTGTCCAGTCATCAGCTTCCCTTTTGAATTATTTATATACCTGATTTAAAGGAGAAGTGGATTCTAATAGTAAATCGATTTTATGTGATTCTATGTGTAATGAGGACCTGATCTGCTACCACCTTCTAAATGTAAGTGATTGCAAGTTCTAATCCTCCTATTCTTCCAAGCTTCTCTGTTGGTGGTACCTATTTAAAGGGGAATATTGGAGGGTAGGTAGACTGCCTGATATCAGTAGACATTAGTCTAAATTAAAAAAATTAAAATTAGAAATACAAAAGCTTTTGATGTGAAATTCAGCTGTGTACGTTATTCATATCAAATTTATCCATTATATAGAACCTGTAAGATATTTTGCTGTCTCTCTGTATTGATACCTTTTTTAAGACACAAGAGTTAAACTACACGGAAAATACTTATGCACCTGCTTTTCGCAGAGTCTCAGTTTATTGATAATTACCAAGCACAGGTGATTCCACTTAATGCTCTTTTTAAGCAGCAGGCTTCTTCCCTTCCTGTTATTATCAAGACAACCTGGCAGCACTTTTCAATTTCCCACCTCTAGTTTTATAAACAGGATGTGCTATCTTTTCACCTTCTAAAAATCCTTTATCATAGATCAAATTTAAATTTTTTTAAAATTATTTTCTATTTTACATATATTACAAATATTAACATAGCTTTGCCTTTTTTCGAGCAGATGCTTAATTTTTGTACAGCGATTAACGTATATCTGTAGCATATAGCATATAGCATAGCTTTTTTTATGTGTTTTCATGTGGCAGCCGTAGCTGAAATAATGTGCCTCATTAGAATGCCTATGAGTAAGTGCCTGTTAGCACGTGTCAGGCATGGTGTTATGGTTTATGTCTAAATAAAACTACTTTCTTTTATCAGTACATTGTAACTCCTGAGTGCCATTTTTGGTGCATGTCCCACGTTTGAATATTTTCATTAGAATGTCTCACAAAATGCATTGTAATCCTTGTGAGATGAACTATACAGTGTCCAGTCTTGAATATTGAATATTCTAGAAAAATATTAAAGGGAAAAATTAAAGGGGAATTTTTTTTTTAGGGGAAACTGACATTTTTTCTGGGTCCTCCCACAGTCATTGTCACTGACTATTCCACCTTCTCTAAAATTGAATTACATAGGTAAATGAAGAATTGAAGGAAACAGAAAGCAGTCAATTACTGCATGAGTATAATTCTATTTGAAGTTTTTTAAGATGAAATAAATATAATGGTTTTATTTCAGGAAGCCCTGCAGTTATTCCCCCTCCTATAGCTCAGAGAGCTCAGGGATGCTCAGTGTGTACGTAAAAAACACTTAGCAAAACCATTCTTCACCATTTGCTTTGTACTTGGATCCATTTCCATGACCATTTGTGGTGTGTATCACCAGCATTTTTATTTAATAACTAAAGTGATGAAAACAGAACAGGTACAAATTTTTGGTGCAGAGTGGTGGGGCCTAACCCTTAACCAGGTCAGGCGGATGGCACAGGGACAGAGACAGACCCAGGTGGCATAACAAAACTGAAATTTAAATAGTTATGAAACATACACAATAAAAATATCAGCATTAAATTTCATTTATATGCAACAAAGACTTCAGGAATATCAGTTTCCTTCCCATTATTGTTTATTACAACTATGCCAGAAACATTCTTCTACTGTTATTATTTTCCAAGGTCTCTGCCTGTAGGTTATGTAAATTTTTAAAAAAGCTTCTACAGTTATTATTTAGCTTTTTATTACTGATACAAAATGCCTGCACTAGATTTCCTTCTGATGATGCTTTTAAGTTTCAACGATTGTGACCTTTGATGGTATTGTGAATACGCATTTGTTAAATATTCCTTTGCATTCCTTTGTGATGGTAAACAGTCTATTTTTTTTAAATGTCTATAAGTTACCTTGTTGGAGATAATTCATTTACTTTCATTGGATTTACTTTCAAAATATATCATTCTTTCAATTACTTGCGGATTACATAGGAAAGCTTTCCTAGAGAAGACACACAGGGACTGCAGCACGTTAAAGACAACCAGATGGATACTATTATTTCTGGTACATTGTCCTCACTTGATAACTTGACGTTTGTTGCAAATTAGTTTTATCTCTTGTACAACAGCCTCAGAGGGGAAAAAAAAAAACGGGCGAATTATAGTTTAACCTTTTAACTATTAGAGATCGTTTGCTAATGCTACAGATCAGTTATTTTCTGTCAAGAGTATAAAAGCCAATTTGCAATCCAGGAATGCAGAGAAATAAACAAGTCCTCTCATTAGTCGTAGGGAAGATGTAATGTACAAGCTCTATATGAACTGCAATTAGCCTGTCATCTTTTAAATAAATGGAGCAATTTTTGAACATGCTCTTGTTTACGTACATTAGGAAGCATTCAAATCATTATTTCTAAAATCCTTAAACACTTGTATTTTCCCTGTCATGGACTTTGTTCACAGGAAATCTGCTTCATGAGTAATTATTAGGAAGAGTAGCATAATTTCACAGTGAAAACAATACTATATAAATAACAGGCAATTTGTTCCAATTCATTCTGTTTGGGGATATTTATGTTTGGGAAAAAAAGAGAAGAAACTGGGCTGAAAGGAAAAGCAAATTTTCAAAATCTGTTTAAAAATTAGTATGCAGCTGCCTGATTGGGGTATACTCGCCTGTTCTTTTATATTATCCAAATTGTAGGGTTAATTTACGTGACACACGGTTTATTCCTATAGTAAGAGGGATACACAGATTAATTTGATTCAGTCATTAAACAGGAATTATTGTTGTTAGAACAAAAAACAAAAAAACTACTGTAGATGTAAACTACACACCAGGTTGGATCCTATTACACTGGAGATATCCCCCCAAATTAAATTTTAAAATCCACCGAAGTCAATGGGAGTTAAAAAATCCGAAAAGTCCGTCTAACATTAAGGTAAAAATAGCAATGGCTCATTGTAAATGGCTCAGGGATCTGGTAAATGGTCTGGGGAGCACGTATTAATGCCCAAAATATAAAAAAAAAACACCTCCCAGTACCGGAAACTTAATGTGCTTCCTGTTTTGGCATTCTGCGTAGTATTTCCGAAAGCCAAAATTTTTATTTTTTTGTGAGCTAGTGCAGCTGTACAGCAGCGCAGTGTCATAAGTCATTTGCTCATGGCTGCAATGGAGAAGAGCAACAGAGAGCAGCGAGGGTCAGGAAGATTTCAAGGTAAGATCTCAGGAGTGCTGGGAAGAAAGGTAAATATTGTGAAAACGTATAGTTAAAGGTTTTAATAGGGGTGAGCATGCCCCTCAGGACAAAACTATTATATGTATATCTGAATTCATTTTCAGGAACCAATGTTATTGACTGTGTGAGCAGTAAAAATCATAAATGCAAATGAAAGTGACATTATCTACATACTGTATTACAGCGCCTCTTTTATGCCAGGGTTTTGTGTGTTCTTGTGTACGAACGCCTGCTGGGGTGTGTGCATGTTCACATAGCTTGGAGGAAACAGGCATTGATGCAAACACTGAGTTTCAAAACACAGGGACTGCATATAATATTGAGTGAGCAAACTGCTATGGGACAACTCTTCATTTGGCCCAAACTCCTATAATTAGACTAAAGGTAATATATATATAATACATACATACAATTTTACTTACCCGACCGAGCGCACCCATGACATTCTGTTGTTCCTGACGGAACTGCCTCTCCCGTTCTTCTATGCGACCGACATGCGATCATAAAATCCCATTCATTTTGCGATCACATGTCGGTCACATAGAAGAATGGGTGAGGCGGTTCAGGCAGGATTGATCGAATGCCGTGGGAGCGCTCAGTCGGGTAAGTAAAATTGAATGTATGTTTGGCCACATTTAGGGACCTTACCCACTAGGTATCACCACAACCCCCTTTCAGAGTTCTGAATAGGAAGCAAAGTATGTATGAGTAGCCCATCATTCACACTGATCCCCAGGTGGTGCAAAAATGTCCAAATTCCCTTACTCCACAGGAAATAGGTCAATAACATAGATACAGGTGGACTGCACTCCAAAAATAAGAACGTTTTATTCAAAGCCAAACATCAAGCAAGCAAATAACGCGTTTCGAGGGATACACCCCCTTCATCACCCACCTGATGAAGGGGGTGTATCCCTGAAACGTCGTATTTTGCTGTTTGATGTTTGCTTTGAATAAAACGTTATTTTTGGAGTGCAGTCCACCTTGTATCTATGTTCTGAATAGGAAGACTCGCTTGATAAGGAGCCCTTTTTTTATTCAAAAGGTTCATTTTGATTGAGCACCATCTAATATTTGTGTGCTGTACATATAAACATATTTCATTTTTAAAATGCCTTTCCTGCTTGAAGGTGACCAGCATCATTTCTATACTGCACCAGATGATGGCACAGATCTGAGATAGTGAGTCCTTGCAGAGCGCGTCTTTTCATTATTTATAGGAACTGGTGCTACCAGCTGGACATTGATAGTCTGGTATGGGACTTAAGTCCCAATTTAGAAACCTGTACTGAGCCTGTACTGAGCCTGGGCATGCTCAGAAGAGGCAGACAGGGGATTAACATTCAGTCATTGGCTGTGATGTCAGCTGTCAAATCCATAACTGACAGTTACTAACTGGAAGAACCTAGAAGCAGAAACAGGGAAACAGGACATTGTGCAGGATTTCAGGTTAGACTTATATATTTCACATTTCAAACTATTAGCGTTTAGGGGGGTGATTTACCTGTATGTAAGTTTTCATTTTGGGGCTGGACTTGCCCTTTAACTGTTTAGGCCTTCACCCTGGGTACTATCAGGGGAGGGGGTTTGGGGGGGTGAAGTTTGAGTATAATTGTTGTTTTAAGAAAGAGCGAGACATAAATTCACTACTCTCTGAGCCAGGCAAACAATAGTACATAGGCAATAATTAAAGTTTATTTACTTTTACTACAGATAATTCAGGTAGGTGTAGAGATGTAGAAACAGCCAGTTACCAAAAAAGAGGTCCTAATTATTTTAAAGCATGTTTATAGTTCTCAACAAGAACAAGACAAATATTTAAGTGACAAGTAACAAAATCGACATCATTACTTGTTACTTACATCACTACTTACATCTTGGATGGAAAATAAAATACCTTTTATTGGCTAACTAAAATAAATGAAAACGCAAGCTTTTGCAGCACTTAGGCTTTTTTAGGCATGATACAATACTGAATCTTGTAAAGCACAAGAGATTCAATAAAAGTTCTTATCGTTAAAAATGGTGCTAATTTTGCCCCAACCAATCAGATATTATTTAACATTTGAAAGCTAACATCTGATTGGTTGGGGGAAAATTAGCACCATTTTTAACAATAAGAACTTTTATTGAATAACCCTGATTGTTTTATGCATAACTAGTACAAAAACTTGCTGTTAAAACCTTTCTTGGGGGGATTTAGAATGTTATACCCCCAAACTTAAATTTGTCGTATTGTAACATTCTAAATCCCCCAAGAAAGGTTTTAACAGCAAGTTTTTGTACTAGTTATGCATAAAACAATCAGGGTTATTCAATAAAAGTTCTTATTGTTAAAAATGGTGCTAATTTTCCCCAACCAATAGATGTTAGCTTTCAAAAGTTAAATATATTGATTGGTTGGGGCAAAATTAGCACCATTTTTAACGATAAGAACTTTTATTGAATCTCTTGTGCTTTACAAGATTCAGTATTGTATCATGCCTAAAAAAGCCTAAGTGCTGCAAAAGCTGCGTTTTCATTTATTTAGTTTTAGCCAATAAAAGGTATTTATTTTTCATCAGAGTAGTAGTAAGTAGTGATGTAAGTAACAAGTAATGATCGATTTTTGTACTTGTCACTTAAATATTTGTCTTGTTCTTGTTGAGAACTATAAACATGCTTTAAAATAATTAGGACCTCTTTTTTGGTAACTGGCTGTTTCACATCTCTACACCTACCTGAATTATCTGTAGTAAAGTAAATAAACTTTAATTATTGCCTAGTACTATTGTTTGCCTGGCTCAGGAGTAGTGAATTTATGTCTCGCTCTTTTAAAACAACAATTAGACTCAAACTTCACCCCCCCAAACCCCTCCCCTGATAGTACCAGGGGGAAGGCCTAAACAGTTAAGGGCAAGTCCAGCCCCAAAATGAAAACTTAAAACAGGAAATCACCCCCCTAAACGCTAATAGTTTGAAATGTGAAAATATAAGTCTAACCTGAAATCCTGCACAATGTCCTGTTTCCCTGTTTCTGCTTCTAGGTTCTTCCAGTTAGTAACTGTCAGTTATGGATTTGACAGCTGACATCACAGCCAATGACTGAATGTTAATCCCCTGTTTGCCTCTTCTGAGCATGCCCAGGCTCAGTACAGGCTCAGTACAGGTTTCTAAATTGGGACTTAAAGTCCCATACAGACTTCATGTCCAGCTGTAGCACCAGTTCCTATAAATAATGAAAAGACGCGCTCTGCAAGGACTCACTATCTCAGATCTGTGCCATCATCTGGTGCAGTATAGAAATGATGCTGGTCACCTTCAAGCAGGAAAGGCATTTTAAAAATAGAAATATGCTTTATATGTACAGCACACAAATATTAGATGGTGCTCAATCAAAATGAACCTTTTGAATAAAAAAAGGGCTCCTTATCAAGCGAGTCTTCCTATTCAGAACATAGATACAAGGTGGACTGCACTCCAAAAATAGAACGTTTTATTCAAAGCCAAACATCAAACAGCAAAATACGACGTTTCGAGGGATACACCCCCTTCATCAGGTGGGTGATGAAGGGGGTGTATCCCTCGAAACGTCGTATTTTGCTGTTGATGTTTGGCTTTGAATAAAACGTTCTATTTTGGAGTGCAGTCCACCTGTATCTATGTTATTGACCTATTTCCTGTGGAGTAAGGGAATTTGGACATTTTTGCACCACCTGGGATCAGTGTGCATATGGGTACTCATACATACTTTGCTTCCTATTCAGAACTCTGAAAGGGGGTTGTGGTGATACTCGATACTAGTGGGTAAGGTCCCTAAATGTGGCCAAACATACATTCAATTTTACTTCCCGACTGAGCGCTCCCACGGATTCGATCAATCCTGCCTGAACCGCCTCACCCATTCTTCTATGTGACCGACATGTGATCGCAAAATGAATGGGTTTTTTGATCGCATGTCGGTCGCATAGAAGAACGGGAGAGGCAGTTCCGTCAGGAACAACAGAATGTCATGGGTGCGCTCGGTCGGGTAAGTAAAATTGTATGTATGTATTATATATATATTACCTTGTCTAATTATAGGAGTTTGGCCAAATGAAGAGGTGTCCCATAGCAGTTTGCTCACTCAATATTATATGCAGTCCCTGTGTTTTGAAACTCAGTGTTTGCATCAATGCCTGTTTCCTCCAAGCTATGTGAACATGCACACACCCAGCAGGGTTCGTACACAAGAACACCACAAAATCCTGGCATAAAAGAGGCGCTGTAATACAGTATGTGATAATGTCACTTTCATTTGCATTTATGATTTTTACTGCTCCACACAGTCAATACATTGGTTCCTGAAAATGAATTCAGATATACATATAATAGGTTTGTCCTGAGGGCATGCTCACCCCTATTAAAACCTTTAACTATACGTTTCACAATATTACCTTTCTTCCCAGCACTCCTGAGATCTTACCTTGAAATCTTCTGACCCTCGCTGCTCTCTGTTGCTCTTCTCCATTGCAGCCATGAGCAAATGACTTATGACACTGCGCTGCTGTACGATGCACTAGCTCACAAAAAAATTAAAATTTTGGCTTTCGGAAATACTACGCAGAATGCCAAACAAGGAAGCACATTAAGTTTCCGGTACTGGAAGGTGTTTTTTTATATTTTGGGCATTAAACGTGCTCCCCAGACCATTTACCAGATCCCTGAGCCATTTACAATGAGCCATTGCTATTTTTACCTTAATGTTAGACGGACTTTTCGGATTTTTTAACTCCCATTGACTTCGGTGGATTTTAAAATTTAATTTGGGGGGATATCTCCAGTGTAATAGGATCCAACCTGGTGTGTAGTTTACATCTACAGTAGTTTTTTTGTTTTTTGTTCTAACAACAAATATCCTGTTTAATGACTGAATCAAATTAATCTGTGTATCCCCTTACTATAGGAATAAAAACGTGTGTGTCACGTAAATTAACCCTACAATTGGATAATATAAAAGAAAACGGCGAGTATACCCCAATCAGGCAGCTGCATACAATTTTTAAACAGATTTTGAAAATTTGCTTTTCCTTTCAGCCCAGTTCTTCTCTTTTTTTCCCAAACATAATATCCCAAACAGAATGAATTGGAACAATTGCCTGTTATTTTATATAGTATTGTTTTCACTGTGAAATTATGCTACTCTTCCTAATAATTACTCATGAAGCAGATTTCCTGTGAACAAAGTCCATGACAGGGAAAATACAAGTGTTTAGGATTTTAGAAATAATGATTTGAATGCTTCCTAATGTACGTAAAACAGAGCATGTCAAAAATTGCTCCATTTATTTAAAAGTGACAGGCTAATTGCAGTTCATATAGAGCTTGTACATTACATCTTCCTACGACTAATGAGAGGACTTGTTTATTTCTCTGCATTCCTGGATTGCAAATTGGCTATACTCTTGACAGAAAATAACTGATCTGTAGCATTAGCAAACGATCTCTAATAGTTAAAAGGTTAAACTATAATTCGCCCGTTTTTTTTTTTCCCCTCTGAGGCTGTTGTAAAGAGATAAAACTAATTTGCAACAAACGTCAAGTTATCAAGTGAGGACAATGTACCAGAAAAAATAGTATCCATCTGGTTGTCTTTAACGTGCTGCAGTCCCTGTGTGTCTTCTCTAGGAAAGCTTTCCTATGTAATCCGCAAGTAATTGAAAGAATGATATATTTTGAAGTAAATCCAATGAAAGTAAATGAATTATCTCCAACAAGGTAACTTATAGACATTTAAAAAAATAGACTGTTACCATCACAAAGGAATGCAAAGGATATTAACAAATGCGTATTCACAATACCATCAAAGGTCACAATCGTTGAAACTTAAAAGCCTCATCAGAAGGAAATCTAGTGCAGGCATTTTGTATCAGTAATAAAAAGCTAAATAATAACTGTAGAAGCTTTTTTAAAAATTACATAACCTACAGGCAGAGACCTTGGAAAATATAACAGTAGAAGAATGTTTTGGCATAGTTGTAATAAACAATAATGGGAAGGAAACCTGATATTCTGAAGTCTTTGTTGACTATAAATGGAATTTAATGTGATATTTTTATGTGTATGTTTCATAACTATTTAAATTTCAGTTTGTTTGCCACCTGGGGTGTCTCTGTCCCTGTGCCATCCGCCTGACCTGGTTAAGGGTTAGGCCCCACCACTCTGCACCAAAAATTGTACCTGTTCTGTTTCATCACTTTAGATTAAATAAAAATGCTGGTGATACACACCACAAATGGTCATGGAAATGGATCCAAGTACAAAGCAAATGGTGAAGAATGGTTTTGCTAAGTGTTTTTTACGTACACACGAGCATTCCTGAGCTCTCTGAGCTATAGGAGGGGGGAGTAACTGCAGGGGTTCCTGAAATAAAACCATTATATTATTTCATCTTAAAAACTTCAAATAGAATTATACTCATGCAGTAATTGACTGCTTTCTGTTTCCTTAATTCTCTCTTACCTATGTAATTCAATTTTAGAGAAGGTGGAAAGTCAGTGACAGACTGTGGAGGACCCAGAAAAATGTCAGTTTCCCCTAAAAAAAAAATTCCCCTTTAATTTTCCCTTTAATATTTTTCTAGAATATCAATATTCAAGACTGGACACTGTATAGTTCATCTCACAAGGATTACAATGCATTTGTGAGACATTCTAATGAAAATATTCAAACGTGGGACATGCAACAAAAATGGCACTCAGGAGTTACAATGTACTGATAAAAGAAAGTAGTTTTATTAGACATAAACCATAACACCATGCCTGACACGTGCTAACAGGCACTTACTCATAGGCATTCAATGAGGCACATATTTCAGCTACGGCTGCCACATGAAAACACATAAAAAAAGCTATGCTATATGCTTATGTACAGATACGTAATCGCTGTACAAAAATTAAGCATCTGCTCGAAAAAAGGCAAAGCTATGTTAATATTTGTAATATATGTAAATAGAAAATATTTTAAAAAAATTAAATTTGATCTATGATAAAGGATTTTTAGAAGGTGAAAAGATAGCACATCCTGTTTATAAAACTAGAGGTGGGAAATTGAAAAGTGCTGCCAGGTTGTCTTGATAATAACAGGAAGGGAAGAAGCCTTCTGCTTAAAAAGAGCATTAAGTGGAACACCTGTGCTTGGTATTATCAATAAAACTGAGACTCTGCGAAAAGCAGGTGCATAAGTATTTTCCGTGTAGTTTAACTCTTGTGTCTTAAAAAGGTATAAATACAGAGAGACAGCAAAATATCTTACAGGTTCTATATAATGGATAAATTTGATATGAATAACGTACACAGCTGAATTTCACATCAAAAGTTACAAATTGCTTTTGTATTTCTAATTTTAATTTTTTTAATTTAGACTAATGTCTACTGATATCAGGCAGTCTACCTACCCTCCAATATTCCCTTTAAATAGGTACCACCAACAGAGAAGCTGGAAGAATAGGAGGATTAGAACTTGCAATCACTTACATTTAGAAGGTGGTAGCAGATCAGGTCCTCATTACACATAGAATCACATAAAATCGATTCTATTAGAATCCATCTCCTTTAAATCAGGTATATAAATATTCAAAAGGGAAGCTGAGACTGGACAGTTGTTCCTCTATGCTGTTTGCACAGGCAAAGTATATTTTTGCTAATGAAATCTTCCTGTCTTGTGCATGTCATGAAATCATCATTACCTTTTCGAACAACAAATAATGCGGTGAACTACTTATCTGTAAGTGAGATGTGTTTAGGAGGTATGACAGACAACCAATACATAGATCCATTACTGGGTTTAAAATTAACTCAGGTGAATGTTAATTTTCTTTTATATATGCAATGCTAACTGAAGTTACTGAAGAATCTCTGATATGATTGGATGTTTTATATGAATTGAAGATACAAAGATTTCATTGAAAATTACGTGTCATGTGTTCAAAATGTAGTCAAGTGGAAGATGCTGATGAGTGAAAGATCAAGGACTCTTGAGAAGTTATCTGGCATACATAGGCCCCCATATTAATATGTAAAGTATAAGGACAGAGATAAAGATATACAGGGAGATTCAATAAAAGTTCTTATCGTTTAAATGGTGCTAATTTGCCCCAACCAATTAGTTATTTTTTAACATTTGAAAGCTAATATCTGATTGGTTGGGGCAAAATTAGCACCATTTTAATGATAAGAACTTTTATTGAATAACCCTGAGTTTCTCCTGCTTATTCCCATGCACTTTCAGGCCCATACCCCAATTTCCATCACTTGTTTGAATCTTGAATCTTCCTAATTTAACAATAACTAAACTTGTATATTACAGTACAACAATTGTACAAGGGAGTCAACAAGTATAAATAAATAATTATGTACATAAAAGTATACAGTACTAGTGCTTTGAACCATGACATGAGGAAAGTGGTCCCTGCCTCGAAGAGCTTACAGTCTAGTCTACATTTTTTTATTACTATATTCCCAGAACACCTATATTCCAGAACACCTATACATTGAGGACACTTCTCTAGTAGTATATTTTATGTACATGTAAGAAATAGAGATGCGAAACTGGTGAGAAGCCTATGGGGGAAAAATTGGATAGTTTCTGTTCATTTTGAGGGACAAATAATAATAGTAGGTATTGTAAATGACACAGAGACCTGGGGATTGGTCTGGGGAACCTTTAAATATAACCAAAACTTATTTTAAAACTATCTTTTCGACTTTCTGTAATCATCTACTTTTGATTTTCGATAATCGTCTCACTTTGATTTTCTATTTTCGATAATTGTCTACTTACGATTTTCCATAAAATCGAAAATTCGAAAAATCCAGGTTTCCGTCTTTAAAGTCTTCAAAGAGCCTTGTAAGCATGTGTACTGTTGGCCCCACCCATGACCCCACTACTCACTGTCTGTGCACATATTTCTATACAGATGTGTCTACACCAATATGGAAATCCCTGATACGATTTGAAAGCTTCTGTACCCTGCAGTTTATTTTTCGTCGTCTTAAAATGCTTGTCTTCCAGGAACAATGTAAATAGTCAGCTGATTTTACTGCTGGTTTTTTTTTTTTTTGCCTCTATTCTGTTACTGGCAAAAGGTACAATGCCTTTGTATGCTCTGGTGGATTAGGACTAATGCTACATTTAGAAACCACAGCCAATGAAGTTACATGTTTAAATCCCAGACTTGAAATTTGTATTTTCTTTCTCAATATTTGGGGAATAAACTGCAAAGATTACTTTTGTATTTTGTATAAAAAGCAAAGGAATGTGTGTGGGGAAAGATTGTTTTTTAAAACTCTTCTGTATCTTAGAGGCATGATCTGCTGTAGCATGATCTGTGCTTTATATGATTAAATTTATGTAGTTCCACATCAAAATGTCATCAGTAGATTTAACTGATAACATTTGATAATTTACACAATAAATGCCATCATTTTGGGTGTGAAATTTGGCTTCATGGTTTCAACAAAAAACTGTGGTCCATAATCATAGGCAGCCTGTTCTACATGACATATTTGACATAATAAAATATCCCTATATTATGTAAATACATTTATAATTTCATGGGAATACATTGGATTTTTCGGATGTTCTATGTTGGTGGGGGTAGGTAAAAGTAAAATAATCAGGGACAGTGTTTTATGTTGTGGTTTTAAGCACTAAATAATATTAATCAATATTAACAAATGTGCAGTAATGCATTAAAGTATATGAATAGATGAAATAGGCAAAATATATAAATAAATAAAAGTACTTAGTAGTCCCCACTCCTGTTTTGTAATTGTATCTTCAAAATGGACTGTAAGCCACACCCCAGTAAGTTTTTACAGGGAGGCAATGGAAGCTTACAAGGAACATATTTATCACTTCCCTTTTAGTGTTGAATCCAAGGGGTGCTTAATATTGATGATAGCAGTGTTAGCGAATCAAATCATTTTCTGAGTGTAGTAGGGAAGTAGTAAGTGTTAGTAAGAAGTTGCAAGACTTCTATGTCACTTCCTTTGTAAAGCATTGTTCAAGCTCGCACAACAGTTGTATTTTACTGTGGTGGTTCTACTAAACTATAACACTCTACACAATGTTATAATAATAGATCAAGAATAGAGGTGGACTGGATCGTAGATCTGAACCCAGTTCCTCAAGGATTTCCGTAATTCACTGAATTTCAAGGAATTTTTGAAAATTTTCTAAAAATGATACAGTAACTTACTGTAAATAGATTTGGGACCTGGAAAATGGTTGGGGAATTCTTTCTGAAAGAATCTGATTGTAACCATTCTGATTAGAAAAGAATCTGATTGGTTAGTATACCAATCAGATTATTCTAAAGACGAATGATTGTAACTAATTCTGAATGGTTTAAAATAAGATTCTTTAGAAAGCATACCAATCAAATTCTTTCTGAAAAATCGACTAACAATTCTAATTGTTACAATCGCTTTCTTTTTTTTTTTATAACAATCTATGGTACCATCACGATGATTTTTGAATCACTATTGGCTACAATCAGATTCTTCCAGACCAATTTTGATTAGATACAATCAGATTCTTTCAGGAAGTATCTGATTGCTATATAACCAATCAGACTCTTCCCAATCAGAATTGATTTAATCAGCATATTCAAGAGCCTAATTGGTTAGTATCCAATCAGATTATTTTAAAATAATCTGATTGTAACTAACTTTGATTAGTTACAATCAGATTCTTCCAGAAAGAGTCCCTAAGATCTTTCTGAAAGTATCTGATTGTAACCAATTTGATTGGATACAATCATATCTTTCAGAAGAATCTGATTGGTATACTAACAAAACATTATTTTCTTTATTTTCAAACAGATTGTTACATTCAGATTCTTTCAGAAAGATTATGTTTGGTTAGCTACCAATCAGATTCTTTCCAATTAAAATTGGTTACAATTGATATCTTCAGAGAGAATCTGATTGGTTAGTAGTATACCAATCAGTTTCTTTCTTAAAAAATCTGATATAACTAGGGATGGCCGGTTCGCGGATCCGAACGGATCCGCTGCGGATTTATCCCGTCGCGAACGGGATTTTTCCGGATTTCCGCCTTCCGAACTTCCGATTCGGGATTTATTCGTAAATTTGGATAGAAATTACGGGTTTTTGCGTATTTCGAGAATTGTCGAAACACGAGAAACACGTATTTTCGAAATTTTACATTTTGAAAATTTTTGAAATGTTGAAAGATTTCTCTTATTTTTCATCAAATACGTATTTTCGAAATTTCCGAATTACGGGATACTCGTATATTCGAAAATACAATTTTCAAAAATTTTCGAAAATACTTGTTTCTCGTATTTTAAAATTTCGAAAATACTTGTTTTCTCGTATTTTCGAAAATTTTCGAAAATACGGAAAATCCTAATTTCGAAAATTTTCGAAAATACGGGAAAATATCGTAATTTCAAGGGTATCTTTCTTTTTAATGGGTCCGCTGGGTCCGAAAAAATTCGGAAAATTCGCGACTCTTGAGCGGACCGGATTTTGAGGAGTTCGGACATCTCTAATTATAACCAATTCTGATTGAAAGAAATCTATTATCTGTTCCCCAGACCATTTCCCAGGTCCCATAGCCATTTACAGTAAGTTACTGTATCAATTTACAAATATTTCGAAAATTCCTTTAAAATTCTAATTTTCGAAAATTTCATTGACCCTCAAAAATACAATGCGTAATCTCGAAAAACAGTCGATCGGTGAGGAAAGTGATTTTTTTAAACTTGTACAGTTTTCCCAGACCATTTTCCAGGTCCCACAGGCGGAACAGATTTTAGCAGTTTTGCCCATCTCTCAAACCCTGGTTTTAAATACCTACTGTATAAATTTTCAAATAAATCAATAAACAAAATAGAAAAATGTGTAGTGTTATACAACAAATATAAGATGGATAATGTCTGTCTTATCTAGATGTTAGGCTGCAAATAAAGTAATTTTATTTAAACAAAGAAAACGCTAAATTGATAAGCGTTTTTACTTTGTTCAAATAAAAGTTACTTTTTATAAGACCTGGGCCTTTGTTACTGCTCTTGTCATTATTGATTTGGAGTGCCCAGGCAAGACCAGCTTTGGAACGGAGTGCTGATCGTATACCAATACTATATATATATCACGCTCACACAGGTTTGGATATAAACAGGATAATATACAATATAAAGGTTCACATACACTAGCCAGATGATAGATTACAAAAATTACACTAGCTCTACCGTTGACTTACCAGGGTATTCCAGACAACAGCCCGGCCCAATAGAGATGTCCGAAATTCGCAAAATCTGGTCCGCTCGAGGAACGCGAATTTTCGAAAAATTTGAAAATTCGCGAGCAGACCCATTAAATGAAAAAATCCTCGAAAATACGAGAAATCCTCGTAATTTCGAAAATTTTTGAAAATGCGTATTTTCATGCATTTCCGAAAATACGTGAATCCTTGTAATTTCGAAATTTTAGAAAATACAGGTTTTCATGCATTTCGAAAATGCGGAGAATCCACGAAATCCACGGAAAGCTGGAAAATCCACGATATCCGCCATTCGCCAATGAGGTAAACCGCCGCGGATTCGGGTTGGATCCGCGGACTGGGCCACACTACCGCCAATATATTTTGGCGTTATAAGCAATCAAAAATCTCTATCTGTCGGTAATGACGCAGGAATGTTGCGGGTAAGAACGGCTGTGCTTAGATTGGCTGTGCAAAAGATTGGTACATTGTATGGTAGTAGTGTTTTATACACATATAATTATGGTTGGTTTTCTTGATGTGTATACATAGTAATTCATACTACAGGTTTAAGATTTTTTTACCTTTCCGTGTTATATTAGTAAAACAAAAGTTAGACAGATATAATATTATTTTGACTAAATCATATTCTGTTATAAGACATATTGCAGTATCGGCTAGTAGACTGAATATCACAGGATCTTTAATGTCTGACAAAAACTTAAAAAAATAGCAAAACTCAACGAATTACTGATAACGATCCTGATCCATATTTAATTATTATTGTTATAAATTTCACACAATATGCTACATCACTTTTAAAGGGATTGAATTTGATATATATGGTAAAGGTTCGAATCAAATTTATTAAAATGTGCTGGAGTGCTGCCAAAAACTTTGCAAATTTATTTGTTTAAATGTTTTAGAGATAATTTAATTTTAGACACCTTCTAGAACTCACAGAAAACTGCAATGTTGTCAACCCATTAGTTATTAATATACAGTACTCTTCTGAAATCAGGAACCATCTTGCAATATGTGTACTACTGAATTCTAAGCTATGGGGACTCTGGAAACGTGAAAAAATTCCCATGTCCAGTGTAGCCTGAGATCAATAAAACAAGGTAGAATGTGTGCTGATTCTAAAGTAGTTTCTTTTCTAATGAACAGTGACTCGATATCTAGATACACAGTGAATTCATACAGAGAGCTCTTAAGGGAAACATTACTGCTAACCGGGAGGAAGCTGGCAACATATATTTGTTATATATTTGTAATAAAGACTCAAAATAAGTTAGTATAGTATAGTATTTTGAGGTTGAATAAGACATATGTCCATCCAGTTCAATCCATTAGCAGTATCCTCATTTCCTGCCTAACTGTTGATCCAGAGGAAGCAAAAAAACCCACCAAAATTATGAAGGGGGAAAAATTCCTCCTGACTCCAAGTGGCAATCGGAAATTTCCCTGGATCAACTCTACTTTATATCAATACAGTAACTTGTAACATTCCTGTTTGCGAGAAACTCATCCAGCTTTTTTTGAAAATGACCAATAAACCTGCCATAACAACGTCCACGGAAGACAGTTCCTATTTACCGTTCTCACAGTGAAAAACCCTTTCCGAGCTTGAGCCTAAACCTTTTTCTTCAAGTCTTAGGGATGTCCACGTGTCCTTGACATGTTCTATTGGTGAACAATGCCCAATAGTGTATGGCCCGTAATGTATTTATACACATAATCATATCCCCACGCAAGCGCCTTTTTCCGCGTACATAATTGTAACTTTCCAGCTCTCTTCATATTCAAGCTCCCCCAAACCCCTTATTATTTAGTTTGCACTTCTCTGAACCCATTCCAAAGATGTCCTTTTGGACACAGGATTCCAAAATTGCACTGCATATTCCAAATGAGGTTTACCAATGCTTTGTAAAGAGGAGAATTACATTTTCCTCCCTTGAATCCATACCTCTCTTATACAAGACAATACCATGCTGGCTCTGGCTGTTGCCGCCTGGCACGCTCACTACCTTTAAGTTTGTTATCCACCAAAACTCCAAGATCCCTTTCCAACAGGGATTCACTTACCACAGAGCCATTTATAGTATAAGTAGCACAAGGATTTTTAAGTCCAAATGCCTAACCTTACATTTATCAACATGAATTTCATCTGCCACTTAGCAGCCCAATGTGAAATCTATCTAGATCCCCTTGCACGATTGCACATCCTCTGAAGTTTTTAATGGTCAACAAAGTTTGTGTGTCAGCAAACACAGAACCTTGCTGACATACCCACTTCAAATCATTAATAATAGATTAAATAGAGCGGCCCCGGACACAACCCTGTGGCACCCCACTTAGCACTTTAGTCCATAATGATGAAGCCCCATTAACAACTACTGTCTGCATTCTATTCATTAACCAATTTTCATCCATGTACAAATGCGACCCCAGACCAACAGGCCTTAGCTTATACATTAGTCGCCTATGGGGGACTGTATCTAAAGCCTTTGCAAAATCCAAGTAAACTACATCTACTGCTTTCAGAGTCTAATTTCTACTTACTTCCTCATAAAAGCCAAGCAAGTTAGTTTGACAAGATCTATTCCTCCTAAATCCATGCTGGTTACTACTTATAATGTCAGTCCTTGAAACATACTCTAGAACCTGTTCCCTTATTAAACTTTCCAGGATCATACCCACCACTGAAGTTAAACTTACAGGCCTGTAATTACCCGGCTGTGAACAACTACCCTTTTGAATATTGGAATAACTCAGCCATTTTAATCCCGAGGGCACACACAGACATGAGGGAATAAGCAAAATAAGAACAATGGCCTAGATAAAACTGAACTCAGCTCCTAGTACACGAGGATGTATTTATCGGTCAGGAGATTATAATATTAACCTTCTTTAGTTCTTTCTGTACCATATCCTCGGTTTACAAAGTGCACTTGATCTTTTATACCATTATTGCTACTATACTCTATGATATCTGTACTGGATCTTCTATAGTGTATAACAGGAAAAAATTATTCAAGACATTTGCTTATCGCCATCCTCCGTAACTAACTTATCCCCATTAATTAATGGTGCCACATTTCATCCTATCTTCTTACTATTAATATACTTAAAAAAAAATTTAGGCTTAGTGATGCTTTGTTCAGCATCCTAACTTCATTATAATTTTAGCTAGTTTGAGTTGCTTTCTTAACTCTTGTTACAGTTTTTATAATCCCTAAAGGCCCTTTCCGTTCCTTCGGCCTTAAAGGTTTTAAATGCCTTTTCTTCCTTCCATTTGCCTTCTTACATCAGAATTCAGCCACATGGGCGCAGATTAATTTTTTACATTTATTTCCTAAGGGTATAAATTTAGATGGAACTCGCTCAAAATCCCCTTGAACACAGTCCACTTCTGTTCAGTACAGTTTACCAGATATTACGTTATCCCAGTGACATTCTGGAGAGCTGCTTTTAACCTAGGAAATTTGCTTTAAATGTCTGTTAACCCATGCACTTTTCCTTTCGATAACAAAGTCCAAACGCCACTATTCATGGTCACTATTCCCTAAGCCTCCAGTTACCTTGATCTATAATGCGCTCCACAATGTTAGTATTACCAGATCCAACAGAGCTCCTTTTCTAGTGGAACCTCAACCACCTGTGAGAGAAAATTATCCTGCAGCAATTCAGGAACTCATCGCCTTTTTTGTGATGGCAGTGTTACGAGATCTTCAGGAAAAAGACCCCCGTGAGACCCCTCTGGACGCGGAATCTAAGGACCAGCCGGTTTTCACCAAAGCCCAAGGGGAGGATGTTTTGCGGCGGACAGATACCAGGTCGCGGCTCCAGAGAAGAGAACCACAAGGCCAATCCCACAATTGGAGAGGCAGCAGAACAGATCAGGTGAAACAGGAAGTAGGACCTGGGGATGATATTCGGAAGGAAGTAGGCTGTGGAGGATATGCAGACCGGAGATAACTGGAGGGAGGAGTTGGGTAGATATTCGACCGGAGGTGAGCTGTGGAGAATATGCAGACGGAGATAACTGGAGGTAGGAGCTGGGGTAATATCCGACCGGAGGTAGAGCTGTGGAGGATATGCAGACCGGAGATAACTGGAGGTAGGATGTGTGGTAGATATTCGGACCGGAGGTAGAGCTGTGGGAGAATAGCAGACCGGAGATAACGGAGGTAGAGCTGTGGCAGATATTCGGACCAGAGTAGGAGCTGCGGAGAATATGCAGACCGGAGATAACTGGAGGTAGGAGCTGTGGTAGATAATTTCGGACGGAGGTAGGAGCTGTGGAGGATATGCAGACCGGAGATAACTGGAGGTAGGAGCTGTGGTGGATATCGGACCGGAGGTAGGAGCTGTGGAGAGATGCAGACCGAGAGTAACTGGAGGTTGGAGCTGTGGTAGATATTGGACGGACGGAGGAGTCAGACCAACAGGGAACAAACACTAGAAGTACACAGGGAGCTAGGAGTCCAGAGCAAGCAACTCTGAACTGGCAGCAAGAGGCCAGCTGCCAGGAGGAGCCTAAATAGGCCCTGTGACCTCCTCCCTGCTGGCCGGTGCCGGAAAGGAACAGCTTCAAGCAGGGAAAAAGCTGCCTCCGCCCACGTCCTCGCGTCACTGATGAACGGCGGGGCATGTGAGCGGGCGTGCGAGCGGGCGGCGCGCGTCATCGGCGCGCTTCCGCCGCGACGCGGAGGAGGACCCGGAACCGCGGAAAGGAAGTACCTGACATTGCCCCCCCCACGGGCAACCTCCGGGTGCCCTTGGGTTTAGGTTTGTAGGGGTTGGAAAGAAAATTCTTGACCAAACGAGGAGCGTGAATCTGTTCTGCCGGTTCCCAGAATTTTCTTCGGGACCAAATCCCATTTAATCAGATAATCTTAACTTCCCAGCAGAATCTTGGCATCTAAATATTTTCTACCTCGTATTCGTCAGTCCATCATCAAAACAGGCAGCGGAGGAGGCTTCAGCGCAGCGCGGAAACATATCTTTTGAAACAGGATACATGAAAAACGGATGTATCTTAATGAATTGGGGCGACTCCAGTTCAAAGGCGACCGTGTTGATAGCTTTCCTAATACGAAATGGCCCGAGTGAACCGGGGACCCAACTTAGCGAAGAAGGACCTTAATTTCAAATTACGAGTAGACAACAGACCAAGGTCTCCAACCTTAAATACCGAAGAATCCTTTTTAAAGATTAGCGGACTTACAGGCTTGTTCTGAGCTTCAGCGATGAAGGTCTTTAGCTCTACAGTCTTCTCCTTCATACGATGTATTCTGGTGATAAGGTCAGGAATAGTGATCTTGGAAGAATACCGGTAAGGAAGTTGGATTAAATCCATAGTTAGCATAAAAGGGGGAACACTTGATGGAGGAATGGACAGCGTTGTTATAGGCAAACTCCGCAAGCGTCGGTAACAGAGAAGACCATCTCTTGTGTTGCAGAGGAGTAACACCGGAGATTGTTTTCAAGTGTTTGGTTTGTTCTTTCTGTTGTCCATTAGATTGTGGAGTGTATCCGGAGGAAAAAGAATTGTGGATATGCAAACAACTTGCAACACCTTCCAAATTTCGAGAGTGAATTGTACCCCTCTATCTGATCGATATCATCGGGAACCCCATGAGACGCACAATCTCTCTACTGAACACATCTGCAGTAATGGAAGCTGAGGAATTCCTTTTTAAGGAATAAAGTGAGCCATCTTCGTTAAAACGATCAACAACCACAAAGATTGTGTTGAAACCCTTGGAGCGAGGTAAACTCAACAATGAAGTCCATGGAATCATGCCCCAGGGCGGTCAGGAACCGAAGGAGGAGACAGTAACCCGTATGGTCTCTGTCTAGTAGTCTTGAATCTGCACAAGTAAGACAAGAAAGCCACAAACTGTTTACAATCTTTAGACATACTTGGCCAAAAAAAATTTCGTGTACCAAATCCAACGTTTGTGAACACCAAAATGACCAGCCAAAGCATGAGAATGACAATACTGAAGTACTGCAGACCTGGCCGGTACCGGAAACAAAATATTTTGTTATTTGGTATATAAACCCATATTGGGAAACGAAGAGGTAGACTGGAGAGATGCTTCTTTGATGGTTTTGGCTAATAGTATGAACAGCAGACAAATTTGATGGGAAGAACCATATTAGGTTTTGTCAGATTATTGACCTCACAAAAGTCTTAGAAAGGGCGTGCGCCTTGCCATCTTTGAACCTGCGAAAGGTTATATGGAAGTTAAATCGTGTAAAGAAAGAGCCCATCAGCTTGACGGGGTTTTAATCTTTTGCAGTGTGCAAATATTCCAGATTCTTATGATCAGTGAAGATGGTAATAGGATGATGGGCCCTCAATTAAATATCCCACTTCCAGGGCCGATTTTATGGCCAACAATCTCACGGCCTCCCACATCATAATTCTTCTCAGAGTCAGAAAGTTTCTTGAAAAAAAAGCAACTGATGTAGTAAAGCCTTAGGTCCGTTACGTTGCGAGAGTATAGATCCTAGAGCAACTTCGAGCATCAACCTCTAATGTAAAGGAACCGTTGGATCTGGATGGATAAGGATGGGTGCTGAAGTAAAAGCAGATTTCAGACGCTCAAAAGCTGTTTGAGCGGGCTTCGTCCAACAGAATGGGACATGGGTTTGGTCAGAGCGGTCAATGGCAGTATGATAGTAGAAAAATTCTTATGAATTACGGTAGACAGTTAGCAAAACCAATGAATTTTTGAACCTGCTTTGGGTAGTTGGAGTAGGCCAATCCTTGCGGGAGAAACCTTTTGGGATCCATATTACCTTGGGATGAGATGATGAACCCCAAGAACGGTATTGAAGGTTTTTCGAACTCACATTTCCCAGTTGGCGTATAACCCATGAATTCTAAGACGAGAGAAAGAACTTTCTTAACCTGGGTACGAGTGATCTCTCGTTAGAGAAAAAAATCAATATATCATCTAGATACACGGCCAAGAAATCATCAACAAAGTCACGGAAAATTTCATTGACAAAATGTTGGAATGTGGCCGGTGCGGTGCACAGACCGAAGGCATGACCAAATATTCGAAGTGACCCTATTCTGGAGCGGAACGCCGTTTTTCCATTCATCCCCTTCCTATTCGAATTAAGTATAGGCTCCCCGAAGATCCAACTTGGTAAAAATTTGGCGGTCCTCAACCGTTGAAATAATTCCGGGAATAATGGAAGAGGGTACCTATTCTAAGTGTGACATTATGGAGCTCGGTAGTCAATACAGGGCCTAACGGAACGTCTTTTTCTCCACGAAAAATATACAGCCTGACTGGAGACGTGGAATGGCGAATGAAGCCCTTCTGAAAGATCTTCTTATATATTCCCTAAGAAACCCTTTGCTCAGGTTCTGACAACGGATATACCCGCCCAAAAGGAATCTCCGCACAGGTAACAGTTGCAACTGGGCATCGTAAATTCGGGTGTGGTGGAAGATGTTAGCAGCCTCTTATCGAAAACATCTGCGCGAAGTTCTGATAGGACACTGGGTAACCAAAGCTTCAGAATGGACTTGATTAATACTAACAATGAAGAGGGAATACATGACAGCCGACAATGCGAGAGGGAAAAGAAACCTCTTCAGAGATCCATTGATGAAGGGTTGTGTGTTTTCAAAACAAGGCATACCTAGAATAAGGGGAAAAAGAGAAAAAGGCAGTACACAAAACATATAACTTCTGAATGATGATTGTATTGATCAATAAGGGAAAGTCTCTCGTAGTACAGACCAGAGGAAATTTTAGACCCGTCTGCCAGATGATGAAAAGAGGTGAAGATTTGGGACGAGTGGGAATCTTCCATTCCTGGGTAAGATCCAAAATTAAAACAGCTACCGGCCCGGATCAATAACGGCTTGGACGGTGAACCTCGGACCGGTTCCCTGTAATGAGACGCAACGATGGTAAGGTGTTGCTGAAGCCGGAGAGAGACGGGCTAGAATGCATAGGAGGAACCTTACTAGTGGGCCTGATTGGGCATCCCTGAAGCCGATGACCGACTCTCGCAGTAGAGACACAGGTTTTTAAGCGGCGTCTTCGGATCCTTTCTTCAGGAGAGAGAGAAGGACGAGTTAACCCTATTGCATAGGGACGGGTTCCAGAAATCCGGAAGCAGGGGCAGCAGTAAAGGTATCACAGGACAGACGGGAGCCCCAACTTTCTAATCTCCTTCTCTTAGTCGGCGATCGATTGGACCGCTAGATCAATAAGTATCTTCAGCTTCCCGGGACTCCAGTGCATGCTAACTCATCTTTAAGAGTTTTGACAGTTCCGATTCGAAACTGATGTATAAGAAGCCGCTTCGTTCCATTGAGTTCAACACATGATTCTGCGGAAATCGGCCAACATAATCTTCCACCTGTCTTTCCCTTGAGACAGTTACGAAGGGCCGCCTCAGCTGAGACAGCTCTACGAGGATCATCGTAAATTTCTCCTAGGGCAGAGAAAAAGGTACCTACAGATGGCTACTGCAGGGCTGTTCTGATCCAACAAGCGAAGGGCCCAAGCTTGCGGCTCATCCTGAAGCAATGAAATAATGAACCCTACTTTCACCCTTTCTTCATGAAACTTTTAGGGCGAAGGGAAAAGTACAAATGCAGGAGTTTTGAATTGGCCAAATTTGGAACGATCACCGGAAAACCGGTCAGGGGACATGGCATTCAGTTTAGCGTCTAGTTGACAGAACATGCCTAGCTTCTTGACAAGCTCCACGAGTTCAGCGACTCTTGACGGTACAGTGCTGGCTGGATGACATCTCAAGGGGGATTCATCTGGCTGCCAGTTACGTTACGAGATCTTCAGGAAAAGGACCCCCGTGAGACCCCCCTATGGACGCGGAATCTAAGTACCAGCCGGTTTTCACCAGAGCCTCTAATTGTGAGGATGTTTTGCCGAGAGGACAGATACCAGTCGCGGCTCCAAGAAGAGAACCACAAAGGCCATCCCACAATGGGAGAGGCAGCAGACAGATACAGGTGAAACAGGAAGTAGGACCTGGGGATGATATTCGGATAGGAAGTAGGAGCTGTGGAGGATATGCAGACCGGAGATACTGGGGGTAGGAGTTGTGGTAGATATTCGGACGGAGGTAGGAGCTGTGGGGAGATATGCAAGACCGAGATAATGGAGGTAGGGCTGTGGTAGATATTCGGACCGGAGGTAGGAGCTGTGGAGGAGATGCAGACCGGAGATAACTGGAGGTAGGAGTGTGGTAGATAGCGGACGGGGAGGGGTGAGCTGTCGGAGAAATGCAGACCGGAGAAACTGAGGTAGGAGCTGTGGCAGCTATTCGGACCAGAGGTAGGAGTGCGGAGAATAGCAGACCGGAGATAACTGAGGTAGGAGCTGTGGAGATATTCGGACCGGAGGGTAGGAGCTGTGGAGGATATAGACGAGATAACTGGAGGTAGGAGTCTGTGGGGATATTGGACCGGAGGTAGGAGCTGTGGAGAATATGCAGACCGAGATAACTGGAGGTAGGAGCTCTGTGGTAGATATTTGGACGGAGGTAGGCGTCAGGACCAACGGAAAAACCACTAGAAGTACACAGGGAGCTAGGAGTCCAGAGCAAGCAACTATGAACTGGCAGCAGAGCCAGCTGCCAGGAGGAGCCTAAATAGGCCCCTGTGACCTCCTCCCTGCTGGCCGTTGCCGGAAGGGAACACTAGTGCAAGCAGGGAAAAGCCTGCTTCCGCCCACGTCTCGCGTCATGATGAGCGAGGGCATGTGAGCGGGCTAGTGCAGAGGGCGGAGCCCCGTTCATACGGCGCGCTCCTCGCTGCGACCGACGGAGGAGGACCCGGACACGCGGAAAGGTAAGTACACTGACAGGCAGTCACACCACACCAATCAAGGCAGGGTAATTGAAGTCCCCCTAATGAGCACACTCCCCAAACTGCAGCCCTTGCCAACTGCATATGAAGTTGACTCACCTCCTCTCTGCTAGCATTTGGGGCTATAGCAGACACCACAATGACATACCCCCTTCCTGTGGCTAATTCCACCCATATTGCCTCCACTTATACATCCATATCACCAGTTGATCTCTTCTTTTAAATTTGGCTTCAATTCTTTTTAAATAAACACATACTCCCTCCCCTTTCCTTTTTTTTTCTGTCCTGCCTAAACAAGGCTATTTCTATATTTACAGCCCAGTGTAAGATGAGAAGTTCAACCACGTTTCTGTATACCCATACATCATACTGTTCATTCAATGCCATCATTTCCCATTACCCATTTTGTCAGCCAGGCTTTAGCATTTGCAAACATGCATTTAAATTATGATCCTGTAATTTATTAATGCACTTTAATACACATGCCTCCCTATCCCACTATTGCTAGCCCCACCCCCATTACCGCCACCACTGGCCTGTCACACCTGCTTCTCCTGGGCTATCTATTCCAGTGAGACTGCTATTACACCCCCCCCCAACATAGTTTAAAATCTCTCTAACCCCCTAGCCATCTTCTCCCCTAAAACAGCTGCACCGCCATCATTGAGGTGCAACCCATCCTACTAAAGAGTGTAGCGACAGAAAATCTGCCCAGTTCTCAATAAACCCAAACCTTCTTCCTTACACTCTCTAGCCACACATTAAGCTCCTAAGCTCCCGCTGTCCCCCTGGCTTAGAACGTGGCTGCGTAGTATTTTGAAATCAATACCCTGAGGTCCTTGCTTTTAACTTGGCCCCTAGCTCTCGGAAATCAGTGTTTAAGGACCTACCCCTCCTCTAACTTTGTCATTGGCACCAATGTGAACCAAGACCGCGGGTCACACCCGGGCCCCACCCAATATCTGTCTACACGATCCACCACATGACGAACCCTAGCACCAGGCAGGCAACACACAGTTCGGCATGTAGGGTCTTGGTGGCAGATTACCCTTATCTCTCCTTATATGGAGTCCCCTACCACTACCACCTGCCTTGCATTCCTGACCTCCGTTCCTCCTCCCTTGTTTCAGAGATGGCAGTCCCCTGGGTGCTCAAGGGACTAGCCCCCTCCATACATGGCAATTCCGAGGGTCCTCCTCCACTTCATACCTAAGTCGAAAAATCTGGGAAGAAGCCCCCCTACTTCTTCGTCCCCCACTTCCCCTAGGTAACCCTAACAAAAACTACCTCCTCTCAACCTTTCTGTCTCTTCCACCCACCTCTATACTGGCCCCAGCCAGTGCTGCTGACCCCCCAGTTCTGCCAATCCCTGCAATGCTGCAAGCTGCCCCCTTAGACTCTCCACCTCAGCTTCCAATGGGGCAACCCACTCACACCGACACAGACATAGGTTCCCCGGAACGTCTGCTCCAGGTTCCTATACATGTGGCACGAGGCACATTGCTTGGTACCGACAAAACGTCCCTTCTAATACACAACACCAACACATGACGCACAAACCTGTTAATTGCCCTTCTTGTTTACATGTCCTTCTTTTCTATGTCCTTGAGAGCAAGGTCCTTAAGAGAAAGGGGACACTCACCAGTTCATTTCACTCACAGGGAACTCCTTTGTTAGGTCCAAACCACAGGCCCAACAAACTGTGAATTCTATTTAACTAATAGGCCCCAACCTCACACCAATTAGTGCAAGAGCCAGAAAGAGAGGGACAAAAAAAAAAACACTTTATTAACCCTTTCACGCCTGTTTGTGATTACAACAGGGTAATACTAGAATATAGAAGTCAGCGCACCCCTTAACTGGGAGAGAAGAAGAAAGATAGTGCTGCTAACTGCACACACATTCCTGCACGCACAGTCCTTAACAGTACAAACAATCCTATTTTCAAACTTTCACACACACCATACAACCATCAAATGATTAAGTGTCCTCTTTTTCATGGCATGGAGCAAGGTCCTTAGAGAAAGGGACACTCACTAGTTTGTTTCACTCACAGGGAACTTCCTTTTGTTAGGTCCAAACCACAGGTTCAACAACTGTTAATCCTATTTAAACTAATAGGCCCCAACCCCCACACCAATTAGTGCAAGAGCCAGAAAGAGGGAAAAAAAACACTTATAACCCTTCACAGCCTGTTTGTGATTACCAACAGGTTACAATACTAGAATATCAGAAGTCCAGCGCACCCTTTAACTGAAAGAAGAGAAAGATTAGTTGCTAACTGACACACACAGTCCTGCACGCACAAGTCCTTAACGTACAACAATCCTTATTTCAAACTTTCACACACACAATACAACCATCAAATGATTAAGTGCCTTCTTTTTCTATGTCCTTGAGAGCAAGGTCCTTAAGAGAAAGGGACACTCACAGTTCTTTCACTCACAGGGAACTCCTTTTGTTAGGTCCAAACCACCAAAGAAAGTGTGCAGACAGTCCTGTCCCAATGATAAACAACAAAACTCTCAATTTAAAGCAAGGTATTGGATATATGTTGATGCGCTTCCTAGTACTAGGTGGAGGAACCTAAAAGAGTTAAAGGGTAAGTCAGTGCAAAATACATGTATTTTCAGAAAAAAGAGCAGTCTTTTTCATCCAATGGCCGCATAAACCTGTCCATCAGCATTTTGTCTATGTATAAATAAATGCAACTGAAAATACTGACTTCCTGTGGCAGGACCCCTCAGAGTCGTTATGGTCAGCCCTGACAGCCCGGGTTATTAGTGTCAAGAGATCTGAGCATCTTTGTCCCATCCAACAGCCAATCAGTAGAAATTACTGTTAGGAATATTCCAAGGAAGTGGTGCATTTGGGAGAAAGAAGGACCGTTTAGAACCTGACAATGTCAGCTCACTAATGTCAACAGCAGGGAACAGCAAGGGTATGAAATCAACTGATTTTTCAAAATGGGAGAGAGAGAATATGTAGAATAACTAAGAAGTATTACACAACTAACAATAACAAATATTGATAATTCCACTGAACTGTCCTTTTAATACATTATGCAATATGCAGGAGGTTTCTATTTAGATGCCTTCTGTGTAATAAGCAATACACCCATTATGATTTTTCTGCAATGCGAAGTTCGGGGGCTCAACATTTTTATAGATTGTTTCATTAATGCTAAACCGGTGTGACACACAAAGCTAGAAATTCTATCTTAGGATGCGGAGGATTCTGATGGGTGACGACTAATGAAAGTCTTCAATGCTAAGAAGCTGTGACATTTTGTGGGTAGAGCATGATGGGTAAATTCAATTAACGTTATAGCTACAGTCCAAAGAGACATTTTGTACAGGGGAACTAAAGTCTTCAGACAACATTTGTCCCAATAGGCAGAGCACATTCTCAAACTACAAGCTGTGTCTTGCCTCTCCCTTTGCTGTGGCCATGTGGTGACTCATGAAAACATCTGGGGGTATAGGGGTCAGCTCCCACAATCCCTTGGGTAAACCTCCAGCTAAGTGTCTGCGTACAGGCACATGCTCTGTAGGCCCAACAGCAAAACAATTAAGTAGCAACCATGCTTCCTAGAAGCTTTCAGCCAATCACAGTACAGCACAGAGATCTTCCCTCACCTGACACAGGAACAGGAGTTGCCGGATTTAGGCATCAGGAGCTTGTAGGCACAGATCGTTTGCCGCCTTAAGCTCCACCAGTATTAGCCACACCCACTGCTGCACACCCATTACCACGCCCTCTGCAGAAAAATTACTTCAGTTTTTCTAAAAAAATGTATTTGTGCTGAATCTTCCCTTTTAACTATTCATTAAATATATAAATATATCAATGCCAACATAGGACTAGTATCTTTACAGTTTGCCCACAGTGACTGGTAAATACAGTTTGCCCACAGGACTGGTATAATACAGTTTGCCCACAGAGTGACTGGTGTAATACAGTTTGCAATAGTGACTGGTATAATACAGTTTAATTTTAGGCCACGCCCCTTTATCCGCCAATTGAGGCCCAACCCATAAGTACTTAAGAGAGATGGACAAAAAGACAGACAGACAGATAGATAACCACAAACATAGACACACAGTCCGATAGTGATAAACAGACAGAAAGACAGTGAAATAGACAGACAGAGATAGAGATCAAGAGAGTAGACAGAGAGACACAAATTAATGACACAAAGGCACAGTAAACTGGCAATTTCATTATATATGGTAGCAATTTGGTAATTTTAAAATTACTGTTCAGTTGTAGTCAGGCGCTTGCCCACACCTTTGGCCAGGGGAGACCTGTCTTGTTCTTCTACATGGACTTCTGCCCCATCTATCTCTATCTGTCCCTCTCTCTCTCTGTATATCTATCTCTGTCTATATATCTGCCTCTTGTTTATCTATTTACTATGTCTATCTGCTCTGTCTATCTCTCTGTGTTCTCTTAATCTATCATCATCTATCATCTAACGCTGCTATCTATATACTTTCTATACTATCTATCTATCTATCTATCTATCTAACTCTGCATCTATCTCTGCTATCTATCTATCTATATCTATGACAATCTACTGCTATCTTTATATATCTATCTATCTAACTCTGCTATCTATCTAACTCTGCTATCTATCTATCTATCTATCCTATCTATCATCTATCCTATCTATCTATCTCTCTGTATCTATTATCTAACTCTGCTATTCATCTATCATATCATATCTATCTATCTATATCTCTGCTATCTAACTCTGCTACTCTATCTATCATATATCTATCTATCTATCTATCTTTCTATCACTATCTAACTCTGCTATCTATCTATATAACTCTGCTATCAAATCAAATCAAATCAAATCAAAAAGAGCTTTATTGGCAGGATCAATTACATTTTGACATGCAAAGCAAACAAAAAAAATAAAAATAATAAACATGTTAGTATAAGAGGTTCACGGTAGGGGGACATGGGTATCAAGGTAGGATAGTTAATATATGGACAGTCATATAAAGGGTATTTGGGTTTTAGTCTTTAAGTCGATTGGGGAGGGATAAAGGGATAATGTGGCAAGTAGTCCTTGGTCATTGAGTTCATTATTATGCTCCTCCAGTGCTGGACATGCCGTACATAGTGTGCCCCAAATTTGCGTGGTTCATCCTCTCCCAGCAGGTATATAGAGTTTTCTCTATCAAGCAGTTGAAGTCTGGGATAAAGTGCACGACGCATCTTGAAATGGGGGTCCTGTATTGCTTTGTATTTGGGGCAGTTGAGAAGGAAGTGGGTCTCATCTTCTAAGGTTCCCTGTCACAGTCTGGCACAGTTGTTCTCTCTTGGTTTAGATGTCTGTCTGTGTCAGGCCAGATTCTATTTCAGGCTGTGTGCACTCAGTTGTAGAGACTCAGGACTGTCTCTCTTTAGGGTTTGTTATATCTCCAGGTAAGGTGGCCAGTTGTAGTACTGTCCAGTGCCTGGTATATAGTTAGTTTCTGGGACTTTTTTATTTCTTCTTCCATTTCAATCCACGTAGTCCAATTGGCTCTTGTTATGGTGCTGTGATTGGATGGTTTAGACTTACGGCTCTTGTGGATGTGGGTTTGATGTTAGTAGGACGCTGGATGAGTGTTCAGTGCACATGGCTTTTTCTTGATCTTTGTTGTGTATTGAGGCTTTATGATGGTAAGAGTTGGGGCTACTGTTCTGTAGGTGAGCCAGAATGATAGGGCCTTTTTTGGCATCTCAAGCAGTAATGTGAAATCTGCCAAGACTCAGCCCGGACAAGCGCTGTTTGATTTGTACTGCGATAGACCGGGAGGAGGTGCTTACAGAATTCGAGATGGAGTATTTCTGGTGGGCCGGATTCCCATTTTGATTGGTCTGAATAGGGAAACAGGGCCCCATACTTCACATGCCATAGAGTCGGATTGGGAAGGAAATGACACTGTCTTAAAGATTTTAAGCCAGGACTTTTTACCGGTGGTTTGAGGGGATACAGTGTTTTCTAGTGAATAGAAGGTTCGGGCTGGCTTGTTGCTTTCAAGTCTCGTATAGCTGCCCTAAAGCTCCCAGAATGGTGAATTCCAGGCTGGAATAAAGTATATTTCTCGTTCTGCTGAGTATCTCGTTATTCAATGTGAATTGAAGGGTCATGTGTTGATTTTGTTTTTCTTCGGAACATGATAATTTGTTGTTTTATTTGGATTGATGGGAAGTGCCCAGGGTTGCGCTGAATTTTCTCCAGGATGGCTTTAGAATGTCTTGTAGGCCACTCTCTGGTTGGTATAGCAGTAAGTAAGAGGTCATCTGCGATAGAGCAGGAATTTTACATTGGTGTCATGTAAGAGTAAGTCTGTTGCTGATGAGGTTCTTTGAGCTGCTGCCAGTTGGATTGATGTAGATGTTAAAGAGAGTTGACTCAGGCTACATCTTGTGACTCACCGACCTTGCAGAAGTATGAAGTTCTTTTCCCATTCACTTTACACTGCATTTATTACCAGTATAAAGGCTCTTGATGACATCATATGTTTTTCCACCATTCCACTCTCCAGAAGTTTAGGAATAGGCTGGGTGCACACTGAGTCAAACGCCTTTTTAAAATCCATAAAGCAGGCAAATATTTTCCCATTCCTTGTGTTGTGGACATGATGATTTATGAGGCTGTGCAAAGTATAGATGTGATCAGTGGTACGATGGTGTTGGTAGGGAACCCAGCTTGGCTTTTACTGAGCAATGTTATGTTGTGTGAGGAAAGTGATGATTCTATTATTAGAATGCTGTTAACAGTTTTCCCAATACACTGCTCACACAGATGCCTCTGTAGTTGGCTGGATCATATCGTCTAACTTTGTGGATTGGTGTTATCAGACCTTGATTCCAGACTTCAGGAAGTGCCCAAACATAAGGACTAGGTTAAATAATTTGGATATTGCAGTGTGTATTTCAGGGAGCTGTATTGATCATTTCGGGTAGAATAGATCCATCTGTATCTGGCTTTTTTTACTTGTAAGAGCTTAAATTTGTCAGCTACTTCTGCAGTGTTATAGGGTATCTAAGGGTTTTGGAAGTCCTTGATCTTTCCCCATATTCTTAGTTTGTTGATGATCTGGTTTTGTTCTGGAGTAAGATCTTGTGTAGGGATTCCTTTGTACAGGTCTTTAAAGTAGTGAAACCAGACTCTTTGGATGTGTGTTTGTTTGTTTGGATTTTGTGCCTGTTCAAGTCTTCCAGAAGGAGTGTCTTGGGAGTTGTTCATGTTTAAGTTACTGTGTGGAAGTGGTGTTCTTTTCTAGGGAAATGAGAGTGAGGTGAGAGGCCCGCGACCCGCACGAGCAGTGACCGATGGACCGCGAGCACGCAGCAGCCGGAGCGAGCTAGGAGCACGGCGGGGGCGAGAGGACAGATCGCGAGCGAGCAGCGAGGAGCTAGCGAGTCAGACTCGCGAGCAGCTTGAGGAGATGGAGCAGGGGAGGGAGGATGGCGAGCAGGTCAGGAGGAGAGGAGCAGCGGCGCGGAGCGGAAAGGTGGAGACGGGGTAGGACAGCGACGGCACACGAGCGAGCTAGCTGCGGAAGCAGCGAGACGGCGGCGAGCGAGAGCGCGACGCGAGCGAGCGCGCGAGCAGCGAGCGAGCGAGCGAGCGAGCGAGCGAGAGAGCGAGCGAGCGAGCGAGCGAGCGAGCGAGCGTAGCGGCGAGCGAGGCGAGCGACGAGTGCGAGCGAGGCGGGCGAGCGAGCGAGCAGAGCGAGCGAGGAGCGAGCGGAGCGACGAGCGAACGCGGCGAGAGAGCGAGCGAGCGAGCGAGGAGCGAGCGAGCGAGCGAGCGAGCGAGCGAGTCGAGCGAGCGAGCGAGCGCGAGCGAAGCGACGCCGAGCGAGGATGCGAGCGCTAGCGACGCGAGCGAGAGGGCGCGCAGCAGCGAGCGAGCGAGCGAGACGAGCGAGGGAGCGAGACGAGCGCTGAGCGAGCGAGCGAGAGCGTGCAGGACGTGAGCGAGCGAACGCGAGCGAGCGGAGACGAGCAGCGAGCGAGCTGAGCGTAGCGAGCAGCGGAGCGAGCGAGCTCGAGCCGACAGCGAGGACGGAAGCGAACGCGGCGAGCGAGAGCGAGCGCAGGCGACTAGCGAGCGAGCGAGCGAGCGCACGAGGAGCGAGCGAGCGGGCGAGCGAAGCGAGGAGCGACGAGGCGAGCGCAGCAGCGAGCGAGCAGCGGATGAGCGAGTACGGAGCGGGCGAGCGAGCGAGACGACGAGCAGCGAGACTGCGAGCTGAGCGAGCAGGAGCGAGGATGACGAGCGCTGAGCGACGCGAGCGAGAGCGAGCATGTGCGATAAGCGGCGGGAGCGAGCGAGCGGATCGAGATAGCGAGCGGCAGCGATCGACGCTAGCGAGCGAGCGAGGAAAGCGAGCGCGGATCGAGCGACACAGCAGCGAGCGAGTATTCTAGGCAGCTTGCTAGTCATTACGATAGGCTTCGAAGATGATCGAGATCTAGTTCAGCTAGCGGGCGAGCGAGCGAGAGAGCGCGGCAGCGAAGGGCGACAGCGAGCCGAGCGAGCGAGAGAGCGAGCGAGCGAGCGAGCGTAGCGAGCGCGAGCGAGACGGTGCGAGCGGAGCGGCAGCGAAGGACAGCGTAGCGAGCGACGACGAAGGAGGCAGCGACGAACGTGTAGTCGGTTCGAGCGAGCATCGACGGCTTTTCGAGCGTTCATCGCTGGCTATCTCAGTAGCAGCATCAGTAATACTACATCTAAGTATATATTATCTTCTATTATCTTTACTGTATATCTTTTCTCATCTATCACTATCTTTACTATCTATCGACATTATCTAATCTGATATCTATCATCATATCGTACTCTGTTTATCTTGTTTTACTATCTATTATCTAGTATCGTATAATCTGTATCATCTATCTATCCATCCATCATGCTATCTATCATCTATAGTATTATATTATCATCATCTATCTATCTATCGGTTATCTATAATACTATTCTATCTATATATCTAGACTCTGCACTATCGATGCTATCCTCTTGCTACTATATATCTATCACATCTGATCTATCTTCTCTATCTATTCCGTATCCATCTATGCTAATATGCTATCTATCTGATCTAATGCTATCTAATCTAACATCTATGCTATCATCATATATCTATCTATCTATCTATTATCGATACTAGCTAACTCTGACTCTGCTATCTATCTATCACTCGTATCATGCTATGCGATCTCTATCTATCTATCTATAATCTATCTAAATCTATCTTAATCTACTCTGCATCGTAACCTCTATCTATCTTATCTATCTTCTATGATTATTCATCTATCTATCTATCTCTGCTATTCTGAACTCTGCATATCATCATCTATCTATCTATCTTAACTCGCATTATATCTATTAGATCTATCTATCTAATTGCAGTCTATCGATAATCTATCTATATATCAACTATCTAATCTAATGAGACCCCACACACCAGACAGTTCAGTGTAGGGAAAAGCCGGAGGCAGAGGACGCTGTAATGATTCTGTGAACGTCATCCACGCGCGGCATGACGCAGTGACGTCATCATGCCGCAGTGAGCAACTTTGTACCAGGTGGTCCGTGAACTAGAGGCACACACACAAGCAGTAAAACGGATTCGGATTTTTGGGCACTTGATAAAATCGGGGCTGAGTCACTCGCCGCCTTCTATTTCCCCCGCACTGTAGGCCGGGCATCGCGTTGCTAGTAGACAATCCGGCCCTCCTGAGAAACAGAATTTCAGTTTTTGTTTCAAACTACATTCATTTGCTCCGGTACTAACAATGATTTCTAATCCTTGTAACTCTCATACAAAAAGAAAAAGTAATCTTGTGCAGGTGATTCATAGATAGCTGGATGTAAGAAACAGAATACTAACCTTTCAGCAAACAATACAAAACACATAATAAAAGTAAGGGTCTGGGGAATAGACCTGCAACTTGGCATTTACTATGTCTTTTAAAACCAGAGCCTTACCTCTTGGTAACAGGATAAATATAAGATTGGTACATGGTAGAATATGTACTAGGAACATATGGAAACAAAAAAATAATAATGATAATTGAGTTTCCAAACTTGTGACCTTCTGAACTGTTGTGTCTAAAACCTGTCTCCCTTACACCAGATGAGCCACCAGGGAATAAGCTAAGTTTTGGGTAATTTAGAGAGTTATCTTTGGGAAAAGAATAGAACAAAAAAAAGAGGTAAGTCTGGGGATATTAAATTGTGAACCTAATGAAACTGCGTGTGTTTCTAAGTATGTTGCCTTACCCTGTGCACACCACTGAATAAGCAGACAATCCATACATTGGAAGCTTTATCTTTTGGTAGGAAAAAATAAACCAATTAAAACAAAATGAATAGGAATCCCTGATAAACGTTGAGAGATGCTTGTTACCCTGCAGTTTATGTCCAGCAACTCACCACGACTGGTAAATAAAATGCAGGGTAACTAGCAGTTTCCAAAGTCTTATCAGGGATTCCATATTGGTGGTAGAAAACATCTACACACTCACACTGTGCAAGAGACAGTGAATACTGGGGTCAGGTTTGTGATGACTTCATGGGGCCGTGGTTTGTACTGGCAAACCAACATGGAAGCCTTACTTAGTTACAGAATCTGATTCTCACATGTACTAAATGCAAATACGTAGGAGAAGCTCTTACAATGTATAGGTGTTCTGGGGAAAACTTTCACAGTAGGTTTAAAAAATGTACGTTAGTCTCACCTTTAATTTAAAGTGTTGTAGTGGACTTCCTAAATAAATGTTAGTTAGATTGCTGCACTCCCCAAAATAGTTGGAAGGACGCCGCAATGAGTTACTTAACCTCCCAGGGTAGGAGGATAATCCAAAAGTACATACTGTTGTAGAAAATGGGCTGTCAGTCATTTCGATTGCTTTCAAATGAGAATAGGTGGGAATCCACAGTTTTTTTTGGTGCAGAATAACAAACAAAACTCACAACGCTATGGCCTGTATCAGTTATATGTTTAATCTCTTACATAGATATAGTAAAAAGAAGGGTTCGACATTAAAGACACGTCATATAGTAATCTCAACCTTTTTAGCCTACACAGATCCTGCCTTACAATTGATTCAGAGGGAGGCAAAAAAAACTCTAGTATGAAGGGAGGGGAAAAAAATTACTCCAAGCGGACATATATACACCGCGTATCGCAAGTTAGCAATACCGTGCGCTATTGCTAAAGTGACCACGGCTGTGCTTAGAGTGGTTTTATATCTGCCCATTGTAATTATATATAGTACTGGGAGTGATCAGCGTAGTGCGGTGGCAAATTTTTAGGCCAAGACCCTTTCTCCGTCCCAATTAAAGCCACACCCACTTGTACTTAATAGAGATGGCCAAAAAAGACACAGACAGACGATAGCAACCATAAACATAGACACACAGCCCCGATAGTGATAAACAGACAAAAAAGGACAGTGAAATGGACCAGACAGAGATAGACAGACCAGAAATAGAGATCAGAGTGGACAGAAAGACACAAATTAATGACACAAAGGCAAGTGAAGACTGGCACATTTCATATATACTGGTAGTGGGGACGCCCCGGAATCCACCAAGTATCCCTTCAGAACCAGATACCACCATCTAAACCATTGCTTCACGTCAATAAGCACAAGCCCCCGTTTGCCGGGCGGTCGTAGCGCCTCACCGGACACAACGGTTGCCCCCTGGACTTAACAGTGCAAATATCTGTGCATGAGGCCGGGGAGTACTCAAGGGAAGGGGATTTAGAATGTTATACCCCCAAACTTAAATTTGTCGTATTGTACGCCCCACTGTGTAGTATAAAAAAAATCCTTGCTTTTCTCTTCTGCTCCTTTTGGTTGTCCTGCAGTGCCTGATGAAAGTCCCAAAAAATGAAGAGACGTAGCCTCTCCAGACATCCCACCCTGCCGAATCTGGCTTCCGGGCAGGGAGGGGAAAAGCAGGAGTGTCAGATTGATGTGATGTAACTGATGTCACTAAAGGGGCGGGGGTGAAGTTAGAGTTGCGACACCCCGTGTGACGTAAATTACGTCACATAAGAGGCATGGTTAGGGGCGTTAACTGGCCATGTAATGTAATTTATGTCACATAAGAGGCGTAGCTGATGGGCATTTCGGGGGGGTCTTTACAGGTAGGTTTGGGTCACAGGAGTTTGGGGTGGTATCGCAGGAGTGCCAGAGACCACCCCATAATCAGGGTGACTCCAGCTACTCCCGGGAGGGGTGGGATACCTACCCTTCTTTGTGTAATTCATGCCTGTCACTTCCTGCTCCTCTTAGAGGACTCTGGCTAGCACAGTGGAGCTCCACTTGTTCCCTTGGCTCCCTCTGTTTACCAGCAGCCACGTCTGTGATTGAGTCTCAGTCGCAAAACACAATTTCTGACACATGTATGAGTAAGCTCTAGTCTCTCTCTTGAACTTTCTTATTACCAGGCATATAGCAAGAGTTAAGGTGATCTCACAGCTTATCTATGGACAAAGTGACAGACTAACGTTACCTCAGTCATGTAACCATTATTTAAGCATTTGTCACTCACTCTCCTTTTTAATAAGCTTCAGTTCAATTAAAGACAGTGTTTCCAACATTCTTAATCTTTGCGTTTAAAGGGAAGGTTCAGTGGAAAATATCATTATTTTAAATTCTTTATTTACGCATACCTAGTTATTCTAAATATTCCCTCCCATTTTAAAAAATCAGTTGAATTTTCCATACTGTTAAAGTTAGTGAGCTGCCATTCACACTACCAGTTATTTCTACTGATTGGCTGTTGGATGGGTCAAAGATGCTTAGATCTCTACTGAGCAATAGAATGTCCGAACTTCGCAAAATCCGGTCCGCTCGAGGATCCGCGATTTTCGAAAAAATTCGAAAATTCGAAAATCCGCGAGCGGACCCGTTAAAATGAAAAATATTCTCGAAATTACTAATTTCTCGTATTTTCGGGAATTTTCGAAAATACAGTGAAAGCGTATTTTCGGGAATTTTTGAAAATACGGTGAAAGCGTAATTTCGAAAATTTTCGAAAATGTATTTTTCGAAAATACGGGTAATCCTCGTAATTTTAAATTTTCGAAAATACGTATTTAAGAAACTAAGAGACATCCTCGTATTTTCGAAATATTCGAAAATACGTATTTTCGAAAACGTCCGAAAATACGAGAAATCTTGTGATTTCGAAAATTTTCGAAAATACGAGATATCCGCGGTTCGGAAGTTCAGAAGGCGAAAAATCCGGAAATCCGCCATTCGCGAACGGGATAAATCCGCGGCGGATCCGGGTTCGATCCGGAACCGGCCATCCTACTGAGCAACTGAATCAACCCAGGCACTGGGTCAAAGGCAAGACCATAATGGTCTCTATTAGGGGTCCTGCAAACAGGAAGTCAGTATTTTGCATTTATTTATACACAGACACAATGCTGAATGGGCAGGTTGAGGCATTAGGATTGCTCTTTTTTCTTGAAAGAATTTGTCTTTGCACTGAAACTCCCATTTAAAGGATATGTATACTAAATTAACTTTTTAATAATGAGAGACTAGAGATGGCCGGTTGCGGACCCGAACCGGGATCCGCCGCGGATTTATCACGTCCGCAAACGGCGGATTATCCGATTTTCCGCCGTCCGAACTTCCAACCGCGGATTTTTTTTTTTCCCGAAAATTTTCGAAATACAGTATCTCCGTAATTACGAGAATCTACGATCTTCCGGGACCCGGAAAACCGAAGATCCTCGTAATTACGCGATTCTCATATTACGAGAATTTTCGTAAAAACGAGAATTCTTGTAAATCCGAATTTTTGGGGATTATTTTCAAGACGGAGCAAGCCACATGACCCAAATTAGCCAATGGCACTAACATAATTATTGCCAGCCCCCTGGGTATAAAAGGCTGCTTCACGGCGACTTTTGTCAGTGTGTTGGAGTGTGTTTAGTGGAGACCTGACAGTGTAGGAGTTGGAGAGAGATTTTTGCGCTTTTTGGCTTTCTCTGTGTGATTTCAGTGTGGTTTTAGCACTAGTTGTTACCCACCCCTGTATTCACACATCGTGACCCAACAGTCCTTTTAAGGACTATTTGTGAGACCCAAAAGTCCTTTTAAGGACTAACCCCCCTATAAGTCCTTTGGACAAATTTTGTGTTAGACCTTTTAGAGGTCTAGGTGTCCTGTTTTTTTTGTTTGTCTTTCTGTATCTGTAACTCAATGGTGCTGTTCCTACGAGCCTTACCCTTTCACCTACTTTCCCTTGCACGAAGCATACCTTGAGGGAGAACCAATGGGGTGAGGGGTATGTCCAGTGGGGCCAAGCCTGCTGGCCCCACAACAATGGTGACAAACTGCAGTGGACATTATGTAACCCAGTACCCCCATGCCTTCTTTGCCTTGTTGTGTGCAAACTACTATATAGGGAAATGTGGCCAATGTGGTGTGTGTAATGGCATTAATGGTATATACAATTATAAGTACCAGACATATAGCTAGCTAAATAGATATTGTGTATTGTAATTTTTCAATAAAAATTGATTATGAATCTATCTGAATAATTTGATATATCGAAAATGAAGACCAAAAACATTTTACAAAAAAAAATGGGGTTACTGGGGTGCCCCCTCTCCAGTCTGGTCGGCGGCGGTCCAGGCGGCGGTCCAGGCGCCGCACCATGTGGCGCATCTCCCCCGCATGCTCTGTAGTTCTGTGGAGGAAATATTGAAGAATTGTGTTTGAAGATGTTCAAGCACATTTCCTAAAGCCTATGCGGTAGATGCAAATTTGCACCTGATAACTACTTCACATACATGGTACGGCAATGCTTAATGTTGCGGTATGTCATAAAAAGGAAAGTCAGTATAGATATCATTATTTCTAAAATTCTATTATATTATGCATACCTAGTTATGGTAAAAGTGATTTCTACGATTGCTGTTGGATGGGTTACACATGCTTAGATCTCTACTGACCAACTGAATCAACCCAGGGACGGGTCAAATCAGGGCAAGACCATAACGGTCCTGCAAACAGAAGTCATTATTTCCGTTGCATTTATTTATACACAGACCAAGGCTGATTGCTGAATGGGCAGATAAGGTCATTGGGATGGATAATACTGCTCTTTTTTCCTTAAAAGTATATATATTATCACTGAACTTCCACTTAAAGCAATATTATTACATCATGGATCACTGATAAATAGCAGTAGGTAATGCTGGCATAAAACATACGTTTATTGCTAAATTTATCAGAACATTCTTGGTTTTTGTATCACTAGGACTGTGCTACATACAAATTTTTTGGAAGTGGTGCAGCCCCCATAAAAGCATTGTCAAACCCACAGTACCAATGTTGCATCATGTAGGTGGATTTTACACTGGGAAAATACAGATATTAATAGTCTTGTATATAACATTACTCATTAACGTTGCATATGATTTACTTACGATTCTCAAGCATGGCCGCCAGAGTGACTGGAGAGGCAGGAGTGTGCTGGAGAGGGTGGAGAGACGGGGGGCTGGAGAGGGTGGAGGGGCTGGAGGGTGGAGGGGCTGGAGAGGGTGGAGGCCTGTAGAGCTGGTCCTGCTTCTAGAAAAAAAAAAAAATATTTCAACAATAACCGTCCAATCCATTAGTAATATATTACATGTATAAGAACATTTCCTAAAAGGCTATGTAGTGAACATTTCTTGGATAATTTTGGACGTTTGGACCGAATTTCGTGACTTAAGCTCAAAAACTGAGGGACAAGATACAGCCCAAACAATGGGGAGTCAATGATTTCATACCTTATTCTGGCTAAGTACTTATATTTACTTTTTTTTTTAATGATCGATTTCATTTTAATGATCGATTTCATTTTACTTACGTGCCTTTAAATAAGGCTGCCATGGAAATGGAAGGGTGGGCCACCAAGTGTGTTTACCTGTCTATGTGTGGGTATCATTTGAATTTATAGGTGTTATGTTAAATAAAGTTTTTATGATTTATTGACTTTACACCTTTAAATAGGGCTGATATTGAATAATATAATAATATAATGTAATAATAACCAGTATGAGAAATACAAAGAACTTGGATCTCTCTCTCTCTCAAGCCAAATTAAGGATTATTGATGTTTTAAAAACATTATATATATAAATATTTTTTGTCAGAAGTGAATTAAAATATTTTACTACTATTATAATACAGTAATATAATAAAAAGTATACTTGCCTTCTATCATTTGCGTACGGCAGCCACATATTGAGGCCTCTGCCTCTTGAGATCCGACCACTGTCTCTGGAGGGTAGAGACAGTGGTCTGGTATCCGAAGCGGCACAGGATCCGGCGTTGTAGACCCTCCATTATTTTGCGCCTCCGGCGCCGCACATGAGGGGTGCCGGGGGGAATTCATCATACCCCCTGAGCAGGAGGTAGTTCAGGGCATATAATTGCCTTGCAGCACTGGCCATTTTGCTAGGCAGGAAGTTCCGATTCCTCGTTTTTAAGAAAATCCGCGGATTTACGGAAATCTTCGTTTTTACGAAAATCCTCGTTTTTACGTGAATCCTTGTCTTTACGGAGGTCCTCGGTTTTACGGAAATCCTCGTTTTTACGGGAATCCCCGTATTTTCGAAAAATACCGTTTTTTTTAAATTCACGCTAGCGGAATGTAATTTTTAGGTATTGTAGGCATTGATACGTGTTTCTAAGGACATTACCCAGGTCCCTGAGTGATTAAGTGTACATTACCAAGGCTATTTAGACCACTTTTAATGCGGATTTTGCCGAACTTTCATTTTAATACATTTTAATGGGTCCGCTCGTGGATTTTCGAATTTACGGATTTTTTCGAAAATCCGCGGATCCTCGCGCGGACCGGATTTTTCGAAGTTCGGACATCTCTAGAAAGGACATGGGGCAGGGAGGTCGGATTGATTATTCCTTCCTCACAATATCGTTTCGTTGTGCAGATACAGCATTAACAGTTTTTATTTGCCAGGTTAGTCCTGGACTATTACTGTATTAAAGATATTGCTAAAGCCAGGAGGAAGACTGGCAGAATCAGATTTCTTTGGGCTGGTGCTCCACACAGAAACAACATTGGAAGGTAGGAATTACCAATCCTATATCCCTGTCCCAAATACTTTTCAGTTTAACTGTTTTTTTAAATAAACTGTTTTTTTTTAGTTATCCTTTAATACCTTGTCATTTGCAGGTTTAGATGAAGTCATGGAAATTTTGTGCTGTTTTTCTATTATAACATATAACATTGTTTGCACTGTAAAGACCTTGCCAACAGCACTGTTGTCTTAAGAAGCCCATGCTAATTTCTAGTTCAATGCAATCAGGTTAGCGTTTGTTTTTGCAGTTGCAGGTCATGGTACAACTCCCCCAGTGCTTCTCATTTTATATGCATCTGGATGTGAACAGAACTCTTTTCTGTGATAGTGAGACACAACATACCTGATGTACGAGGGGCTGAAAGATTAAATAACTCACACTTTGAATGCGCATGTGAATGAATCCCTTTAAACAACAATTTTTATTGTGTTAAACTACAGTGCTGATAAAACTGAACTCTTTACAATCTCTTTACAATCTCTTTACAAACACTCTTTAGACCACATTATAAATAATATAGAATTATACATTTTTACAGGCTGACATCTAGTGGAAATAACTGTATTTGCAAACTGCAATTAAGACAACTGTTTTCTTTCACACAAATTTCTACCATAATAAATCAATACATAGTTTATGAAAGAAAGCACAAAATTCACACATTCATTTTATTAGGCTATAAGATGTTCTTGATATTTAATCTGCAAAATAGTGGATTCACTTTACAGATCCCTTGTGGTGACAAAAAATATGTTTGGTTGGTTTGTTAATACCTTGTTATAATATTATTAATTAGATGTGTATTGAGCAGAGGCCAAGTTTTACTTATCTTCAGAGTCCAGTAAAGCCAGGAAAAGTCCATGTAGAAATTCTCTACTCAAGAATATGGAACCCATGCAAAGTCACAGGTTAGGAGGAATGGGTTGTCTAAGCTGGCACAATAAATACTTTGCACAAGAAGATGTAAGTCAAAAACCCTTAGAGTATATAAATATTTTACATTAAGAGCTTTACTACATGTTATATACAAGGTTAAGGCAAAAAGCTTTTAGAATCCTATTCCTAGTAATACTACTTACAGCTAACAGCTTACTGCTTGCTTCATTGCAGCAGGCAAGTCAATCTCTCCTAATTAATAATAAGTCCTGGTTTTCAAAACAAACCTGGCTTTTTAGCGATACCGCACCTTTAACAATCATTATGGCTATCATAGATTTACAATCGCCCATAGAATACCATTGTGGTAGTTTACTACCACATGGTATTCTACGAATGAAGGTTCACCATAAATGTACGATTGCGGCAGAATTTTTGTGGTATTCAGTTAGATCAACAGGACTTGAAGTTTAGTTCTTGATGACAGAGGAACAGATGAAGTGGAAAAAAAGCCCTGCCCTAAAGGTAAGTGATCTGGAGGGTTAGAGGGTGCAACTGCATCAACGTATGATCCAGCACAGAAGATCCAATTCCTTGGGTCAGGACTCAGCCGTGTACCTGCATCTTAAGGAAAAAGGACATACCTTTGAAGATTGTCAACATATTGGGAAAGGAACATGACTGATTCAAGAGAGGTGTCAAGAGGGCCATTTATGTGAATAAAGGAACAATCATAATAAGGTGGGGGGTTTCGACACCAACTGTCTGCCAAGTACAATGCTGTTTTGACACTTAAGCTGGGTACACAGTAACGATAAAGCCCCGATACCGTCAGATCCAACGGTATCGGGGCATTATGTTATGTGTGTACATTTGTTTCCCGAACGAGCGCGCGGCCGACGAATGATCGGGTCGGCCGAATGCACGTTTGGGAAAGACCGAAAATTTCCATCGGCCGCACTAGACTCCCTATAGAGGAATCTAGTGTTGCCAATGGAAAAACACTGTGTGTAGGCAGATCTTTGAAAGATGGCAGACAGGATCTTGCAATCCTGTCTGTCATCTTTCAGAAATCTGTACTGTGTGTACCTAGCTTTACCCTGGGCAGTATCGATAACACCTCTTAGCCACAATGCAATCACGCCTTGCATTCAGAAGGTCCCTAAAACCTGGCTGTGATATGCTTATTGGGACTTTCCAGGGTACATAATTGCCAACAGATCTTGTACAAGTCATTCTGAATTGAGAAAGCTAGTCGAGATGACTGCAAATGTCTTCAAGAACTATATGGTCATGCACTTACAGTTAGGTATGAGTTCTGGTTTTAAACAAACCTGTTCATCAATTTGAAACTGTCGGTTTAAAAAATCCATGGATCCAATGAAAATTTTAAACTTCAGAGTTCAAAATTGAAATATTAAATTAAAATCCAAAAAAAAAATCAAAATCAGTTGTATTCAAATTGGATTTAGGGAGATTCGTAACCAGGACTTCTCGCTTTAAGGCATCATTGCATATTACCACTAGACACCAGTACACTGCCCAACATCAGTGCTAATCATATGGTCATGAGACACCCAGGAAGTTGTAACTAAAGGTACGTATTATAGCATTTCTTTTATAGGAACCTTACATATGGAAAGATCTGAGGCTTTTTAAACACTAGTTGCCCTTAAAACAAACCCAAATCAATTCTATATCTCACTCTCGGTTAACACCTTCTAAAGCCACATTTCTGAAACAGCTTTACCATATACAAGAATGTATTGTCCATGGTATGTTTTATGGTTTTTTTACGGCTTCTTTAAATAAATTAAGCAAAAAAGACAAGATCATTTAGTAATTATGTAATTTAGAGGGAAATTAAATGAAATACGTGAAATCAAGTGTCTGCCAAAAAGGTCCAATATTCATATAATTTATGCCATTGGCACAAAAATTCTCAGTATTTCATGAGTTCTTTCCAATACACACACAGCAGTTCGGTAATGTTATAATATTTAGAAGAATTACATTGTCATAGAAGTTATTTCCCCAAAGAAAAGAAAAAAAGACTGTAACCTTCATGAAATAATGAGTCAATTGTTCCAATCCTCTCCCCCTTGGACAAGAAAGCTTTGCACAGAAATTGCCATAGACGACAGCTGTCACTTTCAACATAAAGCACTAGTGTAAGAAGAGTAAAGAAGAGTAAGAATGTTAAGCTTGATAAGTGGGGATGTGTATTGGTATTGCTACATTTTGGGAAAGCGATGTGTTATGTCAGAATTCAGTAAAATTAAAGGTTGTGAAAAATGTAACACACAACTGGTAATTTTACCTTACATGTCATCACTATCTAGGAACAATGTTTTCAGTATATTTTCATAGAGTATCTACTTTCCGCATGTTACATGTTTTACCACTTGTATATTTCACTGATGCACATACTTATTTATAGTTTATGTATTTATTTATTGTCCCTCTTGTACGATATACTGCAGACCTGAAATAGTAGGAAATTGCTCTGCTACAACACCTGTCATTCCTGGTCTTGGGGGGTGGGGGTAAGACTGTCTGTCTGTGAGAGTGTCTGTGTGAGAGTGTGTGTGGGGTCTGTGTGTGAGAGTGTCTGTCTATCTGTGAGTCTGTCTGTGAAAGTGTCTCTGTGAGAGTGCCTGTGTGTGAGTGTTTTCCTGTCTGTAAGAGTGTCTGTCTGGCTGTGAGAGTGTGTCTTGTGAGTGTGGGGGTGTCTGTGTGTGAGTTCTGTCTGTCTGTGAGGTGTCTGTTGAGAGTGGGTAAGGGGGGTCTGTGTGTAGAATGTCTGTCTATCTGTGAAACTGAGACTGTCTGTGTGAGAGTGTGTCTGTGTGAGAGTGTGTGGGGGTCTGTGTGTGAGAATGTCTGTCTATCTTGGAGACTGTCTGTGAGATGTCTGTGTGAGAGTGGCCTGTGGTGTGATGTTTCCCTGTCTGTAAGAGTGTCTGTCTGTCTGTGAGACTGTCTGTGTTAGACTGTGTGTGTGGAGTTGGTGGGGGTCTGTGGTGTGAGAGTGTCTGTCTATCTGTGAGACTGTGTGAGGTGCCTGTGTGTGAGTGTTTCCTGTCTGTAAGAGTGTCTATCTGTGGTGTGTTCCATGATCTGGAGGGTGAGAGGGTGCAACTGCATCAACGTATGATCCAGCACAGAAGATCCAATTCCTTGGGTCAGGACTCAGCCGTGTACCTGCACTGCCTCTTAATGGAAAAAGGACATACCTTGAACGGATTTCAACCATATGGGGAAAGGAAAATGGACTGATTCAAGAGAGGTGTCAAGGATGGGCCATTGAGTGAAAATAAAGGAACCAATATAAAATAGAGGTTGGCGGGGGGGTCGGACAACCCAACGTCTGCCAAGACACCATGCTGGTTGACACCGTAAAGCTGCGGTTGGGACACACAGTACACGATAAAGCCCCAGAGACGGCAGATACAACATTGTAGAGAGGGCATATTAGCGTTATGTGTGTACATTTTTTTACCGAACGGAGCGCGAGCGGCGGACGAATGTCGGGTCGGGCCGATGCCAGTTTGGGAAAGACCGAAGAAAAATTTCCATCGGCCGACACTAGACTCCTAGTAGAGGAATATCTAGTGTGCCAATGGAAAAAACAAAACACTGTGTGAGGAGATATTTGAAAGATGGAGACAGGATCTTGCAGATCCTGTATGTGTCATTTTCAGAAATCTGTACGGTGTGTACCTAGATTTACCCGGGGAAGTATCGATAACACGCTTAGCACAATTTTGCGCAAAATGTCTTCAAGAACTATATGGTCATGCAGCTTACAGTTAGTGATGAGTTCTGGTTTTGAAACAAACCTGTTATCAATTTGAAACTGTCGGTTTTAAAAAATCCATGGATCCAATGAAAATTTTAGAACTTCAGAGTTTCAAAATTGAAATATTAAATGTAAAATCCAAAAATAAAAATCAAAATCAGTTGTATTCAAATTGGATTTTAGGGAGAATTCGTAACCAGGACTTCTTCGCTTTAAGGCATCATTGCATATTTAACCACTGAGACAACCAGTACACTGCCCAACATCAGTGCTAATCATATGGTCATGAGGACACCCAGGAAGGTGTAACTAAAGGTACGTATTATAGCATTTCCTTTTATAGGAACCTTTACATATGGAAAGATCTGAGGCTTTTTAAAACATAGTTGCCCTTAAAACAAACCCAAATCAATTCTATATCCCACTTCGGTTAACACCTTCTAAAGCCACATTTCTGAAACAGCTTTACCATTACAAAGAATGTATTGTCCATGGTATGTTTTATGGGTTTTTTACGGCTTCTTTAAAATAAATTAAGCAAAAAAGAACAAGATCATTTAGTAATTATGTAATTTAGAGGGAAATTAAATGAAATACGTGAAATCAAGTGTCTGCCAAAAAGGTCCAATATTCATATAATTTATGCCATTGGCACAAAAATTCTCAGTATTTCATGAGTTCTTTCCAATAAACACAGCAGCAGTTCAGGTACATGTTATAATATTTAGAAGAATTACATTGTCATAGAAGTTATTTCCCAAAAGAAAAAGAAAAAAAGACTGTAACCTTCATGAAATAATGAGTCAATTGTTCCAATCCTCTCCCCCTTGGACGAAAGCTTTGTCACAGAAATTGCCATAGACGACAGCTGTCACTTTCAAATAAAGCACTAGTGTAAGAATAGTAACGAAGAGTAAAGAATGTTAAAGCTTGATAGTGGGGATGTGTATTGGTATTGCTACATTTTGGGGAATAGCGAATGTGTTATGTCAGAATTCAGTAAAAATTAAAGGGTTTGAAAAATGTAAACACAAAACTGGTAATTTTACCTTACGTGTCTCAACTATCTAGGAACATGTTTTCAGTTTCAATGTTTTCCTCATGTTACATGTTTTAAACACTTGTATATTTCCTGATGCACATACTTATTTATATGTTTATGTATTTATTTATTGTCCCTCTTGTACGATATAATGATTGGCTGTCTGGGTTTCTGCTAATTGGTCTCAGGTAGAAAGTTCATGGTAAGATAAAAACCGCATCGGAACGGAACCGGCACCCACTGCCCTCTTGCGCATGGGAGGATCTACCTGCAATTCCGGTAGAGGTAAGGAGTTCATCACAGAGTGGACAGAGCAGTTAAGTTACAAGTTCCCAATCAGTCACGCAACACCGACACGGGCAGATTCACTTCTGGATTTTCTGCAGCTATGTAAATACCAGAAACAACCACAACCTTTCTTCATTCTGGAAACGTTCGGTTTTTACAGTACAACTGCTACAAGACCTGATATAGGAAATTGCTCTGCTACAAACACCTGTCTCCTGGTCTTGGGGGGGTGGGGGTAAGAACTGTCTGTCTGTGAGAGTGCTGTTTGTGAGAGTGTGTGTGGGGTCTTGTGTGAGAGTGTTCTGTTATCGTTGAGTTCTGTCTGTGAAAGTGTCTCTGTGAGAGTGCCTGTGTGTGAGTGTTTTCCTGTCTGTAAGAGTGTCTGTCTGGCTGTGAGAGTGTGTCTGTGTGAGTGTGGGGGTGTCTGTGTGTGAGTCTGTCTGTCTGTGAGAGTGTCTGTGTGAGAGTGTGTAAGGGGGGTCTGTGTGTGAGAATGTCTGTCTATCTGTGAGACTGAGACTGTCTGTGTGAGAGTGTGTCTGTGTGAGAGTGTGTTGGGGGTCTGTGTGTGAGAATGTCTGTCTATCTGTGAGACTGTCTGTGAGAGTGTCTGTGTGAGAGTGCCTGTGTGTGAGTGTTTCCCTGTCTGTAAGAGTGTCTGTCTGTCTGTGAGAGTGTCTGTGTTAGACTGTGTCTGTGTGAGAGTGTGGGGGGGTCTGTGTGTGAGAGTGTCTGTCTATCTGTGAGACTGTGTGAGAGTGCCTGTGTGTGAGTGTTTCCCTGTCTGTAAGAGTGTCTATCTGTGTGTGTGTCTTTGTGAGAGTGTGGGGGTCTGTGTGTGAGAGTGTCTGTCTATCTGTGAGACTGTCTGTGAGAGTGCCTGTGTGTGAGTGTTTCCCTGTCTGTAATAGTGTCTGTTTGACTGTGAGAGTGTCTGTGTGAGAGTGTGTGTGTGGGGGGTCTGTGTGAGAGTGTCTGTCAATCTGGGAGACTGTCTATGAGAGTGTCTGTGTGAGAGTGCCTGTGTGTGAGTGTTTCCCTGTCTGTAAAAGTGTCTTTCTGTCTGTGAGAGTATCTGTGTGAGAGTGTTGGGGGGTCTGTGTGAGAGTGTCTGTCTATCTGTGAGACTGTCTGTGAGAGTGTCTGTGTGAGAGTGTTTCCCTGTCTGTAGGAATGTCTGTCTGTGAGAGTGCCTGTGAGATTTTCTGCCTGTCTGTGTGAGTACTTCTCCATGTGTGTGGGAGTAGTGCCTGTCAGTGTGCATTGGTGTAATGCCTGTCGGTATGTGTGCAAGTAAAGCCTGTCAGTTTGTATGCGAGTAATGCCTGTTGGGTGTGGAAGAGTAGTGCCTGTCAGTGTGTGTGGGAGGAGTGTCTGTCTGTGTGTGTGGCAGTAGTGTCTGTCAGTACATGTAGAATTAGTGCATGTCGGTGTGCATGGGAGTAATGACTGTCATTGTGGGGAAGTAGTGCCTGTTGGTGTGCGTGGGAGTAATGCCTCTCGGTGTGTATAGTGCCTGTCAGTGTGCATGTGTGTAATGCCTGTTGGTGTGGGTGGGAGTAGTGCCTGTCGTGGGCATGGATGTAATGCTTAAAAAATCCATATACTTATATATATATCAATACGGGATATGTAGGGCCAGCAGAAAACACCTGTCGGTGGGTGCAAATCCTGGTGAAAAAAATATATAAATCAAAGTAAGTATAGAAGGAAATAAAGGAAAGGAAACAAATAGACCAGAAAAGAAACAGAATAGAAAAAGTACAAGAACAAGACAGAAAAAGACCAGGTTTAAACAAGGGGCCCAAAGCCCACAAGGCACTCAAATCTGCATATAAGGCACCAAAAATAACACATTGGGAGGCAAAATCGCCTCTAAGAATATAGTACCCCCGTGGTGGACATTGATAACAATAACATACTAAAATTTATGCAAAACCTGAGTATGTGACCTGGCCAGTACAGCGCTGTGGCACAAAAAGTTATTTGGTAAAGGCCACGGCTGTAAGGTAAGAATCCAATGTTAGTGTACCACGGATGTTTAGGGCTTACCAGGTCTTAGTTACCAGGCTGTGAACGACTACCTTTTTGAATATTGGTATTACATTGGCTTTTTTCCAATCCAGCGCAACATCCCCAGACAAAAGCGAATCTGAAAATATGAGACACAGTGGTCTGCTAAACTGAACTAAGCTCTTTTAAAATCCTAGGATGCAATCCATCTGGTCCTGGCGCTTTATTGATATTAACTTTGTCTAATTGATTCCGTACCATATCCTCTGTTATCCAAGTGAAAACTCTTCATTTCCTCCCTGCACATTGTACAATCCCTACTGTAAGGATTCTCAACAGTAAAAACCGATTGTAAAAAAAGTTTAGCAGATTAGCCTTTTCGGCATCCTCTACAACCACCTCAGCCCATTATTTAATGGTCCCACATTCTCAGTCCTCATTTTTTTACCATTTATATACTTAAAAAACATCTTGGGTGTTGGACTTGCTTTGTTCGGCAATCCGTGTTTCATTTTTTTTTCTATTTTAGCTAGTTTAATTGCTTTCTGCCTTTGCACTCTTATTAACTTTTGAAGTCCCTGTAAGCCTGTTCTGTGCCTTCTGCTTCAAAATTTTTAAAAGCTCTTTCTTTTTTTTCCATTTCCCTTTTACCTGAGCATTAAGCCATGCAGGAGTGGAACCTACTTTTTTACACTTGTTTCCTAAAGGTACCGATTGGAAATGTTATAGTTAATATCCCTTTAAAAGTGGTCACATCTGTTCATATCTTTACCTAGAAACAGTTCCCCCCAGTCTATGAGCAGGAGCGATTCCTTTAAAAGCATAAAATTAGCTCTTCCTAAAGTTAAAAGTTGTTGTTAAGCCAGTGCACTTTAGTTTTCTGCAACCTATATTAAATGACACTAATCATGGTCACTATTCCCTAAGCTTCCCATTACCTTCATCTCCAAAATGAGCTCTGGGTTATTAGATATCACCAGATCCAACAACCGCATTCTTCTAGTAGGAACTTCTACCATCTGTGAAAGAAAATGCTCATATAGAAATTTAAGAACTTTATACCTTTTTGAGGTGCTGGCAGTTCCATACTCCAATCTATTCAGGGTAGTTAAAATCCCCCATAACCAGAACATGCCCCATACCAGCAGCCTTCGCCAAACTGCATATGGAGATTCATTTCCACCTCTTCCCCAGCATTGGCGGCTTATAACACACTCAACAATTAATTACCTACTTCTTGCTTCCTGTACACAGTTCCACCCATAATGTTTCTGCCGCATCGTTTTGCTCCCCCATCTATTCCATCTTTTAAATTTGGCTTTCAATTCCGTTTAACATACATACATACTCTCCTCCTTTCTTATTAACGGTCATGTCTAAATAAGGAGTACCCTTCAATATTTACTGCCAGTCGTGGTGAATCATTAAGCCATGATTCTGCTATACCAATTACACTCATACCTTCCTTTAACGCTATTATTTCAAGTTCGCCGGTTTTTCCAGCCAGACTCCTTGCATTTGTAAACATACATTTTAGATTATCAATTGATTTACTTCCATACATGGCGTACATGCCTCCTTATCCTCTATGCTCCCCCCTCCTCCTTCTCCTCCCTCCGTTGTGTTTACTAGCCCCCAGATCCTAACTTCTCTATATCTACCCCTGTGTAGTTAACGTTCCCTCCCCCCCCATACCTGTTTAAAATCATCCTCCAACCCCAGCATCTTCTCCCCCCCAACAGGCACCCCACCACTTGAGTCAATCCGTCACTTACTAAAGAGCCTGTAGCCAACAGAAAAGTCAGCCCAGTTCTCTAAAAACCCAAACCCCATCTCTTACACCACATCTCTTAGCCACGCATTTATATCTCGAGATCCCGTTGCCCTCCCTAGTGTAGCATGTGGCTGCGGTAAGTTTTTCTGAAATCACTACCCTGGAGGTCCTTGCTTTTAACTTGGCCCCTAATCTCGAAATCATTTTTAAGGACCTCACCTCCACTCTCTAACTTTGTCATTGGCACCAATGTGAACCAAGCCGCGCGGTCACTCCCCGCCCACCCAATAATCTGTCTACACGATCCACCACATGTCGAACCCTAGCACCAGGCAGACAACACACTGTTCGGCATGCAGGTCGTCTGGTCGACAGATTAACCCTATCTACCTTCTAATAATAGAATCCCCTACCACTACCACCTGTCTATCCTTCCTAGCCCCCAGTTCTCCCTCCCTTGTATTGGAGATGGCCGTCCCCTGGGTGCTCAAGGGAAAGCCCGCTCCAGATTGCTGCTCGAGCCACTTCCTCCAATCTTCACCTAAATGGCAATCTGTTGGGGTCGACCAGCTGGGAAGAAGCCCCCCTATCCTTCCGTCCCCTAACTTCCTGGTGACCCTTACAAATTATCTTCCTCTCCACCTTATCTGCCACCATCTCCACCCACCAGTTTACTGGCCCCTGTCTCAGTACGCATTTCCCCCAGGTTTGCCAAGTCCTGCAATGCTGCAAGTTTTACCCCTTAGACTCTGTACCTCAGATTCCAATGGGCAACCCACTCACATCTGACACATACATAGGTCCCTGGGGCGGCTGCTCCAAGATCCCCTACATGCGGCAGGGATGCACATTGCGCGGCCCCCATAAAACTGGTCCATAATAAACAGCAATACACAGCAGAGACACAGCAGAGAAATAGTGTGTTTCTTAATGCTTTCTTGTTTATAAACGCTTTAGTTTTTTATAACGACTGTCAATTCTCTTAAAAACAGAAAAATCTCTTTAAAAACAGGAACATCGCTCAGAGCTAATCGCTCTGGGAGTGCCTTAAATGGAGGTTCAAAACCACAGAGCACAACAGGCCTCAGCCAATTTAAACAATTAGTTACCCACCCCATCCAATCAGAGAGAGAGAGAAAAAAAAAAAACCTTTCCTTTGTCTCCTACCAGCACCCGCCTCCACAGGTAACAGTGTTTTTTAAACACAGTATTTGTTTTAGTAATCCAGTGCTTTGAGTTTACTCAAACAATTCCTACCACCTTATTCAAAGCAGTAAGTATAAAAAAAAATAAAAATTACACTAGTGATTATTTACTTGTACACAGGCACCCTCTAGAAATAAATAGTGTTAGGTTAGTACATTTACTAGTGCTGCAACCACAGTTATAAACGCTTTTAGTTTTTTAACGCTGTCAATTCTCTTAAAACCTGGCTTTAAGGATCAGTATCCTGCTTCTTCGTGACTTACTTGCACACTAGAAAGTATAACGGACTTGATGATATGGACTACGCCCGTTCGGGCAATCTACCACTCTTTGGTGAGATCCATCCTTTATCTTTCTATTGCTATTACTGAACAGCCTAATTGCACCGTAGTGAGCCGCTTTGTTTGTTCTGTGACGGGCACACCTATATTACATCATTGTGAATGGATCTATTTATAATGACCTCTGATTTACATCAGTTTTGCCACTCGGGGTTATGCTGTGCCTACGTGATGATATTTTTCTGCAAAGTGTCGGGCAACACTACTCTCTTCCTTTTTAATTCGTATATCACGTACATGCTCAAGAATTCTTGTTCGCAATTCCCGAGTGGTTTTACCAATGTAGTACATAGGGCAACTGCACTTAATGGCATACACCACTCCTTTGACTCTACAATTAATGAAATCAATAATTCGAAATGCCTGTCCATCTAGGTTTTCAAAACTTGATTTTTTGACCACAAATGGACAGGCCTTACACGTGCCACATTTGTGGCTACCTTTAACATTTGCCTTGTCAAGCCATGTGGTATTTTTATGTGCTCTGAAATGACTTGATATTAAAGTTTGGCCAATGGTAGGAGCTCTACGAGGAATAATCCTTGGGGTTTCTGACAGTAGATTCATCCGATTGCAGGATGAACCAATATTTTTTAAAAAGCTGATTCACCCAATCCCAATCATTGTTAAACTCAGTTATCACATTTACTGTAGGTTGGGTTTCTTTATTATTATTGATCTTACTCCTCAACACCAGTTCCTCTCTATTTGAGTATATAGCTCTTTTATAGGCCTTTTTAAGCCAATTGGGTGGATAACCTCTTTCTGAAAAACGCGTAAATAGTTCAAAGGCTGCTTTTTCAAATTCATCTAATGATGTACAATTGCGTCTAGCTCTTAAATATTGACCAATTGGGATGCCTTTAAGGAGTGGTTTCGGGTGCATACTCTGAGCTCGGAGGAGGCAGTTTCCTGCAGTTTCCTTCCGGTATAATTTAGTATGTAATTTCCCTCCAACCTTTATGATATTTAAGTCCAAAAAGGGGATGCAATGAAGATCAACCTGATAGGTAAAATGTAAATTCCAATCATTGGTATTCAACATTTTCACAAATTGATGTAACTCATCAATGGATGCATCCCACAAGACAAATATGTCGTCTATATAGCGACCCCAAAATGTGACATTATTCAAGGCAACCGTAAATGCATTGTCTGAATAAATATAGTTCTCCCATGCCCCCAGGTAGAGGCACGCATATGTAGGGGCACACGCAGTGCCCATTGCTGTGCCTCTTACCTGGTGGTAGAACTTATTGTCAAATGTAAAATAATTATTAGTAAGTATAATTTCAAGCATTTTTAATATCAACGAGGAATGTTTATCATATTTAGAGCTGCGTGTACTCAAATATCTTGTAATCACCTATATACCTTTTAGATGAGGGATCAAAGGATAGAACGCTTCAACGTCAAGGCCTACTAAATATGTACTATCCTTGACCTGAATCGAATCAATGCGTTTTATGACATCTAGAGTGTCTTTCAAATAGGATGGTAGTGTGTCTAGGAACGGGCGTAAGGCTCGGTCAACAAATTTGGATAAATTTTCAGTAGGGCTCCCTACCCCTGAAATGATAGGGCGACCTGGCGGCCTTGTGGAATTTTTGTGTAGTTTCGGTAGCCAATATAGACATGGCAATACCGGATTCTTGTTAAACAAGGAATGGAAGTCAGATTTATTAATAATGCCATCACTGGTTGCTTCAATAAGGCAAGATTTAACCCTTTAGTTAACCTCCATAATTGGGTTTGATTTAACCTTAGTGTATTGAGAGACATCTCCTAGCTGTCTAAGGGCTTCTGTAACATAATATGTTTTATCCATTATGACAATCTTCCCGCCCTTATCTGCTGGTTTAACTACAATCTCAGTATTGCTCTTAATTTCATGAAGTGCTCGTTTCTCATCAACAGTAAGGTTAGAGGACGATGAGCCCCGACTAAACTTGGCAATTTCCTGTTCAATAACATTAACAAAGATTCGAACACAGGGGACAGTAGACAGAGATGGAAAAAAGTTGGATTTTGGTTTGAGTCCCAAATGGTCTATCAGAGGAGGTATATCAGGTACTACACCTGTTAGATCATCATTACCTAAATCATCATCAGCCATTGTTGGGACATTTACTGATTCCAGATCTTTCAAAATATCCAAAGTTAAATTATCAAAAAAATCAAAATTGGTCTCATGATAAGTTCTATTAATAAAAAGCTTCTTAAGAATTAAACATCTTGCAAATAAATGTACATCTTTGGTAAGTATGAAAGGGTCTAGGCTCTTTGTGGGACAGAAATTAAGTCCTTTATCTAACAGGTTAATATGTCTGTCTTTCAGAGTCATTTTTGATAGATTCACAACCGTGCTTAATTTCCTTTGTTCCGCAGGTTGTATTTCTGCTTGGCTCTGTGGCCTTCTATTATTTTGCCTCCGCCATCCCCCCCTCCTGGTTTTTCGCCTAAAAAAGGAAGGGTTTTAGTGGGTTTCCGCTGGCGGAATCTTCCCTGTCTATTGTTATTACCTGTACCTACTACCTGTAATTCATTTTCAACATCAGATCCATCACTTAATTGGGGCCCACCTCTATCATATGGGAAGACACGACCCAACCTATAGTCCTCACAATCCCGATTAAATTTCTTCTTTTTACGTAATTTAATACTTCCTTGCAACTTGTCAATATCTGATTTGACTCTTTCATTACATTTCGTGTATTCCTTATGTTGACTCCATACATTTAACTCATCAGCTAGCTTGTTGACCTTTCCTTCAATCAATAGCATTTGGGAAGTATTTTCATGTATAATTAATTTCATCAATTCGAATGAAGCCATGCTGGCTGTTACATCCCATTTAGATTGAAAGTCGGTCGACATGTTAGTTACCAAATTTCTACCTGGACGAATTTTCCATCATAATCCCCTCGGAATCATATTAGATTTTAAATAATTTTTGAGGGTTAAAATCTCCCATTTACGTCTCACAATTTTACTTAGCTCTTTCTTGTAATGACTAAATTCCCTACCCATCTTTTTATCAGGATCACCATTATCCCCTTCAGAGCCAGAATAAGTATCTGAAAATGCTTCACTAGTGTCATTTTCCCATTCAAGATCGCTAAACTTAAAAGCCATTGCAGCCCTGTATAAAGTCAATGTCCAACACGGAGTAAATATTAGGGAAAAACCCCTAGAAACAGGGGAAAAAAGGGGGAAAAGGAAGGGGGGGGCACTAACATTGGATTCTTACCTTACAGCCGTGGCCTTTACCAAATAAGTTTTTGTGCCACAGCGCTGTACTGGCCAGGTCACATACTCTTATTAACCTTTATTTCCTTCTATACTTACTTTGATTTATGGATGTAATGCTTGTCAGCATGTGTGGGAGTAGTGCCTGTCATTGTACGTGGGAGTAGTGACTGTTGGTGTGTGTGCAAGTAGTGCCTGTCGGTTTGCGTGGGAGTAATGCCTGTCTGGTGTGCAGGAGAAGTGCCTGTCAGTGTGTGTGGGAGGAGTGCCTGTTGGTGTGCCTGTCAGTGTGTCTGGGAGTAGTGTCTGTCAGTAGGTGTGGAAGTAGCGCCCGTCGGTGTGCATGGGAGTAGTGCCTATCGGTTGTGGAGGAGTAGTGCCTGTCGGTGTGTGTGGGAAGAGTACCTGTTGGCGTGCATGGGAGTAGCACCAGTCATTGTGTGTGAGAGGAGTGTCTGTTGGTATGTGTTGAAGTCCCTCTCTCTTTGTGAAAGTGCCTCTCTCTGTGTGGGAGTTTCCCTCTGTGTGTGTTTAAGTGTCCATCTCTGTGTGTGTGCCCCTGTAAAAATAAAAATCAGAACTGGTCTGGTAAATTCCGGCTGTGTTCCGGCTTAACATTGGCTGGTGTTAATGTTCTGGCTTCTGCTACAATAAAATTCGGACCAGAACAACCTGCAAATTATATTCCGGATCACTATGTAAAAACCAGAACATTAAGCTGTCTTGCGCATGTGACTGAAATGTTTTGGATTTTGCATAGTGATCCGGAATGTAACTTCCAGGGTGTTCCGGTCCGGTTCTGCAGATCTATCTTTGCATATTGACCACCTCAGCGCATTATAAGCCCATATAAGCCAGCGGTTCTGGACACATACTTTAGCCAAAGGACATACTGTAAATGGGAAATTGGCATATCTCTGCCCTTACTCTTGGAATCCTGGGAGTGATTTGTGGGCAATGCTTTTCATATAGCTTATAGCCCTTCACAAACATTTTTGGGTTTGTAAAGGGCTTTTTGCACTTTTTAGCACCTTAAGCTATATACCTGCCTAACATTAATTTTGGATTTCCTTACTGGAAAATCCTCTTTAAAGTACAAGTCCACCCTCATAACTTAATGTCATGACTATTCTGCTTAAGATCCCCAAACACATAGGAGAGATGTGAGAGAGCAGAGGAGATCCACAACAAGGGTTTGGGCTGTGTAAGTAAGTTATGAAGTATAATTGGAAAAGGTAAGTACAACAAAGAATAAGGTGACAGGGGTCTTAAGCAGTATTAAAAAAAAAAGTTATGGTGGCAGACATAGTAACATAGTGATTGAGTTTGTATAAAGACGTCCATCTAGTCCAACCTTTATACCCTTCTCTTTAACCCTACCTGACAGTTGATCCAGAGGAAGGAATAAAATAAAGCTAAAAAAGGAGGCGGTAGGGCAAATTATTTCTGATTCCAAATGGCAATCAGAAAGTATCCCTGGATCAGAACTACAGTATATGTATTAATACCAGTAATTTTTAATTTAGTTTAAGAAACTTATTCAGCCCACTTTTAAAGCTATTCAATTTCTATTACCACATCTGCTGGAAGACAGTTCCACAGTTTCACCGTTCTCACTGTAAGGCTTGGTACACATATATGAACCTCGGTTGGTTTGGTCCAAAAAATTAACTTGTGTGTACCCAGCCTAAAGAAACCTTTACCAACCTGAAGATTAATCTTCTTTTCTTCCAATCTTAAAGGGGAAGTTCAGTGCAAATACATGTACTTTTCAGAAAAAAGAGCAGCACCAGAACAGAGTTCCCAGGGTGCAGACTCCGGTTCCGGCCACCAGAACAGAGTTCCCAGGGTGCAGACTCCTTTTCCGGCCACCAGAACAGAGTTCCCAGGGTGAAAAGCCCTGTTCCGGACACCAGAATACAGTTCCCAGGGTGAAAAGCCCTGTTGTGGCCACCAGAACACAATTCCCAGGGTGAAAAACCCTGTTCTTTTCACCAGAACAGAGTTCCCATGGTGCAGACCCCTGTTCCGGCCACCAGAACAGAGTTTGCAGGGTGCAGACCCCTGTTCCAGCCACCAGAATACAGTTCCCAGGGTGAAAAGCACTGTTGTGGCCACCAGAACACAATTCCCAGGGTGAAAAGCCCTGTTCTTTCCACCAGAACAGAGTTCCCATGGTGCAGACCCCTGTTACGGCCACCAGAACAGAGTTCCCAGGGTGCAGACCCCTGTTCCAGCCACCAGAACAGAGTTCCCAGGCAGCAGACCCCTGTTCTAGCCACCAGAACAGAGTTCCCAGGCTGCAGACCCCTGTTCTAGCCACCAGAACAGAGTTCCCAGGGTGAAAAGCCTTGTTCTGGCCACCAGAATACAGTTCCCAGGGTGAAAAGCCCTGTTGTGGCCACCAGAACACAATCCCCAGGGTGAAAAGCCCTGTTCTGTCCACCAGAACAGAGTTCCTATGGTGCAGACCCCTGTTCTAGCCACCAGAACAGAGTTCCCAGGGTGCAAACCCCTGTTCCAGCCACCAGAACAGAGTTCCCAGGCCGCAGACCCCTGTTCTAGCCACCAGAACAGAGTTCCCAGGGTGAAAAGCCCTGTTCCGGCCACAAGAACAGAGTTCCCAGGGTGCAGACCCCTGTTCCGGCCACTAGAACAGAGTTCCTAGGGTGTAGACATTAATTTCAGTCTTAAGGATATTTTAAAAGTGGTGTAATTTTGCAATCTTTCAATAGATGACTCTGTTATTTTTTTCATTCCGTTCTGGCGACTGTTCCGGTTTTTATCTAGTCCCAAAAGTTCACTTTCCATTACCACATCTGCTGGAAGACAGCTCTATAGCTTCCCCATTCTCACTGAAAAGAAACCTTTCCTAACCCGAACCTTTTCTTCTAATCTTAAAGGATGCCTACAAGTCCCCTGATATGACCTTTTAGGGAAACAATACACCAGAGAGATTTTTATATGGCCCATCAATATATTTGTATAAAGTGATGTTATCCCCACGCAAACGTAGCTTCTCCAATTTAAACAGCTCTTACTTGTCTAATCTGCCTGCAGATTCCATCATATTCCAAATGAGGCCTTACCAGTGCCTTGTAAAGAGGGAGAATAATAGTTTCCTCCCTTGAATCTATTACCCTCTTTCTACAAGACACTATGTTGCTAGCTATAGCCGTGGTTGTCTGGCATTGCTTGCTACAGCTAAGTCTGTTATCTACTAGAACCCTCAATCTTTTTTCATTAGAGTTTCACTTAGCACAAAATTATTTATGGCGTAGGTGGCACAAGGATTGTTAAAAGGCATGTCTCCCCCAAAACTAAAATTTAACCCACTACTGGCCCCACTGTGTAGTGTTTAAAAACTCTTACCTTACATCCCTGCTCCAAATGGTTCTCTCGTAGTGCTTGTTCAAAGTCCCAGAAAGTTTAGTGTAGGTGCTGTCTGTATGTCATCTGGTCCCTGCTGCTTTTTTGTAGTTTTTGATTTGTTTGACATGTTCAGAGGAGCCAGACCTGCACAGAAAGTCAGGCCCTGCATACATAATGTACACAAAAAGCAACAGGCGCCGGGTTTCAATAGGCCAAAACTCACAAAAAACCAAAAGCCACAAAATACGAGTAGCATAAAACACCCTTTATTAACAGGAGGGTCTTATTAAAGAACTCTACCTTCTCCCCATTACTAAAGACAGAAACAAACATACATTAAAAGCACAACCCCTCACCTCAGTGTGTAACCACACATAATATATACAGTCCCACAGCAAAATATCCCAACAGCAATATACCGGTATATTTCACTACATAGAGACAAAATGACATAACAAAGTAATATACCCTAATGTCAAAATTAAAATGGGTAACAATAATAAGGTACAAATATGCTACATCTATGTAATGGCAAAATAGCACTACGTAAAGGGTTACCACTGGAGAGTAGTCAAAGACCTGTATTTGTTTTGTAGACAGTTAGCTCTCAAAGCACACTTTCATAAGAAGAAAAAAATGCATCAGGAGGAAGCTTGTGAAGAACTACAGTCACTTATCTCAGTGACAATTTTTTTTTAGGAAAAAATACAAAAACTCAGCCCCCCTTTACCTGACTTATCTCGCCGCAAAGTATTTTTTTGATGCACTATGGAAAGCCTGGTGGATCTTCCTTATAAGCCATCTGTGAGAAATCTCACAAGGAATTTGAAGCCAATATATGAAGGGCACAGTCATTAAGAAGTCGGATAAGGGGGGCAATATTGTCATTTTTCCGGATGAGCTCTATTTAAGAAACATACTGTAAACAGTTCCATAATGAAGTTAACAATAAGAAGTTGTCATCAAATCCGCTTGAATGCTTTCAGAGGTGCCTTAGAACTTTGTTGGATGGTGCTATGGAGGAGGGTGCAATTACTGAGAAAGAGAATGATTTTTTATTTTATTTGTTGAATTCCCGGTGACACCTACATTTTACCTCCTCCGAAAAATTCGTAAGAATCTCCCTGGAACCGGCTTGTAAATTGATAGACTCTGTTTTGCAGCCCCATGTAATAAGATTCATATAGTTGGGACACCATGGACTTTATTCAGAAAGTCCAGGGTTTACAACTTAATAGTGACCACATTATGGTAACCTATGATATAGAGTTACTTTACTCTAATTTAAGTCATATGGATGGCTTCAAAGCTACTAAACCTTTCTTGTCTATGGAACATCACTCTAGACAATTACTCAATGATTTTATTCACAAGTAGGGATGGCCGGTTCGCGGATCCAAAGCGGATTTATCCTGTTCCTGAACGGCAGATTTTTCTGGATTTTCCGCCTTCCGAACTTCCGAACCGTGGATTTCTCGTATTTTAGAAAATTTTCGAAATGACGAGATTTCTCGTATTTTCGAAAATACGAGATTTCTCATTTTATCATATGATATTTATCATTTTAATAGGTCCGCTCGCGAATTTTTTAATTTTTGAATATTTTCGAAAATTTGCGGATCCTCGAGCGGACAAGATTTTGCGAAGTTCGGACATCTGTATTCACAAGCTGTTAGAATTAGAAAAATTAGGTAGTTTTTGGTGAGGCACTGTCAACCTTGAATCAATCTGTCGACCTATGGCTCAGATATATTGATGATGTTTTCTTTCTGTGGAAAGGTTCTGTTGACCTCAAGATATTTATGGAGATCTTGAATAGAAATGTTTGTAACATTTTCTTACATGAATTTTCCAGTGAGAAATGCACATTTTTAGACTTTAGACATTTAATTCTGTCAATAATACTATAACTACTGCCCTGTACAGGAAAAGCACTTTTACTAATGCTTTATTACATTTTGACAGCTCCCATCCTTGATCCCTTATATATGTAGAATTCTAAGAGGACAGTTCCTTCAAATACGATCTAGAAAGGAGGTTTTCCAACAGGGGCTATCCTAAGCAATTAATTAAACACTGCCATAAGTTGAAAAGGAAAATCAATCCATATTTCTGATCCCAAAGGTTAGAAAATCAGACACAAAACTCAGATTTACAACAACTTTTAATAACCAATGGGAACAGATTAAAAGCACTCTTTTTGATAAATGACAGGTTCTACGAAGTGACCCTTTACTATGTAAATTAATTCCTGAGACTCCTACTTAGGATGAGGATATGTAAGAGTGTGGCAGATTTGATTATCAGAAGTCATGGTATTTGAGAAATCATGTCATACTAGAGGCACTGGAGTGAAATTAAAGGGCACTTTTCCTTGTTGGAAAGTGTCAATTTATCATTTGAAATGGGGTTTATATGGATAGCTTAGGAAAGAGACAATTCTATGTGAAGGACTATACTAATAGTCAGAGTAATAATGTGATATAAGCTGCAGCTGCCCAAAATTGTATGTAGGGATGAGCTCCCAGAAATTAAAGGGGAGATTGGTGTCCCATTTATCTAACACTAAAGATCTATGTGGTGGTAAATGTATATTGAAGGGTTGCAGTGCAATTGAATAAAAACTTACCCCCTACCCACAGAGATGATGTCATCAGAGGTGGGATTTATGACCAGGGGGTGCCAGTTTAATGCCAAAACTTGCAGCCTAATAAAAAAGGTTCACAGTTGCAGGCAAATTATGTCACATAATGGTGCCAGTGGATGGCTCATGAAAATCCAGTTCTACTGATAATGACGGCCAAAGAAATTGTTGCCAATGAGAACAGTAAAAGATTAAGAACCCCAAATGAAACCCAATGCTAAGCAGGACTAGCACAATAAAGAAAACAGAAAAATGTATTTTAAAGAGATAAGATGACAACCAGAAACAACTTATTTTGAATGTCCAGGATAGGGAATAGAGAATTTATATAGGATGAGGATGGCATTTAGTGTCAATGGTGGGTGATTCATTCACGAGAATGATGATATAGGAATGGCCTATAGTTTGGAGGTCATTAGTGAGGTTTGCATATTTGTTCTCCTTTGCATATTTATGACTGTGTTTATGCCATCAGGCACTTTAGGAAAACACTGTACAGGGCCACTCCAAGCATAAGGATAGGGTAGATTTTTACTTCTGGATGTATCTAAATTTCAATTATTAGTTGAGGATTGCAGATAGAGCAGCACATAGTTGTTGTAGAATTAATCTGCAAATAACAAAGCGGTCAAAATACAACATTTACTTGGCAGTATTATGTCTGATGTTTAAGAATCGAATGGCACATTCAAGGGTTATTGCCTAATTCAAAGGTTACCAAATGCCGCATTCAAGGGTTATCTGCAAATTCGAGGGTTACCGAAATCGAGCACCACATTTGAGGGTTATTGCTGATTACGAGGGTTTCCAAGAAATGACGCATTCTAGGGTTATGGTGTCGAGGGTTATCAATTCAAAAATTTGATAATCACCGAAAGTTTGAAAAGTTTGGATAGTTTGAAATCCTTAATAGTTTGAAAAGTTCAGGTTTGCTCGACCTATTAAAGTTCGGGTCAAACTCGGGTTTGAGTTTTAGACCATCTGTAATGTGTGTTGCCGCGAAAAACAAACAGTTTCTAACACTGATGAATGTTTGGCACCAACATTGGAAATGGTTGTTGCAAACCTACATTTCCCCTGGCCATTATCGGCTCCCTGTTCTGTGGTATAGGAGGTCAGCCATGATGACTAGTGTGTGGCAGTCCCAATCTTCCTATACTTTATATAGCGAGACCATTTGGGACTGTGTGAAGCCCAATCTTTGACAGATGACATTGTACCCAGATGGACTTGGATTCATGGTTTACTATAAACCATGTCACCAATGAGCCATACTATAAAAATAAAATAATGAACTGGTTACCAAGCATCCATATTAAACCATTTCTTTTTAATTCCATATTTCTACCACCAGGGGTCAGTGTTATCAAGCCTATGCTTAATGTGCTGGTAAAAGAAACAAATAGTTTTTAGCATTCCTTGTGTAAGAAAACGATTAGTACCTATCAACCTATTTCATTCTGCGCAGAAGGACAGGTACAGACATAAATAATTGTAATTTGTGGGCAGAGTAAACCTGCCGGGGAATAAAAGGCTCAATCAATTTCTTCAATTTATTCAACAAACAAAATAAAAGCTTCACTTTCTGACTGTTAGAAATCCCATAGCACCGTGTTGTGATTGTGTATAAGTGTTTGTGTCTTTACAATGTTTCCCTTTCCAGAAGAATAGCTATTTTTTCTTATCTTACTTATTTGTATGTGCCTATGATGTCCTAGTGTTTAATTCATGTACAAAATGGTCTTATGCCTAATGATAATCCTAATACCTGCTGCTTTACCTAGAAAAACTACAGGCGGGATTAAGCTCCTTATTTCTTGTACATTTCATCCTTTATGGTGGGACAGAGTGAGAGAGACGAGGGATAAACATTCAGCTCTGCACTCACAATACATATAAAAGGTTTCATTTAATTGCGGAGGCCCAAGGGAAACTCTCTATTGGTTGTTAAAGTTTATAATTATCAATATAACCTCCAACACTCCATCATCAGTGTAAAATATTTATGATCCTTCGGTTTAATAATGTACACGTAGATGCTTTTACTTGGAATATGTTGGGGGCAATGAAGTTCTCTGCTTTATGGATGCCAATCAAACTAAATTCTGCTGTTTATTTCTAAACCTTCACTTGAACAGGCGACTAAGGTGAAAACAAATGATTGTCTTTACACTCACTGGACCCAGCAGCACAAGGAGCCCAGTCAGCAGTAACGTAATGTCTATTCATCATTTACCTTGCATGACAAGTTTAGATGAACATAGAAAGGAGAGGCTCAGACTAGTTAAATGTTTTGCTTATTTATAGCATAGAAACTGCTGATTCAAATTATTTATCACCTGCCTTTGTACTTTTATAATATGCACAAATATATGCATGGCTGAAAGCAATAATACCTTTTATTACAGCAATCCCTTAATATCTCCTCCCCATGGGAATATTGAGAGTCTCATTGTACAACACGTCTCTTTCCTTCTTATTCTTTCTCTTTTCTTCTTTCTCTGGAAGAAAAACATTAAGCTTATCTTTTTGTCTTTACCATTGGTATAAAGTAGGACGAGTGATGGAGGATTTGCTGCAGATAAAGATTTTACTGATGTAACAAATGGCCGGATGGCCGGGGTACTTACAGTACGCTTTAGGAGGAGGCCGATAGTCCAGAATGTGCGGGACACCGAGGCTGCTGGGAACTGTAGGCTGGAACCAGGAACAAGGTGCTGCTGGGAACAGTAGGCTGAATGCTGGAACAAGGTGCTGCTGGGAACTGTAGGCTGAATGCTGGATACTGGCAAGGTAGGTGCTGGAGACAGGTAAGGTAAGTACTGAATGCTGGCTGGAGACAGGTAAGGTAAGTACTGAATGCTGGATACAGGCAAGGTAGGTACTGGAGACAGGTAAGTCCTGAATGCTGGATACAGGTAAGGTAGGTACTGGAGACAGGTAAGTCCTGAATGCTGGATACAGGTAAGGTAGGTACTGGAGAGGAAAATCGCGACATGTTTTCGCATTCGCTTTTCGCATGGGTTTTCGCCAAAAAGACAGTTAACGCTATTTATAAAGGTACGTTAACGAATGGCGAAACCGTTTCCGCGAGCTATCGCTAAACCCTTTTCGCCTAACTTCGCAATGGTAATTTTAGCGAAAAAGAGCTAAAAGGCATAACGCGATTTATAAAAGAGCTAAAGGTGGTTTTTGCGTTAAAAAGAGCGAAAGATTAGCGCGACCCTGAAGGTGGTGAAAATCATTGTTTGAGCGAAAGGCCATTCTAATGGTAATATGCCTTGAAAAAGCGAACGCCATAGAAGAAGGGCGATCGCGCATTAGAGTGTAATATGCCTTGGAAAAGCGACATTAGAAAGCGAACGCGCATTAGAATGTAATATGCCTTGGAAAAGCGACATTAGAAAGGCGATCGCGCATTAGAATGTATGCCTTGGAAAAGCGAACGCGCATTAGAATGCGAACGCACATCAGAAAGGCGAATACAACAAAGGAGGGTTAGGACTGCACACCTAAACATCAAAAGATCAAACATTATTCCATGCTGGGTGCTCTAAGCTCTGTAGCTAGCAGACCAGATCATAAGGGTAAGACATGCTAGGCACACCATCTTGATAGACTTGATAGTTTTGTTTGGTCTGAGGAAGGAACCACACTGGTTCCGAACGTTACCACTAGAAGGCGAACGCACATTATAATGGAATATGCCTTGGAAAAGCGAACGCGCATTAGAAAGCGACACACGCATTAGAAAGGCGAACGCACATTAGAAAACGAACGCACATTAGAAAGCGACGAACATTAGAAAGGCAACGCGCATTGAAAGGCGAATGTGCAGTGCAAAAGAAAATTTATTCCAATTGAGAAATTCTAAGAAGATTGACTAAATAAGACATGACTGACTTCTTGGTAAATGTGAGGTGGCCATTTTGAACTTGACATCATTTTCTAGTGGGCTTTTCTGGTTTCGAATGGTTTTCACAATGCAGTCTTCTAGATGCGTTAAGTTTTCGCTGCGCCCTTTTTCAGCCGCGAAGTGTTTTTTTCGCTTTTTTATAAATAAGGCGAAACGAACCCCATATGGCGCTATTTTCGCTGCGATGTGCTGCGCTAATTATTTGGCGAAAAAGACAATCCTTTATAAATATGCCCCTTAGCGTTACTAGAAGAGACTCCTCCTTAAATTCTAGGTCCTGGAGTTTCCCGACTTCTGGGACATTTCTTCCAAAGTGTCCTTGCCCAGCGCAATAGAGACAAAGTCCATTGGTACGTCTGCGTGATTTTTCCTCGGGGATAGATGCGTGCCACCAATTTGCATCGGCTCTTCACCCGAAGATATGGGTTGCGGAAAGGGCTGACAGGCCTAGGAAAGGTCTTGGGAGGTGGAACGAGCTGCAGACCTTTCTGCCTGCCGTTCATGAAGCGGGTATCAATTTATGCATAGTGAAATCAAGTCCTCCAATGGACAGGTAATTCCCTAGATACTAATTCGTCCTTGAGGTGGTCAGAGAGTCCCTGCCGAGAGGCTGCAGTAAGTGCCTCATTGTTCCAAGAATTCTCCGCAGCAGGGGTCGAAATTCGATAGCATACTGACCACGGAACGTGACCTTGGCGGAGCTGCATCAAACGGGAGGAGGCACAGAGGTTCTTCCTGGAGCATCGAAGACCTTGCGAAACATACTCAGGAATTCAGTAACATTATAGACTAGAGGATCGTCTCTTTCCCATAAAGGAGAAGCCCAGGCCGCATTACCCTCCAACAAGGCGATGATGTACCACCTTTGCACGATCTGATGCAAAATGAGATGGTTGAAGTTCAAATTGGATTCTGCACTGTTAATGAACCCACGCAGGCTTGGGCATCACCATCAAACCGCGAGGGTGGAGGTATGCGGGGCTCCTCCGAAGAAAGATCACCGGATCCGGCCATCGAAGGAGGTGGCGTGGAACCTGAGCAGAGGCAGCAGCTGGGGTAACCGGACAGCTAGGGAATCCATGAACTGAGCCAACGGGCCCTGGTGATGTTCGAACAGGTCCATGCGTTTGGACAAAGCTTGAAGAGTTTTTATTCAACCTCGGCCATAGCCCCCTCAGGCTTTTCCATGGCCCGATAGTACTGTCACTGTCACCCATATAACCGTGTTTTTCTTGGAAGGCGGACGTTCAACAATAAAGTCCATGGATAGATGGGTCCATGGTCTGGACGGAATGGGGAGGGGTTGAAGAAGACCACAGGGGAGGGTTCTGGAAGACTTGGATTGAGCACAGCTGGTACACACTTGAACAAAGTCTTTAACATTTTTTCTCATTTTGGGCCACCAAAGGGAACAGACAAGAATATTAAAAGTTTTGTTAACACCGGGATGCCTGGCTTGCTTGGAACAGTGGGTATGAAGAAGGATAGCTTTCCGAAGTGAAACAGAAACAAAGATTTTGCCAGAGGGTGTGTCAGGAAGAGCAGAGTCTTGTGCGGCTTGGATCTTGGAACAAAGTTGAGGAGATATGGAGGCCAAGATTTTAGTGGTTGGAATAATGGAGCCCTTATCTTCCTTAATACAGTCGGAAGCAACAAATGATCTGGACAGGGCATCAGCTTTCTTGTTTTTAGAACCGGGTTGGTAAGTGATGACAAAGTTGAATCGGGAAAAGAATAAAGACCACCATGCTTGACGGGGATTTAATCTTTTGAGGTTCTGGATGTATTCGAGATTTTTATGGTCGGTAAGGATGGTGATAGGTACAGATGACGCCACTCCTCGAGGGCCAGTTTGATGGCGAGAAGTTCCCTATTTCCAACATCATAGTTACGCTCGTTGGGTAGAAACTTCTTAGAGAAATAAGCACAGGGATGGAGTTTCCTTTTAGGGCCTTGTCTTTGGGAAAGGACAGCTCCAGCGCCCAAGTCCGAGGCATCAACTTCGATATAGAAGGGAAGACTAGGATCTGGATGGACTAGAACAGGAGCATCAGCAAAGGCCTCCTTGAGTCGTTTGAAGGCTCCAAGGGCTGCAGGGGTCCATGAATGGGGCTTCCCACCTTTACTGATGAGGGCTAATTTGGGAGCAATTATTGAAGAGAACCCTTGAATGAATTGTCTGTAGTAATTGGCGAACCCAATGAACCTTTGAATAGCTTTGGTTCCCATAGGGAGAGACCAATATTGGATGGCCAAAACTTTAACAGGATCCATCTGGAACCCTTGCGCAGATACGATGTAGCCTAGGAAGTGTACTTGTGAACATTCACACAGACACTTTTCCAGTTTGGCATATAGGCTATTCTCTCTCAGACGTAGTAACACCTGTTTAACATGGATGCGGTGTGAGGGCAGATCTTGAGAAAAAATTAAAATGTCATCGAGATACACTACTACAGAGATACCCAACATATCCCGGAAAATGTTGTTGACGAATTCTTGGAACACCGCTGGAGCATTACAAAGGCCAAAGGGCATTACGAGATAATCGTAGTGACCGTCCCTAGTATTAAAGGCGGTCTTCCACTCGTCAACTTGGCGTATACGGATCAGATTGTATGCCCCCCGAAGATCTAGTTTAGTAAATATTTTAGCCCCTTTTATCTGGTCAAACAGCTCAGAGATGAGAGGGAGAGGATACCGATTCTTTATTGTGATTTTATTTAACCCACGGTAGTCGATGCAGGGTCGTAAACCTCCGTCTTTTTTTTAAACAAAAAAGAACCCAGCTCCCGCAGGGGAAGTGGAAGGCCGTTTGAAACCCCTAGACAAATGTTCCGTAATGTACTCTTTCATGGCTAGAGTTTCTGAGGGAGACAGTGGGTATGTGCGTCCCCGAGGAGGCATAGTACCAGAAAGAAGGTCGATGGGGCAATCGTAGGAACGGTGCGGTGGTAGCTTCTCAGCTCGCTTTTTACAGAACACATCAGAGAAATCATGATAACATTCAGGGAGGTTTTTCTCTGATTTATTTTCACAGGTAATGGTAGTACAATGAGTAGAAAGGCAATTTTTGAAACAGAAGGGGCTCCAAGACTTGAGTTCATTGTTAGACCAATCTATAACAGGGTTGTGTAGTCTGAGCCATGGAAGTCCGAGAATTAGGGGAGCAGAAGGGCTTTGGATGACAAGAAAAGATAAATGTTCTTGGTGAAATATGCCAATGCGGAATAGGACTTTGTATGTAGATTTGGAGATGAATTCTGAAGCCAACGAGTTATTGTCAATAGCCAGAACTCGAAGGGGTTGCTGCAAGTGAAGGAGAGGAAGCCCCAATTGTGCTGCATAGGTAGAATCGATGAAGTTTCCAGCGGCACCAGAATCGACAAAGGCCTGGGAGGAAAAAGTTTTACCATTACAGGTGATAGTAGCTGGTAGAAAGAGTTTCAGAGGTTCAAATTTGGCAGGAGACTTAGGGGCATATTTATAAAGGATTGTCTTTTTCGCCAAATAATTAGCGCAGCACATCGCAGCGAAAATAGCGCCATTTGGGGCTTCGTTTCGGCTTATTTATAAAAAAGCGAAAAAAACACACTTCGCAGCTGAAAAAGGCGAACGGGCGCGATAAAGAGCGAAAAGTATCGCAGCGAAAACTTACGCGATAAAGAGCGAAAAGTATTGCAGCGAAAACTTAACGCATCTAAGAAGACTGCATTGTGAAAACCATTCGAAACCAGAAAAGCCCACTAGAAAATGATGTCAAGTTCAAAATGGCCACCTCACATTTACCAAGAAGTCAGCCATGTCTTATTTAGTCAATCTTCTTAGAATTTCTCAATTGGAATACAGTTTTCTTTTGCACTGCACATTCGCCTTTCTAATGCGCGTTCGCCTTTCTAACGTGCGTTCGCCTTTCTAATGCGCGTTCGCTTTTCCAAGGCATATTCCATTATAATGTGCGTTCGCCTTTCTAATGTGCGTTCGCCTTTCTAATGCGCGTTCGCTTTTCCAAGGCATATTCCATTATAATGTGCGTTCGCCTTTCTAATGCGCGTTCACTTTTCCAAGGCATATTCCATTATAATGTGCGATCGCCTTTCTAATGTCGCTTTTCCGAGGCATATTACACTCTAATGCGCGATCGCCCTTCTAATGCGCGTTCGCTTTTTCAAGGCATATTACCCATTAGAATGCCTTTTCGCTCAAACAATGACTTTTCACCACCTTCAGGGTCGCGCTAATCTTTCGCTCTTTTTAACGCAAAAACCACCTTTCGCTCTTTTATAAATCGCGTTATGCCTTTTTGCTCCTTTTTCGCTAAAATTACCATTGCGAAGTTAGGCGAAAAGGGTTTAGCGATAGCTCGCGGAAACGGTTTCGCCATTCGTTAACGCTACCTTTATAAATAGCGTTAACTGTCTTTTTGGCGAAAACCCATGCGAAAAGCGAATGCGAAAACATTTCGCTACTTTTCGCTCTTTTATAAATATGCCCCTTAGTGTTACCTAGAAGGAGCTCCTCCTTAACTTCTAGGTCCTGGAGTTTCCCGACTTCTGGGGACAATTTCTTACAAAGTGTCCTTGCCCAGCGCAATAGAGACAAAGTCCATTGGTACGTCTGCGTGATTTTTCCTCGGGGGATAGATGCGTGCCACCAATTTGCATCGGCTCTTCACCCGAAGATATGGGTTGCGGAAAGGGCTGAGCAGGCCTAGGAAAGGTCTTAGGGAGGTTGGAACGAGCTGCAGACCTTTCTGCCTGCCGTTCACGGAAGCGGGTATCAATTTGTATGCATAGTGAAATCAAGTCCTCCAATGGAACAGGTAATTCCCTAGATACTAATTCGTCCTTGAGGCGGTCAGAGAGTCCCTGCCAGAAGGCTGCAGTAAGTGCCTCATTGTTCCAAGAAGTCTCCGCAGCAAGGGTACGAAATTCGATAACATACTGACCCACGGAACGTGACCCTTGGCTGAGCTGCATCAAACGGGAGGAGGCAGCAGAGGTTCTTCCTGGAGCATCGAAGACCTTGCGAAACATACTCAGGAAGTCAGTAACATTATAGACTAGAGGATCGTCTCTTTCCCATAAAGGAGAAGCCCAGGCCAGCGCATTACCCTCCAATAAGGCGATGATGTACCCCACCTTTGCACGATCCGATGGAAAATGAGATGGTTGAAGTTCAAATTGGATTCTGCGTTGATTAATGAACCCACGGCAGGCTTGGGCATCACCATCAAACCGCAAGGGTGGAGGTATGCGAGGCTCTCTCCAAAGAGAAGGATCACCGGATCCGGCCATCGAAGGAGGTGGCGTGGAACCTGGAGCAGAGGCAGCAGCTGGGGTTAACCGGACAGCTAGGGAATCCATGAACTGAGCCAACTGGCCCTGGTGATGTTCGAACAGGTCCATGCGTTTGGACAAAGCTTGAAGAGTTTTATTCAACTCGGCCATAGCCCCCTCAGGCGTTTCCATGGCCCGATAGTACTGTAACAAATGGCCGGATGGCCGGGGTACTTACAGTACGCTTTAGGAGGAGGCCGATAGTCCAGAATGTGCGGGACACCGAGGCTGCTGGGAACTGTAGGCTGGAACCAGGAACAAGGTGCTGCTGGGAACAGTAGGCTGAATGCTGGAACAAGGTGCTGCTGGGAACTGTAGGCTGAATGCTGGATACTGGCAAGGTAGGTGCTGGAGACAGGTAAGGTAAGTACTGAATGCTGGATACAGGCAAGGTAGGTACTGGAGACAGGTAAGTCCTGAATGCTGGATACAGGTAAGGTAGGTACTGGAGACAGGTAAGTCCTGAATGCTGGATACAGGTAAGGTAGGTACTGGAGACAGGCAAGGTAAGTACAAGGAGCAGGAGCAGGATCCACGGCAGGTGAGTATGGAGCTAGGGTAGCAAACACTACTATCGGGCGCCGGGTCCAGGAGGACGCCGGCTTTTCAAATCTCGCGCCACCCGGCGGGTCGGCGTCGTGACGTCATGACGTCCGCGACGCCGCCCACCCGGAAGTGCCGAGCGGCGCGGGACCGGAGCGGCAGGTAAGTCCGTGACAACTGACTTCTCACAGTTGTATATTTGAGTAGGAATTACTAACATCAACTAGGGTAAATTGTCTACAGCAGTCAGCCCTTACAGCAGTCCACCTATAAAACAAAAAACTGGGGACTTGTCAGTTGTCTGCCCGCAACCCCAACTGATATTTTTACCAGTTTATTACATGCATTTGTAACCAGATATTTTATCAAATTTTTTTTTCTGTTATAGAAAATGTATCTACCTCCACCCTTGGCACACAGAGCTTTTTATAATCTTGAGCATGTGCAGAGGAGACAGCAGAAGAATTAGGAGTCAATCATTGGTTGTGATGTCAGTCATAGCCTTGATTTACTGCAGGTAGGAGGTGGCGTGGAACCTGGAGCAGAGGCAGCAGCTGGGGTTACCGGACGCTAGGGAATCCATGAACTGAGCCAAATGGCCCTGGTGATGTTCGAACAGGTCCATGCGTTTGGACAAAGCTTGAAGAGTTTATCAACTCGGCCATAGCCCCTCAGGCGTTTCCATGGCCCGTAGTACTGTAACAAATGGCCGGATGGCCGGGGTACTTACAGTACGCTTTAGGAGGAGGCCGATAGTCCCGAATGTGCGGGACACCGAGGCTGCTGGGAACTGTAGGCTGGAACCAGAACAAGGTGCTGCTGGGAACAGTAGGCTGAATGCTGGAACAAGGTGCTGCTGGGAACTGTAGGCTGAATGCTGGATACTGGCAAGGTAGGTGCTGGAGACAGGTAAGGTAAGGTACTGAATGCTGGATACAGCAAGGTAGGTACTGGAGACAGGTAAGTCCTGAATGCTGGATACAGGTAAGGTAGGTACTGGAGACAGGTAAGTCCTGAATGCTGAATACAGGTAAGGTAAGTACTGGAGACAGGTAAGTCCTGAATGCTGAATACAGGTAAGGTAGGTACTGGAGACAGGTAAGTCCTGAATGCTGGATCCGGGTGGGCGGCGTCGAGGACGTCATGACGTCACGACGCGACCGCCGGGTGGCGCGAGATTTGAAAAGCCGGTCCTCCTGGACCCGGCGCCCGATAGTAGTGTTTGCTACCCTAGCTCCATACTCACCTGCCGTGGATCCTGCTCCTGCTCCTTGTACTTACCTTGCCTGTCTCCAGTACCTACCTTACTGTATCCAGCATTCAGGACTTACCTGTCTCCAGTACCTACCTTACCTGTATCCAGCATTCAGGACTTACCGTCTCCAGTACTACCTTACCTGTATTCAGCATTCAGGACTTACCTGTCCAGTACTTACCTTACCTGTATTCAGCATTCAGGACTTACCTGTTCCAGTACCTAACTTACCTGTATCCAGCATTCAGGACCTACCTGTCTCCAGTACCTACCTTACCTGTATCCAGCATTCAGGATCTACCTGTCTCCAGTACCTACCTTACCTGTATCCAGTGATTCAGGACTTACCTGTCTCCAGTACCTACCTTGCCTGTATCCAGCATTCAGTACTTACCTTACCTGTCTCCAGCACCTACCTTGCCAGTATCCAGCATTCAGCCTACAGTTCCCAGCAGCACCTGTCCAGCATTCAGCTACTGTTCCCAGCAGCACCCTTGTTCCTGGTTCCAGCCTACAGTTCCAGCAGCCTCGGTGTCCCGCACATTCTGGACTATCGGCCTCCTCCTAAAGCGTACTGTAAGTACCCCGGCCATCCGGCCATTTGTTACAGTACTATCGGGCCATGGAAACGCCTGAGGGGGTATGGCCGAGTTGAATAAAACTCTTCAAGCTTGTCCAAACGCATGGACCTGTTTGAACATCACCAGGGCCAGTTGGCTCAGTTCATGGATTCCCTAGCTGTCCGGTTACCCCCAGTGGCCTCTGCTCCAGTTCCACCACACCTCTCGATGGCCGGATCCGGTGATCCTTCTCTTCGGAGAGAGCCCGCCTACCTCCACCCCGCGGTTTGATGGTGATGCCCAAGCCTGCCGTGGGTTCATTAATCAGTGCAGAATCCAATTTGAACTTCACCATCTCATTTTGCATCAGATCGTGCAAAGGTGGGGTTCATCATCGCCTTGTTGGAGGGTAATGCGCTGGCCTGGGCTTTCCTTATGGGAAAGAGACGATCCTCTAGTCTATAATGTTACTGACTTCCTGAGTATGTTTCGCAAGGTCTTCGATGCTCCAGGAAGAACCTTGCTGCCTCCTCCCGTTTGATGCAGCTCCGCCAAGGGTCACGTTCCGGGGTCAGTATGCTATCGAATTTCGTACCCCTGCTGCGGAGACTTCTTGGAACAATGAGGGCACTTACTGCAGCCTTCTGGCAGGGACTCTCTGACCACCTCAAGGACGAATTAGTATCTAGGGAATTACCTGTTCCATTGGAGGACTTGATTTACACTATGCATACAAATTGATACCCGCTTCCATGAACGGCAGGCACAGAAAGGTCTGCAGCTCGTTCCAACCTCCCTAAGACTTCCTAGGCTGCTCAGCCCTTTCCGCAACCCATATCTTCGGGTGAAGAGCCGATGCAAATTGGTGGCACGCATCTATCCCCAGAGAAAATCACGCAGACAGTACCAATGGACTTTGTCTCTATTGCGCTGGGCAAGGACACTTTGTAAGAAATTGTCCCCAGAAGTCGGGAAAATCCAGGACCTAGAATTTAGGAGGAGCTCCTTTAGGTAACGCTAAGGGGCATATTTATAAAGGATTGTCTTTTTCGCCAAATAATTAGCGCAGCACATCGCAGCGAAAATAGCGCCATATGGGGTTCGTTTCGCCTTATTTATAAAAAGCGAAAAAACACACTTCGCGGCTGAAAAAGGCGCAGCGAAAACTTAACGCATCTAAGAAGACTGCATTTGAAAACCATTCGAAACAGAAAAGCCACTAGAAAATGATGTCAAGTTCAAAATGGCCACCTCACATTTACCAAGAAGTCAGTCATGTCTTATTTAGTCAATCTCTTAGAATTTCTCAATTGGAATACAATTTCTTTTGCACTGCACATTCGCCTTTCTAATGCGCGTTCGCCTTTCTAATGTTGTTCGCCTTTCTAATGTGCGTTCGCTTTTCTAATGGGCGTTCGCCTTTCTAATGCGTGTTCGCCTTTCTAATGCGCGTTCGCTTTTCCAAGGCATATTCCATTATAATGTGCGTTCGCCTTTCTAGTGGTAACGTTTCGGAACCAGTGTGGTTCCTCCTCAGACCAAACAAAAAAATATCAAGTCTATCAAGACTGGTGTGCCTAGCATGTCTTACCCTTATGATCTGGTCTGCTAGCTACAGAGCTTAGAGCACCAGCATGGAATAAATGTTTGATCTTTTTGATGTTTAGGTGTGCAGGATCCTAACCCTCTTGTTGTGTATTCGCCTTTCTGATGTGCGTTCGCCTTTTAATGCGCGTTCGCTTTTCCAAGGCAGATTTACATTCTAATGCGCGATCGCCTTTCTAATGTCGCTTTTCCAAGGCATATTACATTCTAATGCGCGTTCGCCTTTTAATGTCGCTTTTACAGGCATATTACACTCTTAATGCGCGATCGCCCTTCTAATGCGCGTTCGCTTTTTCAAGGCATATTAACATTAGAATGCCTTTTCGCTCAAACAATGACTTTTCACCACCTTCAGGGTCGCGCTAATCTTTCGCTCTTTTTAACGCAAAAACCACCTTTCGCTCTTTTATAAATCGCGTATGCTTTAGCTCCTTTTTCGCTAAAACCATTGCGAAGTAGGCGAAAAGGGTTTAGCGATAGCGCGCGGAAACGGTTTCGCCATTCGTTAACGCTACCTTTATAAATAGCGTTAACTGTCTTTTGGCGAAAACCCATGCGAAAAGCGAATGCGAAAACATTTCGCTACTTTTGCTTTTATAAATATGCCCTAAGTCTCCTGCCAAATTGAACCTCTGAAACTCTTTCTACCAGCTACTATCACCTGTAATGGTAAAACTTTTTCCTCCCAGGCCTTTGTCGATTCTGGTGCCGCTGGAAACTTCATCGATTCACCTATGCAGCACAATTGGGGCTTCCTCTCCTTCACTTGCAGCAACCCCTTCGAGTTCTGGCTATTAACAATAACCCATTGGCTTCAGATTCATCTCCAAATCTACATACGAAGTCCTATTGCATTGGCATATTTCACCAAGAACATTTATTTTTCTTGTCATCCAAAGCCCTTCTGCTCCCCTAATTCTCGGACTTCCATGGCTCAGACTACACAACCCTGTTATAGATTGGTCTAACAATGAACTCAAGTCTTGGAGCCCCTTCTGTTTCAAAAATGCCTTTCTAATCATTGTACTACCATTACCTGTGAAAATAAATCAGAGAAAACCTCCTGAATGTTATCATGATTTCTCTGATGTGTCTGTAAAAAGCGAGCTGAGAAGCTACCACCGCACCGTTCTACGATTGCCCCATCGACCTTCTTTCTGGTACTATGCCTCCTTGGGGACGCACATACCACTGTCTCCCTCAGAAACTCTAGCCATGAAAGAGTACATTACGGAACATTTGCTAGGGGTTTCAAACGGCCTTCCACTTCCCCGCGGGAGCTGGGTTCTTTTTTGTTGAAAAAAAGACAGAGGTTTACGACCCTGCACGACTACCGTGGGTTAAATAAAATCACAATAAAGAATCGGTATCCTCTCCCTTCATCTCTGAGCTGTTTGACAGATAAAAGGGGCAAAATATTTACTAAACTAGATCTTCGGGGGGCATACAATCTGATCCGTATACGCCAAGTTGACGAGTGGGACCGTTTAATACTAGGGACGGTCACTACGAATATCTCGTAATGCCCTTTGCCTTTGTAATGCTCCAGCGGTGTTCCAAGAATTCGTCAACGACATTTTCCGGGATATGTGGGTATCTCTGTAGTAGTGTATCTCGATGACATTTGAATTTTTTCTCAAGTCTGCCCCTCACACCGCATCCATGTTAAACAGGTGTTCTATGTCTGAGAGAGAATATGCCATATGCCAACTGAAAAAGTGTCTGTTTGAATGTTCACAAGTACCCTTCCTAGGACATCGTATCTGCACAAGGGTTCCAGATGGATCTGTTAAAGTTTTCGGCCATCCAAGATTGGTCTCTCCTATGGGAACCAAAGCTATTCAAAGTGTCATGGGTTCCCCAATTACTACAGACAATTCATTCAAGGGTTTCTCTTCAATAATTGTCTCTCGAAGTGCCGAGCGGCGCGGGACCGGAGCGGCAGGTAAGTCCGTGACAACTGACTTCTCACAGTTGTATATTTGAGTAGGAATTACTAACATCAACTAGGGTAAATTGTCTACAGCAGTCAGCCCTTACAGCAGTCCACCTATAAAACAAAAAACTGGGGACTTGTCAGTTGTCTGCCCGCAACCCCAACTGATATTTTTACCAGTTTATTACATGCATTTGTAACCAGATATTTTATCAAATTTTTTTTTCTGTTATAGAAAATGTATCTACCTCCACCCTTGGCACACAGAGCTTTTTATAATCTTGAGCATGTGCAGAGGAGACAGCAGAAGAATTAGGAGTCAATCATTGGTTGTGATGTCAGTCATAGCCTTGATTTACTGCAGGCTGATATTTTTACCAGTTTTTACATGCATTTGTAACCAGATATTTTATCAATTTTTTTTTTCTGTTATAGAAAATGTATCTACCTCACATACAGAGCTTTTTATAATCTTGAGCATGTGCAGAGGAGACAGCAGAAGAATTAGGAGTCAATCATTGGTTGTGATGTCAGTCATAGCCTTGATTTACTGCAGGGAGGGAGGGCCCAGAAAGACAGAAATAATAATCCTTAAATATCTGGTTAGATATTCATCTAATAATGAGCTGGATATATCAGTAGGGGTTTGGGGCAGATAATGGATGTTTGGTAAGTGGACATGTCCTTTAAATAACAACTTAAGCAGATACTTTTATTGCAGAAACAAATTTCACTGTGTCCAAATAACTAGAAATACATTATTTTGTTTTTCAAATGGATAAAATAAAACATCTTCTTTTTCTGTACCTTTAATAAATTGAATTTTGCACTTTTTATTTTTTAATCATATGCGCAGCGACATCTGCACTTACTACTACGAAGTAGGTCTTATAAATATATAAAAAGGGAATAAATATAAAGTTTAGAGAAAGAAGAAGAAAAGAAAAACTTTATTAACTAGGTCATATTTCAGCATTTTGTGCAAGCTGCTCCGAGGCTGGGTTTAAGTACAATGCGTATCCCCAGTGTTTTTATTTATTTAGAATGTATGCATGTGCCAGAGAAAGCTTTTTGAGCAATACAGTCAGCGCTCATGTGTTTAAGGCATATATTACTAACTTCAAAATAAAGGAAAGCTCTTCTCTGCCAATTTCTGGGGATGATAGAATATTCACCTTAACAACAGCTATTAGATAGGCTCCAGGGTTAGATGTACTGTACAGAAAGGAGGATCTAATTTGATAAAATGTGATAGTTAATCCGGGAATCAGTAGATGATTTGTGCTTTCAAGCATGTTTAAGGTTGGAAACAGTAATAGCATATGTACAAACCTTTTCTTTAATGTGTACAAAATAATTCAGAAGAGCAATAGGGGAAAGAACGCAGAAGATTTAGACTTTTATAGTAAGAATTTCAAATACGATAGTTCATTAGTCAACAACAAGTTGAAACAGGTCAGCACTTCATCTTGTCACATTTTGTTCTTGTAGGAGTTTTGAAACCTGTCCTACTTTATGAGGAAATAAGATTGGTGAACTGGGCAGCCTTACATTGGAGAGACAGAAATGGGTATCATTTGTGTATTCAGGCATGTATAACGATTGATATAGTACCATATACCTATTTATAAACCTTTTTTGACAGGGCAAAATCATATAGTAATGACCGAGGGCTATATTGTATCATGGAAAGAAAGAATAGTCAACATTTTATGTTTTATTTATGGGAAGCATTCCCCAATGTGATAGGTCATTACTCAACAATAGGTTGAGACTGAACAACTGAAACAGGTCAGTACTGCATTGTGTCATATTGGTTTTATTTGAGATTTGTCCTACTTTATTCTTTTTTTTTTTTTTAAATATACTTCAATGTTTGGTAGATTAACATTGAAAGGAAAGGAATTAAAGGTCGTCATGTCCACCCCCAAAACTAAAATTTAACCCTATACTGGCCCCACTGTGGAGTGTTCAAAAATCCTTACCATACATATCTGCTCCTTATGGTTGTACTGCAGTATCTGTTCAAAGTCGAAAAAAACTGAAGAGTAGGAGCTGATGGTGGTGGTGAGTCATTCGGTCCCTGCTTCTTCCTTAACCTCAACAAGGACAGTGACATGCGCAGGGAGCCCCCCCTCCCTTCCATCCCATCCCCAACAGCCAGTTTCCTTTTCTAAAACAAGCCCCAGAAAGATACTTACTGACCTTCCTTCCCCTGTGTGCATAGCCGGTAGCTGATTCTGTGATGGGCTGCTGGCTAGCCAATAACAGACACAACTGCCGGTCATGCCCGTCTGCTGCTGCTTCCGGGTTACAGAGAGCTGGGAGCAGAGCGCCAGAGGAGCTTTTTTGTTTAGAAATGTAAACCGGTGGTTGGGGGTGGGATGAGATGCCATACACACAGAAAAAAGTTTGTTTTATGAGTGGAGATACCCTTTAATCTCTGCTGAGACCCAAATTTATGTATGCCAACTTGACAAGGTACATACATACAGTACATTCACACCTTGAATTTATATATTTATAGATAAGTAAATATATATAGATATGTATCGTAATATGGGTGTTTATATGAAATGTATAGGGGCAGAACAGAGCTCTGGTTAATATCCAGCACACTGGGGAATCTGATTACTCCCACTTAGGTAAATTAGGTTGTGAAATGCAAAGTACTTAATAGTTCATTGTAAAGCAAAGAAATAGTATGCAGTTTTCTGCATACTATCCATGAATCACTGAGTAGTGATTCATACCTGCAGTGTGGCTGCTGTAATTAAAAAGATCTGATTATTTAGCTAGTAATAGTTGGATGCAGTAACCCCTAAAAATGTAATTGATATATTTAATTTTGCAATTTTAAAAAAGCTAATTAGTTAATTACCTGTCTGGTTACATTTATTAAACTGTAGTTTTAAAGATGATTTGTTCCTTCCTGGGGTTTACAGATCACCCCCATAAAACCGTTGACTAAATACATGCCAGTATTTGTCTTCCTAGGTATATTTTCTGTAGCTGGATATGACTCAACCCACAGCCCTATGTATCAGTTACGATCAGGTTTAATGTACCATTAGAGATTGATACAAAACAAAACCATACAGGTTAGAAAAAATTAACTTTTCAGTACAAGGTATGACTGGGTGGTCTGGGAGTATGGCAGGGTGGTCTGGGGTGTGGTTGGGTGGTCTGATGGTGTGGCTGGGTGGGCTGTGCATTGCATGTCTAATTTAATGCTTTACTTTATTCTCTGAATAAAATGATGTAATACAATGAATTGCATTTTATTGAAGAGGGGTAATTTCCCTATTAGGAGGGACTTTTTTATTGGTTCTTTGTTAGGCAAATGAGAGTACAAAAAAGCAAAGAGAGAAGGAATTGGTTTAAACTGGGGCTAAAATATTCTTAATGTTCCTTAAAATGCCTCAAAGAGCAAATCGCCATATTCATCATATGGAGAAATGTAATTGCGCAATGTATATTCTAATTCCCACAAATAAAAAGCTGAATAGTTATTGCAGTTTATTAATAAATACTTTAATTAATAGTATGAATGAAATAAACAGATTGGTGATTGGATGTGCTTATTTTAACTTTACCATTTACTTCATACCCTGCACAGAGTCTATTTGTAATTTCAATAAAGCTGGCTTAAGTATTTGCAGATAAAATCCAGCCATAGTCAATGAATGTGTTAGCAAGTGTATTGACTTAATTAAATAAAGTATTTCAGGCTCCAGTTATCTTAGAAACCTGAAGGTTTCGTAACAATCCTAAGCACAACCCGTTAAACCAATTTAATTACATATGGCCGTGCCCCTGTAAGCAAAGTGTCAGGAGAGAGGAAAACATTTTAACAACTGTTCAGTTTAATCACCTGATTTGCACTTTTTCTATAAATTCCTGGTCTAAGAGAGAGAATATTCAACAATGAGAGACCTTGGCAAATCTTTAGGCCAACGCTTGGTACACACATTGCCAAAAATGGATAAATCCTGTTGTATCCGATAGGATTTGACTATTATTATCCATTTGCAGAAAGTATAATTACCTATAATGTTGATAACTGCGATGACCCATGTCTGATAACCAGAGGATCAGTTGTGGTGTCTTAAAATTTCCAACTGTAAACTGTAATATAGACCATTGCAAATATGGCTCCTTGAAAGATCCTCACTATGCAGTGTAGTGTGTATTTGCTGATTGTTAATGTTACACGTATTCTGCAACAAATTGCCAGTGTGTGTAGCCAGCTTAGGATGTTTTACAATAATTTATTAATTCTTTAAATATAAGGCAAAATGGTTTCCCATGTGCGGCAAGGAATTTGGAGATGGTGAACGGAGCGGCAGAAAAGTCTGCAATAAAAGGTTTTTGATAGTTACTTAAAACCCACATCCACTTTGAATATTAATTCTAGCTTTGTTTTATCGTTTTTGTTTATTCTTAATATCTTTGTAAATAAAGGCTGAACTTGTATAGGTTTATGTTACTGGTTCCGCCAGTTTCTTTCCAAGTTCATTGGCTGTTATGTAGTCATTCCAATGCAATACTTTGAATTGTTTATTTGGGTCAAATTGTCACTCCATATACAATAACAGGGTACAGTGTGTAATGAGATGTTAACAGATGCCCTCAAGTCTAAATTCTGCTCTTGCTTTGTATTAGAATCTGATTGTCCATGGAGACATCTGGATGAGAAATAACAATAGATGAGGCTTTAAAGAATAATGATGCCTGACAGTGACATTCTGCCACAGCAATATGAATGAAATAGACCTTGCAGCCCAATTAGGCGGTCAGATCAGTTTATACGCTTTCTGAGTAGAAAATCACAAGTCAAACTGTTTTGTATACATGATAACAATGTGTACAGTTTATCAGGAAATAGAATATGTTGTTGATTTAAATGTTGCATTAAACATGGGAAGATGTTCATATGCTTGCATGATACAATCAGTGTAGTATAATAAAGACCTCTTATTTTAGTAAGATGGAAACGCAGAATTGTTCAGAGCTACTACAAGCCTAATATTCCTATTTAAACTAAAATATACTCTTGATATCCTTGAAAGTTATTATTTAATCACGTTTATTCTTCTATAAGGATTGTGCACTTACCAGCAATGTTAGTAAGAGTGCACTGCCATTGATTCTTAGTTGTAATTTCTCATGAGCTTAAACCATGAATCACATTTCCTAGGAATAGCAACAGCTTTTAAAAGCAATCATTTGTGCTGTGAATTCACCCAATGAAATAAAACGGCTAAGAAATGCATTCAGATAGGATACAAGCATCTACCCAGTAGCAACATATTATTTTCATTCACCTCCTGAAGAAATTAATTTTGGATGCCTGACAGTACAGAGCACAGAGGTACAAACTCATAAAAGATACATGCAGCAAGTCTCCTAATGACCATAAATCCCATGATAAATTATTTTAAATCTTGACAGTCTTGACAGAAGAAAACATGATTTGTCTTTATAAACAACATATACATATTTCTTACACACAAAAAAATTACCTTGTATAAGTTTGCTTAAAGGGCATGTACACTGTAATAGTTTATCTAGCGCAGTGCGATGACATCACAGGGATGGACGCCTGTGGCAACGTCACAGGGACGCACACGCATTGACGTCAAGAGGGCATGTCACACAGCCACAGTATTCTCTGACCAGCTGGGTGTTGGAAATTTGGAAATATCAAGGTGGCAGTGCTAAGAACGAGAATACAGTGTAGGAGGGAGACCAGCAAGATTCAAGCACAAAGGCAGGGTTTGGAAGGGTATTAGGGGAAAAAAAAATACACCACAACTATCCAGTAAGATAAACTTGTCATTACAGTGTACATGCCCTTTAAAGAGAAAACCACACTGCCCTCTGTCCCAGACATCCACCAGAGCCACTACCACTGTAAGAATAAATATCCTATACTAATCCAATCTGGAAACTGATGCCTAGTTTAGAACATTGAAAAATCCTTCACAGCTGCGGGAGACAGAATTGAGCCACACACTGAATGTACTGAATTCTATCTCAGTTTATTTAGTTCATACATTGGCATATATCAAACCAAGAATAAACTTTACCAGAGAAAAGGGGCTTTACCAGACTTTGTGTCTACAAATGATATAATAAAACATGTCTTGGAATGTGAAGATAGAGTCAGGTTGACACACAATGTAGGAGGCAGAAGACCTTGAGATAAAATATTATCTATGCGCCATAAGAACAGCTTGGTACATTTCTAGAAAAACAGACTAAGTAATATGGACACAAAATGGCGTCTATTAGGCTAAGTGATTATAAAGAATATATAAAAAATCTAACAACCACGATGGGTAAAAGTCATGCTAACCGATTTATGGATGACTAGCGTGACTTTAACCCCTTATTTATGACGGCTGTGCAAGCTACTCACCAGCGGCTTTGCTGCTCTTCAGAATCTAATGCCGGCTGATAGCTCATGCTAAATACTCATGTCTGGGTAAATCTCCCCATTAATTTGTAGTTCTCAACAAGTTTCTCTGTGATTTTTAACAAATGGTTTATTAGTGAAAGGTCAGCACATTCCTTCACAGTTTCTTTGCTTTATTGGATACAAATTACATGATAGGTGCAGAAAATAAAAATGATAGAACTTATTTGTATCTCAGGGAAAGAAATAATCTATTGAGTCAATTTCAATACTTTCATATTTGGTTATAAAAAGGTTCATGTAAATGCAGGAGGTGATTTAAAATGTAACTTCACAGTTGATAAACTCATTGGCGTTTTTCATATACGTGCTGTTTTGAAAGGTTGACGGAATTGTTCATTCATGAAAATTTTTTGTAAGAGCTAAGGTAGAGTCAGCTCATTTCAGGCTATACAATGGGTTAAGAGGGAACTGTTTGACTGTTCTATAACAGTAGCGAATAATTTAGTCTCAAGTAGGAAGGATAAGGCAGAAAACTATACTTAGAATTTTTTCTTTTTTCAAGGCCAATGTGCCTGACAGTGGTTCAGATTTACATGGAAATGAAAAATTACTTTAGCATTGTGGTGACGTTTAATAGTAATGCTATTGAGCTTTTCTGAAAGTGGGAAAAGTACATTTTCAATGTCAGTTTGATAGCATCTCCGGTGAGCACAGATTAACACAATAACTCTAAATTTAGTTGTAGGGGGCACAGTCATGTTCCGTGTGTCAGTTGATTTTGAGCCAACAACTATAACCGAGGAGTGTTTGTATAGTTTTGACTTTGCCTTGACCTTTACATTATGCTTAGTAAGTCAATACAAACTCCTTTAAATCCATCTGAATAATTATTTTACTGAACTGTCATTTGCATTCTGTGGCTTCAAATTTATGGGAGGGTAAAGAGTAAATGAACTGTAATGATGAAAAGTAATTAAAAAGGCCGTAGGGAGAGGGGGTGGTGTTACTAGCAAGGACTGGTAGTAGCTGTCATTTTGTACAAAGGAAAATTAAGGAAACCCATATTTCTTTCTATTTTTTCCACACTATTTTAATATTTGTATTATATTTGTATAATATTAGAATTATGGGCCTTTTTCAGAATGTCCCTTTAGTAATTCATCTTTCTAAAACAGATTTTTACAGATTTGTAGCAGATTTGGATATTTTAAACAAAGATGCAACAGTGCAAAGTCAGTTTCCCTTTTCCTTAACCATGTGGCAATGGAGGAGCCATAAGCAAGCACTAGACAGATTTCCAGCAGGTTTGGAGAACCGCCATTTGCCTGGATGTTCGCTGACTGACTTGCAGGGTGGTAAAATGCACTGCAGGCCAGCATATGGAACCTTATACCGCTATGTATATTGGATAATGGAAAAAAACATACTTTTAAGAGGCACTTCGCAACTTGAGATCCAATATTACAAATGGATACTTTATTACATGCACACACACAATCTCTATTTTAAATAAATTAATGTAGCATGATTTAAATTTCCCAGCCTGTCCAGAAATGGGAGGCTAGGGTACAAATTTCCTTGGATAAGTCCCAATGGACAAGAATCTTTAGGGCCTCAGCTACATGCTCCTCTTCATCATTAAAGAAAAGTAAAATACTCTGTGACTCCTTGTACAACATCAACCCTACTTTTACACCTCTATACTTCAGAGGGTGTCAGCAAATTGCAGACCAAAAGTACTGTTGGTGGTTATTCCCATAGGCACACCACACCTGGGGTCTGATTAAACTCGTGGATGCACCACCAGTATACAACTCAGCATGGCCACCACTGTGGAGCCACAACAGGAGGAATTCTCAAATGGGCTACCTGGCTGAGTCCACTTCCAGCTAAACAGCATGGGTCTAGTTCTGGAGACAAATTGTAACTGACGTTATAGCTACTGTCATTACAGTGTAATGAGCCTAGAAGTTTTAAAAAGTTAGAAAAAAAAAATTAACAAAAATTTATGGAACAAAAATAAGTATCAGCCTAAGGTACCCTATTTATAATGTAGGCAATTATTTGTATAATTAGTGATATTTAGGAGCTGTTATTATAAATACCTCCCTCAGCCACATCTGACAAAATATACAGATACTATTTGTGTGTGGGATTAAGTGAAGTTTATCAATAGTGCAACTGGGGATAACTGGGCCCCCAGCAAAACTCCAACGGGGCCCTGCTCTCTGCCTTATTTAATATGGTTTTCTGTGGCAGGGGCTGTCTGAAAAACGGTATAAAAATCAAGTAGAAGGGAAAAAAAGATTGTACTGTAACTCATAATGTTATTTGGGACATTATATCTTGATCTACAATAAGATCAAATCAACCATCATACCAATCCTTTCCACCCCCACAGTCTTATGCATACACAATACTCCCATATCTAACTCTATATGGCATAAACACTAGGAGTTAGGTCACCAGACAGAATGCTTCTAAACAAAGAGTGACCCATGCTGCTAATTTTCCTGTTTTTTTCTGGACTATGGGGGCATAATGAAAACCTGCCATGCCCAGTACATTTTAGAACCATTTACACAGGCTGAAAAATCCTTGTTTGATGGTCCTATTGGTGATCTGTCATGGACTGGGAGCCAATCAGATAGCAGTGCTTTACTGATTCCCACAAGCCAGACTTCTTATATTATAAATGGACTATTATTATAAATGGACTTATATTATATAGACTATTGTGCCAGCACTTTCCTGCACAATTTCATTAATTTTTTATCTATAGTTCCCCTTTAAAACCCGTATTTCCCAAACACAAAACATCCATTACCTTTCCTTAAAAAAAATCGAATCCACATAAGTTAAATGTGGAACATTGATGCAAATGTCAATTTACAGCTTGCTGAGTAGGCAAAGATAACTAAATGACTAATGCAGTTCCAGGTTTTCAAGCATTAAATTAAAGGGAAGTTTCACCAAATATATTTTATGTCTATGCCAATTAAAATATATACTGCTGGTCAGCTGGTTATTTAATGAAAAATTCTCTTTGGTTACGCACTGCATACAAAACATTTTCTTTATGAAAAAATAATTTAGTGGTTTGTTGCTGTCTATGAAAAGGAGCTTTCTTTATCAAGACACAAACACCTGTATCACAAGAAGAGAGGAGCTCAGCTTAATTACATTAATTACCAACATAAAATAAGTGAATAATAGGATTCGGAAGTATAAAAAATGCATGTGAAATCAAGCTGTAAAAATGTGTTTTATGTCCAATTGCTTTTTAAATATCCATTATTAAGTAAGAGGGACCCACTGAAATGTAGACGAATACACTCTAGTTCAATGTTAATTGTAATTTTCTTTTGTATTAACTTTATTCCTTGTGTAATTACCCATCCTAGACAGCACCAAGACTAGAGTGACTGGGTACTGGTTATTAGGGTAGGAGTGTTTAACACAATCAGTAAAGGTTTCAGTCCTACAGTTAAAGGCCATGCAATTACTAAAACTAGAGACTTTGGTAAAGGCAGTAAATTACAGAGACCGGAACGGCATATACTCAAGTATATACCAACCCGAGTATAAACCGAGGGTAGAAATTATGACCACTACTGCCTTCTGATTCTGTATTGTTTTGAGGCTTTAGTTTCCCTTTAAATGGACAGCAGAATTCCCATACAGTAGTCCCATACAGTAATAGCCATACTGGATTTGGCTATTACTGTATGAGAATTCTGCTGTCCATTTAAAAGGCAACTAAAGCCTCATTCCTTGGCACTCGAGATGTTTTTAAACTACAACTCCCAGCATGCTTTAGTAGCTGGGAGTTGTAGTTTCCAAACATCTGCAGTGGCAAGCACCCTCCCCCCAGTTCAGTGAACAAGAGGACTTACCGGTAAGTGGGTATTCCATTCATCTGTGCATGTATTCAAGTAATTCAGTTACTCACTGCAAAACAGGGCGCCGTCCGGTTGCTACCTGTACTGATCTGCCAGCTGATGTCAGCGGCAGACAAATTTGCAGAACATTATACATTTGATATATTGCCATTAGTTTTTTGCCTTCCTCTGGATCAGTAGAAATGCTTGAAATTAAGGGACTCCGGTCTTTCTTCAACCTTAATAGTAAATGATAGTATAAAGTTAGACGCATAGTGTAGGTTAGGGACCTACTCAGAGAGTCTACCTTGACTTTGTGGCAGGTATATTGATATATGATATTTGATATATTGCCATTAGTTTTTTGCCTTCCTCTGGATCAGTAGAAATGCTTGAAATTAAGGGACTCCGGTCTTTCTTCAACCTTAATAGTAAATGATAGTATAAAGTTAGACGCATAGTGTAGGTTAGGGACCTACTCAGAGAGTCTACCTTGACTTTGTGGCAGGCTTATTATCCTTATGCCAAATCTATATTATTGGAGGAGTGCTATGGAACCAAAACAGGCCCATGGATCAATATAAGGGATCTTTATATTTGACTATTTTAGCTGAAGCATTAAACTAAAGGGCTCTCACAAAGTTAATTTTTGATTAAAATAAAATGTGATACAGTAGAAGATACAATAAAGAGTAAAAGAAAGGATACTGTTTAAGAGTTCAGACATTATCATAGGATACTTACTGTAAAGGAAAACTACAGTGCCCAAATAATATCCCCTCAATATTTATCAGATAGGTAGGAAAACTTACCCTTACCTCCCATCTTGCCCTGCAAGCCTAGCAATAAGCTGTCAAAAAGCGAAAGCTCAAATTCCCCCTCGGTTTTATCTGCAAAAAAAATTGTATGTCCTGGTGTGGACTCACAGTGTATTTGGGCAGGGCTTGTTGTGAATAGATAAAGTAATAAGTACAACCCAATACAAGAAAACAAATACAATAGAATCTTGCTTTATGTAAACACAGTGTTAATGTTAAAACAACAAATCTGGGATTCTACATGAAAAAGGAATAGCTAACAAAACACAATTTCTAAACCTTTGTTGGATCAATGCTTGAAAAAAACCTAAACTGGATTATACAGTGTTATACAATGTTACTGAGAAATTGGTTTAAATATGGGGGCCTATATAATAAGATGTACATCATCTGCCCACTGGCACTTTTTATACTGGGCAAATGCATGGGCTGATCTCTTTATTTCTCATTCTTTTACATATTGTATTTGTCTCACTTCTTCTGTCTTGTTAGGAAAATTTACTTGCCATTTCTATATTTATCTTCCCTTCATTGTACCTAAATATTAACAACTTCCATGGGTGAATGGTCTGTGAGCACACAATGTATTGTGGCGGGATAGTTTTCCCCAGGGTCTATTAGCAAGACCTCTAAGTTGCATCCAAGTGATCCAATATCCCAGGATCAACTCCACTTTATGTATCAAAACCATTATCATGCAACATTTCTTGATTTTAGAAAGTCATCCAGCTTTTTTTCAAACTATACAATGAGCGTGCCATCACAATCACATCGAGTGAAAGACAGTTCAATAGTTTTACCATTCTTACAGTGAAAAAACCCTTTCTGAACTTGAAGACTAAACTACTTTTCTTCAAGTCTTAAGGGATGTCCATGTGTCCTCTGACAAGTGTACATAATTGTAACTTATCCAATCTGTCTTCATATTCAAGCTATCCCATTCCCTTTATTATTTTTGTTGCCCTTCTTTGAACCCTTTCTCTTTACAAAAATGTCCTTTTTGTATACAGAATTACAAAAATTGCACTGCATGTTCCAAATGAGGCCTTACCAATGCTTTTAAACAGGGAGAATAACATTTTTCTACCTTGAATCCATACCTCACTTTATACAAGACAATATCTAGCTCCTGGCTGTTGCTGCCAGGCACTGCTTGCTACATTTCAGTTTGTTATTCACCAAAACTCCATGATCCCTTCTCAACAGAGATTCCCTTAAAAAAGAAACATTTATAGTTTAAGCAGCACAGGTACAAAATGCATCACCTTACATCTATCAACATTGAATCTCATCTGCCACTTAGCAGGCCAATGTGACAATTTATCTAGATCCACCTGCAACGATTGCACATCCTCTGAGCTTTTAATGGTTGGAAAAGTTTTGTGTCGTCAGCAAACACAGAAACCTTGCTGACTACACCCACTTACAATTCATTAATAAACATATTAAATATAAGTGGCCCCAACACAGAACTCTGTGGAAACCCACTTATAACTTAAGTCCATTAACAACTACTCTCTAGATCCTAGCCTTAAAAGCCTTAACAAAATCCAAGTATACTACATCTACTGCTGTGCAGTCCAAATTCCTACTCGTTTCCTCATAAAAGCCAAGAAAGTAGACAAGATCTTTTCCTCCTAAACCCATGCAGATTACTACTTATAAGGTTACTTTGGTTTTTATGACATTTTATAGTTACCCTTTAAAAATGTCTACCACGTGAATGAACTGGTAAGTCAGTAGGTGTGTGTACTTTTTTTGATGATTGAATAAAATTCGTTTTTTGACTATAGTTACCTTTTAGGTATGGCTTAAGCAGGGGAAACACATGTCAGTAGAGAATGACTCTAGCAGGGGAAACGTGTCAGTAGAGGCTCCCTGACTAATATTGGCTGGTCTCTTACACTGTGTAAGGCTCCGGTGCTTACCTGTGGCTGCCTTCCTGCGTTGCTGCGCGGGTATGCATGCCGTGGGTGCGCGGGCACTCCATGCACGTCCGTAGTGACGGGCAGAGGGCGTGGAGTCCGGCGTCCGGATCAGGTGATGGTAGTCCCTCCTCCTAGGCGTGCGCGCAGACGTGCGCGGGCACGTTCCGACGCATGATGATGATGTCGGAGGGTCCTTTTCTAGCCCCTGCTTGGGGTGGCTTCTTGCTGCCAGTTCAGATTCAGTTTGCTGTGTTTTGCTCGTTCAAGTTTGTTCCTGATACTTGTTTCCAGTTCAGCCTTTGGTCTTCCTGATACCTGTTTCCAGTTCAGCCTTTGGTCTCCATTTTATCCAGCCTGCATCCGTTTCCAGTTCAGCCTTTGGTTTCCATTACATCCGGACTACCCCAGTTTCCAGTTTCAGCCTTTGGTCTCCATTTCATCCAGCCTGCATCCGTTTCCAGTTCAGCCTTTGGTCTCCATTTCATCCAGCCTGCACCCGTTTCCAGTTCAGCCTTTGGTCTCCATTTCATCCAGCCTGCACCCGTTTCCAGTTCAGCCTTTGGTCTCCATTTTATCCAGCCTGCACCCGTTTCCAGTTCAGCCTTTGGTTTCCATTACATCCGGACTACCCCAGTTTCCAGTGCAGTTTCCAGTATTCAGACTATCTAATCGGTACCCATTTCCCTGTCTCCAGTATTGTAGGAGTGGTCTCCTTACCACTCAGTTATTGTTATCTCCAGTGCTCCTGTCGTTGCCCTTACCTGTTTCTTTTACCAGTTGCTTCTCTACACTGCGGGGGGGTTTCTGTGAACTTTGATCTGGAGCTGCAACCTGGTGTCTGTCTCGCCGCACAACATCCTCACCATCAGAGGCTCTGGAGAAGACCGACAGACACTTAGACTCTGCGTCCAGTGAGAGGTTTGCAGGGACTCTCCCTGAAGATCCTTAACAGTAACTGGCAGCCAAAGATGAACCCCGCTGGAGAAGCCGGTCCGGTAGAAGATTTGTATAGACAGGTAGCAGAGCTACAGGGAGCCTTGCAGGAGGCTCGTCAAGGATTTTTCCAGCTTGATGCCAGGTTAAAGGCCATCTCCACTAGTGGGGCTCAAGTTTCTCAGACTGCCTTCCAAACTGCTTCCCTAGAACCTAAAGTGCCACTGCCTGATAGATTTGTGGGAGATCGTTCAAAGTTCGCCCAGTTTAAAAGTTCCTGTGGACTCTATTTTTCCCTTTGTCCCAGAAGCTTTAGTGATGAAAGGGTCAAGGTTGGCTTTATCATTTCCCTCCTACAAGAGGAACCCCAAGCTTGGGCTCTCTGCCTTTTGGAAAGGAATGATGCCGCAGTAGCTTCTGTGGAAACCTTCTTTGCTGCTTTGGCAGAAATTTATGATGACCCTAGGAGGGCTGCTACTGCAGAGGTCACGCTCCGTAACCTTTCCCAAGGAAGGAGACCAGCGGAGGAATATGTGTCGGACTTCCGTAGGGTGAGCACCGAGACTCAGTGGAACGATGCGGCCCTTAAACATCAATTTCGTCTTGGCCTATCCGAAACCCTGAAGGATGAACTGGCTCGTGTGGGGATGCCAGACACCCTGAAAGCACTCATCGATCTGTCCATTCAAATTGACAGACGTCTGAGAGAAAGGAGGCTGGAGAAGATGGGTGCAAATCGCCCCTTTTCGGAATCAGTGTTCCCCTCACCCTCTTCTTCGCATATTTCAGAACCTGTACCGATGCAACTTGGACTCACCCGTTCTTCTCTTTCCCCTGAGGAGCATCAACGCAGACGTCGTCTGAATCTCTGTTTGTACTGCGGGGAGTCCGGTCATCTCCTAAATAACTGTCCGATCAGGCCTGCTCATAAGAATCTTTTGCCATCTCCTCCTCCTTCCTGTTCTCTTGCTCTACCTTACCTCTCAATTAATATCTCATTACAGGGAAAAGATCTTCCCGTCAAGACTCAGGCTATTATTGATTCAGGAGCATGTAGTTCTTTTATTTTAGAGTCATGTGCCAAAGAGTGGGGTCTCGCTACTCGGATCAAGACTTCGCCTTTGTTTATTCGTCTAGCCGATGGCTCAAAGTTTTCTTCTGGACCCATTGTTCGAGAGACTGTTCCCGTGATGGTCAAGATTAATCAGCACACTGAATTAATTTCTTTTGATGTTTTGCCTTTTTCTTTGTTCCCCATCATTTTGGGCTTACCATGGTTGAAGGTCCACAACCCTTTAATAAATTGGTTTTCTGGTGAGATTTCCTTCCCTTCTCAGTTTTGTTCACAAGCTTGTTGTTTGTCTCCACTGATGGCCGTTAAAGAAGATCCTCCTGAGGTCATTTTACCCATCTGCTACAATGAATTCACTGATGTCTTCGACAAGAAAGCGGCAAACGTTCTACCCCCACATCGTATTTACGATTGTCCTGTTGAATTGCTTCCCGGAGCTCAAATTCCATTTGGAAGAGTCTATCCCCTCTCAGAGCCTGAACAAAAAGTCCTCAAAGACTATATTGAGGAGAATTTACAAAAGGGTTTCATACGCCACTCCACATCCCCGGCCGGTGCTGGTATATTTTTTGTAGAGAAAAAAGACGGTTCCCTTAGACCCTGTATTGATTATAGAGCCCTTAATAATGTCACTGTCAAGAACCGATATCCTCTTCCACTTTTTCCTGAACTGTTTCAAAGGCTAAGGTCTGCTAAGATTTTCACAAAACTAGACTTCAGAGGGGCCTACAACTTGATTCGGATAAGAGATGGTGACGAATGGAAGACTGCTTTCCGCTCCCGATACGGTCATTTTGAGTATTTAGTGATGTCTTTTGGACTCTGTAACGCACCTGCCACATTCCAACATTTTGTCAATGATATTTTTCGGGACTTTGTTGATGATTTCCTGGTCGTATACCTCGACGATATTCTCATCTTTTCTTCCAATCTCCATGAACACCGTCTTCAAGTTAAAAAAGTCCTGTCTCGTCTCAGAACTCATGGTCTTTATGGTAAACTGGAAAAATGCGAGTTTGAAAAAACTTCTATACCTTTCCTAGGTTTCATCATCTCATCTCTTGGACTCACCATGGACCCTCAGAAGGTCTCCGCCATTCGAGATTGGCCGGAACCATCTAACTGTAAGCAGGTACAAAGGTTTATCGGTTTCGCAAATTTTTATCGCAGGTTCATCAAGAACTTTTCTTCCATCATCCTTCCACTTACTCAGCTCACCCGAACTCATATTTCATTCAAGTGGTCTGAGGTAGCTCAAAAAGCCTTTGAACAATTGAAGTCACCTTTCACCTCTGCACCAGTCCTCATCCATCTGGATCCGTCTCTCCCTTCGGTACCCATTTCCCTGTCTCCAGTATTGTAGGAGTGGTCTCCTTACCACTCAGTTATTGTTATCTCCAGTTCTCCTGTCGTTGCCCTTACCTGTTTCTTTTACCAGTTGCTTCTCTACACTGCGGGGGGGTTTCTGTGAACTTTGATCTGGAGCCGCAACCTGGTGTCTGTCTCGCCGCACAACATCCTCACCATCAGAGGCTCTGGAGAAGACTGACAGACACTTAGACTCTGCGTCCAGTGAGAGGTTTGCAGGGACTCTCCCTGAAGATCCTTAACAAACTGAGCCCTTTGAATCTGTGGAAGTCCACAGATTAAGGGGAAGAGCTGTGAAGTCCTGGTAAGACTGTTACTTTTTAGAACTATCTGCATTTGTTTGTGGGTGTTTCAGATTATTTGCACAGTTGGGACCTAATATTTGGCCCTCTGGCACTGAGGATATATTAATCCTTTGGTTTGAACACACAACTGCCATACAATTTCTGGATTTGAGACATGGGGGTATGCATATATCTTGGCAAAAGTAGGAGGGACAGCCACCTAATAGGACAAGTACTTTATTAATCAGGACGCCCTACAATATATCAAGTTATTAATAATAATAATAATAATAATAATAATAATGTAAATATAAAGTATCATCAGCTACATTATAAACCCCGCCCTTTAACTTCTTAATCATTTTTAAAGCTAGCCACAAGACTGAAAATATTTTTTCTCTCTCCCTAAGAAGTCCAAAGGGTAGAGAGAATGGTTGCAGGTCTGTAACTAGTTTCAGGAAAGATCGTTTTTTTAGGGGTGGGCCTTTTTTACAGCTTATCATGTGCCTGTCACAGACAGAACAAAAAAGGAAGTGTAATTTTACAAGCCTATAACTTTAAGGGCAACTGAAAAAATTACTTTGGCTCATGTTAATCTTTAAATAACTACATTTAAGTAGCCCCTACTTTGTGTTTGTATTACTGCATGCTTTCAATCCAATACTTGATTTGCTCAGGCTCAGCATCCCCCACCTTCTCTCTCTTAACTGACACGACCTTCCATCTGATCATACTTTCAATGAGGGCAAGCATTCTCAATAATCACAGTAATAACGATGCAGTATTGGGAATGTCCCATCATGCAATTCACACATACCAACTGTCATAATTCTGCACACAGAAAAAGAGTTTATGATTGGCTGCTGAAATGTTAGATGGGTCAGATTGGATATCTAAAGTAATACAGTACAAGGTAGATCAACAAATAAATGGTACAGTGATAGTTGGGGAGTTGGGGAGGATGATAGTTTCCAGTAATGGGCAATATAAAAAAAGATGCCTTGTGTGATCCAGAAAAGCTACATAGTCATTATCCTAGGCTCTTTATAATAGCCGGGCACTTGGATGGAGACCACAGTTACCCTTTAATGAAGATAAGGCAGTAGTCTAGCACCCTAGAAATTTAACATTTGAAAGCTAACATCTGATTGGTTGGGGCAAAATTAGTACCATTTTAACGATAAGAACTTTTATTGAATCTCCCTGAAAGTTCAATGTCAAGCTAAAGTATTTGGAAAGCACAGTGAAATAAGTCTAGCAGGAATCATTACCACAACAGCTGAACATCTATGATGTTATATATTCCTGGGCTGGAAAGCTCCCAATTTTATTTTACACCTTATTTTGGTCTGTGACACTGGCTACCTAAAATGTCTGACTGGCATCTAAATCATTTCCTCAACCTTTAATTCTACAATGCACAGAACTGCACCGCATGATTTTTGACTGTTTGGTTATCTTTTATGTAACAAGTCTGTTTTATTAGTGCCCTGTTTTAAATGTATAATGTATCAGCAATCTATCTAACAATGTTTAATCTATGTAAATAATAAGCAGTGCCTGTGGCCACTGTTCTTATATTTTTTTAAAAATAAAACCATAAATTATAGTTTATATGGTATTTTATTGTGTATTTCTACATCAAGTCTACATGAATGTCTTTTGCCTATTAGTTTGGCTCCACAGGATAGCTTATTCCAGCTCCTGGCGCACACTGCTAAGGCATGTGTATTTCTCTGTTAGATTGCTGATACAACTGAACATGGCAAATTAAGCTACCTCCACTGGCATGTTGCTTTGCACTAAAATCAAAGTGACGTGCTGCATTTCTGTCCACCAACCTATTAATGCACCCAAAGAGAATACATCCTCTTTGTCATTGCTTTGTTTAGTCTTTAGACAAGTGTTGAATTCTATTACTTGTAGACTAATCACCCAGAATGCACTTCAAGAGAGCATTATTTTTAAGAGTCAAGGCAGGAATAAAAAGTGACTAACACAAGACTAACACACTAATGTGTTTTATCAACACTAACATGTATCTTAAAACCCCGTGAAGATAAACACAGATTGTCAACATTGATAATAATGGCAGACCTAGCCTAATTTTAATATGCCATTAATCCCATGCAGCAAATCTAATGAAATAAAAAACAGTTTTTTGATCTTAACAAATAAGATGAGGTATACTTTACATATAACTATTTATGCTATTCACTGCTACGAGGCTATGTTTAGACAATAAACCTAAAGTGGCTTCATTTTAAATATAAAAATGGCAATCATCCAAACCAAAATACACGCAGCATTTTGATGGAGAAGAATGTGCTTTTATATTAACTATAGCTATGTATTGTTAAGCAGTCGCTCAGAAACCAAGTCTGTCTTCCAATCACCATGTAAGGCGTATAGACTGCATCTTTTAATGTGGTTCAATTATAAGGTTGGTTGATCACAGGGCAATTCGCTTTTACTCAGTCAGCAAAAAAAATTTATGCTCACAAGCTTAAAGGAATATGGTCGTTTTATAAAAGTAAAACCTCAAAAATGATTTGACTAAATAACAGTTAGAGATTTTATAACTACAAGTATCGACACATTTGATGCAGTTGAGTTAGCGAAATGCATCTACCATACTTTAGTGACATTAGGGTTAAGCAACCAGATCAGAAAGCTTGTGCCAAATTATGAACTGGATCTTCAAACCAACCACTTTCTGCTTAACTCTTTGATCCAAAATAAACAGTATACATAGGGGGTTGTACATGTAATGTATGGTCTAACTTGTAGTTTCAATTAAACCTATTGATGACATTTCGACTGACGTAACCAGGTTGACTGTTGAAATCTCAACAGTCAAAGCTTGGGACTGTTCTGCAAAATTGTCAGCAGAACGATTCCTGGCAGGTCTGTGCATTCCTACTGGTTGGAAGCTCAAGTATATTTTGGATTTGGTTATTCTGCTATTAACCAAAGCAGCATGTGACAGGTCCATCTAAGTACTATATCACAAACACATAAAAGGTAGTTATAAAGCATCGAGTATTCTAAACCTTTTAACCTTTACCCACTGCAGATGGTATTTTATAATGCGGGCATTAAAACAACACCGTGGACATAAAATACAGACTATTGTGACTTTGCCATAAATTACCGACTATGGTGTAAAATACTGATGTTCTATATTTCGGTAATACGTGGTATTATCTCATAATCAACCGAGTTTTCTCCTAGTTTTGATTTATTGTCAATGTGCTACAGTTCTTGTTCACATGATGTCACTAGTTTACATATCATATTGATGTATATACACAGCCAAAAAGGCACCAGTGTGTTTTATTAGTTTTTTTACACCACCAGTTGTAAAATAATGCCCATGCCTGTTAAAGGGACAATAACACATGGTAGTAAAATAAATTAGCCAATCGGTATAATATAGCAAAATAATTCCATTATTAATATCATCCGAGTTCTCCTTTATCTCCTTATCTTTAAAGGGGAAAGAAAGTAGGGAGTAGGATTATTTTTTTTATTAAAGAATTTATAAAGGTATAATTAAATGGGAGATAATGATCAGCCATATCGTCTGTTTTTATTTACAAAACAACATACCTCGCAATCGGCATCCGATAATCAAACTTGCCCCCTCCTTCTCCACCATTCTCACCCATTTTCTAACCAGCGTCCATGGTCAATGTACCAGCGTCCACGGTCAAATGTTGACTTTGGAGTGTGTGAGTAAAAACAAGAATATTAGTAAACACTCCTATTTCCCTTTTAATTATACTTCCCATTTAAAAAAAGTTTTAGTTTAGTTCCCCTTTACGAAAACATTTTTGTATACAATATAATTATTGATATATTACCAATGTGGTAAATTCATGATGGTGCTAGTTTACATACTGTAGTATACACACTGATAATTCCTTAACAAGACACCAGCCCTTTTATTTTTTCATTTCACATACAGTATAAATGTCTGACTCGTATGTTTAATACCGTTTTAGCCACAGTTATTTCAACCGCACTTATATAAAGCTACAGTTTATATTTTTGTCCAAAATTTAAAGTTGCCTTTTATTTGTGTTTATCCTAATAGCCACGTGTATCCCCTGTATATATACATTTACTGCTACATTTTATAGAAGGGCTTTGGGAGAGCAAGTACCGTAGAGATCCGTTTGGATATAAAAACAAGACATAATCGGACATAATCTGGATCCCACTTGTACTTTTCATCATAACAAGGAAACAATTCCTGCAGCTTAAAATATCTCACTTTGAATGATGTGGATTAACCCATGCAGACCAACAGTGTAATAAAAAGAGGGTTTGTGCACATTAACATTATCACAAGATTTGAGCAAATTACCTGGAGAAAGTTGGTAAAAAAATATATATGTTAGCCCTGCCTAATATATATGTCAGATGCCCCCTAAAGGATGGGGCGTCTGACCTTGGTGGAACGCGGCATTGTTCAGGAAGTAGACTAGAACTCGAACTCGAACTTGAGTTCGTACAGACTCGGACTTCTCGAACTATCCCAGACCCGAATGTATGATATTTTCCGGACTTTCGATAATTATCGAATGTTCGAGGCGTTTCAATATGTGACTAAAATGTCTATTATACCAATACGCGAGTAAATATCAAATTATCGAAAGTCCTGGATATTCAAACATGTTCCCCAGACCATTTCCCAGGTCCCACAGCCATTTACATTAAGTTACCATTGATATTTTAATTGTATTTCATTCGAACTTTTTGAACTATTTGACTCCCATTGACTTTAATGGGTCCGTTTTCAAACTTTCATATAGTTCGTAAGTTCAAAAACGGACCGAACTTTAGAAAGTTCGGCCATCTCTATCAGGAAACGCATCTTCTTTCTAGCACGGCCGTCCGCCGTGCATTGCAGGCCAAGTCTCGCGAGATGCCATTTTAGGTTTGCTGGTGACCAGGGAACATCTCATCCCTCCCTCCCTCCCTGTTTATTGTTATATAACCTACCCCTGTAGCGGATTTCTATGGGAGGAACTGTAAGATTATAGCTTTATAGTCTTACAGTTCCAGGAGAAGGAAGCCACAAAGGGGTAGGTTATAGTAAATAATGCACCCCAACTGTAAATTATAAGAATATTAGAAGTCACCTTCTCATGCTTTTATATTGTCTCGGAACTCCTTGTGACTTCTAATATCCTTATAATTTACAGTTGGGGGTGCATTATCCACCATAGTTATTGTAGGTTTATTGTTGGAGTCACGGCTGGCAGGTACACCCTTGCTGGAGATATTTATGGAGCTGTTACATGCCCCTCTGGTAATTCAAGAGGAGATCTACGGCTAAATGGTTAAAGGGGAACTGTGGTCCAAAAATAACTTTAGGTTAATTGATAGGAATTGCTCCTATAAATTTTGCAATGTATTTTCATCATTTATTTTGTATAGTTTTGAAGATATTTACATTTTTGTGTGTGATATGGCAGCAGCATCACCAGGTCCCCTGCACTTCCTGCTTCCTGCTCTGAAACCATGTCAGTCAATCTGCCCTGTGTCTCCTCCTCCCATTTTCAGCCCCCCTGGTCCCTCAAGTTGCAGGCCCCCCTTGGCCCATTCTCTTACAACCCATGTGGCCCTGCCCACCCGCAGGTGCCTAAGCCCCGCCCACTCATGGGTGCCTAAGCCCCAACTACTCGCGGGTTGCCTAAGCCCCGCCCACTCGCGGGGGCCTAAGCCACCCGCTTGTGGGCGACTAAGCCCCACCCACTCATGGGTATCTAAGCTCCGCCCAGTCACGGGTGCCATGGGCCACTCAGACACCCCCCTACAGAAAATTCTATGGAAATAGCCTTTTCAGGCAGAGTGAGAACAGAGTGAGAACTCTGCCTGAAAAGGCTGTTTTCACATAGTGGGAGAGAAGGGATGTAGATTCCCTTACCTTCTCTGTCAGGACTTCACACAGCAGAGAGGAGGAGGGACTTCCTGTCTCCCTCATACACTGAGGGGTTCTCGCCGGCGGCACTGTGCAGGAGAAGCCTTAGGAATGTCACATGTCAGTCTCCCACCCATTAACTTTCTGGTCAGTCATTTCTTTATATCTTGGGCTGTGGAGCACATAGAGAGGTGGTTGATGACTCATTTTAAAAGTAGGAAACTGGCCTTTCATTTAAACTTAACTTGTTTGAAGACCACAGTTCCCCTTTAAAGAGCTACTCCACATCTCAAATGAAAAATTCCAAAACTCCCGAAAACACTAAAAACTGCAATAGGTTCGAAATGACTAACCTTTTATGAAGTTAAATGTTTTTTCTCCCCCTCTGTCTGCCTCTCAAAAAGATTCTGCCTACTCTCCAAGCTTAATAAGCTTGTTATGAGCTTGCACATGCTCAGAGGTGGCAGCTTGGGTAGCTTTAGTCACTGGCTGTGATGTCTTATATCCATGACTGACATTTGCTAATTGGAACAACCAGGAAGTTGAAAGAGTTGTACTATTGCAGTTTTAGGGAGGAGGGATTAACCTCCAAGGTGGTGATTGTGGTATGGTCTGTTAACATCAGAGGATCAGGTAATAAGTGTGTGTAGGGAACATGCTCAGACATGGGCAGACTGGGAATAGGATGATATACTGCTGTGCACTAAATCTTAAGCTAGTTTTTGCACCAATCAGAATCAGAATTCACTGTCTCTATGCACAGTTTCTAGCTATTATTTATTGCTTTTTTGATTGTGTGTTTGATTCCGTAATGTTTGTAGAAAAATATAGTTTCTATATATGTACAAACTTTATATATAGCAGCACTGTTTTTTATTTACAGTACCAACCAGCATAAATTGCCGACAACCATTGCTAAAGTGCTAGTTTTAGAAACACATAGACCATTGGGTCACAGGTTCGAATCCCCAGCCCCTTTCCTGAATGATAACACCTGCATTTCAGATAAAGGTAAGTAGGTTAATATATTTTTTTATATTTCTGACCCAATCATGTGACAGGCAAGAATGTTTTTTAGAGAGGGGCTATGTGTTTTCAGTTGTAAGAGAAGCTTTCTTTTAAACAGGGGGAGGATGGGTCCTTGTTAATTAATTGTAATATGGTAGTACAAGAGAATCATCCAAGAAAAAAACTTCATCTCACGATATAGCCACAGTTTAATGCAGTGGTAAATATTATTAAAGGGCATGTCCTAAAACTAAAATTTAACCCACACTGTTAAGTTTAAAAAAATCATTACCTTACATCTCCTTATGGTTCTCCTGTAATGTCTGTCCAAAGTTACAAAAAGTGAAGAGTAGGAGTGTCTCCTACAGGTGTCTGTAAGTCATCCGGTCCTTGCTGCTTCTTTAACCTCAGTAAGGACAGTGACATGCGCAGGGGAGGTGCTCCTTTGCACCTCTCCTCCACCCATATAATATATCTATTGACTTGTACTGTAAGGTACTATGCAATAAGTGGGGTGAATATGTCAGAGTGATAATTAATGATGTTAATAGCTTGGCTAAGCAAGTGTCTCTCCTGGTGCCCCCTTCCTAACCCAAACTTCCCCCAACCACCTTTCCCACCACTAATTAGCATCAGTGGAGAGGGATACCCACTATGCCAGCCATTAAGTCAGCACGCCTTAGGTACAGACGAGGTGCCGAGAGACAGGTAATGTCATAGCATGCAGTGCTAAATGGAGAGCAAGAAGCTGAGGGTTGCACTCCAAATAATAAGTCAATTTATTGTGAACCACACCTCACACGTAACACAACGTTTTGGGGGATACCCCCTAATCACCTGAAGAAGGGGGTATCCCCCGAAATGTTGTGTTACGTGTGATGTGTGGTTCACAATAAATTGACTTATAATTTGGAGTGCGACCATCAGCTTCTTGATTTCTGTGATATTGCTGGTTCCCAAGGGAAGAACCCACGAGGTGTCTGCACTCATAAGTACCTCCACCATTGCTTACCTGTTGGGCTAAATGGAGAGCCTCTGGGTTCTGGTTAATGGTTGTAAGTACTTGATAGACTGCAGCTACAGACACGATGGTGGACTTGTTCAAAAAGTAAAAGAGTGGTCTATTATATAGAAGACGCTTGTATGTAACCCACAGTTCCATTTTCTATAACCTTAAATAAATTGCTACTGTGGACTGGTGAATCAAAACCTTCATTTACAAATGTATTGAAAAGAAAGGCAAAATAAAGATCTAAATGAGGGTAAATATGCAGAAATGCCAGCCTGTCATCCTATCATTTTACCTGTATGTAGCCATTAAAAAATGCTGCCATTTATTTTCGGCTATTGTCAAAGGTGGTGAAGATTTCTTTCCTCGCATAATATGTGGTTTTTATTATTTTTTTTATTAAAAAACCCAATCTGTCTATGTCAGAATCACAGTGGTAATTCTGCTGCTCAGTGTGAGAGAAATTGTTTTCTACTAACTGATGACCTCAGCTTAGCTGATTCTTTTCTAGTGCATCAAAGCTCACAGTGAGACTAGCAGTAGCTAGTGCGCTTTTCAATGGCTTTATGACATATAAAAACGCATTGATGCTTTCATACTGTGAAGCTCTATTGTTTATATGCTGCCAGTAAATTCTGCATTAACGACAAAGAATATAAAACAATTTTCTTGGCTTCCAGATTGTTCCATATTTAAAATTTATGTAATGTATGTATTCATTCCCACAATGTTTAAACTCCGCCATGAAAAGCATTACAGTTCAAATGGGGCTGAGTTTGTTGATGTGATTAACAATGTTAATGAACACCTGCACCATTCTTGTAAACCCGAATTTCACCCAGATGAAGGAAAACAAAAATCCTAATGGGGAACTTTCAGCAATGGAGGAAATGCCTTGCTGATCATTTCTTGGAGCTACATCCATGTTGGCTAAAGTTCTAAGTCGAGTGCTTCAGGGTTCTGTACTGGGGCCGCTTCTGTTTAATCTGTTTATAAATGACTTAGAAGGGGGCATTGAGAACAAGTTCTATGTGTTTGCTGATGACACTAAACTAAGCAGAGCTTTGGAAACTTCAAATGATGTGCAATTGCTACAATCTGACCTAGACCTAGATAAATTATCCAAATGGGGAACAGAATGGCAGATAATTCAATGTTTATCAATATGAGGTGATGCATTTGGGGTTTGACAATCCTTGTGCCACCTACTAAATAAATAAATCTGTACTAAGTGAATCTCTAATGGAAAAAGATTTGAAGGTTTTAGTAGATAATAGACAGCTGTAGCAAACAATGGCAGATCGCTCAGCATTGGACCCTGGATCCTCCCTCACTGAAACTCTATGAGGACAAGCATGCTCAGTAATCACCATGAGCCAGCACTTGGAGAGGGAATTTCCCACCATGCAATTTACACATACCAGCTGTCACCATTCCATCTAGAGCAAATCTGCCCACAGCGGAAGAATTTTTGATAATAAGGTTTTCCTGCAAATTCCTGCTTTAATTTCATGACAATTTCTCATTCTTTCCTATTCTCTTATCATTTACTTTGAGAGCTTCTTTGGAAAGTGCTGTGTCTCCAGTCATGCAAAGGTCATTATATATAGCAATATGCATGCACAAAAATACATATATTCATTTGAATTTCACATTGTGGTTTGATTAAAATGCATGACATTCAAGAGAGTAAAACACATAAGTCATTTAGTAATAGCTTTTAGAGGGAACATTTTTTAAAGGTATTAAAGGAGAATTAAAGCTAAAACATAAATATGATTAAATGGATTCTATCATCATTTCTACGTAACGGATAAATGCAACTCTTCCACCCGAAATCCACACAGTTGTGGGGACATTATCAGTAGAGATGGCAGAACTTCATAAAGTTCGGTCTGTTCAGTCCGAAAATTCTAATTCAGACCCATTAAAGTCAACAGGGAGTGATAGTTCGAAAAGTCCAAATGATTTACAGCTAAACTAACAACTTACAGTAAATGGCTGTGGCACCTGGAAAATGGTCTGGGAAACATGTCACTACCACCAAAACTTGTTAAAACACTTCTTAAACATGAATGGGCAACTGTCGGGTTTTGTGCAAGCTACATTCAAGGGTTACGGCCAATTCCAGGGTTACGCTACTTTCAAGGGTTACCAAAAATACAACCATAAATTCAAGGGTTACCGAAATCGAACGATACATTCTAGAGTTAGCAAACAATACATTCTAGGGTTAGCGAATGTCCCATAAATTCGATAATTATCGAATTAACGATAATTATCAAAAATATAGCCGAGAGTCCGGAAAAACGAACTAGTTTGAATAGTTCGAGTTCTTCAGAACTCATAAAGTTCGGCTTGAACTCGGGCTCGAGTTCAGTTTTTGGCCATCTCTAATTATCAGTAATTCTGCAGGTTTCTAGCATGTTCTAAATTTTGCTGTTCTCCTTCCTAGCAAATTATGAGGTTACAGAAAAGTCAGACAGCAATTACCTTACAATTCTGGAAGGAGGGGAGGGGAGCATATATAAGTATGCAGAAGTGCCCAGGACACACTTTGGTAGAAGGGCCTATTTATCACACTTTTATTTTAGCATATATTCTCATTTAACAGTATTTACAGAGAAAAGTCCAAAGTATGCTATTTTTGGATATAATGCTACTGACCTTGTGCTGCTTACTGACCAAGACCTTTCCACAAAGTAATGTCAGCTGTACTTGTAGTGATATTAATCTGCATTATTTATTTTGCTCTTATTAACTCGGCCTGCTAAATTTCACACTGTTGCTTGCCTTGGTGTTGCATTCAGGGCATTCAGTGATCTCAGCACAAAAATGGCTGTTAAAGACCGGATTTAAGATACTCCTTAGATATTTGAGATTGCAAAGGTCTTCACCTTGCGATATTGGTTGTTATTTTCTGCTCCTCTTTTCATAATAGAAAATCACTCATCTGGTTTGATGCTGACAAATTGCTTTGTGAGAGGTTAGTCTGCTGTCTCCTACAGTGACTGGGAAAGTTGAAGAGGTGCAATAAACAATAAGTATTTTCTCAATGTGTACTTAATATGCAAACAAAACAATCCAATTTAATAACACTCAATTGAAGTATCACTAACGTGACCAAATTATCACAAGCAAACTAAAATAGTACAATACTCTTTAGAAATAGTGCCCATACACACAGACCATATTCAGAAAATCCTGCCAGATCCAATGGGATTTACTGAATATCAGCAATGTGTACGAACGTCAATGTTGATGGATACAATAAGTCACAAGCTGATGAGCTACCATCATCGACATCACAACCTATTGGTCTGAATGAAAATTACCATTGGATCAATATTACAATATAGGGAGCCAATAACGATTGTTGGCATCTATGGACAGAACAAACAGTTGTTCTCTATAAAGTACATACTGTCTATTGGCACATTCTAATGGAAACTAACTTTAAATTTGCAACAAAATTAGCATTTAGCATTTATTTGCACCTTAAGGCAAATAAATGTACATGTCTCACATAATAGACCACATATACAGTGATAAACCGGGAGCCACATTTCTTCTGGAGAATCAATATCCTTTTTGCAAGTCTGGGTTAACACCTGCGAGTTTAAAGTTGAATCCCAGATATAGCCTCTCCAATATTCATATATTACCAAATAAAAGAAAAGAAGGAGAATTAGCTCATCTATTATAATAAAACCCTAAATGTGCATCCGTGAGTCAGTATGTGTGTGCCTCTTGGCTTCTGCGCATATGCGTATGCAAATGAGATATGACACTTCAGATAGCAGCACCCTGAAGTTTCCCTCCCCCAAGTGGCCCAAACTGGACTGTTACCTTAGAGATGCTGACATGGCATATTACCGAAATGGCACATTGAAGAGCAAAGATGCGTCTGAGAGTTCCTCGGCTTATGTGCATGCCCAGACCTATGCGCGTGCACAAACAGGACCCTCCAGCTCCCTGACACACAGGTCCGAACCGGACACCTTTGCACACAGTGCCGAGTGAGTGGGGGGAGATAGAGGTGTGTGGTGGTCAGTCTGTGTGCATATTTGTCTGTATTCATGTGTTTGTACGCATGTATGTGTGTCTGCACACATTTGTATGTGTGGGTGTGTCTGTATGCATGTGTGTGTCTGAATGTGTGTCTGTCTGTATGCATGTGTCTCTGTCTGTGTGTGTGCATGAATGTATGTGTCTCTTTGCATAGATGTGTGTATATGGATGCATGTGTGTGTCTGCATACACAGGATAGGATAATCTCGCAGTCTTAATGTCTAGGGCCCATTTATATAACAGGCTTAACTGTCTAGTAGCTCATAATTACTTTATTAATACAATATATCATTCCTATCAATAATTAAAAAGTATAAAAAACTGCCACACGGGCAGTAGACCCCAGTTGTAACAACAGCACTATCCTAATGGACCCACACATATTAGCCAACACCTATATATAATCCTTTCAGTATTTAAATGAGTAGTTATTTACATAGACTGTCCATCCACAGCCAAGTGTCTCTGTAGCCAGCGTGACTGCATTACCACAATCACGTAGGGGGACGTCTCTTAGTACTCCGGGTCTATTGTCAGTCACTCATTGTTATATAAAACATTTAGTACATCTTGAAAATTGGATTTTCTGAATTTCAATAATTCCGTGAGACCGCTGACGATGGAACTCGCCAGTTGTGTTCATCTCTACTCCTGAATGATGATACAATATACAGTTCTTTAATTAGAATAACCAACCACAAACTATAGATTTATGGCGGTAAATTGTAAAATGGCAGCTCCCACTTTCTGTACAGAAACACTGTATTGTTATCATTTTTAAAACAAATATGGATGTGTTCCAAAAAATTTTTTTTTTTAATCTTTATCATTTAAAATTGAAAAAATGTTTTTTGGTGATAAACTGGTGGCCATTTTGTGATAGAACAAACCTTACTTGTTATAATAGAAAACAACTAACGAGAATAACTGAGTACAACTCCATATTGATAGAGTGGAAGTCATTCCAATGGTTTCAATTAACTTGGATTAATGTCCTCACTTCACATGGTTCTCCAATCTAGAATCTAAAAACCCATTTAGTTAAGGTTATCTGACATCTTATGTTCAAATTTCAATATGTGCTCTTCAGAGGCTCTGCAAATTGCAATCCCATTGACTAAAATAATGCCTATATGCACTTGGTTACAAAATCAAAGGCTGGCCTATGAACACCCAGTTTGCATTCCATGTCATGTAGTTTAGAATCGATAAGTGCTTTACATTAGTATTAATGGAAAGAACCTTAATGGTGACGTCTTGGACACTCTGCAAGAAAAAATAAACTTTCCTGTCAAGTCAGTACTTTTTAAACTAAAGGAACTGTTAATGTAATTTAATTCAGTCCATTTAGACATGATACAATTTAGCAAGATGCCAACTGATGGATACAGATTTTTTTCCTGCTTGTGAGCAGCAAAACAATTCTCAGCATCCCTCGCTTGATTTTAAAGTTTTGTGATTTCTGAAAAAAAAGAAAAACAAAGTTTTACATTTTCATTAATGTTACTGTATTATACAATTAGCTGCTGTTTCATGTCTTCAATGACCCATTAGTACGTCGAACTGTCACTCCATTTAGTTATGGATTCATTCTTTTACAACCAATGGGAGTTGCACAAACCTGCTGGGTTCTGATCTGTTTTTAAAAAGCGCAGTAGAAAAAAAAAGGTCATTAGAGATGGGATTCAGGTCCGTCACAAACCCGGATCTGACACGAAACCCCTCGGTTCCGAAATCCAAAAGATCCGTCCGAATCCAGAAGGATCTTTCGAATTTTGGGACTTCGGAACAAATTTTCAAAGATTTTCGAATGTACGGAGCTATTTTCGACAATTTAAAAAAATATCTTCGAACGTTCTCCGAAAGGATTTTAGAGGATTTTCGAACGTTTAAAGATATTTTTGAAAATTATTGAAAATCTTCGAAAATTCAAAAAAACGGAATGAAACTATGTAGTTTCGGTCATCTCTAATGATCATTAACATTTCTACATTTTCTAACATTTTCGAAAAGTATAAGCCCAAAACTGATATTTCCACCCCTAAACCATGTTGAGGTTGAAATTACTGCATATACCTACTATCTAGAGATGGTCGAACTATTGAAAGTTCGGTCCGTTTTCGAACTTTCGAACTATTGTAAAAGTTTGAAAGTTCGAAAACGGACCCATTAAAGTCTATGGGAGGCAAATAGTTTGAAAAGTTCGAGTCAAATACAACTAAAATATTAATGGTAACTTAATGTAAATGGCTGTGGGACCTGGGAAATGGTCTGGGGAGCATGTTCCAATATCCAGGACTTAAGTAAAATCGATTTTACTCTCGCGCGCTACTTTCGAGCTTTCGCGTTCGAACGTTCGAGGTAACATGGACATTTTACTCGCAGATTCGATACTCGTGTATAGGCTGCAATGGAGACTTTACTCGCAGATTCGATGTTCGCGCCTAGATACCATGTACATTTTACTCGCGGATTCGATACTCGAACGTTCGAACATTCGATAAATCATCGAAAGTCCGGGAAATATCGAAAGTCCACGTCCGAGATAGTTCGAGAAGTCCGGGTCCGTTCGAACTCGAACAGTTCGGCTCGAACTTGGGTTTGAGTTCGAGTTCTATGCCATCCCTACTACTATCGGGGCATAAAAATATAATGTAAGCATCAGTTTTTGTTGTTTTGCGCTAACAGTGCTAATGCTCCTCTAAGCATAAGCCCACGTAAATTAACAACATATTCTGGGTACTTCACACAAAATCATAAAGTGGGCCCTCTAATTCTCATACCTTTCAAACAGGCCTATGATGATACTGTCAATCTAGTTATTGACTTTTAAAGTCTCTCTTTCTACTTTGTCTCTGTGGCAGGCATGTGTTACAAGCTGTGTCATAAGCCCCACAAAAAAAAAAAAGATATATCCTGAAGCTAGTTACAGGCTTGCAATCAATCTCTGTGCATTTCCCTGCCTATGGGCACCTTAGTGATAATAAAAAAGTTTGGGTGTGGTGCTTATGATGCAGCTGGTGATGTTCTGTCCCAGCAGTAGAATACCAGTGGGCATGTTCAAGCCAGGGGCTTGCTGGTGTTGGCGATGTCACAGATTATTGTATAAGCAAGAAGCACTACCCATTATAAGACTTTAAATTTGTGTAGCCATTTTAAAATTAGGAGTGCACTGTTTTTAATAGAGGGCACTTGTGTGGAGACACAGTTCCAGTCTTTGTGATTTCAGCCTATCCTATGTTTCTGGAGTTTATGGTTAACAAAGAAATACATGTTAACCTTTTTCCATGTGGCTATTGTGTCTCACCCCTTCTCCCCTAGACTGTGAGCTTACTTGGGTAGGGCCCTTTTGACTTTGGTTTCATGTTGCTGTAAATATACTTATCACTTTGCCATGTGTTGCAAGTACTTTGCAGTAACTCCTGCTATTAACCTGATTTTTCATTGATCAATTGGTGTTATAAATAGCTCATATGAAAAGCTAAAGCCCTCCCAAATAATATTAAATGTACTGGTAAAAAATAGTTTCACTGAAAAATAATTTATCATTTAATCAAGACAGAAAGGTCAAAATGTTGCAAGACAAAAGTGTAGTCGTATATACAGAAAATGATCTACTTTACAGCCAATCCAAAAACATGTCAGCAAATTAAGTAGTGGTGCTGTGAGATCCAAATTTAATATCTTCCAATATGACTTGAGCTTGAGCTTGAAGGACAGCATCCATGCGGTTTGGCAAGGATTCATACAATTTATTGATGAAATCATCAGAAATAGCCAAGAAAACAGTCTTGCATGCCTCCCAGAGTTCATCAATATTCTTTGGTTTCATCTTCCATGCTTCCTCTTTCATCCTACCCCACATATGCTCAATGATATTCATGTCAGATGACTGGGCTGGCCAATCCTGGAGCATCTTGATCTTCTTCGCCTTAAGGAACTTTGATGTGGAGATGGAAGTATGCGATGGAGCACCATCCTGCTGCAGAATTTGTCATTTTTTATGGTTGGGAATATATGAGGTAGTTAAAATTTCTTGGTATTTTACACTACTGATGTTGCCTTCCACCCTGCAGATCCCTCGCACACCCCCATACTGGATACCCCAGACCATGATTTTGCCTCCACCAAACTTCACTGTTTTCTGGATAGATCTCGGCTCCATGCAGGTTCCAGTAGTTCTCCTGCAATATTTGTGGCGACTGTGGTGTAATTCAACAGAAGATTCATCTGAAAAATCCACCTTTTGCCACTTTTACAGTGTCTATCCTTATAGCAGGCTGTGGGACAAGGTTTTTCAATTGTCTTTTGTTTAGTGCTGGCTTATGGGCACTAATTCAACCATGGAGGCCATTTTGAGACAGAATCCGATAAACTGTTCTTGTTGACACAGGGATTTCGGGTGACCAGGTCTCCTGGAGTTCTGCTGCAGTTGAAAATGGGCTTGCCTTGGATTTTCGAGCCAACAAAGGGTCCTTTCGAGTAGTTGTCTTGCAGTGTCTGTCTGACCTGGGCTTGTCAAAAACTTCTCCAGTCTCTTCAACTCTTTTCTTTATCCTCTGAACTTGACGCTGAGAGACATTGAAGGCGTGCGCCACATCAGCAGTGGATTTGGTCTTCATCCTCTCTATTTGCAGTTGATGTGAAGGTCTAGTGTGCTGGGGTTCTTTTTATACACACCTGACACCTAATTGATTTTGTATTCTATGTACTACCCTTGTATATAAAATGTATTACTATGTAATTGTAAAGCGTAAGGGAAGTTGTTGGAGCTATATATAAATTATTATTATTATTATTATTAATAATAATAATAATAATAACAACAATAATAAAAAACAACAAAAATACCAATAATAATAACAACAATAATAATAATATTGTTGCCCCCTTCATCACCTTCTTCAGGTGAAGAAGGGGGCATGTAACCCCCGAAATGTTGTGATATGTGTGGTTTTCAATAAAACACAAATAGGGAGATTCAATAAAAGTTCTAATCGTTAGAAATTGTGCTAATTGTGCCCCAACCAATCAGAAGTTAGCTTTCAAATGATAAATAAGATCTGATTGGTTGGGGCAAAATTAGCACAATTTTTAACGATTAGAACTTTTATTGAATCTCCCCGATTGTTCTTTACCCGGAATTGGAGTAGTTATAACAAATAAAAAGCTTTCAATTTCAAACATTGGAGTTTTCTTTTTCATTTTACTCACTTTATATTTTCTATTGTGATATGGGGATGAGCCTTTGATTAGAAAAGGGATAATTCATAACGTAGTTATAGACTAGAGAAACAGGTGAATTTGCTGGCATTGAGAGACAGGTGAATCGCTGGCATTGAGGAACAGGGGAATTCATTGGCATTGTGAGACAGGTGAATGCACTGGCATTGTGAGATGGGAAAAAGGCTGGAATTGTGAGACAGGTGAATAGGCTGGAATAGTGAAAACACTGGCATTGTAAGACAGGTGCAAACGCTGGCATTGTGAGACAGGTAAACAGGCTGGCACTGTGAGACATGTGAATAGGCTGGCATTGTGAAACATGTGAGTAGGCTGGCATTATGAGACTGGTGAACAGGCTGGCATTGTAAGACAGGTGAACAGACTGGCATTGTGAGACAAGTGAATAGGCTGGCATTGTGAGGCAGGTGAATAGGCTGGCATTGTGAGACAGGTGAATAAGCTGGCATTGTGAGACTGTTGAACAGGCTGAGGCGTCTTACGCTGACTTTAACATTCCCTCCAGGGGCTTTGTTCCAGGAACAAATATACAAATATTGTGATTTCTGCATTTTCTGTCTGCTGAGCACAATATCTGAAAGAAAAATAAAGTAACCATAAAACTAATTTTTTTAATGATTGATCAAGATTTGTTTTTTTGACCATATCTGTTCTATTCAGTTAGATCAACTGGACTTAAAGTTTACTTCTTGAAGATGTTTCACTAGTCATCCTACTGGCTTTCTCAATTCAGAATTCAGAATTGCCAAGTGCCAACAAGAAACTGTTGGCAATTAAAGGGCATGACTACCCCTAAATATAAAATATGCCCCAGTGCTGGCCCCACTGTGTAGTTTTAAAAAAATCCATACATCCCTGCTCCTTATGGTTCTCCAGCAGTCCATGTCCAAAGTCCAGGAAACTGACCAGTAAGAGCTGTATTTCTGCCAAAATGTTTCTGACTCAGATCAGTCCTCTGAGAGGAGGCATGCATAGGGGAGCCCTCTCCCCCTACCTAGCGTAAAACCCTTTTAATATAGTGTTTGCCCACGACCAACCGACAAGATCGATAAAAAAAAGTTTCCGATTCACACTTACAGCCGTTCACTCCCGTACATGGCAGACAGTTGGTGTCCAACCCCCCCACCTCTATTCAGGCTTAGTTTCTTCATTTTCGCATAAATGGCCTCCTGGATACCTCTCTTGAACCAGTCCTGTTCCTTTTACAATCTTAAAAGGTATTTCCTTTTTCCTTAAGATGCAGGTACATGGCTGAGTCCTGGCCCAAAGAATTGTCTCTTCTGTGCTGGGCAATACGTTGGTGCATGTTGTTTGGTCTCCCCCACATACAAATCAGAGCACTCTTCACTGTACTGCACTACCTACATTTCTTGTGTTTCCGTACTAGGTTTTTGGGATGTACCAATTGCTGCCTCAGTGTATTATTTGGTTTATAGCAGTGTTTTTTGAATAATTTCTCGGAGACCCCTGCTGCACTTGGGATTACCAAGTTTTAAGGGCTCCTCTGAGATGTTTAATTTTTTCAGCCTTCAACTCTGTGCTAGTGAGAATGCTCTCTGCTCTGTGTTGCAGGGTTCTGATGGAACCCGGCTTGTGATCTAAAGGGTGGTGGGAGTTAAATATCAAATACTGATCTGAGTGTTGTTTTGTACCCCTTTCCTTGTAAATTTTATGTTTTGGTCTACGGCATTGATGTCTTCTGTAAAGGCTTGTACTTCCTTCTGGTGGATCATAACCTAGGTGTCATCCGCGTATCTGAAGCAGTGGCTGGGTGCTATGCCCTTAAAGGTATTAAGCCCTTTGTTTCCACTTCCTCCATGCAATCACACCTTGCATTCAGAAGGTCCCTAACACTGGGCTGTCATATGCTAATTGAAACTTTCAAGGGTACTTCTATTGCCAAGTCATTCTGATTTGAGAAAGCCAATTGGATGACTAGTGAAATGTCTTCAAGAACTAAACTTCAAGTCCTGTTGATCTAACTGAATACAACAGATAAATAACAATGGTAATAATAACAATAACAATAATAACAACAATAATAATAACAACAGTAATAATAACAATAACAATAACAACAGTAATAATAACAATAATAATATAATAATAACAATGAGAGCACTCCTCATGCTCTCTAATTTACAACAAATCAAAACAAGGAAGCTGCAACCTTGCCCTCTAGAAGCTGACAGTCAATTACACCACAGCTTAGAGATCCTGTTTGCAGTTTAGTGTTTTGCAGCAAAATTATGTTCACCTCTAACTATCTCAAAAGATTCCGCCTCCTCTTCAACCACTCCAAGCTTTTTTACATATTTTTACAAGCTCAGAGGAGGCAGTTGGGGGAACAGTATTCAGTCGTTTACTTACAACTAACTAGAAGAACCAAGAAGCAAAAGAAAGAGGTAACAGAATATAAGGCCTTACATCTCTCAGAATTCTAATTGTTTTGGTGTTTGGGTGTAATTAACCTTCCTACCTAGTGAAAGTATAAGTATACAGAGCCCACTTCAAATGCTCTCTAGTTTTCAGCAGATGAGAATGATGATAAGTAAGCTGCAGCATTGCCACCTAGAAGCTGACAGCCAATTACATTTCAGCTTAGAGATCCTGTTTTTTATAGTGTAGTGTTTTTACAAACACATTTCAATACATTTCTCTGACAATTGTATTTTCCTTTTTTTTTGCTTTTAATACAGAACAAAAAAATCTTTGCAGTTTATTTTTTAGCCAGTATGGATGTAAGAAACAGAATATTAAAAATAAGTATAGGGATTTGAACCTGCAACCTAATAAACTCTGTTTAAGCAAAACATTAAATCACTATTGTTCCAAAGCTAAAGCTAATATTTACAAAGGTTAATATATATAAAGTCAGTACATTTATAATATTTATCTTATTCTAGGAACAGAATTTCAGCAATTGCGTGGAGATATTTGTTTAGAAAATACTGCATATAGACAATGAATATTGAGATCAGGGGGTATGGCCAATAGGTTAACATGCTCACAAAGCTGTAACATAGTAACATAGTAACATAGTAATTAAGGTTGAATAAAGACATACGTCCATCAAGTCCAACCTATTCACCCTTTTTTTTTTTTAATTATTCCTACCTAACAGTTGATCCAGAGGAAGGCAAAAAACCCCAGCTAAAAAAGGGGAAAAAAATCCTTCCTGACTCCAAACGGCAATCGGAAAGTATACCTGGATCAACCAGATCTATATGCATTAATACCAGTAATTCTCAATATTTTTTAGTTTTACAAACTTATCCAGGCCTTTTTTAAAGCTATTCAATGAACTTGCCATTACCACATCTGCTGGAAGACAGTTCCACAGTTTGACCGTTCTCACTGTAAAGAAACCTTTCCTATGAAGATGAAATTCTTTTCTTCCAACCTTAAAGGATGTCCACGAGTCCTCTGATATGACCTATTAGTAAACAATGCACCAGAGTGTTCATTGTATGGGCCATTAATATATTTGTATAAGGTTATCATGTCCCCTCCATTCCCCTTATTATTTTAGTTGCCCTTCTCTGAACTGCCTTAATTTCCAAGATGTCCCTTTTGTATATGGGATTCCAAAACTGCACCGCATATTCCAAATGAGGCCTTACCAGTGCCTTGTAAAGAGGGAGAATAATATTTTTCTCTCTTGAATCTATTCCCCTTTTTATACAAGACAATATCTTGCTAGCTCTAGCCGTTGCTACCTGGCATTGTTTGCTATAGCTAAGTCTGTTATCTACCAGAACCCCAAATCTTTTTCCATTACAGATGCACTTAACACAGAGTTATTTATGGTATAGGTGGCAAAGGGATCCCAAATGCATCACCTTACATTTATCAACATTGAATATCATCTGCCATTCTGCTGCCCATTTTGATAATCTATCTAGGTCTGCTTGCAGCACTTGCACATCATTGGAAGTTTCCAAAGCTCTGCATAGTTTAGTGTCATCAGCAAACACTGAGACCTTGCTCTCAATGCCCCCTTCTAAGTCATTTATAAACAGATTAAACAGAAGCGGCCCCAGTACAGAACCCTGAGGCTCTCCGCTTAGAACTTTAGCCCAAATAGATGTAGCTCCATTAACCACCACTCTCTGTTTGCGATCCAATAACCAGTTCTCTATCCATGAACAAATGTTTTCTTCAAGGCCAACAGTCCTCAGTTTATACATTAGTCGCCTATGTGGCACAGTATCAAAAGCTTTCGCAAAATCCAAATGTAAACAGACTACAGTGACAGAGATGGGTACTGGCAATAACAAGTCTTCTTGATTACAGAATCCATTTAAATATACGTAAATGCATACAATGCATGGGTGTTCTTGGGGAAAGGCTTCCACATTAAAGGTAAAAAGTTTAGTTCTCCTTTAAGGCACAAACCTATAACATTTCTGCTATTTTTTGATCCACTGTATACTATCAGTCATAATACAAAAATATGTTACTTAAGACATAATTCTCTGTTATTCAATGTACAACTTTAAACACTATAACACTATAAAACATTTTAACTGATAATGCATTTCTCTGTCATAAACGCTACAAACCTCTGTCACTCATTCTACTAACCTTTATTGCTCACGTTTCAAGCTTATGACATTTACTGCCTTCTACTACCGCTTCTCAAGATTAAAATCTCTGTCACTCATACTATAAACAGTAGCCAGTGGTGGTCTTAAAAAAAAAAATTTTTAATGCTCAATTAATGAGTTTAACTTGCCAACAGATCCAACAAAACTCTTATCACTTTTTTCTCATACTACACATCCTTTATAATATTAATACAAAATCTTTGGCATGTAATAAATTAAAAAAATATATTTTTATTAATGAATTGAATTTGCTCATCTTATCTTTCTTTCATCCGTGGTTTTGTCCTTCCCATCATTCCAGATTTCTCACCCGGGCAGATGAGAACTATGAAACAGAAGTACATTAATTTGACTATGATCTATCTATCTATATATTAAGGAGTAGGCTTAGTAAAGTAAAAGAAAAGGACCAGGATGTACCATAAAGCTTAATGCAGAATTTGATTGAGAATATCAGTCCTCTTGAGTAATGTGTTAGTTAGAAGGAATAAGGGAATAAAGAGGAGGTACCGTAATTATTCTAAATAAACTCTTTTACTCTGTAAATATAATGCAAAGGAATAACAAAAATGGTTATATTGGGGGGAGGGGGTAAGGAATAAGGCAGAGTATCTCCTTGTAGAAGCTGTTTTAAGCTATGTTTTGAGGGATGTTCTACATATAACCACACATATAATACAAGTAATGAATTCAAGGTTAAATCAATCACCTTTGCAGGGAATCTATATTATTTGCTCTTTGGGAACCCAAGTAGCTTAAAATATTAAATGTTATGCATTTAGGGTATGAAATGTAGCATTTTGTTTTATTAAACTCAAGTCAGAGCGTGAAATCTGTGTATTGAACATAATAAGCCAACCGAAAATGTAACACATAGGTTTAAAATATATTTAATATTCTTCTTAATTACACTGTCGGTTAAAATGAATTTTAAACATATTGATCCTGGAAAAGTTGCTTTACTTTACTGAAAGCCACATTCAAGCTTACTTATAATTAATAAAACATAATTTGTGTCAGCAAAAGACATAATGGGCTGGTTAAATTGATTAGCGAGATTGTGGCCTAAAGCCAAAAGTTTTAAAAGCCCCTTTACACTTTTTTGTTGTCATCTAAATTAGGATTAATAATGACAAACCTCCAGAAAGATGGGCCAAAAGATATTATTTACTTTCTATGCATATAATGACACCTTTGTAAGTCATGGCTGTTCACCAGTTTTTATTAAATGCTCTGCTAATCTTTTTAGGATGGGATGCTTTCATAAAAAAGGCAAATACAATCATTGAAAAGTTTCAGAAAATGAATGAAGGAATATTTTATTTCTCAATACAATTGTAATTTCTTTTATTTGTTTGTGATCGTGTTGTCAATAATCTAGTAATCAATAAAAATTATATTAAAGGGATTTTCTCTAGCTATAGACTACAATGGGGCTATAATAATGAATAAAGCCATTAGGAAAAGACTTATCGTTGAATCCCCCTGGTAAATATATTTTTTTGCAACTGGTTTTAATATACTCATTTAGGACTAGGCCACATCAAAGCATTTTAACACATGATCGTATTGCGTTTTAAAAAACATACACTAGTGTGGCCAACGTAATGTGCCCCCTTAGTGACACTAGGTGCGCTGCGATCCATTAAACGGAGCCCATGCGATCCACATTTTTTTGCGCAATTGCATGCGCTCTGGTTCTGCAAAATTGCTTTCCAAGTGTGAGTGCATGTTGTAGTGTGGCCTCGGCCTTAATAATTAAAAAACAAAACCACTGACACCCAAAATAAACCAATTTTATATTCATATAACAAAACATATAAACTATAGGTTAGAGCTATATAAAAACATTCTTACCCTTTTCATTTGAAGAATACACAGCACCAGAGAGATATTTTTAGTAAGAAATCTACCCTTTCCCCAAGCTTTAATGTGTGCCTTTTGTAAATGACAGAAGAATCAAGAGTGCCAAAGCCTGTTTGCAGAAAATACAGAATAAGGTGCCTCTCTTTATTTCTTTTGCACCTAATACATTTTTCTGTTTCTGGAGACAGCATGGATGATCTGTTGTACTATTCAGAGAAAAGAGATAAGCCCAGGAAAACATTCGAAATATGGCTAAAACTATTACTGGAGGCTTAGCCAACATTCATGCAGTCTTTGGCAACTACTTCAAAAGTAATATAGATTTCATCCACTTACACATTTCTATACATCTGGACAAATCATAGCTACTCTGGCCAATACCTCCACCAAAAAAATTCCCTGGGGACCAGAGGACTTTCTAACCAGCCCAATTGACTGTTAGTCTATGCATTTTTATAGACTTCTATTTAGTTTTCCCATGAATGGCAGGTTCAAACACTTTTGTACATTTTGCAGACCTGACAAGGTACCAAATTTTTGTCTGCTCCTACTGAACAAGTAATGTGTTTTAGAATGTACCCTTTTTGTGACAGTAATAGCTTAATAAGACCAGTCTGAAATTATTGAGCAGTTCTGGAAATATTTATTTATTTTTAATATTTGTATTTAATATTCATTTCTTTTTAATACATGGTATATTATTATGTATTTAGCAGATTGTTTGAGTAAACAATCTTAAGGTGGGCATTCATACCTTTAAAATATAATGGGGCCTCTTCCTGTTATGTTTACAGTGGCTACTGGGGTCCTGTCCTGGGTATCTGTGGGAAGTTGGGTATAATGTTGAGGTCCCACTCATGCTGGACCCTAATGCAGTTGCACCCCAGCTACCCTGGAGCTATGCTCCAACAAACTTACTTTTCAGGGGATGCTGTAGACTACAGCTGCATAGGCATCTTTCCCTGATACAGTGGACTGCTTCTGCAGTTAGTGACAAATATTTTTTTTAGAAAACAAATTAAATGCAAGTAAACTCTATTTTGCATTTGGTTTGACTAAAAAAACACAAAAATAAAAGGAAAAACGCTAAGAAACAGCGCACATGCAGTATATGTGCCTATATCTTAGCAGGCAACATCTTTGTCATATGACTGAAGATTAAGAAGAGCACTACAGCATTGTTTACATTTTATATGGCTACTCTTTTGCACCATAGGCATATTTATTTCAAAAGCACACTCATTAATTTTTCAACAAACGCACAAAACCCTGTAATATTTATGGAATAAGATCAAGCACCTTATGAAGACTCCAATTCGCTGGAAGTAACTGTCACACTAAAGCTTTTGTTCACAAGATTTTTTAAGGAAATGTACAGTAAATACCAAGACACAAAAATGTAAAGAACTATTTCAAAGAAATGGATATGTAGGTCAACAATAAATCTACATTTAATTATTCAGCAATGTTTCATACCATACAGGGTTATTGCACTAAAACAATATACACTGAACATTTATTATTCTATATTCCCCAATATATTAATTTAATGTTGCACTTATGATGTATTACCTGTAGGGTGTAATCAGCTGTTACAATGTAATCCCTCAATTGCAAAATAACAGACAGTTGTTATGCTGTTTTCAAAAGGTTTGACTCTGCTGTCCCAAAATTTGTCAATTATAATATTACTGAGCTTGTAAGTTAATTCATTTTTTATACATATTTCTTGATTTTCTTCTACTGTATGTTCAGGTGTCTTCTGCAGAATGTGTTGCCTAGAGGAGTTTCATAATACTTACCATATTTTAGTGAATCCATGAAGGACAGCAATCCAATGATGTTTGGGGATGCCAGCTAAAACAGTCAGTTGTGTAAAATAAAAAATAAAAATTCATTTTAAAATAATTCAATATTTAGACAGCAATGGCTCGTATAATAGCTCCCATATAGCCAGGGTAATTATTATTTTTTGTTTGTTGTTTTTTACTACAAAGTAAAATACATTTTTGGTTAGTTATCTAATGGTGTATTTAGATATAACAGTACTCTATGCTAGCAGTTAGCTTGAACATTAGACAATTATCCATAGAGATAGTTCTAGTTCATAAACAGGAAGGAATCCTGAATGACCATGTAGGGATATTCACAATATCTGCTGTTCATGAATGTCAAGATAGCTCCATACATTGTGAAACTGCTGATTCTGGTGTAAAATGTCCCTATTCTTGGTCTCCCAGGTGATGCTGAGGTTCCTAATAGTCCTAACACTAAAATTACAGATCCTAGAAGAAAAGTTTGCCTGGAGGCACATGCCCAAATTGTGTAGATTATCTATTAGCAAATCTGTCATAAAAACAACTTTTTCTCAACCACCTATTGCCAGTTTTAAACTAATATAATATTCCTACACCGTAAATTAGCTATTGCAGAGAAACCAAAACATTAACGTCAGAAGGAAATCAAAGAATTTACTCTAATTTACTATTTTTTAACCAATAAATTGTGTCATTTAACTAGCAGGTTACTATACAGTATGACTTATTTTTTGTAGTTTCTTTTTAAATCTTATACGGAGAAGTCTAATATCTAAGATGACTTCATTCTATGCCTATCCTAGAGACTGATCAGCAATCACTGCCTTTTGGATTTTTCCATCTGATCTAGTTAATGCAATCAGGTTTGTGTACTCTGAGATTAATATTCTATTTGCTTGTTTCATTCTTAGAATCAGACCAGAAGGGGAAAGAGAAAAGGAAATCAACCAAAGTCAATCGAATAAAGTATTTTTTTTTTTGTGCATTCAGAAATAATTTTATCTCATGGAATGTGCTAAGGGGAAAACCTGAAAATGCTTTTGTTTAAATTAGAATTTGTAAACACTTCACTTCAGCTAAGCCTTTTTTTAATGTAATATATTTTGTTATCTCGTTTGAATGAATGTTATAGGTTATTTCTTTATAAGTTAGGCAAATCAGAGCTTGACTTTAACACCCTTACACACTGAGGTCAGATTCATTGAAGCACAAAAACCCCTTTTTGCCCCCAACGTTTTCTAGTGATTTTATGCTGAGGCCACACTACAACGCACCAAATCGTGCACGCAATGGCGAGCGTTATCATGGTATTTCTGTGCATCAGTGTGCGTTGTTTTGCGTTTGAGCATGCGTTTTCACTATTTTCAAACAGAAAACGCATGTGATTGCGCAAAAAAATGCTTGAACGCAAAACGAAAAGTACACGCAATCGTATGTGCATTGGAAATAGCAGGAGTGTTCGCATTCCCGCGTTTTCCATGTTATAAGTGTGGCCTAGCCCTTAGGAATATTTAGAACTCAACAGGGGTTTAATATTAAGAGGAATTAACTGGGCATAGAGAGCAGTAAATAGATTCCTTCCTGTGTTGCAGTACAAATTCTATTCCATTCTATTCCATTCTACAGTCTTAATAATAACATCCGTCAACAGAAATTTGTAATAGTGCAAATAACACCATATGTAGTACCATTAAAATTGAATCGATATGTAGTTAAAGCAAATCTTTATTGTGTATATAACATAAATAATCAAGCATATATCCATTCAGATGCAATCCTTGACTGTCCTCTCATATCAGCCTATGTTTTCTAATGATAAATCCAATATTGTTTTGTACTTAATCCTGATTAAACAAAAACAATCCCCCACACACACGTTTTTGTGCTTCAAATCCCTTGACTTGTTTTTGACTATGTTACAAAAGTAAACATGACCTACATTCTTATCTATACTCCGCACTCTTCTGCCTTCTCAGCAAATCTCTGCTGTTTTGAACACAAACTCCCTTTCTCTAGATTTCCAAACTGTCGACTGTTGAAATAGCACAGACTTCATTATGCTTTTTTTTAATGTAATATCCTCTTACACAAACTCTATTTTAATTATTTGTAGCTCTCTGGTCCAATGCAGTTATGTTGGCCATAAACTAGCTTGTCATTACATTTATTTAAGGTTTGGTTTAACACTGGTCTTGAATTGATCATGATATCGAACAGAGCGATGGTTTTACCTGCTAACTTTTTCCAGTCAGATCATTAACAATTAACATTAAGAGTATAATGTTAATCACAAAATTATCAGCCTAGGAGCTTGTGCAGCTGCAAAAGCGGGTTTTAGAGAAACAGATGTGAGTCAATGACATCACCATCACCTTTGCTATGAGGAAGAACCAGGAAGAAAAATGGAGGAGCCAGAGATAAAGAATAAGATCTCCATTCAGGGATCACTGTGATAAGTATCACAGTTTTGAGATTTCATTTTGCCTGGAATTAAATATTTTGTAGGGGTGTAATGACAGACATAAACAAAATAGTATATACAGTCACATATTTATTTTCATTTCAGTGGTTTTACCTAACTTTAATTTGCTGTCTCTGTAAGTGGAACAAACTAGAGTGGAACTTAGTGTTAAGTCCTTTGATATAAAGGACAGTGGAATTGGGGCACTGGGAAAAAGGCATTTAAACAAGTAAGGCAGTTAAACAAGGTTGGTGTGCATTGGTGTTTTGTATCTAGGAGGGACAGTTTTTTTCTGGTGCCATGTAATGTGAATCCTGTCTGCATTCCTGCAAAGGAACTTGGAGCAGTCATTCCAGGGGGCATATGTCTGGGGCAGGTTGGTTTAAAAAGGTTGGTAAAAGGAGAAGGGGTTTCAGTTTTAAGAGAAATGGGTAGACATTTCTGTTGACTATATGTTGTCAAAAGAAGTAGAAGGAAAGAAAAGAACACCTATACCAACAGTGAAGGGGAAAAGCAAGACAGGAGAAAGAACATGGTCATCCCATATGTAGCAGGGGTCTCCGAGAAATTAAGAAGAATTTTCAAAAAACACAAACAACACACTGAGGCAGCAATTGGTACATCCGAAAAACCCAATACCGAAACACAAGAAAAGCAACATCATATACGCAGTGCAGTGCAGTGCAGTAAAGAGATCTGATTTGTATGTAGGGGAGAACAAACAGCAACTGCATCAGCATATGGCCCAGCACAGAAGAGCCAAATCCTTGGGTCAGGATTCAGCCATGTACCTGCATCTTAAGGAAAAAGGACCTACCTTTAAAGTTTGTAATGTTAACATATTGTCAAAGGAACATGACTGGTTCAAAAGAGGTCTCAAGGAGGCCATTTATATGAAACCAAGCAACACCAGCTGTCTGCCATGTACAATGCTGTTTTGACACCTTACCCTGGGAGTTCCTATAACACCTCTTAGCCACAATGCAATCACGCCTTGCATTCAGTAGGTCCTTAACTCCTGGCTGTGATATGCTAATTTGGACTTTCCATGGTACATAATTGATAACAGATTGTTGTACAAGTCATTCTAAATTGAGAAAGCCAGTCAGATGACTAGTGAAACGTCTTCAACAACTAAACTTTAAGTCCAGTTGATCTAGCTGAATACAACAGATACATTGATATTGTTTGGAGAAGTGAAACTGCTAACACAGTTAAAGGGCAAGTCCAGCCCTGAAATGAAAACGTACATACAGGTAAATCACCCCCCAAAGCCCTAAATGGTAATAGTTTAAAATCTGGAATATATAAGTCTGACCTGAAATCCTGCACAATGTCCTGTTTCCACTGTTTCTGCTTCCTGGTTCTTCCAGTTAGTAACAGTCAGTTCTAGATTTGACAGTTGACATCACAGCCAATGACTGAATGTTAATCCCCTGTCTACCTCTTCTGAGCATGCTCAGGTTCAGTACAGGCTCAGTACAGGTTTCTAAATTGCTCAGTTTCCATGAGGTGTCCAGAATCATAGCTGGCATACAGTAATGAATTCATAGGACAAACTATTATATATCAACATATATTAAAGAGGTCATTCTTTCTAAAAGATGTTCTTATGAGGGTGGAGTTGTCCTTTAAGGGTAATGGGTTTCTAAATTTGGTACAGAACCATTTTCTCTCACGGGAGGTAGAAGTTACTGCTAGAAAAGGTGCTCTGTTGGATCTGGGAATATCTAACAACATAGAGCATATTATAGATAGATAACTGGAAGCTTAGGGAATAGTGACCATGAAATCTTGTAATTTAATGTATGTTATAAAAAGTAAATGTGCACTGAGTTAACAAAAACTAAATTCAGGAAAACAAATTGTCCCTCAATAAAAATAGCTCTTCAGCATATCAATTAGGATAATATATTGTTTAAGTAAAGATACTGAAAATAAGTGAATTGTTTTTAAAGGGCATCTATAGTGGGAAAATGAACTTTTTTTCTTTCTTTCCATGAGTTCTATAATTCCCCCAGAGTGTCATCACTTTGTTCAGATTACCTATGTGGCCTGAGATACACAAGTTAGAAGAATATGTGATTGCTTTCCTGTACTCCTACTTGTACTGTCAATCAAATCCCTGTGACGTGATCCTCTTCCCTGCTCAAGTCCCTCCCTCCTCCATGCTCTGTAATAAACATAGAGATAAGAGCATTAGCAGGGGGAGAGAGGTAGCTTTGATGGCAGAGTTAAGGCTGCACTTGACCCCCCTTCTTGATAGACTTGATGATGATGGGTCACAAAGAGAGAGATCAGTACACGGAGAGACCGTGTCTCCAGGACAGCTTCCTTTCTATTGGCCACTGTGCGTGGGTGTGTTTTTCAGGATGTTGAACTTTTAACTCCTACTGCACATGATAAGCTTGTCGGTTAGCCGGAGTTAAGACACGGAGGAGGTAACAGAGGGGAGGGGGAAGGGGGGAGTGCTGCACACAGATCTGACACCATGGAAAAACAAAGTCACTGACAGAGATAGGATAAAGGCAGCACAGAGTACAAGAATTTAATTTTGCAATGGACCAATATGTTTTTTTCACTATAGATGCCCTTTAAAGGGGTTTTAAACCAGCTCACATCTAAATTTATACACTTGGGAAATAAATGTAAACAAAGTTAGCCCACACCCATGTGGCTTTCAACTCTTAATTTCAAGAGTTGAAATGAAAAGGATGAGAATTGCATTAAAAATCTTCAAGTTGAAGAAAACTGACTTAAACTAGGATTGTAAGATAGCAATTAAGCTACCTGAAATAAATAATAAAGCAAGGATAGCTGAACAAAGCAAGACTAACCCTAAACAATTTTAAAAGTATATTAATAGTAAGAAGACGAGGAGTGTGTTGGGGACAGTTCTATTTAAACTGTTTATTAATGATTTGGAAGTAGGTATTGTAAAAAAGGTCCCTGGGTGGATGACACAAAACTTTGTTGATCATTAAAAGCTACAGAGGATGTACAACTGTTGCAGGTTGATCTAGATAGTAGATTGTCACATTAGGCTGCTAAGTGGCAGATAAAATTAATGTTAATAAATGTAAGGTGATGCATTTTGGTCCTTGTGCTGCTTACATTATAAATGGGTCTGTGTGAAGTGAATCTCTGTTGGAAAAGGATCTTGGAGTTTTGGTGGATAACAAACTTAAATGTATCAAGCAGTGCCAGGCAGCAACAGCTAGAGCCAGCAAGATATATGGAGAGGTGTATGGATTCAAGGGAGAACAATACAATTCTCACTTTTTTACAAAGCACTGATAAGATCTCATTTGGAATTGAGTTTGAATATGAAGACAGATTGGATAAGTTATAATTATGTACACTAGAGAAAAGGCACTTTTTTGGGGATGTGATCACTGTGTATAAATACATTAATGGGACATTAAATGATCTGGTGCATTGTTCACCAATAGAACATGTCATAGGAAACACGAACATCCTTTAAGACTGGAGGAAAATAAGTTTAGTCTTCAAGCTAGCAAGCGTTTTTTTTATCCATGAGAATGTTCTTTTGAGTGATCACAAGTATATTGGACAGTTTAAAAATGAAGCTGGATACGTTTTTAAAAAGAAAATTGTTGCCTGTTACTGGTATTGATAAAGACGATACTGTGTGTATCAGATGCATTTTTACCTGTAGTATTTTTTCACTTACAACCAAAGCCTTGTTTACCTTTACATATGTCCATGATATGTACACATCTGGCTAGACGGACACAGACGCTTCTGTTTTTCTTGCTTCTTTAGTCCTTCTCTGATCATAATGCATTTCAGTCACAGAGAAAATCAATTTTCTTTGAAGCTTACATTTCTTTCTAATTTTCAATGTCCTGGGTTTGTCTTTATTTATTTATTTACTTTTTATATTAAACAAGTTCTAGAAATGTATTTTATCTCCCCCTGCATAATCAACAATAGAAAACACACTCTGCTGTCAGCAGCTATATTTTTCCATAATTATTTTACTGCAGAATGACAATTTCTCATTCATCATTGCTTTGACATCTTTGAAGGAGCCAGTAAAACGTGTGTCTAAACAGATGAAGCTGAACTATGAAATGCATTTTTGGAAGTTCCCCGATTATGAGAAATTGAATTAGACTGCTGACTTTCTGTTGCTTTTCACATAAAACTAAATCTGTTAATTATTTAGCATAAAACTTCTAGCGCATTTATCTTTGCTAAAAGTAAATTATCTTGCCAGTAAGAGCAATGGAATATGCTTATTAGCAAAGGTATACTATGGCTAATTGAATGCATTACACATTCTTAAACTGGCATCATTTAGGCCTCTTACTGTTATGGCACAGGTGCTTGATCATAGATGAAACTAAGATAATGTGATGACACAAGCTGGTAAATTAATATATATTAATATTTTATATCTATATCTATCTGAAAAAATTGTACACATTATTTACTACTCAGAGGCTGTATAAAAATATAGCTTGTTAAAATACTGTCATTTTAACAATATAATACAACCCAGTCATGCAAAGTCTAATAAATGTTATGTGTCCTTTTTCAAAACATTGTCAGATCCATGCACTGTGGCACCTTTTGTGGGAATAGTTAGCACCAGTTTATGGCTGGCGTTAAGGTCTTGCAAAAGGATGTCGACATTGCATCTTCTGGTGTAGTCAGTGATCATGTGGTAAAGTGTGTAGTTGTTGGAGCTGCCTGCAGAACCCTGTTTCTTTACCAGCTACAAAAAAACCTCTTATTCCTATGGTCTGAATAAATTCTATGTTCAATTGTTCAATTGTAATCCATTTACACTGCTATTGAAGTAAAAATCCCCCAAAAAATCTCTTTCTTTCATCTCTCCATATTGTGAACACTGAATTCTTGCACTGGCCAAGATGTTGTTTTTCCATTAAAACACATATGAATTTACTATTATATACCCGGTTAGTGTGGATTTCCTTCACTTTTTGACCATTGGTGACTAAAACAACTAATTATGCCGTTGATCAAAAGGTAATAGTAGGAGCTAAGGCAGGTTTACCAGTTTACAAGGATGCAATAAAAACTTAAAAACATTTCAAAATAAAGAATTTGTAATGATTAAATTATTAGGTCTCTCCTACTGTTCCAAAATCTGTTACTCTGCATGTTCTAAACCCTTTTCACTCTGTAGTTTATAAACAAACTGAATGCATTTCTGTGGGTGTTGATATTTCTGTATTGATTAAAGTAATGAAAATCATTATGACAAAATGCATTACTTTGTGTTTACTTATGATTTACTTTTTTCTTTGACAAATTAATTTCTAGTCAGTGAATTGTAGTTCTGACTTCCCACTGGCTTCATGCTGTTGGAGGCTTTTTAGATTCTCCCTGTGTGAATATATAGATTGCTACCAGAAGATCTTTCTAAAGGCGCTAAGAGGGGGACATTCGATTTGCATGACTGAGCTAAATAAATCCAACCATTTTTGTAATTTCCAACAATTGATATAGTAAAACCTTACCTGCTGCTGGCTGGTGGCCAAAGGTTGCGCGCAACGAATCAATTATATAGTACTTTGATTAATGATCCAACAGTACGTCTACTGGCTAAACATAAGTCCAGTTTCCTTTGAGTTTAATGTAAATGATTAGCTGTATTTTAATTCTGAATATCTCTATTAAAACACATATTTTAAGTCAGTAGAACATGTTTTTTAATATGTCAGAAATGAAAGAATCGAATGTTTCACTAACAGAGACCGACTTTAAAGACATATAAAGAAGCAGGACATTTTAATTCAGGTATAACGCATAAATGAATGGACACGTCTTCTACAATTGTTTTGCACAATATAAACCAGGGTTCTCCTTATAAGGAAAGACACATTTCTATTTCTCCCCTTTCTGTTTTAGATGTCTGCTTTCATTTTATTCCAAAGAGGTGCTGTACAATATATATACAAAAAGTATAAATAAATACATAAATAATTAAGTTCACAGGTGCTTGGACCATGTTATACGAGGAAAGAGGTCCCTGCCCCACCCCATAGAGATTACACTATAGCTGAAATAAGGATGAGGTCTGAATGTTACCTAGGCCATTGCAGCTTCTTTTTCTGCCATTATGTTGCAAATTTGTAGATGTGTGTGGGACCATTTCCCTGATGCATCACCCTATTTTGGCTAAGCTTTAGCTGTTGGACATATGGCCTGATATTGGCCTTTAGAATACTTGACTCAATGACTGCAAGGTGGGCAGGTCTTGTATCCAGATTCTCTAAGATCTGTGTTGTTGACTAGCAGCTTAATTCATATAGAAATGACGCACTTCATTTTTCATTCACTGTTTCTGTGTTTGGCTTTCTTTTTATGAAACAAAAAGCAAGACAAAGTAGGGGATAACGTACTATTACGAATATTTATTGTTCATAAAAATAGAGCCCCCAACTTGGGGTACTCCCACGTGGCTTTCTTTTATCAAATAAATAATTACATACAAGTTAAGATTAAAATAGTTTTAGAACCTGTAAGGACCAGATTTTTTTTAATTATTATTATTATGAACTGAAATGTAAAACCTTAGAAAAAAAGAGTGTGCTCTATATTTTTCTCATGGCTTTGTACATAGTTCAGCTAATTGGACTGCTAAGAATCTTTACTTGTATCATTTCAAAAGGTATTACCATCATTTATCCAGGATCCTGTCTATATGGGATTCCGCATTTCCAGATACATCTGAATAGATATTATTTAATGTACCCCATACTGTAAATTATATGAATATTAGACTTTGCTGAGGAGTTCCGTGTCCATATAAAACACAAAGCTTTTTTTTTAGAATGGGCACGGAACACCTCAGTAACTTCTAATATTCTTATAATTAATATTATCTGTTAGAATATAGTATAATTCAGTATAATCCACCCCTTGACATCTTTAAGGACATGTCTGTCTGCAAACTTTAAGATTCACCCCCTCCTTTTAACATATTACTGTTCTAATAACCTCATTTAGCCCCCTCTCCTATGGCTAAAAGATATGCTCGTTGTGCCCCCTGGTCCTTTTAACACCCCCTTAATACAGCACCACCACCCTTTCCATCATACCCTGTCCTGCACACCGAGCTGCACATTCATTTTATAGAGGTGAGGAGTTACAGCCTTTTCTGAGTTCTGACTGTAACATGATACTAACCCCCACAGCCAACCCAATGCGCCTTTACCTATGGTTCTGGACACATTGTTTTTCTTGCCATACTTCCCATATGAAGACCCCAGTCTCAAAATCGCCTCTGCCCCACTGCCATAACCTTACCTTATCTTACTAACTTTTACTTTCTGATCTTTAAGCTGGGTAAAGGAGGGGATGTTTGCGTATCTGCCACAGTCAACAGAACTGTTAAACGTGGCTCTTAGTAGTAAGTTCTGTAAGGTAACAGGTTGTGTCGGGGAATGAGTTCCTCACTTATTGGTTATAATCAGTGTGCTACTGCACAATAGAGCGCTGATTATGAGCATATTATTTACAGTTGGTGCCCATAGTGACCATCGAACGGGGTGGATTATATTAAGATTAATAAAACCTAAGTCAGAGAATACAAAGCTATGTGTTATTTTGTTTTTATTATGGACTGTAATACAACAATAGCAAAAAAGAGATGTCATAACAATAAACATAAGCAGAAAATTAAAAAAAAAACAACCTATATAAGATGGTAAAAGATGTGAAAATTAATGGGTTATTTGTTATCCCAGTTTTTTTCAAAAATCCTACGGGCATTTACAGAATGCATTCACAGTGACAAGGATGATGGTTAAGAGCATTATTGACATAATGAAGGAAGTGTTTCCACTCCACATTTATACAAGGATTGGGCACATTTAGAGAGACAACAGTACATAATTTTAGAAATTATAGAAAACGTACAAGAGTTACCTTAGAGCAATGCAAATTACTGTTAGTAATGATACTAGTGGACCTTCTAAAACCCACAATATCCTTAACATCAAATAGGTATATTCTTCGAGTATTTTATATTTTTATAGTAAAAGCAATAGAAATATGTTACATACTGTAGCAATATAATTAAGATCTTTGTTTACCTTTTTACCGTTACAAAAATTCTCTAAAATATAGTTGTATTGTCTTAATATTCAGTTTCCCTTGAATCAATATTTTTGAAGTGAAAAATGTAAGCCAGGTTGCTTTCTTGTTTATCGTATCAGTTGGGAAATGAATGGAAAAAAATAAGTCCCCAACCATGTGGCTTAATTCTAATATAAAAAGGGAAATGGAAAGTAAGAGAAAGGCATTTAAAAGTCAGAGGCAACGGAAATGGCCTTTAGGAACTATAAAAAGAGAAAACAATTAAGCTAGCTAAAATAAATAATTAAGTTAGCGTAGCTAAACCAAGGAAGACTAACCCTGAACCATTTTTAAAGTATATTAATAGTCAAAATATAAGGACGGAAAATATAGGGCCATTAATGGGGAAATGTTAGTTACTCTGACTTAAAGGTTTTAAATGCCATTCTCTTAATTCTTCCATTTTTTACATCAGAATTCAGCCACATATGTGTGGACCAACTGAGAGGCAGCCAATCACTGCCGGCAGTTAAAAAGCCAGAGGAGAGAGAAAAGGTAAGTAGGGATCGGGGGGGGGGGGGGGGTTTCTGCAAATAAAATTAATGCGGTGTGGGGCTGGAGGAGGAAGCCCTACCACATATCCAAAGGGTATAATGGTAGGGGGAGGGACACCAAAACGGGAGGGAGAGGGAGGGAGAGGGAGGGGGTAGGGCTGCTCAGAGCATGCCACAAACCTCTCAGAGGAAGCCTCAGAGGCAGAAACAATTTCCCCCTCTGTTAGGCTCCTGGTGGCCAGTTTTCTGGACTTTGGAGGGGCATTGCAGGGCAACCATTTGGATCTGGGATATAAGGTAAGGATTTTTCTACACTAAAGAGCAGGGCCAGTAGTCGGTTAAATTGTAATTTTGGGGGTGGACATGCCCTTTAAATTGTGCAAACTAGAATGTGCTTTGAAATTGAAAGAATACTTTAAGAATAATACTGATGGTACTTCTGTGCCTCCTTTCAGATTAAAAAGTGCTTTTCCCCCACAGGTATATACCGTGGTATTGACCATTTTTGTGACCTTATGAGGTCTAACACTTGCAATGTACGTATTAAAGGGGATTTGTGGTCCAAAAATGACTTTAGGTAAATTGAGGTAAATTGATAGGAATTGCTCCCCTGAGCAATTGCTCCCATTTCCATTGTTTATTTTGCATAATTTTGAAGATATTTACATTTTTGTGTGTGATATGGCAGCAGCATTACCAGGTCCCCTGCACTTCCTGCTTCCTGCTCTGAAACTGTCAGTCAATCTGTCCTGTGTCTCCTCCTCCCCTTTGCAGCCCCCCTGGTCCCTCCCACTCATGGACCCCATGGTCCCTCCAGTTGCAGGCCCCCCATGGCCCATTATCTTACAGCCCCATGTGGCCCCGCCCACTCATGGGTGCCATGGCCCCGCCCACTCATGGGTGTCATAGCCCTGCCCACTCGTGGGTGTCTAAGCCCCGGCCACTCACGGATGCCTTGGCCCTACCCACTCGCAGGTGCCGTGGCCCTGCCCACTCATGGGTGTCTAAGCCCCAACCACTTGCAGGTACCATGGGTCACTCAGACACCCCCCCTACAGAAAACTCTGTGGAATCAGCCTTTTCAGGCAGAGTGAGAACTCTGAAAATCCTGAAAAGGCTGTTTTCACACAGTGAAAGAGAAAAGAGAAGGGCTGTAGATTCCCTTCTCTGTCAGGACTTCACACAGCAGAGAAGAGGAGGGACTTCCTGTCTCCCTCACACCCTCAGGGAGTCTGAGGCTGTGCTCGCCGGCGGCACTGTGCAGGAAAAGCCTTAGGAATGTCACATGTCAGCCTCCCACCCATTAACTTTCTGGTCAGTCATTTCTGTATATCTTGGGCTGTGGAGCACATAGAGAGGTGGTTGATGGCTCGTTTTAAAGGTAGGAAACTGACCATTTAAACTTAACTTGTTTGGAGACCACAGTTCTCCTTTAACAGGGTGTCTGACAATCTCTTTAAGCGGAGAAAGCAGCTCTGAATTCGCTGATTATTACAAGGGAGGGGCGATTGTCAAGATGGATTACGATTTTTACAGTGCAGGTGTTAGACAGCATATAAATGAGACAGGAGCATATAGTAAAGATCCTACTACAGAGATGATGTCTAAGGTCAAATCTCTTACTAATACGGCACAGTCATGTAATTAGATAGACCAACAGACCTTTGACTTTATCAGTGAGTTACATCCCAGGAGACCGGTACTGAATGGTCTTCCCAAGGTTCACATGAATGTTATTAATCCTCCATTTAGACTGTTTGTGTCTGCAATTGGGTCAGTGTTTCAATCACTGGCCCAATATGATGATTTCTATCTTAAGCCAATTGTGTCCTCTTTCTTCATATGTGAAGGACACAAGTGATTTCTTGAAGAAGCTCTAACAGTACCGGTCCATGGCAGAGTCATTGGTATATAATTACTGGTGAAATTACTTCACTTTACACCAGTATTTTACATGATAAGGGACTTAGTACCCTACAATATTTTTTGGCTAACAAACATGCAGGTAATCCTAAGTGTTTAGATCTTATCCTGCGTAACAGTTATTTTAAATTTGAATGTGACTTCTTCCTACAGACTGTCGGCACGCAATGGGCAGTCCTGTGGCGCCAACCTATGGCAATTTGTATGTTGGCTTCCTTGAGGAGAATCGTGTTTACCAACATCCACTGCCCATGTGAGTGAGTTCTAGTTTTATATAGACGATTTGTTTATTATTTGGTCAAGGTCACTTGAGCAGGCTGAACAATTCATACAATTCTTCAATGCATTGGATGACCGTATTAAGCTAACCATTGAAATTTCAATAGAGACCATCCATTATTTAGATATCAAGGTCCTTATACATGATAACTGTTTACACACGACCCTTCACAAAGCCTATGGACAGGAAAACTCTTCTTCATAGGAATAGTTTTCATCCGACTCATATTTTTAAGGGTCTACCGATGTTCCAGTTTGCACCAGTTGCCAGGATCTGTTCTGTTTCTGATGACCGTACTATCCAGATTGAAAGGATGGTTAATAAGTGTAAAACATGCCAATATTCTGGTTCCATGCTAAATAGGGTCCTTTCACATATGGATGTACCTTAAACTGTGAGTAAACCCGGTGTTCCTTTTGTTCAGTGATATTCAACTGGTCCATGTATTATTCAGCAGACCCTGAACAGAGTATGGCCATCCATTGAGGGAGACCCATTACTGGGTGCTAAGACACGTCGTAAACCCTTATGTGTTTACTCTAAGGGAAGCTCTCTGTATAGCAAACTTGTACAGGTTGACCCAGTCCCCTTTGTTTTTTTATCCCGGATGGGATGTTTTAAATGCAGCAATTGCAATGTGTGCAAAGGATGGGAATACATATAACCATCCATACTCAGGGCGATTATTTAACATACCAGCATATTTTAATTGTAACACAGAATTCTTTGTGTATATTTTGAAATGTCAATGCTCTCTTGTTTATGTGGAAAAGACAACCAATCCATTCAAGCGCAGATTCCAATGCCACAGAAGTGACATCAAAATTACCCTGGCCAAATTATGCACTGGTACATCTCGGGTGATTATCCTCCTGTGGCGTTACATTTTTGTGAACATTAGGGGGCATATTTATAAAGGATTGTCTTTTTCGCCAAATAATTAGCGCAGCACATCGCAGCGAAAATAGCGCCATTTGGGGCTTTGTTTCGCCTTATTTATAAAACCCCGAAAAAAACACAATTCGCGGCTGAAAAAGGCGAACGGGCGCGATAAAGAGCGAAAAGTATAGCAGCGAAAACTTAACAGATCTAAGAAGACTGCATTGTGAAAACCATTCGAAACCAGAAAAGCCCACTAGAAAATGATGTCAAGTTCAAAATGGCCACCTCACATTTACCAAGAAGTCAGCCATGTCTCATTTAGTCAATCTTCTTAGAATTTCTCAATTGGAATACAATTTTCTTTTGCACTGCACATTCGCCTTTCTAATGCGCGATCGCTTTTCCAAGTCATATCCTTATAATGTGCGTTCGCCTTTCTAATGTGCGTTCGCCTTTCTAATGTGCGTTCGCTTTTCCAAGGCATATTCCATTATAATGTGCGTTCGCCTTTCTAATGTGCGTTCGCCTTTCTAATGCGCGATCGCTTTTCCAAGGCATATTACATTCTAATGCGCGATCGCCTTTCTAATGTCGCTTTTCCAAGGCATATTACATTCTAATGCGCGATCGCCCTTCTAATAATTTTAATACTGTACAGCCCTGCGTCCCCAAGTGGCGCTATATAAATAAACATATACATATATACTATTATGTTGGTACACATTATCAAATTTTGTTTTATCCAGGGAGGGGTTACTTATCTTTGAAATTTGATTAGTGTATGGTTTTAATCTCATTGGCCACTAGATGGCTCCAGCAGTCTGTCTCTAGTCTATTTAAGGGTGGTCTGCTCTTTATTGTTTGTATGTATGATGAAGGTGCTTCTAGCACAGAAACGTTACATGGTGTTTGACTAATGTCAGAATAAACCCCATTTATATGTAAGACTGGTGTGCACAGTTTTTTCTTTGAATATTTCGAGTTTGCCACTACGCTGGAGCACCTTCGAATGTAGCAGTCCATTTAAGTAACCCTCGAATGTGTTATTTTGTAACCCCAGAATGTAGCTGTTGATTTTAGTAACCCTCAAAGGTAGTGTACAATTTATATAACCCACGAATGTAACAGTCAATTTCGGTAACCCTTGAATATAGCGGTCGATTTCGGTAACCCTCAAATGTAGCGGTCGATTTTGGTAACCCTCAAATGTATCGTTCTGTAAACCCTCGAAAGTATCGTTTGCTAATCCTCAAATTGTCTATAACCTTTGAATTAGCCATAACCCTATAATGTAGCGTGCAGAAACTCGACAATTGCCCGATCGTAGAGAAAGAAATGTTTAAACAAGTTTTGGTGATATGGACATGTTCCCCAGACCATTTCCTCTGTGCCACAGTCATTTACAGTTATCATTGCTATTTTATCTGTAATTTATCTGAATTTTTTAACCATTGACTTTAATGGGTTAGTTTCCGAACTTTTACTGAAGTTCGGAAAGAACCGAGCTTCAGGAAGTTCAGAGAACGAAATATCTCACCATATAATTGTCCAGATGCCACATCACACTTTTCAGCTGCACTGTCCGTTTACTCCAACAGTCTAGATAGTCTCACTACCACTTCCAAGGTGGGAGGGCCCCCCACTAGTCCATGTTGCCTCTTAACACAAGCAGGCTCTCCAACTCCTTTAATTGTTACACTAATAGAAAGAAAATGGTGAACAGGTGCAGGTAAATGATAATACAGTGATCCAGATATTAGCACAATTCTGTGCAATGTTTGTGAAAGTTCTCATACATCCAGGTCATGGTATATCTGTTGTATATAGTTAAATCAACTTGAAGACATAGTTCTTAAAGACATTTCGCTAGTCATCTGACTGTACAAGAATCTGATGGCAATTAAGTACCCTGGAAACTTCCAATTTGCATCAGAAGGTCCCTAACACCTGGCTGTTTTATGCTAATTGGGACTTCCGGGTTTCTTAATTGCATAAGTTACTTAAAAGATTCCTGTACAAGTAATTCTGAATTGAGAAAACCAGTCGGATGACTAGCGAAACGTCTTCAAGAACTAAACTTTAAGTTCAATTGATCTAACTGGATAATACAGAACAGAGAATTATGTGCAATGCATTTTTTAATACTGTACCTATTTACAGGTGAATGTTAGGTGATTTGAAGCGGAAGATAATGAAGTGAACCTGATTTCATAACAGTACAGTGCAATGCATATCTTAACTGTGTACCTATTTAAAGGGGAATGTTGGAGACATTAAAGGACAACTATACTCACCTCACCCTCCTCTTCCTCCATAGCTGCATAGTACCCAGGGTGAGGACCTAAAATCACTAAGTCCTCACCCTGGGTACTTTCCCTAACTCCTGCACTACTTACCGCAAATCTGCTTCGCCGATCGCTCCATTCCTCCGCTCTTCCTGCTTCAGTGACAGATCGCGAGGCAGCCAATAGGAAGATACGCTCTGCAAGGAGGCGTGTCTTCCAATTGGCTGCCTCGCGACTGTCACTGACAGTAGAAGAGAGATGGAACAGGTCGGATCGGCGAAGCAGATTTGCGGTAAGTAGTGCAGGAGTTAGGGAAAGTACCCAGGGTTAGGACTTAGCGATAGGACTTTTAGGTCCTCACCCTGGGTACTATGCTGCAGTGGATCGGGGAAAAGGTGAGTATAATTGTCCTTTAATTAGCTATACAGTGATAGAGAAATAACCTTTAATTTTATAGAGTGGATAGTTTCTACATGTAGTGTGCCAGGGGGAGGGGCTGGGTGATTGACAGTTCTTTACTGACTAGCTAATAAAGCTAAAAAAAACAAAACATAGAAAGTTCAGAGAAGAAAAAAAACAGATTTACAGTTTACATGTCCTTTAAAGGACAATTATACTCCCCTTTTCCCCGATCCACTGCAGCATAGTACCCAGGGTGAGGACCTAAAATCGCTAAGTCCTAACCCTGGGTACTTTCCCTAACTCCTGCACTACTTACCGCAAATCTGCTACGCCGATCCACACTGTTCCACCTCTCTTCTACTGTCAGTGACAGTTGCGAGGCAGCCAATTGGAAGACACGCCTCCTTGCAGAGCGTATCTTCCTATTGGCTGCCTCGCGATCTGTCACTGAAGCAGGAAGAGCGGAGGAATGGAGCGATCGGCGAAGCAGATTTGCGGTAAGTAGTGCAGGAGTTAGGGAAAGTACCCAGGGTGACTTTAGGTCCTCATCTTGGGTACTATGCAGCTATGGAGAAAGAGGAGCGAGGGTGAGGTGAGTATATTTGTCCTTTAATTCAGCATTAAGATCAGGTAACGGATTAAGCATTATCTGTTGCTCTGTGTTCTTTCTGTGCAGATAAACCCAATTCTGCAGTTAGCTGCTGCCTGTGTTACTGAAGTCCCAATGTAGCGCTATACCTAAAAAAACCAATTACAAAGTCCCCCCTCCAGACACACTTCCCTTCAAACTCCTACAGCTAAAAGAAATTTGCTACATGCTTCTTGATTCAAGCAGTTATTACAGCTTCCCAGAGCAAAGAACTTTCCCTTTAACACAAAATCACTGGGTGAATGATATTGGCTGAAGTGAGGCACAGATCACCTCCACTGCACATGCTCCACACTCTAGATGTGCCTCAGTTTTGGGAGGAGGTGGATACATAGAGAGGAGACATGCATACTAACTAGGAGAGAGCTAAACAGGACATGAGGAGATCTAGTAACAGGGAGCACTGAGAGCAAAAACATGGGGCAGAGCTCTAGGAGGTGGGATAATTAAAGTTACAGCTCTGCAATTCAAGTGTAAGGGTAATGTACTGTAGCATTCTGTAAAACTGACCCAGCAGGGGGCTGTCTGTAGGAAACTTCGCATTAAAATCACACACTACCCTACCCTCCAACATTCCACTCTAAGATGGTACACATCCACCTTTTTCAAGGTAATATTGCTGCAGATGATAGGGAAAGCTAGAGACTTTCACACTTCCACGATTCCACTAAGTATGTGAAATTTAGTGAATCTTAGTAAAGCTCTCTAAATATCACAGTGGGTAAAGGGGGGGGAGGGTTTGAAATCACACGTGCAGAAAATGTAAATGTAAGGCAAAAGCAATGACAGAGATAGGGCCCCATGCCCCGTCTCCATCTGCGATCAGCTGTTTTTAAACAGATGATCATTAGAGATGGGCGAAACTGCTAAAATCCTTTCTACCTGCGGATTCGTGGATTTTCGGAAAAATTTGAAAATCCTTGGAAAAACCCATTATAAAGTCAATGGGAGAAAAAAATCCACACATATCTGCCTAAATATAAGGTAAAATAGCAATGGTAACTTACTGTACATGGCTCTAAGAACTGGGAAATGGCCTGGAGAACACGTACATATATCCAGAACTTTCCTCAATGTTCTGGATATATGAACTTCCTCACACTGTTTTTCGAGCTTCCGCATTCTATTTTCGAGCCGCGTTCGAAATTTTCAAGGAATTTTAAAGTTTTCAAGGAATTTGCGAGTTTTCAAGGAATGTTCCAAAATTTTGTAAAAAATGAGAGAGTAAATTACTGTAAATGGCTCTGGGACCTTGGAAATGGTCTGGGGAACAGACCAATCTGATTGTAACCAATTCTGATTGAAAAAGAATCTTATTGGTTAGTATACCAATCAGATTCTTTCAGAAAGTATATGATTGTCTGTTCCCCAGACCATTTCCCAGGTCCCAGGGCCATTTACAGTAATATCATTTTTTAAAATTTTCCAATTTTTTTTGAAAATTTTAATTTTATAGAAGTTTTGAAATTTTGCGATTTTCAAAAATTTTCGAACACAGTTTGAAAAAAATTCGGAATGCGGATTTCCGGAAATCATGCATATGAAAGCATGATCAGCTGTTTAAAAGTCCGGACCCGAACTTCCTGTTTGGTTCCGGAAGTTTGGGTCTGGTCTTTCAAACAGCTGATTGCACGTATGTTTCCTTCTTAAAAACAGCTGTTTAAAAACAGCTGATCACGGAGGTTATAGGCTTGTGGCAAGCCCTGCTACCATCTGACGGGGGGGGGGGTTACAAAAAAAAAGAAGGGCACCTTCATGCTAAGATAATTGCTAAGCCAATTATTTTCTCACTCATTTTGCTTTTTTTGGGGGGGTTTCATTCTCCTTTAACAACACAAAAATAATCAAAGATATCTTTATGTACAAGTTGAATCATAAATCAGTCAAAGAATGATTAAGGATTTGAGACAGCAATGAACTACTTTATTATAATTAATTCCTGGAGATTAAGTACTCACCTCACTGCTCACCTTCTCCATGTCCTGCTGTGCACATTTTTTTCTTTTCTCAGTTAACTCAGAGCCAAATTACTGTTCTTCCTATTTTTTCTTCGCCTTCTTCTCATCTTTTTCTCCACGCATGATTTTTGAGATAGTACACTTCTCCTTTGTGTCTCTATCTTCTTGCTAAGGATTCCATGTAAGTGCAGGGCGATGCACCAAAAGACGCTAAGGAGATAACCGCTGCAAGTTGTTGGGCAATTGTTGGGTTTCCGCAGAGTTAACCGCCACAATCTATGGTATATGCTGATGGCGGCATTTTATTTCAGCACTTTTTAACTCCAGCTAATGGCTGCTGTTTATAGTGCCGAAATAGATACCGGCACTTTGTGATGCACGAGTTTTAATTAAACGCGAAATTTACAGACTTTTTGCAAATAGACTTAAATGGACCTTTGCCGCAGTCATGATCAACACCTGTTTCTTGGTTGCAACACCTGTGAGCATACCTTATCAGTGCTGATTAGCTGCCACTTGATTGCAGTAAGGTGTGAGCATTCCTTATCAGTGTTGATTAGCTGCCTCTTTATTCGATTCACCTGCGAGCATTCCTTATCAGCGTTGATTAGCTGCCTCTTTATTCGATTCACCTGCGAGCATTCCTTATCAGTGTTGATTAGCTGCCTCTTTATTCAATTCACCTGCGAGCATTCCTTATCAGTGCTGATTAGCTGCCCCTTGATTGTGGTCAGGTATGAGCAGACCTAATCAGTGCTGATTAGCTGCCTCTTGATTTGATTTACCATCGAGCAGAACTAATTAGTGCTGGTTTCCTGTCTTTATTGCCAGTATCACAGAGGCAAGTTTTAAAACTCACAGCACACACAGACACTCACATAATAGATATTTGTGCAGCCTTTCAAGTTAAATTTAAAGTTTATACGCAAACTATCACTTTCTGTTTTTACTTTTAGTCCTTTTATTGTGTGTTGCTTTTATATCCTTTTTATTCTGATCTTATTGTTTAGTATATTGTCTGGTCTCTTTCTCTCTTTCCTTTTTTTTTAGGTCATATTTATTTTTGTTTCATCTCTAGCCTACTATGTTTATTTTTACATGTCTTATTTCTGTTTTCTTATTTTTCTTTATTCATTTTGCTCTACATCTATTTTCAATTCATCTGTTTCCAATTCCTTTCCAATTCACCCAGGCAATTTAGAAGAATCTAGATTGCATAGGGCTTTTTTTGCTAGCCAGTCCTGCTCATTTCTTTTTAGAACAAGGCAACTGTTGCTCATTTATCCAGGGGCGCTAGGCCCCTTTTTTGAGTTGCGTTAAATGATTCAATATCAGTTAGCGCGACTTTAACTCCTTCTTTGCGCCTGTGCGGAATTTTCCTAATACCTGTAAAGCAACAATTCACTAATAGTTAACAAACTACTATGGATGAAACTTTAGATATTTCCTCATACTGTATTTCAATTCCTATGGCGCTACTCCAACACTTCACTTTTTTTCAATATCAATTTAAATAAATTGACCTTTTCGAAACAGACAGTTTTCATTTGAGCCAAAATGGTCAAAGACTGCTGAAACAAGAATAATCCTATCCTAGCTACTTCTGATGTTTTTTTTTATATGGCTGATATAATAAAAGGTGCAAAAGTTTGCCCATGCTATAAATCTGCAGCAACCAATTAGATGCTGTCTAAGTGCATTAAAGCAGTAATGCAGTTGCTGCAGATTAATGGCACGGGCAAACAATTCTTATTGCGCCTTATTTGCTACAATTAAGGATCAAAAATAACAATGGGTGAAGAAAAATGTACTTTTTCTAAGTGTTTGAGAGGAAACTTTTAAAGGCCCCTTGCCAGATCAGTTAGTGTGTCTTGCATACTTATTCATAGTTCATGTGAATTATTGAATAACATAATTTCCAAAATATTAACATTTGGCAGGTCCTACAAGCACTAAGTGATCTTAAAAATTAACCAATGCAGCAAAAGTACATCACGTTTGAGGCATTTTAGCTAAATGACTGTTCATTGTTTTAAAAAATGACTTTTGGGGATTTCATTTTTAACATGAAAACGAAGTTTGCTGAATAAAGTTGCATAATTTTTTTTTGTTGTTTTATAGCCACTCAGATATGTTCTGTAGTGTTATAGTAACAACATTTTAAAGGTAAGTGTTGGTACACACTGGGTGTGTAGACATGGGTGCATTTGCCCCAAGTCTCACGCTAACATAAAAAACACAGTCAAAGCTTGTTTTCTCTTCTAGTCATGGCAAGTAACTTTACCAAGTAAGTGACTTTATCAAAGTGGAGACCACAGTGAAGATCACAGCACTCACCCTTGGAGTTTGCTGGCCCCAGGCCCGTTGCTTCAGACACAAAAGATAAAAGGAAACGGACCATGCCACCACTAGGGACAATCAGAACTGTAGGTAGTTAAAAACATACAAACAATAGAATTCTAGTGCACAAACAATTCTAAATGCATATTGGCCATGAGCAGGTAAGCCTTCTGGTAACTTGTATTCCACCGAGTGTTAGGTCATGTGCTTGTCTGAGCAAGAGAGTCAGCTTCAAGCATATAGGCCACACAGGAGAAGCTGTCAGCTCATGTAGCCAAATAGGCAAGTACCAGTAGGTTAGGACCCAGTTATATAAAGCAAACCTTCACATGGTGGCTGGGATTAAAATAATTTGGCCAATTTATTGAACTAATTGCTTTTATTTATCCAGGGTTTATGGCAGACTCTTTGAAGCAGCAACCTTAAAGGGCATCTTTAGTGAAAAAAACACATTGCCTCATTGCAAAGTTAAATTCATGTACTCTGTGCTGCCTTTATCCTACCGCTGTCAGTGACTTCGTTTTTCCATGGTGTCAAATCTCTGTGCAGCACTCCCACCTTCCCCTCTGTTACGACCTCCATGTCTCAGCTCTGGCAAACCGACAAGCTTATCATGCAGTAGGAGTTAAATGTTCAACATCCTGAAAAACACACCCACACACAGTGGCCAATAGAAAGCAAGCTGTCTTGGAGACACGGAAGAGAAAGAAATACAGTTACTACTGCAATATGATCTCTCTCTTTTGTGACCCATCATCAATCAGTGAAAGCTATCAAGAAGGGGGGTCAAGTGCAGCCTTATCTCTGCAGTCAAAGCTAAATCTCCCCCCGCTAAAGTTCTTATCCCTATTTTTGTGCAAACAGAGCAGGGAGGAGGGAGGGACTTGAGCAGGGAAGAGGATCACATCACAGATTTGATTGACAGTATAAGTAGGAGTACAGGAATGCAATCAGGTATTCTTCTTACTTGTGTATCTCAGGTCAAAGAGGGAATCTAAAAAAAGTGAAGACTCTCTGGGGGCTGGGGAGAATTATAGAACACATGGAAAGAAAGGGAAAAAAAGGAAATTTTCTCACTATAGATTCCCCCTTAAGCTAGGTATACATGTTACAATAATTCTGCCCGACCGACCGAAATACTGAAATGTCGACTGAAATGTTATATGGCGGATTTTTGCCATACAACACTTTGTTCATCCAAATCGGACGCGCGAACGAACGGACAGGTCAGAAAATCACAACCGATTTTGCGGTCCTCTATGGACCACACGATCAGTCGCCCCTAACTGTCAAAATCCTTGAACGGTCGGTCAGGAAGGATTGTATAGTGTGTACCAGCCTTTATGGAGATATAACCAATATGCAATTGGAATTGTTTGTGCGCTAGAATTCTATTATTTTTATGTATTCTATTTTTGGTCCATTGAAGGACTTTAGTATGGATTACAACAGCCCTATTTTATATATATTAGGTAGTTAAAAACATAAAAGTTTATAAAACATGCTAAACAATACACACGCCTTACTTGTTACAATATATATAATTACATTTGAAAATCGGGCTTGTGATTGTATTACTGTACTCAGTAGCCTATCCTGTGTTTCTCCACTCCTATGTGTACTCACAGTTCACAAGAAACACGTTATGTTTCTAGGATAATTAGATAAAACAAACATGTGCCTCTTATTTATTTAACTCTCAAGTAATAATTGGAGCTGTCAAGCTGTAATGTAGATCTGAAGTGCACTTATAAAGTCTATTTGGATCCATTTTAAGAAAATGTATTCAGCAAGAGCAGCACTGCAAGGTTAATTAGTTTTATTTTCCCTTTTCAAGGTCACAATTTAAGGCCATTACTTTGAATGTTTATGACCAATACGTCTTCATCAGGTCTTAGCTGGGGTCAGCTGTGGAATGTGCATATTTCTTTACCACAGTATCAATGAATTGATTTAACTTACATGGCAAAACTAAACAGAAATTCCTTATCAGTTGCCAGCAAAAAATCATCAGAGAGTAGCATCAGCAAGTAACATCTGCTGGAACTATCAGAGATGCAGTGATTATTTGTTAAACACAGGTAATTGCCAAATATCTGTACTTAACAAGCAATGGACTACACCTTAACACGATCATTGACTTTCTATTTTAAGAGTATAAAAGGATATTAAAGGATAACTAAACCTAAAGCTCCCAACTCTAAAAACAGAAACCTTGTGTCACGAACATACCTGCCGTTCTGGTCCAGTGACGCTCCTGTGACAGCCGCACACTTCCGCACATGACGTCTCAATGCCGGCACGAGGATTTAAATACCCGCGTCCTCCTGGAGCCCACGCCTGAGAGTAGCTTTCGCTACCCCTGGTTCCTGCACCCTGCTTCTTACATTTCCCATATCCTGCAACTTCCTTTCCTGTATCCAGCTTCTCCTTGCCTGCTTCCAGTATCCAGCCTATTGTTCCTGTAGCACCTTGGTATCCAGCCTACAGTTCCCATCAGCACCCTGGTATCCTGCCTACAGTTCCCAGCAGCACCCTGATATACAGCCTACAGTTCCCAGCAACACCTTTGTATCCAGTCCACTGTTCCCAGCAGCACCTTGGTATCCAGCCTACAGTTCCCAGCAGCACCTTGGCATCCTGCCTACAATTCCAAGCAGCACCCTGGTATCCAGCCCACAGTTTGCAGTAGCTCCTTGGTATCCAGTCTACAGTTCCCAGCAGGCACCTCTATTCCCGTCTTTAATCATTAGCCTCCTCCTGAAAGCGTACCTGTGCGTACCGGTACCCCGGCTGTCAGGCCGTATTCGTTACACCTTGTGAGGAGATCACTGTTACTCTGCACATTGATGTCACTGCCTCCTCCCTAGTGAGTAACAATTGTATTTATGGCTCAGTCTTGATTACAGGTCACGGGCTGGTCAACCAGCAATGTTGACTAGATAATTTACAGAACATGTGCAGTTGTATCTGGGACTGGGATCCAAACTATACAAGGCAGAAGTTTAAAGGACAGCTATACTTTCCTCCCCCCAACCCCATACCCACATTGTACCCAAGGTAAGGACCTAAACGCTAAGTCCTTACCCCTGGATTCTTCTTAGTTAAGGATCTTTACTTATCTAAAGTTGCCTTGGCTGGTCCGGTCCTCTCTGCCTCCCTCGATCCATAGATGACAAGGCTAATGTGAAGACCTGCTTGGCAAGGAACACATCTTCCTATTGGCCTCATGGCGAACCTGGAAGAGGGACCAAAGCAACCTTTTAAACTTTAGCTAAGTAATGCTCCTTAACTAAGAAGAACTAAAGTGTGGGGACATTTATGTGTCGTCCCCCTTCCCCCCCAGGTACAATTGACGAAAAGAAAAAGAGGAAGCAGGAGGTGAGTCTACTTTAATAAAGCAGATCATTTCTCCAAACCGCTGCGGAGACATAGAGCTGCCTGTTATCTAGCAATTATAGATCTTAATAAGTCTCTATTTTAGCTTTAAGTTCCTTTTAAAGTAACACTTTAGTAACAATTCTCTTTAATGAAATATATGGTTGTGTTATATTATTCCGGCCAATTACATGTTTATACAATCTATACAAATCTCTATACAGTTTAGATTAGGCCTCAGCTAGAGCGGCTAGGTTCCTATTCTGAATATTTTATCACCTCTCTTCTCTCTATTATAGGTTGACTTTGCACACTGTCAATTAAGTAAATGTCTGTTGGTGATGGGTGCCAAAGGTGATGTCTATACATGTGCAAGTGGCAATCTTCATTATATAGAGAGGATTATTTTCAGCAAATGCAATACTGAGCTTTATTGAAACTGTCCATTAAAACCTATATGCAGTTCATGTTAGAAGAATGGAACAAATGGATTATTGGAACTAATATTAAAGTACTTAATAGGTTGGTAGTGGAATACCAATGGTGGGTTTAAGTGTTTTCTTTGGCATTGTTAATACCTATTCACTTAGTAAAAATAAATTAACTTTCTTTTTTATTTCTTATCTCTATGCCAGTTACAGTAGGCGCAGATGACTCATATGACCTTGCCTTGTTTTGTAGCCTCAGAAATGTGCGCAGTCCTACAGTAGATTTACTTCATTGCTGTTTAGAACAGGGATTCTCAAACGGTGTGTCTGCAGCTGTTTAAAAACTACAATTCAGTAATACTACAGAGGAAAGTCAGGGAACACTGGGAGTTGTTGTTTTCAAGCATCTGGAAGCGCACCGTTTGTGAGTCTGAGGTTTAGATGCTCAGTTACATGTGAGTGTGTGTCAATGAGTGTGTTTATTCATTGCCCAATTATATAAATTATTATTTTAATTCCTGCATTTAGGGGGAGATGTAATAACACTATGCAGCATTACTTACCTGCTCAGGATCCATTGACATATAGTATAGTATATGACATTGAATTGATCCAGATGCAGTAATTACTTCCCAAAATTTACTGTATCACGGGATCACAGACAAGTAAGGTGCACCCATTTATGCCTCCCTTCAGGAGATGTTAAGTTTCACTCTAAATAGTAGCGTAACACTTAACGTTTTCTATAATACATGAGGTACCTGGCACCATTAATAAAAATTGCACAGACCCCCCCCCCCATAATTTATTAACCTACTCTTTTTCCCTTGACCTCTGTTTAAATGTACAGCACTGTGTACCAAAGTGACACAATAAAAGGGAAAATACACATTCAGTACATACATTCGGGGAGATTCAATAAAAGTTCTTATCGTTTAAAATGTACTAATTTTGCCCCAACCAATCAGGTCCTATTTAACATTTGAAACCTTACATCTGATTGGCTGGGGCAAAATTAGCACCATTTTTAACGATAAGAACTTTTATTGAATAACCCTGTAAGTTCACAAATGAAAATACCCCATGTTCCCCATGTTCCAGAAGTAATTAGGAAAAATGGGTACAGAAACCTTTACTCAATTTGCACGAGTATTTCAAAGCATTAAAGGGCAACTATAGTGAAAAAAAAACTTTGTCTGTATACAATGTATAGATCACTTAGTATAAGCTGCCTTACTTTCATGTTTCTGTGTGGCTTCGTTTCTTCACACTGGCAGAAGTTTGTACCAAGCTGTGTAGTCCCCCTCCCCTCTCTGTCTACTCCCCCTCAAGCAGTGACGGGCTGTATACAGAGTCCGAGCATTGTCAGTTGAAAGGACTTTAAATGAAGTGCTGACATCCTGTTGACCCCTCCCATCCAGAGCTAGACTGCAAGCAATCAAAGGGAGGGGCAGAGGGGGAGAGAGGAGGACAAGTGGTGCTGAGATTCTTTACAAGTAAGTTACTGAACTCTGCCTGTTCTCTAACTTTGCTAATTGTTATTTACTTTTTACCTAAAGATCATATCTCTCCCCCTGCTTAGCTGAGATCATAATCACTGAAGAGAGAGTCAGTGTAACAGCAGCTTGTAGTGAGACCTTCACAAACACAGTGACACTGCCTGTTGTCCTGTTACATTTCAGTTGCTTTAGTCTATTTATTTCATAGATTGCACTGTGTGTCTTGTTTGGTATATAGTCTGTATCACTGTATTATATATACTGTATTAGTGTTTTTTTGGGGGGAGGGGCTGTTTTATAGTGTGTTATGCTCATATTGCTGGTTAATGGTTTATTGATTGTGTTTAGCACTACAGCATTTGACTATATGTTGCACATGGTACATATAGTGTGGGTGAGAGAGTGTGTGACAGTACTGCATGGGAGCTTTGGATTGTGTGGGTGTGTGCCTTTGAGTGACAGATGAGGTGTAGCAGCTCCTACAAATCACAGCATATGTAAAGGCTTATATCTCGGGGACTATGTAGAATTTAAAGAAACTAAAGGTACCCTGGTGGATGTGATGACTTATAGGATACATTAGAAGAAATTAAAAAAAAAACAATTTTCTCACTATAATTGCCCTTTAAAACCCCAGCAATGCAACAACGCTTATATTCCTTGCAAGTTTTAGGGCATTTCAGGATCAATGGAAGGTAACTACCCGATGTAGTATTGCCAGACACCCATTGCAATAAAAAAATTGTTGGCTTTTGCACTAGTTTGTAGTTTAAAACTATCCATACCCAAAGGGAGGCATTATGTTTCTGCACATTACCTTCTGTGTTCCTGCGAAGTAGTAACTGTCACAATTCTGGGAGAGATATAAAAGGGTGCACTGTTAAAAAAACATGATAACTTGGGTTAGCATTGTTCATCTACTCCGAGGCCACACTAAACACTCAAGCTATGCAACAGCATGGCCTAGCCCTTAGCGTGTCCTGCACCATTTCCAAAAATGGAAACATTGCTCGCACAACCGATTCATCAAGAGTAAAGTTTTGTGCTAAACATAACGACAAGTCAATTGGGATGCCAAAAAACAGCATCCATGCTTTGTGGAAATTAGAAAGGTAAGAGGAGCAGGCTTTTCCTTATTACATTGCTCCTAATCTCTCACTAATTAATCAGTCATTTACAATAGTGCCTTTTTAATTGCATTGCCTTGTAAAATTGCATAAAATATGTAAACTGATAGCAAAAAATAGGGTAGGTAGGAGCAAAATATTTAATGTGTCAATTTGTACATTTTAACCTATTGCATACCTTGTAGCTTTCACAGATGTTTACAGGATTTATATATCCTTTACAGTGATACCAAAAATACAGGAGATCTTCTGTCTGGGTAAGGCTCACTTTAATAAAATATATTATTTTAAGGATAAAAAAACAATTCACTGTTTCAAATTCTAACAAGGTTCAGTCTTAGATTTTAACTCAATAACTTGTTTAATTTGCAGCAATAAATAATATGACAATCAGCTGCCCATAATAATTACAGAAAAAAGAATTCTCCGGCACTGAATACCAGCATGCTTTCACACAATAATCCTCTTGATGGCAGTAGTGTTCTAACAGGCTCAGGAAATATCTGACTACGAGTTTTACCATTAATGAGCATGTTTGCGCACTCTGCAGCTGTACAATCTCCAGCAAGCTCTGTCTATAGTAGGAACATGATATTACATTGTTACGTAACTCACAAAATGAAATGCTGGGTTTTCTGGTGATGACAGATGTTGATTATTGAATCTGAATTCTTCCTCTTACTGAACGAATAAAAAACAATCAAAATAATAGCTTTTTAGTGCATATTTTGAAGAGAAGGATAAAATTATATCTTTGACATTATTATTTCTATTTACATTATCCTTTTGCGATAATAGGATAATAAAATTAAACTTAATAAAACAGTACAGTGCAATTCGGAAGGTAGAAAACAAATGAGAATAAAATTATTCTAAACCATAATTTTTTTATTGCTGAAAGTTCAAGGTAGACATCCACGTAAATACAAAACACTTATGGGAAATGGAAGTAAGAATTATTATATCTTTCCCTTAATTTGTTTAACTGACATGCAGTTGGTAAATCAGGATTTATTGGCACGTCAAATGTCAAATAGCTAGATGACATTTACATACGTCAATAAGAAAAAACCTCTTATTAGCAATGCTAATGTATATCTCCCATGCTATCCTCACCCCCATCTGTTTCAGGTGACCACAGAATGTGAAGCTTCTATGAAAGCACTGCATGATTTACATAATGTTCCAAAAAATTCAACAAAAGTATTATATACCAGTCATAAGAATCCTTGGGAGCTAGTGACACAATAAAAAAAGGAAGTTGAGGTTACTGGAAAAAAACAATGAAGGCAAAAAGAACATTTAACCAAAAAGAATGTTGATTCAAAACCGGACCATAATTTAAAGGTTCCCATACACTACTGAGATATTAGATTTGAGGTTCATCTAAAGAAAAATGTCTAATCTATCCAATATCTTGTGAGCCAACTTCCCCCTGGCATTTCCACAACTGGCAAATCTGATCCATTCATTTTGCAATTGCATGACAGTTGCAGAAATGAAACAGTGAGACTGTTCCTCAAAACTCATCCAGAACATCCAGCGCAGTCTCTAGACTATTTGGCACTTGAAAAAAAAATACAAATGCTGCCCCCCTCGCCGCCAGAAGGGGTGTGGTTTTATAATTAAAAGAGGGTGATACTTTGTCTGGAAGTGGGAGGGGCTTTATACACATGACTGGAAAATAATGTCCACAATGACTGGTAAATAATGCCCACAGTGACATGTATTTGATGCCCACAGTGACTGGTAAATGATGGCCAACATTGATTTTTGATCTGCAGGGCTAACAAACATTGATTTTGATCAAATGAATTGCCAGTCAGAAGGGAGGGGGAGGACTGTTAGCTGCATTCTTTTGTGCAATGTAAGTCATAGCTTCCCCTGCTGTTTAAAGTGACACACATAGGAAAATCATGTGCCACAAATAGTTTTTTTTTAAAAAAAAATTTCTGGCATCAAAACTGCTGCCTTCCTACAGAGTGCTGCTCTGTAATGTGCTTCACCCTGCCTCATTCGGGAGGTGTCCCTGAGAACATCAGAAGGTAAGTTGTAATGTATGGGCACCTTTGACGTAATACCCAATAAATAAAAAAAAGTAAATGGTAAAATCCACTGGGTGACACATAGTTTAATTAAGTTAATAAATTACGAATTTTAAACAAACGATTAAGATTGATGAACCTGATAAATCTACATTTTTATTTCTTGTTTCCTGCTGCTTGTTTATGTTATCTGCAAAGTTTTTCCATTGGCGAAATTGCATTGTGGCCATGATGTCAAGTGGATACAGGGTGATAGTTCAATACTACCCAGCATCTCCCTGTTTCAATGGCCCCAATTCAATGGGGTGATACCGAGTGGTCTCGAAAAAACTACCTCTACGAGTGTTAGTTATTTTAATAATCAGTTTATTGGTCTCTAAGGGCCAAATTTATAAAGTAGCGGTGTCGCTTTTAAGCCTTTAATGATCAGTCCGGCGGTCGTACATTTATGACTGCTACCGTAAATGTACGATAAAGGATGTAAATGTACGATAACGATAAATCTATGGGCGCAATCGTAGATTTACGGCCACCATAAAATACCATTGTGGTACTTTACTACCGCATGGTATTCTACGAATTAACGGTTTTAGATTTATGACCGTTCGCTGTAAATGTACTATCATACATTAACGAAAACCCACAGTATCGCAAACCTGTGATACTGCAGGCTCATAAATGTAATAATATTATTTATATACAGTACAAATAAACTTGATTAGCCTTCTATTATTATGGATGCTATGTCTGATGCTTGGAATTCTTTGGCTTTCCTGAATGTGTTTACTCAGCTCCTGGCCTCAGATTCTCTGGTGAGCTTTAGGAGCCCAGTCCAACACTGCATAGAACCAGCCAGTGCTATGATTACATCAGATGTAGAATGGGCCACATGATTGATACTGCTGATCACTTGCTTGGTCGAATCTTTGTATGAAAACGGCTTCTTGTGGTTAAGAATAGAAAGAGGCAGTGATCCTAGGTAAAGACCTTTCTTATTATTTTGCCATTATTGACATTTGGTTTCTGTTGGTTATATGTTGTATTATTATTAGGGACTGTGTTATTGCTGTAGTAGAGCTCTATCAGCAGGTCCTCTGCACCTTACTGAATTAAAATGTTTACTTGGCAAATAGAAGAAATAATAGAAAACTACTAATTAGATTTTAATTATTCTAAAAAAAACAAAAGTATTTCAGCTGTACAGTTGCATGAACAAAAAGCCTTATATACTGTAGCACTCAGGACTACTATGTGTGTCACCAGAACCCTAAGTCATATAGCTATCTTGTATTGCCCCTTCTAATTAATCTTGTACAGGGAGATGCAATATCACATTAGAGGGATAAAATGGGCGTTGTTCTTTGCGTTTAACAAGGAATTTGTACTTATTTTGCACTGCCTGTTCTATTTCTAAAGATAACAAGCATTACAATAAACACAACACTTATAGTGGAGCCAGTCATATTACGAATTATTGTTGTAGAACACAAAGTGTGATCAGAATGCAAAAAGCAATCCAAAACATGCAAGTGGGCCTTGCCACACGATCTCTGGCTAAATCACTTTAGCCAGAGGTTGGTACCTCAACAGCTAGAGAGCTACTGTACATGTACAAAACTACAAGATACTATTCACAATCCTCTATGTGTGTTTATACTAAAAAAAAAAAAATATCCTATAAATATTTCTTGCAAATATATTCAACTGTATTTTTCTGCATAAAATTTGATTTACAACTTTTAACATTTTCTAATTGTATTTTTTCTACATTTTTCAAGATTACAGAGCAAGCAAGATCTGAAATGACTGGGCCATTGTGTTCTCTCAGACTCCAGTTTAATAAATGAGAATGCATTTAATTTTAGCTCAGTTATCTTGTACTTTAAGGCCTTTAACAAGAGGTAATAAGAATCTCTTAACGTGAGGTTGTCTTATCCACATTCTACAGTGTGTTATTTTGTCCTGATTTAAACTGTGATTGGTTTTGTCCTTACTATATGTCACAAAAAGCAAAGCTTACACTACATTATATCTTGAACAGTTCACTGGCTGTAGTTCAGACTTCCTGGTGTTTTTTGTTAAAATAGATTAGTGCTTGTGTAGAAATCATTTTGACTACCTTATAAAGACTGTATTACTCCCCCACATGCATAAAGATGGTATTCCATATTTACTGCACTAAACGTAATCTAAATTTCCTGTCGGATGTTCATTAACAGAATGTTTATATTTTATTTTGTACTTTTACATAATGTTCATATGTTTCCATGTGTGAAAAAAAAAACCCACTAACCCAAAAATTATATTTTAGCTGCAGCTCTTTCTTTTCTTCCCAGACTCTGTTGCATGTAACACTGTCTGACCAACTAAACTACTTGCTGAATCGATGATTGGATTGTCTATAAAGTATATATTGACATTTTAAAGATAAAATATTGGTTCAGATCCTCATTATCGCAGTAACCTATTATTATACTTAAGTTCTTCTTTAAATAATTATATAACAATCAACAGAGCAAGAACATAATCAATAAAGTAACTGAGCCACTGGATACACAATAGCTCATGATTACCATTTATTGCCCTTTAATGATTGGAGTGTCCTCCACCCATTTTTTTTACTAGTGGTATAGATAATACTTTGTACTAGCTTTCTGTTAGCGTATAAAGCATACTCCTCACTGTTAATAAATTTCCCCTTCTTCATTCATCCAAAATAGTTATTGTGCAGTGTCCCTTCGAGCTCACATCGACATTTCTCAAATTACTATCTCACACAGATGCTCACGAGTCTCCTTCTCGGGTACCAAACACAAGGGGGGGGGGGGGATTTCAAATAAAAACGCCCCCCTTACTGTGAATAAAAGAACCACATAAAAGATGCAAACCCATGTGTTGGAAACAAAACTAGCAGCTATAGTTTTTACATAAACTATATGTGATCTTTTTTTATCTTCTCATGACATTATATATTTTTTAGTGGTATATATTGTATTTATTAGGGCTGGCCAGCTCTTTTCACTTTATTAGGATGTGTATATTGTTGTAATAAATTATTGCTATATATATGTATATACTGATTGGGGATTTGTTTCCAACACACAGGTTGCATCTATTTCTAAACATCTATTTCCCCTGCTTAGTCCCTCTCTGTGCCTTTGTACCCTATATTTTCTTTTATAAATATATATATCTCAGTCAGGGTTTCTATTGGGGTATGACGGGACACATGCCAGAGAGAGCCAGAGGCTTTTGTTGTACTCGCTATATTCCCAATCCCTGCTTCTTAACTGCCTGAGGTCCCGCAATGCAATAATCCCATTGCAAGAATTATTGTATTGCAGGGTAGTGGTCAGCTAAGAAGTGGGGCTTGCACCTACATTCAAAAGTAGATCAGTTACCTTTTCCCGAGATCCGTAAATCCGAAAATGGAACAAACCTAGACAGTTTCGGCCATCTCTGTTCAAAAGTTAGTGTTAACTAACAGGGGAATAATCATTGCAACTGTAGGGGTCTCATGGCCTGTGGCATAGTGCCACCTGTGGGCAAATCTGGTAGCTGATATAACTGATGCAGGAAGAGGGCCCATTTTAGTCTCGCTGATGGGCCCCATGACTTCTAGTAATTAGTCTAGTTGATGGGCCCTTATGACTTCTAGTAATTCCCCCAAACACAGTGCCAAACTAAATTATAAATGCTTATTTCGGAAGTGTCTGAATATGCAATTTAACAACCCGAAACTGTATCCATTGTTTTCTAATATATATTGGTTAAGATAAGTCTTATTATTATTTTCAATGCGCAACAACCTTCTAGAACATGCTAGGTAGTTTCTGTACAAATTGGAAGATTTTTTTAATCTTTTAAGGATCGGACTGGAGCGACCAGGGAGATTACAAGTAGTGCAGGACTTTTGTAAAGTACCCAGAGGTGAGGACTGAGCATTTTAGGTCCTCACCCTAGGTACTTTGCAGAAATGGATCAGGGAGTATAATTGTCCTTTAATAAAAATAATTAAAAGAAATAAAAAGAAAAAAAAAACAAACAAAAGACACAAATAAATATGAAGATCATTTGTAGGGAAAAAAATGACATTTCTACAAAGCTGCAACTCCCTGCATAGTTTTTAAACTTATGAGATCTTTTAATTGGACATCCCTGAAATAAACAAAGACAAATCACAGATCTTAGATAAAAATACATCATTGTATTTAAAGATATTTCTTGTAAATACATTTCCATCCAACTGAAATAATCAAACTATCACATATTTATCTTTAAATTTAAAATCCAATAAAAATTTTTCCAACACATTAAAGGTTCGCGGGTCCCGGCTCAATGCACAATGTGTATGAACGTTCGTTTCGGCTGATAATCGGCCCATACACGAAATGAACATTCATGTAATACTTAAATATCTGGTTAGTAATGCATCTAATAAAGTGCTGAATATATCAGATACAGTACAGTTATACTGCTGTCTGTTCTGTGCCATAATGTACACTATTTATTAGTGTTATTGAAAGATATCTTAAGTGGGGATGTATTTTTTCATTTTCATTTCTAAATCAATTCTAGATTGGGAGGCAGGAAACAATATGCCTAACTCCCATTCTTGTCTTTACCTAGAGTGATACATTTCCAAAGCTAGCTTGCCAGCCCACTGTGTAGTTTAAAATGCTCCTTACCTTACTTCCCAGCTTCTTATGGTTCTTCTGCAATGTTTGTCCAAAGTCCAGGAAACTGAGGAGTAGTAGCTCTCTTCCTGTGGGAAAGGTTTCTGCCTCTGATGCATCCTCTCTGTTGTTTCAGGCTTGCGCAGGAGAGCCCTTTCCCCCCTCCCTCCCACCATCCAGAGCCATCCTTTGCGATGGAGATGTCTAGTGTAAAATCCTTTATGTATAATGTAGCTCCCCTCTGCCCAGACCCAAACGCTGCATTATTTTTTTAACAAAATCAATCCAAATCATATTTACACACCTTCCCGCGGCAGCTCCATTGTCGGCTGCCACATCTGTGACTGATTGACTGCCTCTCAGCCAATTACAGACAGAGCTGCTGGTCTGGCCCCTGTTTGCAACTTCCTGCAAACAGAGAGCCCCAAGGAGCGCACTGCGGGAGTGAAGGTATGTAAGTATGATTTGGATTTGATTTTTAAAGAACTAAAACTGCATTTAGGTCTGGGTAGGGGGAGCTACATTATATTAAAAGTTTGTTTTTTTGGGTGGACATGCACTTTAATCCTGGACATAATGCGAGAATGGTCTCCTACCATTTAAAAATAAATTTTAGTGTTCCTTAAATGGGAACTGTGGTCTTGATACAAGTGGCTTTTATTGAGAAGGGCACAATTCCACCTTAAAAATGACTATTATGCTTCTATCTGCAATCTATTTAAAGTTACAGCAGTATATAGGGTCTTTTTTTCTGCTAGCACTGTGAACTATGACATCACCAGCACCACTGTTTTGCTCCTAAGTTTCAGAGCATGTCCACTTGTATCAACATCTGCATTATAAGCCCCAACCCCAAGCTTTCTTTCTGAAAAGAAAAAGTTACCTATCTCTTAGGTGCCCATGGGGGGAGTAAAGGACAGATAATGGTTGTAGGATTGTAATTAGCTTCAGCAAAGATAGTTTTTTTGGAGGCTGGGGTTATGTACACAGCTAATCATAAACTAGTCAGATAGACAGGACAGAAAGTGTAATGTTACAAGCCTATAACTTACCATCCAGAGAAGCTAGAGGCATCATCCTAGACTTGTTTGAAAGGCTTTTAAATAGTGTACACTTGTATGGAGGCCACAGTTCCCTTTTAAAAAGAAGGAAAAGTAAATAAACAAAAACCTACATTTAGTGAAATTTAATATCTTCTCAGCATTGCTGAGACGTGCACTCTAACCATTTGAATCTGGTTATTCTATTTTTGTATCTTTAATTAGTGGAGGAAAATAGAAGATAGAGGAAGAGGATTAATGGGACACAGACAAGAAAAATCTAAGCACTAATAAGCTGACATTAGTTAAACAGCCATTGTGTATACCTTAAAATATTATTAATGTATCATCCAATTTTAAAACTATATTTATACACTGTAACAGGGAAAATCTCCCCGTTACAGTGTACTTGCTTTCTGCATCTTGCTTCCTACCTTGTTATCAACTAACAAAAGTCAAAAACTGGGCACAAATCTAACGTACATTGTTAAGGGCAGCATCGGACTGGACTGTTGGGGAAATCTGAGACCAGGGGTCCACCAGGTCAAGTTAAGGACCCACCTAACATTTCATATGTGTATTATCACTCATTACATATTTATCTTACTCCTCCTGACTCCTATTGTTTATTATAATACATTTCTAGATTGGTGCTGAAATGCAGTATTGCAGGAAGGAGGATTTAAACTTTTTTTTAACTGCCACCATTTTAGTGTTCTGCAGGGGCATGCCCTGAGCAAATGTTTCTGTTTGCTTCATGGTAGGGGCACCCCTGATGGGCTAAGAGTATTTTCCATCCATTATAGGAGGTATAGATGAATTTTCCTTAATGTCTTTATGGTAAGACACATGAAAGGTTTAGTCCTAAATTAAATTACATTCTGTTTTAAATAAGATCCTATACGTAATTGTGTTACCTGTTTACTAAATAATTTTTCCTTTTCAGTGCAGTGATTTCTTTGCGACCACCAATATTTTGACCTGTCCAGATGCCAATGACAATTTGGGTCAAAGTATGCCCTTATATGTACCAAGCCTTTGAGTTTGATGGGGTTTGTACCAAAAGGGGAAAACAATTTAACAGGTAAGTAACACGATATAGAAAATAGTTTGTATATTTATTTATATAAATATTGATTAAATATTATACTCCTATCGTGAAAACCATTGTTGATTTGCAATGTGCATTATGTGCTCACATTTCCACATAGATTTAAATAATTATTTCTACATAACTTGATTTGTGAATAGTTATCTGTGGCATCTGCTTTCTGCATTTTTGGATAGAAACATAAAAGGCACTTTCATAAACTTTTTATGTTCTTTTAAGTTCAGTCAGACACACGTCGGTATCCCATTTTAATACCAATTTAGCTTCATTAATCTTGTTTTTTGTTAAGTTTAATGTGGGTAAATTACTGAAGGGGATTCTTGATAAAGTCAGTGCAATGAATTGCAAAACATTGCTGCCGTTACCTGAGGAATCTGATGTACAGTAAAGGTGTGTGTTTTACACACTATTTGCATAAATAGACTCTTCTTTGTTCTACAGTTTTTGTGGTCAAATCCATGTATTAATTAATTGGTAAATAAACTTGGGACTAGTAGAATCATTGTAAGACAATATTGGAATTATGGAGCTGCTATGAATCCTGATTCTCCATCCACTCTCTAATGCTTAATTTATAGTGATTTTTAGATAATTAATTCAAATGGTCTTTGTCAAAAAATCTACTGCAAATTGAAAGGCTGTTTGTCAGTTGCCGATCTATATGTTCTGTACTTTGGGTTGGGGGGAGATTAATCTCAATGTTTTTCATAGCTGGAAGGGTGATATTGGAACTGCAGGGAAACTATAGGAGCAAATGATCCTATCTTCCACTGATTTATAGGTGTATAGTTTTATTAAGCTTTATGTGATTTGGCAGGGCAGATTGCTTGATAAGGTTGATTGCACAATTTTGATTATTCACCAGAATCTGGGTATTACTGTATAAGGACATAATGATCCCAACAGCCATAGCTCCTATGTTCTAGGGATTCCCAAAAAATGCAGATAACCAACCTCATCTCTTGAGAAAGGTTACAGAAACTAATCCTTTGATTATCCTAAATACTGTCTTGTTGCAAGTTTCAAATCATTATTAAACATACATATCTGATTTATCAAATAATGGCCAATGATCTCATGTGTCTACACAAAACTCTGTTATAGCTATAAGTTAGAATGGATAATAGAGAATATATTTAGCATTATATTATTTGTTTTATAAAAGGTTATTCCAAAACAGATTTTATGGTTAATAAATGTTTTTAATAATAATAATAAAATACATTTTAAAAAATTAAACAAACATAGAAAGAGGTTGGACTCACAATGTCTATTTACATCCAAATAACCTTTAAGATTACCCGATAACATATTTTTCATTGTTTTTTGTGTAAAAGACTGGGTGTCACATGATCTGCAAACAGTTTAGGCACATACATTTTTGATATGTATATTAAAGCATGAAAATATGTCTTAATCTTGTACATGTCACTATACATACAGTACCACATATTAACACTAGTGATGGACAAACTCAAGAAAGTTTTGTTGTTTTGTCTATTCATGAGCTTTACAAAAAAGTTTGCAAACTTGCGGTTCACTTTTAGAGAAAGAACCAATTATAAAAAGGGGAGATTAAATACCGAAAAGGAAAAAGACCCCTTATTACAAGAAACTGTCCACTGTGCATAGGTTCAGATGAACTAGCATATCATCATGAATAAATCTTAACATTTTTTAATACATATCTTTTTAGTACATCCATTTCCAATATAAGCCCTGCAGTAGATACATTCCATGAATTAGTAATGAGAGATTTCCTTCATATCAATGATACAATTAAAAACTTTAATGTTAGTCTTAAAAAAATCTTTAATTGAGATGAAAAACTGGGATGGTAAGATTACAAAACCCTCACATATAGGGGAAACTTGGTCCTATGGCTCCGGGAACATGTATTTAAGAGACCTTAAAACTGTTGCCAGATACTAAATCATACAAATGATTAACATTAAGCCACAGTACACAATACCAACAAACAAATAAGTGATATAATAAGAGATGAAACAAGCAAAGAATCACTCTAGCACTCCAGATGTGGTAATTGCCAGTAATGAGTAGGTGCAATCCTCCAGATCCCTCTTCCCAGGGGTCAATATAGTCCAACAGCAAAGAAGATAAGAGGAACACACTACTAAGTGTATGACAATTTATTGTGCAAAAAAATGTAAAAAGTTTCAGGAGCTTTCTGCCCCCTTCCTTATTTTCTAACTATTGAACTATAATAAAAGATGCCATCTGTGAAGGTCTGCAACATCTAAATTAACTCACGGATCGCCACATTTTAAGAGCAATGCAGAAACAGCTGACATTGGTTCCCCAGTGTAATAACATTGGCGATGTTATATTCAGATAGCAGTTCTCTGTGCATTCGCAAGATGTACCTACATGTACAAGGCATGGCAATGGGCACCCCCTTTGGTGCAGTACATGTGGGAGGAGTTTAAAATAATTAACACAAAATAGCAACATCAAAGAACTGTCTGGTTGCTTAGAACTTGATTAGAGGAATAAATGACCAAAATGAACGAAAATTATTATAATTTATTTTTCATACATTAAGTTTATGAAACTGTAATTAACTTAACAATGGATATAACCATTGACAAGATGGATGATGGGTTCATTTTACTGACCTACTGTATATAGGAAACCTACAGCAACTGATGACTAGAGATGTCCGAACTTCGCAAAATCCGGTCCGCTCGAGGATCTGCGAATTTTCGAAAAAATTTGAAAATTCGAAAATCCGCGAGCGGACCCGTTAAAATTAAAAATACCCTTGAAATAACGAGATTTTTCGTATTTTCGAAAATTTTCGAAATTACGAGTTTTCACAGTTTTCATGAATTTTCGAAATTACGAGTTTTCATGTATTTTCGAAAATATGCATTTTCGAAAATAAAAGTAATCCTCGTAATTTCGAAAATTTTCGAAAATATGTATGTATGGAATTAAGAGAAATCCTTGTATTTTCGAAAATTTTCGAAAATACGTGTTTTCCCGTATTTTCGAAAATGTGAAAAATCCGCGAATCGGAAGTTTGGATGGCGGAAAATCTGCCGTTCGCGGACGGGATAAATCCGCGGCGGATCCGCAAACCGGCCATCCCTACTGATGACACTTTATACGTTTTATGAGTTCCCATCCTGAATTCAACAAAAATGCAATCCCTATTGGTGAATTCGCATATTTAAAAACATGTACTCTGAAGAGTGTTTTAAATCATGAGCTAGAGAAACCTGTAATAGACTAAGTTTGAGAGGTTACAGCAATCACAGAGGAGCAAAATCCCACAATAAAAACAAATAACTTTATATCACAACCAAAGGAACAGGAAGAGGTGAAGCAAAGCTATACTTTATTGGCAGCAGAAAATGGAAACAAATCAGGGATATTCTATCCAAGCATTGGTACATTTTTGACTGATATTGCACTAATGCAATAAATTGACAGTACACAGCGTCATGTCACGTTTAAGTGTGGTAAATTTAAAATACGCAGACACATACAAAGACAGGATCGATTTAGCAAAGTACAGAAATTGAAGGGTCACCATACTTGTGAAACTCCTGGGGTAGTTCATATTCTCACATACCCATGTATGAAACAACATGTAGGAAAATTATAAGCTCATTAATAGAATGAGTGACAGAACATATTAGTAATATTAATGATACAAAGAAGATTACTGGCCTGTGAAGGCACATTTATTCAGGTCATGGTATATCTGTTGTATTCAGTTAGATCAACTGGACTTAAAGTTTAGTTCTTGAAGACGTTTCTGGGACATAGCTACCGGGGGTGCAGGGAATGCGACCACACCAGGGACCTTGGCCAAGAAGGGGCTCCATTTTGTGCTAAGGTTCCAAAACTACCAGTCTGTGTGCCAACTATTTTACCAGTGGTTATATACAAAGCATTTTACCAATGATATTTTGGTTTGCGGTGCCGATTTGTGTTTGCGGCAGTGTTGGGGGGCCCATCCCCAAATTTTGCATCAGGGCCCATTAGGCTGTAGCTACGCCACTGTTCTCTAGTCATTTGACTAGTCCTGAATAAACAAGTGTGACAGACACATTTTACAGTTGATGCTTTAAAACAACATCAGTCAACTAGAACAGAACATCACCACACAGCTACCTGTGGCCATCTGGGGAAAAAAGTGATGGAGTTCACCAAACAAGCACAGCTATTGCAGCACTGGTAACAGAACAAGTTCTCTATTCTGTCATCCCAGAACACCCCAAAGGAGACAACTAGCTTGAAGACAAAAGAAGGAGATCACTTTAACTTAAAGGAATGTGTGAGAAACTTGTCACAAGATCCTGACCCAGCCAGAAATGGATGGCCTGGCTAAGGGCTTGAACTTTGCCACCACTCCTAAAGCTATCCCTGTGGTGGATATAATAGTAGCCATGGAATCCTCAATCCAGAATAATAAGGTACCAAGGAGTCAGGCAGAACAACTTTGCCTTAAATTATCTGCAGCCTTGGCCAGTGCTAAACCACCATCATCTAACCTGACCACACAGGAAAGAAGAGCCTTAACATCCTTCAAGAAAGATGCCAGTATTACCATTCTGTCTGCAAGTGAAGATGCAGAGTTGTATTCGGATTACCATGCTAAGGTGACCACTCCTGGCTGAAAGCAACATGTATGAAACTCTAACAAGGGATCCCACCAGCAGCTAAAAGAAAAACAGCTTCCAAAGGATAAAGCCATTGATGGAGCATAATATAATTATACAGTATAATTGACTCTACCCTGGTAAGACACATCCAAGGAAGGGTTCCCAATAAGACCTATAGTCAGCAGAATAAACCCTGTAACATACAAGGTAGCAAAATACCTAGCCAACATCCAAGGGCCCTTTGTTGGAAGTTCTAAGCATCACATCCAGGACCATAAATTCTGCATTTCTCATGTGCAATTGTATTGCAAAACACTATCATAAGTGTGTATGGCTAGTATGGCCTAACCCTATTTGTATAAAGTACAAGACCGAATATGATGGCCGAATCTACTGAAATTCAGTTAATTTCCGAACTTTAGTAAAAGTTCGGAAGTTCGGAAATGAAGCCATTGAAGTCTATGAGAGAAAATAGTTCAAAAAGTTTGGATAAAGTACATAACAATAACAATGGTAACTTACTGTAAATGGCTGTGGCACCTGGGAAATGGTCTGGTGAACACAAACATATCACCAAAACTTGTTTTACCACTTTGTTAGCTACATATAAAAATGTCCAAAATTTGTTACCTTACTCCTATGCTCCGTATGGTTCTTCTGCAGTGGCTGCTGAAAGTCCCAAAAACTGAAGAGTAGTAGCTGGCTGTGTGTCATCCAGTGCCTGCTACTTCCTTGTCCTGGCTAAGGACTTGCACAGGTGAGCTCTCCCCCCTCCGTATCCCTTCAAGCTGCATCATCTTTTAGCAATAAAAAAAAAAAATGAGACTTAACCGACCTCATTCTATCTGCTCTCTCCATAGTCAGCAGACATGTCTATTATTGGCTGACTTTCAGCCAATCACAGACATGGCTTCCAGTCAGGCCCTTATTGCTACTTCCTGGAAATGGGGAGAAGTGAGGGAACGAAGGTGTTAAATCAATTTCTGGGCTTTTTTAAACTTAGTGTAGTGACCTACACTACTGAAAAAGTTTATTTTGCGAGGGGGGAAATTCCCTTTAAGCTAATTCTGGGACACACACTCTCCAACCAACCCTATAAGCATTAAACATTTTTAAAAATGTACCGCTTCGTTTGCCACTCCTCTGACTACCGTCAGGTGTGTCATCCTGAGCATGTTTCTCATGTTGCCTCATTAGAGTGATGCCCTGGAAATGTGGGTATTGCTGCGTAGGCTGGACTAGATGGACACATGTATTTATTCAACCTCAAATAATATACCATAATATTAAGGGTCAAAAAAAAGTTTATTTATACTTTTATATCCTTGCCCTCCACCTGTGGTGCCCAGGAGTGTCCTACATATTTTAAACAAGTCCCTGTTCAGGATACCCCTACACCACTGCAAAAGGTGGCATAACTAGTGCCAGGCATGCCCAGATTTTATTGCTTATCTACTGTGCCATAGGTAGATGTGGTGCAGATTTGTGTTGGCAGCAGGGGTAAGGGGCCCCAGGTCCAAATCTTGCTTTAGGACCCAAAGGTCTGTAGCTATGCCACTGAATCAGAGCGCATGCGATTTACAAAAGATTGGTGATGGTATGCACTCTGAAACATCACAATGCTTGCAATGTGGCTACCCACATCAACATGCACTGTGCTGCGATTCTCACATGCTAACGGATCACAAGTGTTATCATTAGCGGGTAAGAAAACATGACAGTGTGGCTTAGCCCTTAGTGAGTGGAGGATATGTCTTCACATAGGTATATATATAGTTACGATTTACAACAGTTTAATCAGCAGATTCTGGCTTCATACTCTAGTGGTTCTGAAGTCTGACATGGCACAGCTGACAATTGTGAACCTGTGTCTTTAAAGGGCAAAATTAACACACGCCTCAAAACTGTAACTCACACAGCCCAGAATTGTTTTCAGAAAGAGCACAGACAGCTTTTCGTACATGCTCACTAAGCTTTTGCTAAATTCTGGGTAAATACCAATTTTGAATCCTTGTTGCATTTGTGGCTCTGGGTAAATACCATTTTGGTCTATCTAAATGTTAGGCAAAAAATACAACATATACAATTGAATTACACGTGGCATCCGTCCAAGTTATTTTCTTAAAGTCACACTAAATAGGTTAGCGTGGCTTTAAGAAGAGATCGATACTCATAGGCTACAAGTATAACACTTGGTCTCCGCACACCCCTTTAACAAAAAGTTAGTAGTGCTGGGTGCTACTATACGGCCATAGCCACTGGCCACTCAATCATATGTGGTAGAAAAAAAGTATATAGCGCACTCCAGTCTACCATAATATTCAGTGTATTTATTCACACAAGTGAATACTCATAGGCTTTCTATAAATGAGCCCTAGTGAGTTCTATAAGGAGGACCACTGGGAACTGTATCCCACTAGAGGTGAAGGATGGGATGGGCAGTATATATATTGGTAACCATCTACATAAATATTGACCTGTATTATTCAGACTATATCCTGATATTTAAAAAGGTCCCTTTGTTTCCTATTGGAGGGGACAAACGATTGGTTACCTAAATGGTTAGCTCCCCTTTCTTATCATAGGCTGATCCCCATATCACAAAGGAAAATATAAAGTGAGTAAAATGAAACAGAAAACTCTAGACACCAATATTTGAAATTGAAAGACTTTTATTTATGTTATAACTACCCCAATCCCGAAGTCTACCCTATCTAACCTAATAACCAGCGTTGATCCAGAGGAAGGTGAAAAAACTTATCGGAAGCCAATTTTGCTTCAGAATGAGAAAAAAATCCTTCCTGACTCCATATGGCAGTCGGATTAATCCCTGGATCAACCTATAATATTTAAACATGTCTTTATTAAAACTTGACAGCTATGAACCTGGTCCAATATGTTCCAATCATCCTAGTCTGATGCTGTAAGTTTGGATATTTACCTTCTAGCTGCAGGTGTCACTCTGTTCTAGTCCAGCCCTTCACTAGGTGGGTGGGCTGACCAGTAGGAGGACACACTCTATAAGAAGCTTGTCCTCCCATAGGTGCCACATCCCCAGAATAGCCGACCATAGTGAGGGGACAGGACCAGAGAGAGGCGACACTGATAGCTAGTAGGTAGGTATCCAAACTATCTGCTGTACTGCTAGGGGTGAGGATCTAGCATTTTAGGACCTCACCCTTGGTACTCCCAATGAAAGGGGGTAGATTTGCTAATTCTTGTCCCATAGTTAATCCAGAGTCCCAGTCTGATGCTGTAAGTATCGGATGCTGTAAGTATGGATATTTACCTTCTAGCTGCAGGTGTCACTCTGTTCAAGTCCAGCCCTTCACTAGGTGGACGGGCTGACCAATAGGAGGACACACGCTGTAAGAAGCATGTCCTCCTATAGGCGGTGCATCACCTGAATAGCCAACCCTGGCGAAGGGAGAGGACCAGAGAGAAGGGACATCAACAGCTAGTAGGTAGGTATCCAAACTGCCTGCTATACTGTCAGGGGTAAGTAACTTGAGTTTTAGGTCCTCACCCTGGGTACTGCAATGAAAGGGAGTAGATTTAGGATTTAGTTCCCCTTTAACACTTTAAGACTAAACTCAGGATTGAGTTGGAACAGAAAATGTAACTATCAGGAAAAAATGGACATAGCTCTAGCCGTCAAGGTTTAATAAAGACCCCCATCCCGATACCTTCCGAAATACTTACCCAACTAGCCCCCCTAATGCACAATATTACCTTTTCCTTCCATCCCACTTTATATGTCTAAAAAAGCATAAAATAAATACATTAATTAAAAGGAAAATGGAAAAACAGCCAGACTTATCTACTTGGATTTATCAATATAAATGGGAGCTGCCATACTGCTTTGTCACAAACACATCAGTGAGAGCTTCAATCCATAATAATCCTAATGTGCTAAATCCGCCCACCTGCTCCCATGCTCCTCCCTCACACTGCCCAGTAAAACTACTTACCTAACTCCTGTACCACCTGAATGCAGTGAGTGCGCAGACTGCACAGAGGGGGAGGATAACTGGGAGGGCCTTCCACAGTTTACTGCAAGGCTTCTTCTCCTTACCACAATCTACAATAAAAGGGAAAACGGTTAATGAATAAAGTTGTTACAAATGGAAGGGGGCTCACCCAGTGGAATTCTGGGATTGGGGACCAATGTTATCAGAGGGAAGGAAAACATTATAAATGGTTTGTTATTAAATAAAGGGAACATAGAAAGGAATTCATTATTCTAACTGACTGAGTTTACTTGTTGATTGAATGAATGGAACTTACCCTCTGGTCCAAGAATGAACATTGGAACCTTCATTTTTGGTGGGGCCTTGGGGGTCTCAAAACCTTTGCCGGCCCAGCCCACTAATTTATCCGATTGCATGACCAGCCAATATCTGTAATTGTCTAGATGAAGTCTCTAATATTAGGAAGGAAGGAAAAGAAAGGACACAATAGGGGTGAGTAGAATATTGTTATTATTTGGGAGATTTCCATGATATCAGTAATAAATAACAGTCAAAGTGGAGATAAAACTTACACTGACTTTAACTTTCCCTCCAAGGGCTTTGTTCCTGGAACAAATGTACAAATACTGCGACTTCTACATTTTCTGTCTGCTGAGCACAACATCTGAAAGACATGTTAATCAACAGCAGCTCATTATATATCCTGTGTGTGTGACATCATCGAGTCTCTGTGACATCATTAATCACAACACTATAATATCAATACTTTATGTGGGAGGCATTCTAACAAATTGGCAGTTTAAAGCATAATAAAGAATAATGCGACAGTTTAAAACAGTTACAGGTTTTGCAAGTTTATATACTGATAGTTTAGGGATAGATTTGGGGTAGGGGGTGAACGTTTTCCCTTCATTATATCAGAATAAATACGGAGAATGGTTTAATCCTTTTGTGACTGATTTTATGAATAATCCAATGTGGTACACATATATAGGGTATGAAAGGGTAATAGAAGGGGTTAAATGATAGTGAGAATTGAAGATATAGGATAGAAATTGTAATGTAATAGGGCAGGAAAACAGTTTGTTATCGATAACATATGACCATGGCCATAAATTAACTACATACCCCCTTGTATATGGTCATGATGGGCTATATTATACAGTGGCTTACCACCATCAGTTAGTTTGTAGATGAAGGATAAAGTCTGATTCTTACCCTTTTATATAATAGCCCATGATGTGCAGGCTCTGTTGTTGTGATGGCTCAGTGCATGCGCCTATGTGTCACACATGGTCTTTAGAGGGGCTCGGAAATGGTCCTGAGTGGCACCTGTCTTACAATGCCAGTCTTTTCACCAGTCTCACAATGCAAGCCTATTCCCCTGTCTCACATTGCCAGCCTACTCACCTGTCTCACAGTACCAGCCTATTCAACTGTCTCACATTGCCAATGAATTCACCTGTCTCTCAATGCCAGCAAACTCACCTGTCTCACATTGCCAGCAAATTCACCTGTCACAATTCCAGCTAAATTCTCCTCTCACAGAATGCCAGCCATTTCACTAGGCTCTGTCTCTCCCTATCTTGCTCTTTCTGTCTGTCTTTTCTTTCTCTATCTAGTCTCTCATTTGTCTATCTCATTATATGTCTTTCTGTCTATCAATCTCTCTATTTATCCCCATGTGTCTGTCAGTATCTGTGTATTTGTACCAAAGCAGGGATAGTTAAGATAAGGATGAAGGAAGAGAAAGCTGGATACAAAGATAGAAGCAAGAGAAGGAAAAAGAACCAGGTTGTACTAGGAGCACAAAGCCCTCTAGGTACTCAGCACTGCATATAAGAAACAATTTCTGGGGAGAGCACTGGTACCACATACCATGCATCCACTGACTTCTATCCTGTCCTTCCAATCAGTATTTCATTGGTGGCCAGTGACGCTGCATATGCACAAACGTGTGTAAACACACTCGCCCCACCTGGTACAGCGTGCGCCTCTTACCAACTACTAAAGCAGTCCCACTATAAAGAAACATTCACAGCAGCAGTGGCAGAAGGATCTGAGTGGGGAAACCAGGTTTGTAGCTCTCACAAGCTACAGCAGGGAACTCAGCATAGCACAGGCAAAACAGTTGCCTTGCAGGGATTGATTTAGTCTTTAGGCACACCAGAGCCCCTTCCAGCCAGAGCACCTCTACTGAATGCAAGGGCAGAGACAGATTAAAGCAAAACTGAGCCAACACCAGTGTTTCCTCTAAGCTGTGCGCTCGTGCACGCGCACACATCTCTGCAGGCCTGAGCACACAGGTTAAAGTGGTGCGCACACAAAAACTTCTGGAATGTAAGTGCTGCGATATGGAGCGCACAAAATTTACTTTTGCGTGCGCACAGAAAATATATTTCTGCGCACACAGCCAATTGGAGCTTAGAGGGAACATTGGCCAACACTCTTGGTCAATGTACCATCTGTGCCTGTGATTATCTGGATTACCTTTATAGTTTTTCCTGCAGTTATTTAGCTAGGGTGCTTTCTGGGTATTAATTGTAGCTGTCATTATGTGGCACTTTCCATGTTGGTACATCATCATCTGGCACAGTTTTACTAAAATGAGACACATAGATTTCATAAAATCACTACAAAATAAATACGTCCAATAGAATACACAACCACAGAAAGATCATATCTGGAAACTTCAAAACTGTATATGGCCACCTCATCTCTGAGTACACTTTACAGGTTCATAACAAGATTGAAAAGCCTTTTTGCAATTAATCAAATCCACATCAAAATTCCGAGATCTCAGTAGAGTTAATGAATGCTTATTACATAGAGCAAATTGCAGGTTAAGTACTCATATTTGTCAAAATTGGCTAGTTCATGTCAAAAAATGAATAGCAATTAATTAGCAAAATCTTTCTCCTTCCAAATTGAACGGTACATTATATGCACATACATCTATCCATTTATTAGCATTTTCAAGGGATTTCCCCTCTTTTTTGCTACAATAAAAATATTATTAGTTATAAGCTTCAAAGATTTGTAATGTGTTTACCTAGATCAGCCTTTAAATGCTGGAATTACTTATTTAGGAAGAAAGCAGAGCTCTTGACAAATATACTCAAGGAAGGGAAAGGAATCATTACCATTCCATATTCCATTTTTTAAGAACTTTGTTATTGGAACTATTCTGTGTCTATTGTTGTGTTATTGTGTATCTATTTTAATGATATATTTATGTTCTGGAACACACTGTGGGAATTTATCAACACAACATTAATCTGTTGGGTATTTCATAAAAAATTCCATTCTCCTCATTTACGTAAATAAATGTATGTTCTTCATACACCAGCGTAAGAGAAGAGTTCCCCTGAGCTGGGACTGTAATGAACTGTAATGTAAATTTTACCATAAAGATCTGTTTTCCTTTCATTTTAAAAGCAACTCATGTCTTAACATTTGCTCTGCGCCATTTTTCTTAGGAACAAGCAACCACAATTTTGCAGTAACATTATGGTTATGCTTTATGAGGGATTTATAAAGCCAGATTTTGTTTTAAGTTATCTATGGATATGCAAAGTAAATAAAATAATACACTTCTTGCAGAGCGCATTTTCCCAAAGGCCAGGCCCAAGACACAGCTGGGATGCAGTGCAATGATTCAGGTCCTCTTCCTGAGTACTTCAGTGGGGAAGAGTGAGGATTAGTCCAAACAGAGCAAAAGTTCAATGCACTCTACTCAACGCTGGGTGCAGACTCCTCAAATGAACTCCATGACCGCACATCAGAACACAACATTTCAGGGGGGTTAACATGCCCCCTTCCTTCGTTAAAGGGGGCACGTTTACCCCCCGAAACATTGTGTTCTGATGTGTGGTAAATACTAAAATTTTGGAATTATCTTTTGGAGTGGGACCCTCAATCAACTTTTCATTTGAGAGTGAGGATTAGCAATAAGTTTTCTACTGTACCTTGAAAAGTTAAACTACGTGATGTAAGATGCTTAGGATTGTTTTGTAGGATTTGGGGGTCTTTCTGCACAGATTTGGTCTAGATTTAGGACAAATAGTCCCAAATAACAGTTGGTGCAGTTCAGAACCTGCTGTTTTTAACAAGATTATTTTGAAAGTGGGAACAAGCACAATCAGCTCACCTGGCTGAGTTTAATAAAGAGTTGTATGTTCCCAGAGTTTGGGGCTTGTGCATAAGAGTGTCTGCTGATGGTTTGGGATGAGCTAGGCCTAGGACAGTGCACCCAGGATAAACCTGGACAAGCATGTGGCAAAGAGAGCCATTATACCCATGGTGTGAGGCCAAGAGTGAGTCAGAGAGGGTCACTTAGCATCGAAGCTGGGAGATGTCAAGGATAAACTGGATGTTACAGATGAGTGCCAGATGAGTAACATCTTTGTGTTTGCATTTTATGCTTGTTTTTTTTTGGCTAAATAAATAATTCTTCTTTTGTTTAACCTTAAAGGACTATTGAGAAGTGGACAAAACAAATTTGTGAGCAAAAGGAAATAAGCACAAAAAGAATTATGAGCAAAGTAGATAAATGTTATATTGTTCAGGGATGGGTACCAACGCAATAAACCAATTCACACATAAAGGAGTGAAGTCCAGGTGACCTAACCAACTACAATTGCAGGGTTTTGAGAAGCTTCTCCATTATATATAAATGACTCTTAATGACCCATTAAAGTGGAATTGCAGAAATCAACTGATAATATCAATAAAATTGTGTGTTAATTCATTAGCAAGGGATTTTATGTCTAATAAATACATTTAAGCATGGATGTTGTCATTTAAAATGGTCTTGACTGACAGTATGTTGACACAAGTTTGACATACAAGGTAACCTGAAGAGAAACTCAGACAGTTTAACATAATACAGTATAAAGGGGATTAAATGTCTGAAATGACAATGAGACTATTGAACCTTATCAGAATTAATATCGAAGGAGAAATGATTCTGACATTTCAAATGCTCTCGAAAACATGAATGTATCAAAATGAATCTATAATCACATGGCTACAGTGAAAGGTGACCAGTATATAGTGTGCTATAGAGCGCTCCTATAGTAAAATAAGGAATATTCTTTAAAGGGTACGTCCACCCTAAAAATCATATTTTAATATATAAAAGATGCCTCCTGCCCACCCCAAACCACCATGTTATTCCTTTAAAAAAACAAATAGTACTTACAGCCTTTTTGCTTCTGCGGCGCACAGATCCGGTTCCCTGCTTGGTGGAACTTGCAAGCAGGGGCCGTACTGGCAGCCGCATCAGTAATTGGCTGAGATGCAGCCAATCACAGATGCAGCTGATATCAGTGGAGAGCGCCACGGGAACAAAGCCTGTAAGTACGGTTTTGATTATTTTTTTTGATTGTGTGTCTATCATATATTTAAAGGATTTTACGCTAGGTGAAAGGACAAGCAAGAATGAATCCTAATGGTGGGAGGGGGACGGGACGTCGCAAATAAGGAGTTCCTGTTTGGGTGCTCTGAGGGAGGATGAAGGCTGCATGGGAACAGATAAGGCACGGACGTGAGGTGACGTAAGAGAGCTTGGATTGCTTGGATTTACACTGAGATGCTCCTGGTCTGCAAAAAGAAGGTAGTAAAAACGTTTGCATCTTAAAATTGGCAAAATAGATTTTTTGCGGTTTGGCTAATAATGGCTAATAACTGATAAATTATAGTTTTGGGGGTGGATATTCCCTTTAATAAACTGTCCCTTAAAAATAAGGAACAAGCCTTTAGTAAAATAAGGAATATTCCTTATTTATATCTCTGATATACGTCAATGAATATAATATATAATGATAGAAAAGTGCATATAATATACCTGACAAATTCAAACAATGTTCCAAAATCTGCATACCACGTGGTCAGAAAAACAGTCCAATATGAGTCCAAAGAATTATCCATCCTAGCCTCTGTACCTCATGGCATACAACTCCTCGAGATTCTGTACTCCCCCTCCAAACTGCTGGATCTCTATCAAGCCTCACCAGTAACCCGTTGTACCTCAGATTGCTGGCTCCTGGCACGGTTAGTTCTGTATTTAGTGCTGACCTCTAGGATCTGTATTCCCTCTTGACCTACAACTGGATTCTGGATTTTACAGAACGTGTCTCTGGTTGCAGCAACCTCACCGATAGTCTGGGGAAAGCAGTTCCGGTCGTATAAGGGCACTTGATTCCATTGCAGCAATTATCTTTTCTATGTTTGTATAAATGTTTGACCAGATCAGTAGCACTTCTACTAAATGTAGTTGTAAATTAGCCTAATTGGAGTGCTTCCACAATCCTTGTATTGTATGTATTTATTGGGAGGCTTGGTGAAGCCTCCATGTGGTAATAGCACCTCCAACATGCCCCTTTTATGGGAGGTCCTTTGCCTTTAATATAAAGCACTGGATGGCCTCTTCCCTCATTTTAAAAAGCCAAAGTGCTGAGGGGGAAGGGAGAGAGCCTGTTATATGGATCCAGTGTAAGAATGAGAAATGCAAAAGTTTGCTAATCGTAATTGAAGTAAAAGAAATTGAAAAGGTTAGACGTTAGGACCTTCCAGACTGGGGTTACCTTGACGTGGTTGGAAGGCTTTTCATTCATGTGATCACAGTAATGTATACTAAAACCCCTTTGTTTATAAAGTATGCCAGTGTGCAGATAATATGATATTGTATGGGGCCTAGGAATGTGCATTGATTATCTTTTCTATGTTTGTATAAATGTTTGACCAGATCAGTAGCACTTCCACTAAATGTAGTTGTAAATTAGCCTAATTGGAGTGCTTCCACAATTCTTGTATTGTGGTGTGTGTGTATATTATAATATATATATATATTATATTATATATTATATATTATATATTATATATATTAATAGATACTAGCAAAAGTGTGCCCGTTGGTGCACAGTGGGTTTTTTATGTGTTAATTTTATATATGTTTAATTTGCTGGAGTGTTAGTTATATATTTATTAAAATATATTAATATATAATAATGTAAGCTACCCGCCACTTACAAGGCCCTCCATATTAGGGTAGTCCTATCTAGAATTACATATTTTAAGTAATAATCCTGTTATTTTTGTAGTGTAATTATTATGTTTAAGATACGTTTTTACCTAATGATAACTTCCCGCGGCACTTGGAGCCTTTCCCGGTAGTTCCGTCTTCCAGGGGTAGTTTGCGGCAGGTTGCGGCTGAAAACCAGGCCCCACCGCGAGTGTTGGGAGGCTCACTTGGAGCCCTTCCCGGTAGTTCCGTCTTCCAGGGTTAGTTTGCGGTTGTCCGCGGCCGAAAACCAGGCTCCCAGGCCCCGCCGCGAGTGTTGGGAGGCTCCGCGGGACTTCCCGCGGCACTTGGAGCTCTTCCTGGTAGTTCCAACTTCCAGGGGGTGTTTGCGGTTGTTCGCGGCCGAAAACCAGGCTCCCAGGCCCCGCCGCAAGTGTTGGGAGGCTCCGCGGCACTTGGAGACTTTCCTGGTAGTTCTGTCATCCAGGGGGTGTTTGCGGTTGTTCGCGGCCAAAAACCAGGCTCCCAGGCCCTGCCGCGAGTGTTGGGAGGCTCCGCAGGGCTTCCATCGGCACTTGGAGCCCCAGACCAGGTGCTGTCAAGTTGTATACATACAATACTGTACACACATTAACTCCCTCCTCCAGCTAATCCCCAGGGCTCTCAAGCAGGAGCAGGCAGCGTCTCAATACCTAGCAACAGCAGGGATCGCCCACCATTTCTATAGGCAATGCCTTCTCTCCCAGTTAAACGGAACACTATTGGCTTTTACCTGGATTACGACCAATGTGGAAGGGCTTTGTTAGATGCTGTACTTTACACACATGCGGCAGTAAGGAGGAACCTGGTGCTTGTTTAATATGGGGTATTCCTATTGGCTGCTAGAATACAGTGAACCACTATTACAGTAATGGGACAATTTATAATAATTGTACTAACCTGGAAGCTGATCGTTGTGAGCACTGCTGCTAACAGAATAGGAGAAAGAAACAGAGAAATTGACAGAGAGAGACAGACAGAAAGAGAGAGACAGACAGACAGAGAGAGAGACAGAGGGAGAGACAGAGAGAGAGACAGACAGAGACAGAGGGAGAGACAGAGAGAGAGACAAACAGAGAGAGACAGACAGAGAGAGAGAGACAGACAGAGAGAGAGAGAGTGTCATTTGGCCACGCCCACCCACTTCCACTACACATTGCATCAGGATGTGAAGCCCTCTCCCACAATGCAATACAGCTGGATATCATTTACACTTACTGGGAAAGCAAACTTTGTTTTGATTGGCCATTAACTACAACCATGTCCAGTAAGTCTCTCCCACAATGCAATACAGCTGGTATCATTACACTACTGGGAAAGCAAACTTTGTTTGATTGGCCATTAACTCGCACATGCTCAGTAAGTCTCTTCCACAATGCAATACAGCTGGTATCATCTACACTACTGGGAAAGCAAACTTCTTTTTGATGGCCATTAACTCGCACCTGCTCAGTAAGTCTCTCCCACAATGCAATACAGCTGGATATCATCTACACTTACTGGGAAAGCAAACTTTCTTTTGATTGGCCATTAACTCGCACATGCTCTGTAAGTCTCTACCACAATGCAAAGCTAAAGGATGTTACTGTAAAGCATGCATTGCGTCAGGATGTGATGTAGTGCTACAGCAGCTACCAGAAGCACACCTATTGGATAATAACGTGGGGAGATTCTGTAGGTTAGTACTTTTTTATTTTTTATTTCATATGCCATTTACACACTGTTACACACTTATATATCTTTATTATGTACATATTAATAAACTAATTCATGTTATACCTTTTACATTACAATATACACTTTTACTATGTTAATATTATTTTAGCCTACCCCCACCTACATAGTACAGTCTAAAAACTCAATGCAATCTCCACAAAATGGAAAATAATTTTATATAAAGGAAGGATATAGTGATAGTCAGCAGTCAGCACTCCGAATTAGCTCTGCCTGGGTGCACTTCTAATTCCTTCATATGAGCATATTTAAAGCAGCACTCACGGGACTTCTATAAAACATAATTTTTATTCAATAACACATAAAATGTCAACACGTTTCTACCCTCATCGGGCTGTCATCAGGACACCCCCCCACACACAGCTGTAGGTGATAACATTAAAGTATCATGTAGTTACATATGAATGACATAAAAATAATACTAAACGTAAAAAATTAAAACCAGTTAAATACATATAGTCTCCAAGCATGCTCCCTGTGGAGGAAACACATAAATATACACGCTGGACCAATATTGGTAAGTGGTAGAACAGAGTATATAGAGAAACACGTTAGTAACATTTTTAAATATGTGTAACCACTTGAAACCAGGAACATCTAATTATAAAAAACAATGTAGCGGCCACTGTTCATTCAGACCTCTGGGATTCTGAGTATCCAGTTTGTGTATCCATTTGGATTCTTTCTGGAGTAAAATTCTGTCCCTGTCAATATTTTGTTTCAATTCAGAAGCTGACAACCCATCAATTATCATGTATTTTAGCGATACTAAAGTATGAGACATCTTTTTAAAATGCCCGGCTACAGCCAAATCACCATATTTAGTTGTAATATCCGCTATATTCTCTCTTTAAAAGTGTTTTTTTAACCACTTATAAAGTAAATGACATATTTACTAGTGCAGGTAAACCAGTATCTAGTGGGAATCTTTGTTCCATTGTGAGGATGGGAAAAATGTTTACCAGTGAGCATGGAGCGACACGTAACACAGTCAGGGCATCGAAAACAGCCGACCCATTGGGGTGAAATTCCACGACCCATGTAATCTATATCGGGTATTTGTACATCAGTGTGTACTAATATATTGGATGAGTTTGTGCCCCTTCTGTACATATGTCGTATTCGTGTGTGCTCGAAGGAAAGTTGTCTGTCAGTTTTTACTACCTCCCAGTATTTGTTGGTACTGTCCCTGATAAACCCGATGTGAGGGGTATACGTTGTACAGAAGTCAATGATTTGCCCAGATCGATGTTTGACATCAAGTTGAGATTCCTCCGTATTTTTGATTTGGAAATTACGTTTGGCTCATTCTAATTGAGCATCTAGGGCATGGGATTTATAACCCTGTTCAACAGTCTCTGGTACATATCCATCAACTGTATCTCAGCCCTTATGGGATCAGTGTTATTTCGGAACTGTATATTATACCCAATTTTGTGCTTCTAGGATGGCAACTGGTCCCAAACTGTATTGAGTTTCTATCAGTTTCCTTTCTAAACAAGGTCCAAAGCCAATTTCCTTTTTTATATATACATAAATGTAGAAACTCCACCCTATCCCTATTCAAGGTCATAGTTAATTTAACTGGAGTAGGTAAGTCATTTAGCTGTGTCACAAACCTTTCAAACCAGCCCATGTATTGGCCAGGGTAGGAGCCACATTAGAACCCGTGGCGATCCCATTTTTTTTAAAATAAAAATCTGAATCAAAACGAAAGTAATTGTTAGACAATATGAACTGTAGTAGGTCTAATAAGAACTCAACTGGGGCCCTGTATGCGTATGGTTATTAAATGCTTCCTGACATGTTATTATGTCTAATTGTGGAATTATAGTGTACAAATTTTTTACATCACAAGTCATTAATATAAATTCCCCATTGGGCATTTCCAACTCATTTAACAAACCAATAAGATGTCCACTGTCATGCAGATAAGATTGTATGACTTTTACCAACGGTTGCATTGCATAAAATGGTCCAAAAACTGGGCAATAGGTCTGAACAGAGACCCATAAAATGAAACAATAGGTCTCCCTGGCAGTGAAAAACGATGGACATCTGGGGTGATCAGTGGACAAAAACTCATTTTGTTTTTTAGTAATCCATCCCATGTTCAGTGCCATAGATAACCTAATGTCCAGTTCCTTTTTGAGACGATCAGTGGGATTCCCCACAGATTTTTCATATACTTGTTCATCATGTAATGATGTAATCATCATGATAATGCTTCCGACAGGTAATACTCACGGGAGTACAATCGAACCCTCATCCGCTGGGCGAATAATAAGATTTTATTATTATTTATAGCATGTAGTTACATGATAGCAGGTACTGAGTTCCCCCACCCTATGTCAGGCCATCGATAAAAGATACGAGCCAAATTGTCATGCATGAGTACGGACGCCATCTATTTCATTACGTGCCCCTGTGGGGTATATTATGTGGGTTAAACCACCACTACCCTTAGAGACAGAATGGCGAACCACAGGTCAGCAATAAGAGCGACTTTGAGTAACAAGGGTGACATACCATCTATAAATAAATACGGGGAACAATCCATCCCCAGACACTTTAAAGAACAAGGACATTCCAACTAAACGGTTATAGCACCTGTAGCGGTGGGAACAGCCTCCAAACAATCACGCCGGCACTCCAGACGCCTCCGTCAATTATACCGTCTCCCTCTTGGTCAGATCAAGCGATGCAATGCAAAAGGTCCCAAAGCATAGCGTCCAGTGGGACAAAAAGGAAGCGGGCAGCCGGTCTTCAATAAAAACGTAAATCCTTTATTTCTGAATCTTTAAAATCATCAAGGTATTCTATACACAGTTGCAAACAGACGAATTCATGGATAATGAACACATGTGAACCCTCCAGGCTCCACCCAACGCATTTCGTGGCCAATAGCCACTTCCTCAGGGGCAAGAAGGAGTGTCCTCTCTCCCAGTTCTATTTAAAGCCCAGATAGTTAACCCCTTAGTTGCATAAACCAGATACCAAGGTGAGATAAAGAAAACACTCTACAACAAACATGGTGCAAACATTAAAAACATTATCAGCAGTAATAACATCATAAAACCAAAAATGAGTATCATAATATAATCTTAATCAAAAAAGCAGCATAAAAAAATGTTAGAGTCCTAGAAATTTGACAGTCATAAATATAATATCAAAGACGCATAAATCATCATATTAACTAATTTATCTAGTAAATAAATATCACTCAGTAATTATATAATATATATAATATATATATATATATATTATAATATTATGGAATCATTAGAGGATAATAGAATATTATTTCTGATCCTGATGAGTTCTAGTCACAGAAACAACTTAGTTCAAAATCTCTGTTCATGCCCCTAGGGGCTAAAGTTTCCAACATATAAATCCAAAAAGCCTCCTTACGTAAAAGGATAGATTCTCTGTTACCCTTTCGTGTCCCAGTTTCTGCACTATCAATAATTTGAAACTTTATATTTAGAATACCACCATGCTGTTCAATCATGTGGGTTGATATAGCAGAGTCATATTTTTTATTTATTGTCGCATTTACGTGTTCTGCCAATCTTTTGTGGGCAGATCTAATAGTTTTACCTATATATTGACTTCCACAACTGCATGTGGCTAGATACACTACATGAGTGGATTTGCAATTGTAGTACCGATTAATTTGAAACACCTTATTATAACTGCAACTTGTAAATGTTTTGGACACCTCAATATATTTGCAGATTTTACATCGTTTGTGCTACAATTGCAAATTTTTTTTTTGATTAAGATTATATTATGATACTCATTTTTGGTTTTATGATGTTATTACTGCTGATAATGTTTTTAATGTTTGCACCATGTTTGTTGTAGAGTGTTTTCTTTATCTCACCTTGGTATCTGGTTTATGCAACTAAGTAGTTAACTATCTGGGCTTTAAATAGAACTGGGAGAGAGGACACTCCTTCTTTCCCCTGAGGAAGTGGCTATTGGCCACGAAACGCGTTGGGTGGAGCCTGGAGGGTTCACATGTGTTCATTATCCATGAATTCGTCTGTTTGCAACTGTGTATAGAATACCTTGATGATTTTAAAGATTCAGAAATAAAGGATTTACGTTTTTATTGAAGACCGGCTCCCAACAAGGACATTCCCTTGCAGCTATGAAATGGATGCAATCGATCAGGTGATAGGGATTAAGAACGCTCAAGAAAGGAGGAGAAAACTCCTTCAAAGGGAGGCATTTTGGATAAAGGAATTGGGGACACTTACCCCAAGAGGTCTCAATGTGCACATGTTGCTATCATGCTTCCTATAATCCTATATAACAGGTCCTGACAGACCATCCCGGCCCTTAGGGAACAGTGGGACTACACATATTAATTAGTCTCTCATATCATTGTAATTCCATATATTGCTCCCCATGTGAAGTTTATATACTACTGTATTAGGTATAATTTTTTGGGGTATATTTATGCCAATTCATGTAACACTTTCGGCATGGACTTTAGAAATTGAAGCTTTGAATAATATGTATCATTATGGCAATGTTTCAGATAACTGTGAGAATAATGCTTTAACTTTAACATATGTATATGTATTTAACAACTTTAACATATGTATCCATATTAATTATAACCTGAAGTCTGGCTGATGCGATAGATTTTACCCATTGGATACGGATAGGGGCTGTTTTTTAAGTATTCTTTATATATTTTATGATATTTTATTGAAACTGCACTAACTGCACTTTATAAATGAAAAAAGGGGGGGATCATCCTACCACGTTGGGAGTTTTGTATTTATGTGAAGTTTCGTCTTTTGGAATTAGGAGACTTGGGTCCCATTATTAATTGGGACACAGTGTATACACTGTGAGGGTTAATGTAGGTAATGGGGAGTGGTATTTTGAACTGAAGGAGGGAACACAGGTTACAAATGTGTGTTGTCACTATGTACGTCACATCCTGAAGACGGCTGAATTGCTCCAGCCGAAACGCGTAGATGTAAGCACAATTGAATAAATAATTTTTGCTGAATGAGATGAAAAGTCCCACGAGTGCTCTATCATCCTTTCATCTTCGTATATAGTACTTTTATAGTAGCACCGGGGCATTTGGCTGTGCAGGCATAAGTGCGGGACATTTGAAAACATACTATATATATATATATATATATATATATAAAATAGTAGAAATACAAGTGCACTCGAGGGTCCTTTTCAACTTTTATTCAATATAAGTGCAACAATTAGTGCAACATGTGCAATCAGCAACGTTTCGGTCTATAACATAAGACCTTTATCAAGCCTAAATCGACCACAAAGAGCTCACCTTATAAATATAAAGACACTCCCCCTGATTAAGTGACATCATCATAAGTGGACAAATGTAACAACATAAATAATCATATATTCATTATATATAATATATAATGGGTGTGCAAAGTGCTAGTGAACTTTAGCACACTTTAGCACTAGCACTTTAGCACACCCATTATATTTATTATATATAATTAATATATTGATTATTTATGTTGTTACATACTTTATGTTGCACTTATATTGAATAAACGTTGAAAAGGACCCTCGAGTGCACTTGTATTTCTACTATTGGATATTGTTTATTTGAAAGCACCAGGGCAAGGAATAATTATTGAAAAGAGAATACCCAGATTTCTCACTGTATATATATATCTCCATAGGAGATTGCATTGAGTTTTTAGGAGCTACCAATGAGGTGGGGGTATAGGATATTTACATAGGAAAGGTGTATATGTACAGTATGTGTGCACTTTCTCACTTTTATCATTTAAATGACCATCAGTAAATGTATAGAAAGTATAGCACTGACTTATATTAGGTACATCACAAAATATACAAAATACATAAACCTACAGAGCGGAGATCCCTATTTTAAGATGGAATGGTCAAATGGCAGCTTAAACCACACCCCTGTGTCTGCTCCATATGAAAGTAAGTATAATTTTAAAAAAGTTTCTGTCTGCCACACAGGATATGATGTGTATTGTAATGGACATATACACCAAGGTTCCTTATATACCACCTCCAGCCTGCAGGTGGTGTCAGTGAGTAATAAAATACAAGACATCCCTGCTCTCTATGGTAGGAGGAGAGAAAGTGAAAGTGGATTGTGGTGTGGAGTGATATTGACTGCAACACAAGATCCTGTGTATAAGACCCTGTGTATAAGACTCTGCGTATAAGACCCTGCTGAGAGGACAGATTATTAGACAGACAATTTACCTTATTGCATACAAACTCTGAGGCAACAGATAAGTGTACACCAACTTAGTGGTGCACCATAGACAGATACACCCCTGATTATTGCACATGTTATGTGGGAACCTGTTTATGTGAACTGTCTGCTTTGTGCCAAACCACCAGAGTAAGCCACTGTGTTCCATGCAACTTATAATCCTTCCATAAAGCAGTGATCTGGTACAAATTGGTGGCAACGGTGCTGGTTATACCATTTATTCTCCCTGTTTTCCTGTATATTTGTTCTCTGTATTAAGCAATGGAGGCTGCTACTGATAGTATTGATTTAAATCCTCCTGTCCTTGTACCTGCAGATGAAATTGCCCAATTAGACTCAGTAGCTCTACCATGCCCAATTGCCAAACCTATTTTTAAATCTGATCCATTTAATGGGGTAACTAGGGAGTGGACTGATTGGCTAGAACAATTTGAATTGGCAGCCACTATTAATGGTTGGGATAAAGGTTCTCGCTTGCAAGTCCTTAGCCTTTTGCTTAGTGGTAAAGCCAGGTGGGTACACCAAGGATTTACTGTAATACTGAAACAAAAAGCAGTAATCAGTTATTAAAAATTGCTCTGAAGCAACTTTTTTTTCAATTAGATCTGTATAAGAGTATATAAAGGATAAATCCATTTCTTTAGGTAAACTGGGAATGAGAAATGTTTGTTTATACGTTAGATTATTAGGGCAATGCTATTACAATAACAAGATGCTGTGAGGTACCTTCTGTTATAATATATGAGGTACCATCACCACTTGCCGTGGTGAACACTAATAAGTATTAACCTAGCATGTTTAGTTTCAACCACACAGTGTAGCAGGATTGACTGGGTCTACTCTCAGACTTGCAGGATTATCCTATTTGGTTCCTCTGGAAGCTGGTGACTGTCTGAGTAACAGTTTAAAATATACCTGTGTATACCTTCCTTTGTGATATATATAATAGTATGCCCCTGCCCATTGATCTACATTGGAGATCCCCCCCCCCTACCCAAAAGAGGAGGAGATAGATCGAAATTACTGTTACAAAAAGAGACATATTGGATTAACAGATTAAATACCATTAGTCCAAGGGGACTCAACGAAAACTGCTCCTACCGCTGCTTTTTAAAAGATAGATAATTATCTTGGATCATTATGTATATGGCCACCTAATTATATTTTGTGAGGACATTGAGAACTAATACTTGAGATATATTTTATTGTCATATATATTTATTGTCTTATATAAGGGATATGGATCTCCAGGTAGATTTTGTAGTTTGTATTTTATTAGCACTGTAATTTATGAATACACGGACACAATCACTTTGATCCTTGTAAGCTTTTTAATATTTATAATATTTTTAATATTTTATTAAGTATAATATTTGAGCACTTTATAAGGCACGATAACACTTTAATGGTAACCACATAGCACTTTAAAATAAAGTAATAAGTGCACTTTAATTATTGACACATGCTGATCTTGGTAGTTCAGCTCACTAATAGTTAACCACTATATTGTTCTCCACCAATTATGTAAATGTAATTGAGTCATCACAGAATGATTTAAATAGACACAGTGTGTGTATGATTATTTAGCTTGAAAAAGGTCATAAAACACGACCGAAACGTTGCTAACTGCACAAAATATGTGTGAATAAAATTCTTATTTTGGATATATTGAAGCCCTTTTGTGGGCACTGACTTCAATCAAATATATATATATGTGTATATATATATATATATATATGTATATATATTTGGTACTGCAGGATAACCCCAGCATTACCAAAGAAAGGGGTATGGAAAAATATGGCGAGCAGTCAGTGGCCCGTCACTTTAGGATGATGGCACATCCATTGGCCACAATTAAATGGATGGCCATTGACCATGAACCCGAAAGAGAGGGAATTGATAGGAAGAAAGCATTGCTACAGCTGGAGATATGGTCTCTGATAGGATTTATTGCATTAGTAGACATTTCTGCCGTATTCTATATTATAAGAGAATGGCTTATGCCTCTAACCTAAGTGCTTAGCCAGTTACTGAGGTTCACAGTTTTTATCATGTTTTTATTATGGTTGTTACATTGTTTTTATCGGATGTATATTTGTAACCTTTTTCATCTTTGCCTGTGAGGTTGTTCTGCCCACGCTCACGTCCCATTATGCTTTTCTGTACCTTGTATCCACTATGTAGCTACTTTTTTTATAGTTTATTTAACCAGGGTTTCCTGTTAAGGTTCCCACTTTTTTTATAGATATCCCTGTGATGTTCGGCACGATGCACGTTACATCTGTAACAGATAATTTGGTAGGCACAGTTTTCACTTTGGATAACACAAGGCACTTTTTCCTAGTAGATTTGACTTGACACTTTATTGGTGGAGTTATGCTTGCAATAGAAGGCACGATGCACTTTATCTTTGACACACCATCCCACTGGGCACTTGCAGCCTAGGGGGTATCGCCTAGGGATCTTATGTTGTTTTACTGTTAGATGGTCCGCATGCCTCCTATGGAGTAGCTTTGTTTACGAGCACTTTTGACACTTTAGGTTTAGCGAAGTGGGCAGTCCCTATCTGTTTCCTCCAGTGTTTTGTCATGGGGTGGGGGGGTTGGGGGTGGGTTGAAGGAGTGGACCATGTGTTTATAATCCTGCTGTTTTATTGGCCTGTAACCCTGATGACGGCCCGGAACTGACAGGCTGAAATGCGTAGGTGTACCAGGCCTACCTTTACTCATTTAATAAATTGTTGATTTACCAGTGGAGTGCTCCGGATTCTTTTGAAATATATATATATATATATATATGTATATATGTATATATGTATGTATATACTAGCAAAAGTGTGCCCGTTAGTGCACAGTGGAAATTATTTGTGTATGTTTTGCTAGGTAACTATTTTTATTAAAAGCTCGGGATTATGCAAGTTAAGCTGTTAAGCTGTGGGGCCAGAGAGAGGCTACTTACATGTCTTTAGCTAGTAGGTATCAGGATCCATTCTGAACTTGCTCTCCCTTTCCACTCCCAGCAAGTATCCAGGGGGAGGCTCAAATGGGAAAAGTCCTAAAAAGGACCCAGGCAATCCCACCGCATAATATGATAAAACACACACATACTCTCCCATATTTATTTGACCTGCCAGTAAGTGCCAGGCAATCCTGCCACAATATGCAATTCTAACTAAACAGCATCATAGGACAACCTGATATCCTTTACAGGATCCAGAATAACATGCTAGGTATATACTTATTAGTATTAACAACATCAGGCTCCAGATCTACAATAATAATTGGGTTAGGAAAACAGAGGATAGTGATTAGCTATAAATATTAGGGAGAGATGTTTTTAAAGGAGCTAAAAGCTCTCCACAGAGTATATAATGAAGTAGAGCCTTTTTATAAACAGAAGGTACCTCACAGACTCATGTTATTATAATAGCATTGCCATAATAATGTAACATATAAACACATATTTCTCACTTCTAAAGAAATTGGTGGGGAGTGGGGACATGCAAAGTGGGGACTGCAATACAGTGTAATAATATAGAGCATGGGTGTTGAACTTTTCCCATGTTTAAAAACTACAATTACCAACATTCCCTTGCTGCACAGAATGCTGGAAAATGTATTTTTCATACATCCTGGAATACAGCCCTTTTACTGACTTACAGACATTAAAAGCCCATGCTTTAGCGATTCCTACCCAAGGGTTTGAATATGCACGTTTGAAAACTACAACTCCCAGCATTCTCTGTTAGCAGTAAGTTTCTTCTTTATGTCCATTTGCTAATGAATGTATTAAAATGCAATACAGTGTAATGATAGGGTCTTGAACTTTTCACATGTTTAAAAACTACAACACCCAGCATTCCCTGGCTGCACGGAATGCTGGAAAATGTATTTTTATACATCCTGTAATAAAGCCCTTTTACTGACTTACAGGCATTAAAAGCACATGCTTTAGTGATTACTACCAAAGGGTTTGAACCCTTACTTCCATAGCAATTACACTATTGGTTTAGAGAAGGATTATTCAGGTCCCTTCAGGCAGTAGGAGTCACACATCCAACCCCCTATCTGACAACTATAATCCATGGAATTTCAATGGAATAAACCTGCAGGTCTGAGAATAGACCCAGGTATATCACTTACTGTCCAGCACACAGCAGCTCTCCTATTTTTTATTTTTCTATTGAGAGGCGAGGGGTGGGATGAGGTGAAAGACTGTCACATTCCTTTTACAAAGGAAGTTACATATTTCACTTGCAATTTCCTACTAACTTTCTACTTCCTATTAAAAATTCCTATTTTTTTTGATTTGCTAACACTGCTATCAATCTAATATAAAGCACACCATTAGATACAACACTAAATGGGAAGTGATAAATTTGTTCGATTGTAAGCTTACATTGCCTCCATGTAAAACTTCCTGGGGTGTAGCTAAACATTTTGAAGATACCATTACAAAACAGGAGTGGGGACTATGCAAGTACTTTTATTTATTTATATATTTTGCCTTATTTACATTTCTATATACTTTAATGTCATTACTACATATTTGTTAATATTGATGTTATATGATGTTAATATAACTTTTTATTTAATGCTTAAACAACACATAAACACTGTCCCTATGTATATTACTTTTACCTACCCCCACCAACATAGTACCTCCGAAAAACCCAATGTATTCCCCATGCAATTTATAATTTTTTTAATATAATATAAGGGATATAAAAAGAAAAGGGAGATAACAACTGCCACTCTCTCTTGAAGTGTAAATGCCTGGGTGCTTCCAACGGATCCAATAATACACTTAAAAATAGATATTAGAGCACTCCAAGGACTTGTAAACAGGTTAATTTATTTGACATTTGGCCAAATAAATTCACCTGTTTACAGGTCCTTGGAGTGCTCTGATATCTATTTTTAATTATATGAGGGATTATATATATATATATTATAAATATTATATAATAGGGTGTTTTAAATGCCAGGGATGTACAGCCTGCCATTATGTTGATTACTGGACATATTCCCGCCCACCCACATAGCGGCAAAAGGATAAAAATTAAACATCGACTAAATAGCCTTAGTCAATATGCCATCTATTTTATTACATGCCCATGTGGGAAATACTATGTCGGAAAGACCATGACTACAATTTGGGAACGCATGTCTAACCATCGCCTGGCCATTAGGAATGCATTGGGAGCCACCAAAAGTGATAAATCCTTTGAGGCTACTGGTACTAAATATGGTGAACAATCTGTGGCAAAACACTTTGCCCGTATTGGCCACCTTTGGCTACCCTTAAATGGTAGGCCATTGACTTTCAAGCTAATATAAACTGAGACGAGCTTTACTAAGTACTGAAGCACGTTGGATCTCCCACTTTTGGGCACCCCTTTCAGTTCTAAAGGTATTTATATAGCTAGCTGCTGGTCCTCCTTCTGCAATGGAGGCTTTTTGATTTCTATATTTAGGTTTCCTAAAGTATTATTGCTACATTGTTATAGTAGTTTCTCCATTTTGCCTCAACACTTTGGCTACCTTAGTTTGACTTGAGCCTGTTATCTAGTTTTTAACTTATACAGTTCCTTTTGGTTTTAGATATTTACTCTTATCTTAACAGCACTTTGGCACTCTCCTTGGTGATCTCAGTTTCTTCTTTAACTTTTGATACTTTTTATCTGGCTCTTAACTTTTTAACATCTTGTAGCACTTTAGATCTCACGATCCTAGGATTGCATCTGCTATTTTGCACTTGGCTATCTTGTATATTCTGGTTATTGGTATCCTTTTAGCCTTCTGGCCTTCATTTTCCTCTTCAGGTATTGTTGTATGTCTGGGTGTCCCTGCAGCCTTTTGCTTTTTCCTTATATGATCCTTGGGGTAGCTTGTTACTCAGCACTTTATTATATAGCCGGCTTGTATTTAGTTTGCTTCGGCACTTGGGTTGGGACACTAGTTTCTGTTAGGGGTTAATCTCTTCAGAGAGGGATAGAGGGCGGGATGGGGGTGTGTACCTGATGTATTTAAACTTACCTCACGAGTGATTCTGTAATCCTGATGACGGCCGTTTCCAATATGGCCAAAACATGATTGTGTTTACCACTGAAATAAATTACCACAGTTGAATGAAATCCCACGTGTGCTCCGACTCCATTGATCTATATATATATATATATATATATATATATATATATATATATATATAGTGTGAAGCGATCAGCACTCCATTCCCATTAGTTGGCCCGGGTGCCCTTCGGGGAAGAAACATGCAGCTGTAGAAATCGAAGGCACTCCTCAGGACTTGTATAAAACATAATTTTTATTAGCAAACATAATAGCGTTATATCTACGCGTTTCGGCTCATAACCAAGCACAATGCAACAAGCAAACATATATACCCTCCCATATCAGCACACAGCTTGTAGCAATTAACATAATTAAAAGCCCAACACTTAAAACTCAAAAGGTGAAGCAGAGCAGGATAAATGGATTCTATGGAACTAACATTGTTAGTTAGTTATATATACAGGTTGATACATTGTAGATACATTTAATTCCTGCTTGGGGGTCCATTTCCTCTGTCACATATGGTTCAGAACTGTTATATTGTTTTATGTTTTTTCGATATTGATTTTTGTGTCTGAGGTGGACAGGGCGGAATCTATTTATCCTGCTCTGCTTCACCTTTTGAGTTTTAAGTGTTTTTATTGGGCTTTTAATTATGTTAATTGCTACAAGCTGTGTGCTGATATGGGAGGGTATATATGTTTGCTTGTTGCATTGTGCGTCATGTCCTGAAGACGGCTTGGTTATGAGCCGAAACGCGTAGATATAACGCTATTATGTTTGCTAATAAAAGTTATGTTTTATACAAGTCCTGAGGAGTGCCTTCTACAGCTGTATATATATATATATATATATATATATATATATATATATATATATATGTACAAGTGGCAAGCTAGATAACCATCTGGGCGTTCCCGGAGTGGTGGAACTGTATAGATGGCCTATTGGAACCAACAGTGGCCTATTACCAGGGGGCTCTATGTACTGATGAACCCCTATAGCCAAACATCTGTGTAGCGGTAAATCACAGTCAACAACGACAAGACTTGAATTCAGAAAATGGTTACCCATTGGAGACATATAATCGGCCTGTGTGGCATAAATTGTAACAACTTGTGTGGGTACTTGACTCCAGGACTTACTCTTATTGCGGGATGTAAAGAAATATAGAGGTAGCTTACCCAAGTCCCAATCGCCACAAAAGTCTCGGGAGCTCACTGAGCATGGTCCTGTTACCATCAGTCACTTCATGGTGTAAATAGAACAGTTCTGCGTTCCATTTGTTGGTAGTTCCTCAGCATGCTACAACTCTGCTCGGACCAACAATCGTTTCACCCAAACCACGTGGGCTTCCTCAGGGCCTTGAAATATTTTGAGCTCATTCTTTTTAAGGAGGTTAGGCTTCATTTGCTCCTCCTTTCTATTTGATTGTTAACCCTTAAGCCACTAACTCATAGGGCTAGCATACACAAAAATGACTAATATTATTCATATATTTTACAGCTATCCCACACACCATGCTTAAAATCTACCCCAAAAAGCAACTGTAGCTCATTTCATCATTCAAATCAAATGGTTTCAATGTTCGCAAGTTATAGATCTATCTACATTCTTTTTGCAGCAACAATGTATTAGTCACCACCTCTGATTCCCCAAACCCATAAAGGAGCATTTTACCATTTTGCCCTGATGGGCTTCTATGGTATGTTTAGCTAGGGCACTATGTTCCCCCTCCATTTTCTTGAGGGCCCTAAAGTGCTCTTGTATTCCATCTGTTAATTTTCAGCAGGTTTTCATTACATATTTTCCCCAACATTGGCTTATCCCCCCACATATATTATTTGGGTCGATTTGCAGGTGATATTCCCTTTTACACGCCATCTACCATTGTTTGTTCCAAAACATTAATTTTGTGTTTTGGCACATCACACACTTGCCACATTTTAAGTTCCCAGATATCCTTCTACTCTCCCCCAGCCAAACATTGGCCCCAGTTTTTGATGCCACAAAGTGGCTCCTGAATAATTTATCCTTCAAATTTAGGGCCCTCTTTGCTCTCAAGAAGGGATAACTTCCTACCAAGTCTCTGATTTAGAGATCATCATTTAGGATATACTGTACCAGTACTTATTTAAGACCTGTCTATTCCATTCTCTATTGTATCTGGTCACTAGTCTGACACGAGTGGGGTTATTTTTGTCCAGATCAGACACACTTTTTTGGGAATAGTAGGTCATCACTATTAGACTTGAGTGCACAATTATAACCCCTATTTATTACTTTTCTTCTTTTATGCCCTCTTGCTTTAAACTTTTCATCCTATCATTATGTCTTTATTATTGTGGGGGAAACCGGAGTGCCCGGAGGAAACTCACGCAAGAACAGGGAGAACATACAAACTCCTTGCAGATGGGTCCAAGGGTGAAATCGTACTCAAGACTTCAGCTCTGCAATGCATCAGTGTTAACCACTGAGCCAACATGCTGCCTGGTGGTATAACCATGCACCATGGTATAAATCATAACGCAATGCGGTTCTCGTGCATTCCAGTATACAACACTTCACTTCCTGTTCCTTTTTAAACTTATGGAACGAACCAACTCAATATTTTCACCACAGGAGGGGTATACAAAAAAGAGAGAAAGAGAATACATATTATAACAATATTTAAAACCCATACTGGACTTCAAAGGAAGCTAAATACATATTACAGTCTGGAATGTTAAAAACAGATACATAGTTTTCCATTCATGAAGTACAAACAGGTGGGTTGCCTGGGTTTTAGTAAAACATCACTTTATTAGTTACTTTAAAAGCAGTAATTCCCACATGGTGCCTCTCACAATCACCTTCACCTGAAAGCTCCGCCCAACATGTTTTGTGACTACCTCGTCACTTCCTCAGGGGCACTGAGGCCCATATAGAGGTACCGTAATGTTTGTTTAGATACATAGTTGTTACAATGTAGGCAAAGGAAGACATTTTATAAAATAAGAGTTTAAGGCACTGTTACAAAGTTACAGAAATGGATTTAGCTCTACCATTTCATTTATCCCTTTGGGATACACAGTTTCCTATTCAAAGATAAGTCTGCTCTAACTTTATTTAGATCTCCACCTCTTGTGGTGTTATTTATATCTATGTTCCCTATAGCAGTCACACTGCTGGATTTAAAAGAAGCCCAATGTTTCACCTTAAAGTGCCTACAGTATATATTTCAGGCACCGTAACTGCATTGGCTATCTTAGAGACACTTTTATTTATTTTTCTGATATGCTCCTTAATACGAATCTAGTAGAGGATCTCGAGGAGTTGTATGCCGTGTGGTACAGAGGTTAGGAGGGATAATTCTTTGGACTCGTATTGGACTGTTTTTCTGACAACTTGGCATGCAGATTTTGGAACGTTGTTTGAATTTGGCACATATATTATATGTAGTTTTCTATCATTGTATATTATAAACATTGAGGTATATTACGGATATAAATAAGCAGTATTCCTTATTTTACTATAGGCTTGTTCCTTTTCCCCCTTTTTATTTTTTGTCTTGTAAATGTACTAATACACTGAGTGTTTACCAGTATTGTCCAGGATATAGAACCCGTCGTGGTGGGGAACCACATTGGGTTAAGGCCTATACACATTTGTATAGTCTACTATAGAGCACTATCTATCAGTCTACAATTACAGTGCTAACTATATATGCAAGATACCATTCTGGTAGTATAGTCTCATTTTTAATTTTTTCTAATTTTTAAACATTAAAGGTGACTAGTGACATTTGTTTTTTTAACTTGTTTTGCCTTAATTCAGAGAAAACACTAGAGAATTGAAACCAAAATAAAAATGAGCCTATAATTCCGAACTTCCAGATATATGTAATACTCTTGAAATTACTTTGAAATCAGCAGCATTGCGGAGAAATCAACTGTGATTGTGCATGCCTCAAATATACATTAGGTTAACTTGACATCCAATTATCATATTGATTTAATAGCTATTACTCTGATCGTATAACCTCCCGGCATTCCCACAATGTCCCTAACCTGTCCCATTCATTTTGCAATTGAAATCCTATCATCAAGCCCAGACAGTTGTTGGAATGCTGCTAATGATTTCTCCAAAATGCTGCTGATTAGTTATTAACTATCTACTAGTTAGCAATTCTAGAATTCATGCAGGGCTGTTTATATTTAAGTTTTAGTTATTTAATTTACTTTTGTTTTTGCTTTCCAGAGCTATAACACACAAAAAGTTACTGGTGGCAATTATAACCACAATTGTTTAACTGCTATAATGAGACAAAAAATGTAGAATTAAAACCAACAGTAGGTTTTCACTGCCTTGAAAAGGTTCTCATTCATTTAGAACATGATAAATCTGTGGTATTTAGTTAGATTATTGTATTTGCCAGCCGGATGACTAACTTTAAGTCCAATTGATCTAACTAAATGCCAAAGATATAGTTTCTCACTTCAGTACACATATTTACCTGTACACATACTTAAAGTGGCAGCTCCCCATCTACTTCCATCTGGCACTGCCCGCATGGCCAACAAGCCAGGGGATTTGCAGCCAACAGAAGGGCAAGCATCATGCAGTACAGACCTTTCAATAAGTTGGCTTGGGGGCAAGCTGTAGTGGACTAGGGAACTGTAACTTAAGGTATGTGTAACCCACAAGTTTTTTCTCCTTAACCTGGATAAATCAAAAGGACAGCGGTTTAGTTTTGGATAGGAGAGTGTAAGAAGGACCTGTTTGCAACACATTGTATGTGGACACCAATGTAGTCTGTCACAAAAATATAAGAGTTGTGAAAGACAAGACATAAGGCAAGCAAGTTGTTTCTTAACCTTTTCTGTTTTCACTAATACAGCACAGCTGTCGGCAGCTAGGATTCCTTGCTTATGTGTTTTACAACCCTTTCATTTATTTTTGTGACATACTGTACTACTCAAGATCAAGAACAGCAGGACACTGTTTTGGGGTTGTTTGAAAAGATACTGGGTAAACAAGCAGCTTTAACTAGGCTCCAAGGGTTAGTTTATACCAATGAAGTGTCTGTGCACTCTATGCATTTCTGAAAACAATGGTTTTATTCTACTCCCGAGTCAAAGTTGTTATGCAAACTCATTTATATTAGATCCTATCATGAAGTAATATTGCAATTTACCACAATACTTCTAAACTTTGTATGTATTCTACTGATAACTGGGGAAAGCCTTGGCCATAATAAAGAATAATTATAAGTTGTCCCTTAAAATGAACCAAATTAAATAACAAAACAAAACTATTAATAAACTTTTATTTCCCCAAAGCTTTTACAACTCTGAGTGCACCAGGTGAACATCTTCTTAAGCCTGTGTGTATAAAGCCACTGCATCCCATTTATAAATATAATCTGAAATACTGCTTGTGCTTTATATAGCTCTACAGTTGACATGAGCCAGGGGGAACTGGATATATTTTTTATCTTAGTGTCAGTTACTATCCCTAAGTGCTATTGATATGATTAAATTAATGAAACCTATTATACACAGAAATTGAAGAGGCTATTGATTCACAATCAAATAATAAATCCTTGGAGCAAGATGGCTTTCCCTGGGAGTTTTAAAACCAATAAACACATTCTTGTTCTTGAGCTGGTAAAGATATACTGTTAGAATATAACTTATTGGCAGGAATTCTTGCTGTCCTTAATTAATGAAACTATCTCTGTTCTTCTTAAAGGGAAAACTGGGGAAAAAAACCTAGACACTACAATGTTTGTGACACACTGTACATCATATTGATTAAAAACAATAAGAGAAATGCAGAAAATCATTAGCATACACTGCCTTGAAGATTAGAGCACTGATAAAGACAGCAAACGGAACGATGGCACGCATTCTTAAGTATTTATATATTTTAATAAAACAAATCTATTTCTCCATCTGGTAGTATCTAGAGACTTTGCTGGATACACAGCAAGAAAAACAAGGAGAACGGGAACACATGTTTTGAACTGCTATTCCCTTATTGGAGTGTTTTTTTTTCCTCAGGCAAAAAACTTTATTAGCGAGGAAAAAATCTTAACATAGAGGGACCATTGTGCAAAAGAGTTGTGCTTTTGTCCATCTTGGAAACAACCCCATCCTTATAATTTTAAAGGGACTGTCCACCCCTCTTTTGAAAAATGAATATGTGGTAGATAAGCCCCCAAAACCTAGACATCGTTTAAGACTCAACCTTTAATTCGGCTCCCACACTGAGATATTATACTTACATCCTCCTCGCTCCACCGCCCTTCCGGGTTCTTCTCCCAGTCTCCACTGTGGCTGTCTGTTCTTTTTCTGTTCCCGAGCACCGCATGGAGGCTGGTCCGGGAATGGCAGTCAGTGATTGGCCGTGACGTCACAGTCACGGCCGACACTGACTGCCTTACCCGGAAGTGCAGAGCCGCGGCGGTGGAGCGAGGAGGAGGATGTAAGTATGCTCTCTGTGTGGGAGCCGAATTAAAGGTTGAGACTTAAACAATGTCTAGGTTTTGGGGGCTTATCTACCACATATTCATTTTTCAAAAGAGGGGTGGACAGTCCCTTTAATAATAATATGTCAAAATAATTTTTGAAAATATTATCAGGGATTTTGAGTATTGAATAAAAAGGTGTTAAATCCAGGCTTCCTGATGTAATATCAGAGTAGTCACCTTACCTTCCATGTCCCAATGATGCAATAAATCACATTAAAGGGCATGTCCACCCCCAAAACTAAAATGTTACCCCATGCTGGCCCCACTGTGTAGTGTTAATAGATCCTTACCTTACATCTCTGATCCAAATGGTTCCTCTGTAGTGCTTGTCCAAAATCCAGGAAAGTGAAGAGCAGGAGCGGTCTTCCTGGCAAAAGGTTACTGCCTCTTCTGTCTCCTCCGGGAGGTATTCAGTCATGCACTGCGGAGCCGATATCCCCCCTCCCTCCAGATCCAACACAATGGATTTAAAGTGTTGTGCCAAACTCTTTCTGTAGTGTGCCTCCCCCTCCCAACCCCAACCGCATTGTCCATTTAAAAAAAAATACTAGCAGATTACTTATGAGCCTTCATTCCAGCCGGCAGGGTTAAGATGTGGTTGGTTTATAAATACATACTCTGTATACTCAAATTCACTCTGCACCACTCTGCCTAAGCACAGTCACCCAAATAAGCTTATCACATTCACTGCTTTCTCTGATGATTGACTGAAAGTCACTGGCAGGTGGGGACTCTGGGGTCAATTGTTACAAGCAACTTAGCATGAAAAAGGATACAAACACAATGAATTTAGCCAAACTTCCTGAAGTTCGGTTCGTTTTCCAACTTCAGTAAAAGTTCGGTAGTTTGAAAACAAACCCATTAAAATCAATAGGGAAAAATAGTTTGAAAAGTTTGGATTATAGTATTTTTTGAGGTTGAATAAAGACATACGTCCATCCAGTCCAACTCATCGAGAAATATCCTCATTTCCTGCCTAGCTGTTGATCCAGAGGAAGGCAAAAAAAAAACAAATTTATGAAGGGGGAAAAAATTCCTTCCTGAATCCAAGTGGCAATCGGAAATTTCCCTGGATCAACTCTACTTTATGTATTAATACCAGTAACTTGCAACATTCCTTGTTTGCAGAAACTCATCCAGCTTTTTTTTGAAACTAACTTGCCATAACAACGTCCAATGGAAGACCGTTCCATAGCTTTACCATTCTCACAGTGAAAAACCCTTTCCGAACTTGAAGCCTAAGCCTTTTTTCTTCAAGTCTTAAGGGATGTCCTTGTGTCCTCTGACATGTTCTATTGGTGAACAATGCCCCAGATAGTTTATTGTATGGCCCGTTAATGTATTTATACACAGTAATCATATCCCCATGCAAGCGCCTTTTCTGTAACTTTTACAGTCTCTCTTCATATTCAAGTGCCCCCAATCAGCAATCCCCTTATTAATTTAGTTGCCCTTCTCTGAACCCTTTCCATTTCAAAGATGTCCTTTTTGTACACAGGATTCCAAAATTGCACTGCACACCAAAACTCCAAGATCCCTTTCCAACAGGGATTCATTAACACAGAGCCATTTCTAGTATAAGTAGCACAAGGATTTTTAAGTCCAAAATGCATCACCTTACATTTATCAACATTGAATCTCATCTGCCACTTAGCAGCCCAATGTGACAATCTATCTAGATCCCCCTACAACGATTGCAAATCCTCTGAAGTTTTTAATGGTCGACAAAGTTTTGTGTTGTCAGCAAACACAGAAACCTTGCTGACAATACCACTTCCAAATCATTAATAAATAGAATAAATTGAAGCGGCCCCAACACAGAACCCTGTGGCACCCCACTTAGCACTTTAGTCCATAATGATGAAGCCCCATTTACATCTACTCTCTGCATCCTATTCATTAACCAATTTTCTATCCATGTACAAATGTGACTCCCCAGACCAACAGACCTTAGCTTATACATTAGTCGCCTATGGGGGACAGTATCAAAAGCCTTTGCAAAATCCAAGTAAACTACATCTACTGCTATGCCAGAGTCTAAATTTCTACTTACTTCCTCATAAAACCCAAGCAAGTTAGTTTGACAAAATTTATTCCTCCTAAATCCATGCTGGTTACTACTTATAATGTCAGTCCTTTAAACATACGCGCTGAGAAACTGTTTCCTTAGTCAACTGTTCGGCGGATCTTCCCACCACTGGAAGTAAACTTACAGGCCTGTAATTACCCGGCTGTGAACGACTACCCTTTTTGAATATTGGAATAACATCAGCCTTTTTCCAATCAAGAGGTTCACCACCGGACATGAGGGAAGCTGCAAAAATAAGAAACAATGGCCTAGATAAAACAGAACGTAGCTCCCTAAGTAGCAATGATAACTTACTGGAAATCATGGTGGCATCTGGGAAATGGTCTGAGGAACATGTACATATCACCAAAACTTCTAAACACTTCTTTCCCACATGATCGGCAATTGTCATGTTTCCGCATGCTACATTTGAGGGTTATGGTCAATTTGAGGGTTACCGAATGATACAGTTGAGGGTTTTCCTGATATTGATGGCTACAGTTGAGGGTTACCGAAGGATACATTTGAGGATTACTGAAATTGAAGGATACATTCAACAGGGTACAGATCAAAAATTTGATAATTAATGAATTTTCATGAGTTCGAAGGCTACATTCAGGAGTTTCCAAAATCAGAGAATGCATTCAAGAGTTACTGAAATCAAGGGATATAATCAACAGTGTTACAAATTCGAGAGTTCGATAATTAAAGAATTTTTGAGAGTTCAAAAAACTCAAACTAGTTCGTAAATTCGTAGTTTGGGAAATTCTAAAGAGTTTAAGTTCGTCCAAATTATTAAAGCTTGGGTTGCACTCAGGTTCACGTTTGGTTCATCTCTAGTTAGCATGTGCAGAAGGACTTTTGCATCTGGGACGGTGGGACCACCAGGAAGAGGCAACACTAGAAAGGAGAAATTACATCACAGAAGATTAATGAGTTGTACACTACACAACACAAGAGGCTGAATTTAGAGGCAAGTGATTATTGTAGGATCTATGTAGGATCTATCTAGCCTGTAATTATGCTGCAACATCTTATGTTTCTGATTGATAGGGCTGTTTCTAGCCATCTTAGTGCCCTATGCACCCTCCCACGCACCACCCCAAACTTGGCCAGCAAAGCTGCAGCTGGGTTTCCCCACTCAATTCCTTCTTACACTGTCACTGCTGCTGTGATGTTTCTTTAAAGTAGGGCCACTTAAATAATTGGTAAGAGGTGCACGCTGTACCAGGTGGGGCGGGCGTGTATACATACAATTGTGCCATTATTGCCATTAACCCTTCAGTTCCAGCAGACTTCCCCAGAGTGCCAGCACTTTCCTATTAGCATTAATATTTTAAGTGCCAGCCCAGTATTAACTCTTACCTTTCCAGCTGCCAGCATTGACATGATATACAGTATGTACCTGCTTTCCATGTCTCCTCCATTGAATTGTTCACTCCTCACCTACTCTAAGTTCTAATTGGAGAGTTGGGTGGAAGGAAGAAAGAGGCAAGGATAGGGATCTCATGGCTGCTAGTCACAGGGGCCACTGGTATAAAGTCTGCAGCAGCTTTTACCTGGCATTTTAGAACTGCTCTCAGTAATATTAGCTGAGCTCATCCTCCTCCCTCCTTCCTACACCTTCAGTTTATTTGCAACATTAGTTTATAAATAGAGTGTGTGGAGCTCATGCGCTCTACTCACTACAATGTTACAAATTGCAGCTGAACAAGGAGAGGAGTTCTGAAACTGAAATTAAAAGGTGACAAGGAGATGCTAGGGAGAAGAATAGGCACCCTAGTTCAACACAACTGCCCTAGCTCTTTGCCTAGGTGGCCAATTCCTAAAAATTACCTTGCTTATTGAGATTCTAGAGATAAATTAGCAATTAAATCAATAAACACTTAATCATTTATTGTGTCTTTAATATTTTAACTTCATCTTTTAGAGGTTTTATTAATCAACACAACATTCCAAAATATCTGATAATGCAGTAGAATGTTTATTTTCCAAAAGAAAGAATAAAACTATCAGTAAAATTCTAGTTGCATCATTTTCTTTGCGCCAACAGGATGAAATTGTCTCAGTTTTTACCAAATGAAATACTGTGACCTGGAGCACTGTCACATAGTATGAAGCATATACAAGATTATTTCATTTTCTGTGCACAAAACATTTTTTTAAAAGCATAAAGCACATTCAGTATGAAAAACCTGTTTGGAAAGCTGAATTCTAGGGGCATTATGAAAACGTAACAAACCCAGCAAAGTGTAGCTTTGGTGTAATACAATTTTAGCAAGACAACGGTGGGTTTCTAAGATGACAACTTCACAGCTCAAATAAGTGGGTTTTTTTTCCATATGCAACCTACAAACAAGCCAATATCATTTGTTTTGATTCTGAATTGTAATTAGAGATGGGATCCGGGTCCAGCACAAACCCGGATCCGACATGGAACCCCTAGGTTCCGAAATCTGAAAGATCCGTCCGGACTTCGGAAAAAAATTTTTCTAAGATTTTCGAATATACAAAGCTATTTTCAATAGTTTTCAAAAATATCTTTGAACGTTCAAAAATCCTTTGAAAATATGATCGTAGACCACTTTCGAGTTTCCAATCGTATTTTTGAAAATTAAACATTCGAGGCTATTTTCGATTATTTTCGATAAAATAGCCTCAAACATTTGAAAATCTTCAAAAAAGACGTCTTTCGAGTTTCCGATCGTATTTTCAAGGATTTATGAATGTTCGAAGATATTTTCGAGAATTATACATTCGAAAATGTTCGAAAATTCATTCCATTTTCAGATCTTCGGGATTTTCCGAGGAGATCCGAAATCCGGGAATCCAAAAACGGAATGAAACTATTTAGTTTCGGCCATCTCTAATTGTAATGTGCTTTGGGATTTATCATCACCTCAAATCCAGCAAAGCCAGAAGAAAATTAATATTTCACAGTAGGGAAAGTGATGTAATGGTTTGGCTTGTTCTGCTAATAGGAACTTTGGCATGATGGGAGGTTTTCCTAGAAATGGAGAATCATGGTAATGAGTGTATAGTCAAAAAGGTATACTGTATTGTGATTAATCTAATTAGAGGATTTATTCAATTTGTTTGAGTTTTTCACATTTCTCAGTTTTTCAGGCAACCCAATTATCTGATCTGATAAGTCTCTTTCTTCTATCAATAAACTATATAGGACTATAGGATCTTATTTAGAATGATTATTCAGTGACATTCAGTCTTGATGTGTGCATTTAGCAGATAAAGTCATTCCAAGAAGTCAGGATTGGTGTAAAGGATTCATATAATAAATGTCTTTAATTCCAAATACAAATCGAAATAATTGAATAAAAGTAAAATTGCATCTGTCTTTCCAATCATTTTATTTAAAATATTATTCCGTGTAAATATTGCATAAGATATACCTTACATACTCATAAGGAGGTTGCCATAGTTTTATGAGTTTTCCATTTGTGATGTTGAAATATTTGCAAATAAAATAATTATAAACAAAGAAAATGAATTGAATGCCCTTGATTGTAGAGGTCCCTGGTGCTTTTTGACATCCAGCAGGCTGTGCATAATTCATCAAACAGCAAACTATCTTAAGGGAGCTGCTTACATAATATCACTTTGAATTATTTCCCTTATTGGTTTAGTTAAATACGGTTGTTGTAAAGTGGTGGCATCGCATGATTTTTTCATTTCTTTTTTTTCCATTCTACTTTACTGCAATTAGCGCACTGGCCGATGCTTTCGTTTTAAATACAATTAAACTACTGATTTAAAAACAGAAATATGAAGAAACAGATACGAAGCTTATTTTTAGCATTTTAGAGTTAGAGTTAGAGAAGATTTACAGGGAGATTCAATAAAAGTTCTTATCGTTTAAAATGGTGCTAATTTAGCCCCAACCAATCAGATGTTAGCTTTCAAATGTTAAATAAGATCTGATTGGTTGGGGCAAAACTAGCACCATTTTAAACGATAAGAACTTTTATTGAATAACCCTGTTAGTTTATTCAGTGTATTGCAGAATTTATAAAAATAGGAGTTGCACATTCAAATTGATTGACAGTTCTTTACTGTCCTCCCTTTAAAACTCCCAGAGGTCAGAGAAGGGGAAAAAAAAGCAGATTTAATATTGGTGGTAATTAATCCTAATTACTGTGTCATTAGTTAAAAAATGATTTGCCACAGTTTACATGTCCTTTAAAAAAAAAAATGTTTTGAATCATAAAAGGAACAAATGACGTTTTTCACGTTGACTAAAATATAAAAAAATTACCATGAATTTTCACATAGATAAATTATCTACATCTTTTATAGAAAGTGATATAGTTATATTAAGACACATAACATTTTTTTTAATATTGTATACTTTGATTCTTTGATTGGTACTCATTCATTTTCTTGTAATAAGGATTTGTGCTGGTGTAAAAGTAAACACAAACAGGGAGATTCAATAAAATTTCTTATCGTTAAAGGGCATGTCCACCCCATTTTTAGAATTTTGCCATATAATAGCTATCCTTCCCCCAGGCCCAAATGCTATAAAAGATTTTACAGGAACTCCCCCGATCTTTACTTACCTTATCTCTTTCCTGTGGAGTACTGTACAGGCCCTCTGATTGCATGAATCTGCAAGCAGGGAGCCGGACCGGCAGCCACGTCCATGATTGGCTGAGAGGCAGCCAATCACGGACATGGCTGCTGGCTGCACAGTACGCTAGGGGAGAGAGGTAAGGTAAGTAAAGATTGGGGGAGTTCCTGTAAAATCTTTTATAGTTTTTGGGACTGGGGGAAAGATAGCTATTATATGGCAAAGGGGTTTTATGGTAGGGGGAGGGATTGCAAAACGGGAGGCAGAGGGAGGGGGGGAGGCCTGCAGTGCGAAGGACAAAATTCTCCTGGAGGAGAGACAGGAGGCTCAGTCCTATACGGACTCTGCAATCCTCCTGGTGGCCAGTTTTTGGGACTTTGGTGGGGGATTACAGGAGAACCATTTGGAGCTGGGACATTACATAGAGGTGCTAGTAATGGGGGAAATAATAGTTTTGGGGGTGGACATGCCCTTTAAAAATGGTGCTAATTTTGCCCCAACCAATCAGATGTTAGCTTTCAAATGTTAAATAAGATCTGATTGGTTGGGGAAAAATTAGCACAATTTTTAACAATAAGAATGTTTATTTAATCTCCCTGAAAGTATACAGTAATGTTGGGGTGTTAGAGCAAATTTAATGGGAGGTTCTGGATAGGGATGGCATAGAACTCGAACTTGAACCCGAGTTCGAGCCGAACTGTTCAAGTTCGAACGGACGCGGACTTTCGATATTTCCCGGACTTTCGATGATTTATTCGTTCGAACGTTCGAATCCGCAAGTAAAATGTACATGGTATCTAGGCGCGAACATCGAATCTGCGAGTAAAGTCTCCATTACAGCCTATACGCGAGCATCGAATCTGCAAGTAAAATGTCCATGTTACCTCGAACATTCGAACGCGAAAGCTCGAAAGTAGCGCGCGTGAGAGTAAAATCGATTTTACAAAAGTCCTGGATATTGGAACATGCTCCCCAGACCATTTCCCAGGTCCCACAGCCATTTACATTAAGTTACCATTAATATTTTAGTTGTATTTGACTCGAACTTTTCAAACTATTTGCCTCCCATAGACTTTAATGGGTCCGTTTTCGAACTTTCGAGAACTTTCGAACTTTCGAACTTTTGCAATAGTTCGAAAGTTCGAAAACGGACCGAACTTTCAATAGTTCGACCATCTCTAGTTCTGGATAAAGCACTGGATAGACGGCCTCTTTCCTAATTTTAAATAGCCAAAGGATTGGGGGGAAGTGAGAAAGCCTGCTATATTGATGCAGTGCGCAACTATGAGAAAAGTAAAAAAGAAGAAGTTAGGACTTTCCAGACTGGGGTTACCTTGGCGTGGTTGGAAAGTTTTTCATTCATGTGATCGCAGTAATGTATACTAAAACCCCTTGGATTATAATTCATGCCAGTGTACAGATAATATGATATTGTATGGGGCCTAGTAATGTGCATTGACTATCTTTTCTATGTTTGTATAAATGTTTGACCAGATCAGTAGCACTTCCACAAAATGTAGTTGTAATTTAGCCTAAGTAGTGCTTCCACAATCCTTCTATTGTATGTATTTATTAGGAAGCATGGTCAAGCTTCCATGTGTAAAAGCACCCCCAACACATCCCTTTAATGGGAGGTACAATGCCTTTAATATAAAGCACTGGATCTTCCTCTTCCCTCATTTTAAAAAGCCAAAGGGCTGGGGGGAAGTGAGAAAGTCTGCTATATTGATCCGGTGCGCAAGTATGAGAAATGCAAACATTTGCTAATCGTAATTGAAGTCCAAAAGGTTAGAAGTTAGGATCTTCCAGACTATGGGTTAGTTTGATGTGGTTGAAAATCTTTTCATTCATGTGATCACAGTAATGTATACTAAAACCCCTTTGTTTATAATGTATGCCAGTGTGCAGAATAAATTATATTGTATGGGGCTTAGGAATGTGCATTGACTATCTTTTCTATGTTTGCAATATTAGAGATGGACGAAACTGCTAAAATCTATTCCGCTTGTGGATTCGCAGATTTTTGAAAAGATTCAAAAACTTGAAAATTCACGGAAACCCAATAAAATAAATGGGAGAAAAAAATCCACACAGATCTGCCTAAATATATGGTAAAATAGCAATGGTAACTTACTGTACATGGCTCTGGCACCTAGGAAATGGTCTGGGGAACACATAAATTACATATAACCAGAACTTAAAAAAAAATAACTTTCCTTACGATCACGCTGTTTGCATCCGCATTCTATTTTCAAGCTGCGTTCAAAAAATGTTGAAAATTCAAGAAAATTTAATTTTCAAAGAATTTTTGAATTTTCAAAAATGTTGTAAAAAAAGTGAAAAAAGAACTTACTGTAAATAGCTCTGGGACCTCAGAAATGGTCTGGGGAATAGACAATCAGATTCTTTCTAAAAGAATCTGATTGTAACCAATTCTAATTGGAAAAGAATCTTAGGACCGTATTTGTAAAACGATTGCTAAACTGATCGTTAATTTACAATCGGTTTAACAAACTTTAATTTACGATCGTTATTGTACATTTACTGTCATTTGCAGTGAATGCCTCCTATGGACCGCACGATCGACAGTTATTTACGGTCGTGTCCGATCACCCTTTCATCTGATCCACAGTGGTTGCCGCCAGCCACTGAAATAATATTTTTTGCCCCAAAAAATCTGCTCATGTGTGTGCTAATGAATATACTTTATAACAAAAGTAAAGGATATATCTGTATTGGTTAAATGTCATGATAATTATGGCAAGTTGAGAATATATATAATATTATTATATGATACATATATAATAGAATATATGGATCTACGTTGGATTAAACTGTTAGATATAGAAACTATGTTGAAATTCTACACAGATTAATAGGTAAAGTTTGTTTTTTGGTCCTTAGAAATCCCAGTAACTGCATGTTTTTATGTGTTGATGTTTTTTATAATTAAAATGTGTATTTCGTTGTTAATATGCTAATTATGTTTACCAGTATACCAACTCTTTGTGCATATAAGGGTATATAGTTAATATGCTAATTACATATATATACCACCTCTTTGTGTATATAAGGGCATTGTTAATATTGATAATAACGTATATACAACCTCTTTGGGGCATATTTATAAACAATCGCTATTTCGCCATTTTGCTGTCGCCTTTTAGCTGCAGTTTGCTGAAAATAAGCAATGCTAAAAAATTACTCCTATTAATAAAATTATAAAATTCACCTGGGTGAGTTTTACACTATCATATCCTATTACTAACAAAGAGAATATTCGCCTTTGTGCGTTTTTCACTATTTATCATATTTTTTGTTAAAAAAAACACCAAATGGGTTCAGTGTGTATTAACCAATTTGATACTACTTAAAAAATCCACCAGAGATTATTACCTATTTACCACCATTTGTGCTGAATTTAACTTTTTGCCATATTTTCAGCATTATTAGTGCTACTTTTAGCTACATAATTTTTGCCTTTGTGAAAATTTGCCTTTTTAATAACTTTATTAGAGAAGTTGAAAGTTTCACTCCCACTACCCTTTAGATCACAAGCTGGGTGTCATCAGAACCCTGCAACACAAGTAGAAGGAAAGAAAAGAACACGTGTACCAACAGCGAAGGGCAAAATCAAGACAGGAGAAAGAACATGGTCATCCCATATGTAGCAGGGGTCTCTGAGAAATTAAGAAGAATTTTCAAAAAACACTTTACCCCTGTCTGTTTTAAACCAAACAACACATTGAGGCAATTGGTACACCCGAAAGACCCAATACCGAACCGAAGAAAAGCGACATCATATATGCAGTGCAGTGCAGTGAAGAGTGCTCTGATTAGTATGTGGGGGAGACCAAACAGCAACTGCATCAACGAATGGCCCAACACAGAAGAGCCAATTCCTCGGGTCAGGACTCAGCCGTGTACCTGCATCTTAAAGAAAAAGGACATACCATTAAAAATTGTAATGTAAATATATTGGCAAAGGAACATGACTGGCTTAAGAGAGGTATCAAGGAGGCCATTTATGTGAAAATAAAGAAACCAAGCCTGAATGGGGGGGGGGGGGGTTGGACACCAACTGTCTGCCATGTACAATGCTTTTTTCACACCTTACCCTGGGCGTTCCTAAAACACCTCTTAGTCACAATGCAATCACGCCTTGCATTCAGAAGGTCCTTAACACCTGGCTGTGATATGCTAATTGGGACTTTCCAGGGTACAAAACTGCCAACAGATTCTTGAACAAGTCATTCAGAATTGAGAAACCCAGTCAGATGATTCGAAACGTCTTCAAGAACTAAACTTCAAGTCAAGTTGATCTGAATACAACAGATAAAAAAGCGAAATCTCAGCTCGTATTACGGTAAATGCTGGAAAATAGTCTAACATTTCCCTGAGTATTTATTAGTATTGATAAACACTCCACAATGTACTGACACCTTCCATGGACCCATTGGCAGACTAAATAAATGGACACTTATGCCTGATTTATAAATAGCGAAAGGTCAAATTTGGCATAAAGGCCGAGATAATGGAGGCAAAAAAGTAAACTGTGGTCTAACCTTAAGAGGCAGAGGTTTCATTTATGAGATTTATTATCCCCATAGAATACCATTGTGTTAGTTTATTACCTCATGGTATTCTATGACTGAACGTTCGTTAATTAACAAACGTTTATCATTCATTAATTAGACCTCTAAAAGGTCTAACACTAAATTTGTCCAAAGGACTTATAGGGGGTTAGTCCTTAAAAAGACTTTTGGGTCACAAATTGTATGAATACAGGGGGGGTTAACAACAAGTGTTAGTCCACCACACTGACATTCACACACAGAAATGCACACAAAGAAAGCTCAAAAAGTAGAAAAAAACATCTCTCCAACTCCTACACTGTCTCCACTAAACTCACTTTAACACACTGACAAAATGGCGCCTGTCTAGCTGCCTTTTATACCCAGGGGGTTCGCACTGATAAAAATAGCTGCCATTGGTGAATTCGGGACATGAAAGTTCTTAGCTTCTATTTCCTATATAGTTTAAAAGTGATTTAGTCGATTTATATTTTTTAATTTCATTAAAGAATGATTGAAGAATTATACATTGCAATAGAGCAATATAGTATCCTAATAGAGGTCCTCATAAAATTCTAAAAACAGAAAGCAATCTGTTTACTACAGGTTAAGTAAGTTTTAGTAAGTTTAATTCAATATGTAACCATTTATAAAAAAAATTCTGAACAACACATTCTCAATTGATCTAACAGGGTTGAATAATAATAGCAATAATAGTAAGAGGAATTAATGTTACTTGTTACTAACATATGACCTTTGTTTTTAGGTTTGGTAAGTATATGAAATGCTATTCTAGACTTTTTACTATTCCAAATAAATGTAGATATTGATTAATATTAATTGCAAAATATGTAATATAGACATAATTATAATTTTAATTATTGATATTCTTCCGTGTTAGGAAAGTTTGTTTTCTTAACAATTATTTTAGACTTTGTTGAGTGTTGTGTAATAATAGTGAATAGTTAACTTATTTATTAGATATTGATTTAGGAAGAACGATTACTAGATATGGAATCATACAATTTAACCATGGAAAAGAGTGCCTTGTTTGATTTAGTTTAATTTCTCTTGTAGTAAGAGAGTTTGAAAAAAAATCTAGTATTTTTCTAATGGTTATTAAAAAAAATTATTGAGTTTGAGATAAAATAATATCACCTGTGAATACAATTTATTTGTATTCTTGTTCTCTAATTTCAAGATAAATCTGTGTTTAGTCTTATTGATTTTGGTAATGGTTCAAAAACCAATGCAAATATTAGGGGCTATAAAGGGCACTATTGTCTAGTACCATTGTTTACTTTAAAAACATTAAGTAACATGTTTGATATAAACACTATTGTTGTTGGCTGATTATATGAGGCCATTATAGCCAAGAAAAAATTACCTTGTATCCTAAATTATTTAGTACTTCTTGTTTATAAATCCCAAGAGGGAAGGTTAGTAGTTCGGGGGAGTCTCTGGAAAATCTATTATAGCAGTTGGGGCTTGGGGAGGGAGAGCTAATATATATCAAACATTTTTAAATGGGGTGGACATGCCCTTTAAGTAAAAATATTTTGAGGAAATTTTAGATTTAGTTTATTTTCCTTGAATTCGCTGGAAGTTGGGTGATATAAAAATATTTGTCTATGCAGGTTGTATAAATCTTCATACTATACCTTTGGTGATATGTTTAGTGTTAATTATTTTCTTGTTTTATTTATCATAGATATACAATATTTAAGTTTTTAAAGTTTTCTTTAAGTCTCTCAGCTAATTGTTTTTCATTTTGTCTCCTTGTAAGACACTTTCAGTCTTCTGGGATGTTTGTGAAATTCATATAAATCTAGGAGTTCTTAATGATTGTAATTTATTTCCTTGTTAAGGATATATTTGTGTTTCTTTTCCAGAAGTCTCATTTGATCAACCAGATCCAGTATTAATTTATTTATGTTTCCTTTTTTTCGTAGGGAAGAAATGTTCAACATGATTCCCCTCATATATGCATTATGGGTATTCCACAAGGGGAAAATATCTTTATTATTAACATGTTTTCCTCTTTATTAACATACAGTATGCTCATCTATTGTAGAGATGTGAGAAATGTCAGTTAGGGTTGTGCATTCAGTTCCTTTAAGAGTATAACCAACAAAATAAACATTATAATTACCAAGGGGTTGGGGGATGGCTAGCATGATTTTTGTGTACAAAACAAATCCAATCTTTTATATTTCTGCCTGGGTATAAACTATTTATTAATGCACATGCAAGGAGATGCAGTATTGAGTTCTATTGTCCAGAACAGTGCAAAACCTACACTAACTGATGCTATAAAGTGTTAGGATGGGGTTTCACTGATGCAATAATCTTTAAGTTACATTTTGTGCTACAATTTACTGCAAATTTTTATATTAAAAAAAGTAGGTACAAAAATTTGCCCTTGTTGTTAATGTGTAACATCCAATCAGCTATTGCATTTTTAATGGTCTAATACGAAAAGGTTTGATAACATCTGATTGGTTGCTGTATATTCACAGCACAGGCAACATTTTAGACCCCAAATTTGTATTAAAAATCCATCAGTTTTTTTTTCAATTAGAAGCATCAGATTATTTATTAACATTAATGTACAAATGTCAGCATAGTTAAATGATAATTTAGACAAAAATCTATGCCATGAGTTAATTTAACATTGCTTGAATTGTTCTCACCTTATTAATGATGACTAAGTACGACCAATAGGATAATCAATGCTTTAGATTCAGTACTTTGCCAGATATATTATTTGCCACAACAGATGACAACTGTATTAAAAGATTGTTTCAAAAGAAGAAAATAATTAAAGCGATTTATTCATATCTTTGAAACATTTTCACAGTGCTGGACACTTCAGTTTTAAACCAAGCTAACATTTTAAGAGTTTATTTTTACAGCCACAGTGTGACTTCTAAATTGGGATACCATTTCTAAATTTACATTGGCATCTTTCTTTGTCTTTGCATCACTGTAACCTTTTAAAGGAGTGAAAGTAAATGGTTAGTTACCACAAAATAAAATAAATAAATTAAATTAAATCTTAATGCTGCCTCACAGATGAGGTTTTTACAACTCTTTTGCCCTTGATCAAATGATGTTTTGTACTGTAAATTAGAAACTTCAGAAACACATAACAATAAACATCCGTTTGGGGAGCATTGAAAATAATAAAATGATGATAGAAATATCAACAACACTTTTTAAAGCACATTTTAGTATTTAGTTTATTGTATTGTTTGGGGATGAGTAAACCTTTAACAGTGCTAGATGGAATTGATTTTAATTAAGTAACTGTATTTAATCTTCATTAACTAATGGAAACTTTCAAGGAACCAGTAAGGGATTAACAAACATTAGACCAAAGTCAATGGTCAGCATTCCTGATTTGTTAGAGCAATAAATTCCATTACTAACTACTTATTGTATTTTATATTATTTTCTCTATCAGAATAATCTGTCAGCATACATTTTAGGGTTAAATATATACTCCCGTTATAAAAATGTTTATTCATCTGGATTTTTTCAGAAGGGAATTTAATTAAAAATATGCTTGGAAACTGAAATTTGACTTTTCTTTTTTTTGCTTTTGAATCAATGCATAAATGGGAGGCAATTAGTCATTGTAACCACAGTGGCAAAACTGGTGTATTCATCAACGATCTAAACTAAGAAAAAACAGGTTTGATAGTTTAAATCACTGTGAATGGATATATAGCCAGAGGCAAAAAAAAAACTCCTTTCAGCGCACTTCAAGTCTCATGGGGGAAATCCCCTTTGGCAAGTATAAATTAAGCAAAAGTTATAATTCTAATTCTTTATTTTACTGAAACTCTCTAGTTCCTATGGGACCTTTTCCCCTCTTTTCCCCTCAGCACTTATATGAGATTAAAAATATGAACTGGGCCATGATATTATTCACTCCTCCCTAAAGGTGTATAGTAGGTTTATATTATTTAAACAGAAAAAGTGATAGATGCCCTTCAATACTACATAAGATTTATCCTCAGATTTCCAACTCCTGCTGGAAAGAAGAAATCAGCACTCATACCCACATATGGTTTACCTGCGCATGGATACAAACTTATTGGTCAACTATTATATCTACCTACAACCAAATAACTTTGAACAACATCCCTTGCACATTACCTATTGTAATACTCACCATACTACCAATTTCAATGGAACAAACCAGAAAAGGCCTCCTCTGCTTTTTCCTCATTGCAGGATGAACAGCAAGGTACTGGAAAACTGCTACAACCCCCCCAAACTCAGCTTGGATACAGGAACTTAACCATCTAATGAGGATGGGAGAATTAACTGCTACACTTTATAAGAGGGAGAAAAAATTCTCACAAAGACACTCTCCAATATAAATTGCTGCTAAATCAATATTTACCAATTTAATTATATTCTGTATTCTCCTACATTATAAAACATACTTAGTAATATAAATTACTAACATTTTAATCGAACCTCCACCCCCCCTACTCCCTACTTACCTTCTGACCTGCCCTTCCCCCCACCCACTAAATTTCTGACTGATAAAAGTTGAATTTATATTAACTGAATTTTATTAAAGGATAACTGTATTGCCTCAATGCTCAATCCTCTCTCTGCCTTCAATTAGCCCTGCTGTGAAGGAGCCGTAACAATTCTGTGTGCCACTAACTGTCACTCAATGCTAGCATGTGAGAATACACTCCTCCACCCATCCTACATCCACTTGATTATGTAGGCTGTATCCTAGCAACAGGACATTTCAAGTTTGTTTAACTGGCAGAGGAGGAGGTGAGAGGTTGTAACAGACATTCCCACCAGCCAATGACAATTATTATGTTAATCATGGCCCTGGGCCATCTAGGAGGCATGCTTTTAGCACTTATCATTGCTGTGTGATATCTAAGGAAGGGCAGCACAGCTGTAAACGTGATTTCAGCTGCTGGAAGTATGGACATGTAATGGGGTGATTTTTTTTTATATTGTTGTCCTTTAATAAAAATTGAGAATTAAAAAAAAAAACCCAGAAAAAGTGGGCCCTTAAATTACACCTTATCGGTGCAGGTAAAATTGTATCCCATACAGAAGTCAATGGGCACAATGCCATCCACTATAAACTTTAAAAAAAAAACAAACAAAAAAAACAACCGAAGTCGTGACTACAAATTTCAATACATAGCCATGTTTCTTTTTTTTTTTTTAAATAAAGAAAAAAATGTGCCACCAAAGGTCAAAATAAGAAAAGAATCCAGAAAAAGCAAAAAAGTTAATCTATCTTCTTCCTTATTCCCATTATTAACATTTAATGAGATCCTCTATGGTAAATATTGATCATTAGTGCTGAATCCCAGTTTCAAAACAAACCTGGTTTCAATTTGGAACTGCTCATTTTGAAAATCAGTGGATCCAACAATCATATTTGGTTATATTTGTAAAGTCACAATTATGGTTGTAAAACACTGCTACAGTGTCAAGGGGCCCTATTTATAATGACGCTAAATAACAATACCATGCTTTTAATAATCATTAATTTTACAACTCCAATCGTACATTAAACATTGTACATAAAATTGCGGTCATACAATTACGATTGCAATCATGCAGTCTACCTTTTGGTATTGTACTGCTGTGCAGACGTAAATGTATGGTTGAGGGTATGTAGATTTTTAAAGATCTCAATTGTAGGGGTATTTTAGTTACTTGGTAGTTACTGTACATTGACTGGTAGAAGGGATTATACATTTCAATTTGGAGTAAAATTCTTTACAAAGGTTTATTATATTTATGTCAATAAAAGGATATATAATTTACCTTGCTTTTGTGGGTTTTCCTACGGCAAAACAAATTCATACGAGTGCAAAATCCTGAATATTCGCCTGGGAAAAAATGGCGAGTATGTGCAAAACTGATTTTCTATATATATATTTACCTAACTAGCCTAATGCAATCACATGAAACTGGGTCTGTGCTCAAGGAAAATCTTGCTTTGTAAAAGTTTGACTCTCTGTAACTCACAAATGGATTGGAATATCCAGGAAAATGATTAAATTAATTTATTGGTCAATTCACTTTTAGCATTTTGTAAGTATTAAATACAAAACTGAAGTTCCCCTTTAAAGTTATAGAATATAGCTATGGATATACTTGGAAGCACCAATATAGTGAGCTCCATGAGGAGGGCTCTATATGATACCTTGGGGCTCTCTGGTGGAATACGATAAATGATGTCCGTCTTTAGTCTCTTACACTTCCAAAGAACAAAACATATAACATATTAGGGTAGGAAACACAGTTGAATACATTCTGTAAGTAGAAATTTCCCTCACAAAGGGCATCTCAGGGGCTAGATCATAAACAAGAAATCTAGGGCTACTATAATCAACGGCATTGAATAATAATATGTTTAGCAAATGTAAGTACGGAATGTAAGTACGGAAGAGAAGTGGGTTTGAAAGTGTTATTACATTGACTTTGCTGGTGGCACTCCATCTGCTGGCTGCTGCCTTTCTGCATTTATAAGAGGTGATGGCGGGAGAGAGGTGAACTGAATTACAGTGAAGGGGGGAGAGTAACGAGTGGACAAGGGAGTTGGATGTAAAGGTGAGCAACACTTCTGCAATGTTATAATCAGTGCGCTACTACATAGTAGCGTGCCGATTATAACAATATTTTGTTACAGTTTTGACTTTCTAATTTTTTTTATATTGAAAATGAGTCTTGAAAATTTAGAAAAATTTGTTGGACGTGCAGATTTTCTCATCATTTCCATATCTAAACTAGGCTTGTTTAGAAACCTGGATTCATCACAAATTTTTACTTTCTTTACTAATCTTCTAATCTACTAATCTTGAGGACCCCTAGCAAACTCTAGAAGGGCGATTTACCCAGGAGTGCTGCTGGCGCGCAGTGCTCCTGATCTTTTGTAATGTTGCACTTTGCGGGGGCTGCGCGAGATCGGGAACAGGAACTTGCGCAGCCGTCGCAAACATATTTACCAGAGGCATTAAATACTTACATCAGGATGAAATTCACCCAGAGCCGCGCAGCCTCTGGTAAATCCCGTACGGGAGATTTGCCCAGAGCAGTTGCGGCTCTGGGTGAATCTCCCTATTGGTGTCCCCAGGCACCTGGTTGAGAAACACTGGTCTGGATGCACAGTACAATGACCATCTGAAGTGTGAGGCCTGGTAAGTAGGTTTGGCTAAAGAAAGGAAAAATGTACAAAATAGGACAAATAAAATAAACACTACCACTAATAGATATATTGGGAAAAATGTTAAACTTTTTTTTTTTTTTTTTTACTTTGATGAGAAATTAAACAAGCTTATGGAGTTAAACTGCAAAATAAAAAATAAGAAACAAAAATTGCTCCCTTAATGTTGTAAAAAAAAAAATTGAATTACAACCTATAATAGGAAATAAATAACAATGCCAGAAGGTCCAGGTGCTATTGAAAAAGGTCCAGATGCTGTATACTACTTTATAAGTACAAGTATATACATTTATTGTGAAAAAAACAATCATTATAATGATTAAATATTATGAGACCTATTTTCTACGCACTATTTATTCCCATGTCCAATGACTAATAGTCAATAGTGCCAATTAATTTGAAATAATAAAATAAAAAAGCTATTACAGTACATTTTCAGTTTTTCCATGTGTTTAAATTAAAGCCAAAGACATGAATTGTTGCTAGTATCTACTACACTGATTAAAACCTAGTGTGTTGTTTATTAGCAAAAGGGAATAAAAATCTATAATGATGTTGATGATTTAGAAATATGCCATACAATAGGATTTTCCTGGTATGTAGTCCTGTGGCTTAAAGGAGAACTAAACCCAATTTTTTGTACTCTAGAATCTGAAAACAACCCCCCTAAAAACCCCAATAAGCTATACAATCCCACTTCAGTAATTTGTATTATAGTAAATGTAAGCCTGTTAAGAACTGGATGAAATATCTGTGTGTATGTGCAGTGTCAGACCACACCTCCTCACCTCAGTCACATGCTTCCTTGCTTTATCTGTCCTGTAAAAGGATTGGCTAGAGATTATTAATGGGTGTGACCAACTGTAACAAGTTTCTGCCATAGCTAAGGACTGAGCATGTGCAGAACATAATGGTCGTTGACCAAACTGTGTGATATTAGAATGCTGTGAAGTAAAGCACAAACCATATGTTATTTAGGTAAATTTCCCAGCGCCCATATCAAAATGAGAGGTAAGATACAGATTACTGGTTTTATATCAAGGTGTTCTGCCTTCAGGTTCAGTATTGTTCTGCAGCTTTAGTTGTCCTTTAATTACCACAAAGCATTCCAGGTCACACTCCAGCACACCGTTGTTGGCTTTATGCCAGACAAGTCCATGGGGGCGATCCCCCCTCCCTCCACTCCTACAGCCAGACAATTCTTTAGCACTAGAAAATATAGGGGAGCACAGTACAAATGGTGAATCTAAAATTTTATTGTGTAAAACAACAACGACATTTCAGGACACCCTGTCCCTTCCTCAGGTATAACCAGAATGTTTCAATCAACAAACATTTAAACCCTAGAAACCCCACCTACCCATCATGTGACACAGTGAATGATAGGTCTGGGGCCAAAAAGAGGCTCCCAGTAAAGTGAATAATATAATACTGCATTCACTTTACTGGGAGCCTCTTTTTGGTCCCAGACCAGTCATTCGCTGTATCACATTAAGTGTAGGTGGGGTTTCTAGGGTTTAAATATTTGTTGATTGAAACATTCTGGTTATACCCGAGGAAGGGACAGGGTGTCCCGAAAAGTTGTTGTTGTTTTACACAATAAAATTTTGGATTCACCATTTGTAGTGTGATCCCCTATATTTTCTACTGCTAAAGGCTTAACTACCACCCCAGCAACCATGGGGTTGGAACTACGAAGTTCCGACTACCAAAAAAAATTTTGTATGTAGAAATTTTGTAGTTTTCAACTGCAGACAATGCGCTCGATGATTGAAATTGTATTATTTTTTAAATTCGCACAGTCTAAATCCATTATCGACAGTTACATTTTGAAAATTATGCAATTTCAACAGTCAAAACGCATTTTTTCTGGTCGTGATTTTGTAATTTCATGTGGAGGACAGACAGATGGGGACTGTATAAAAAAATCTTTCTTGGGTCAGTGCAGTTACACTATTGATATTACTTGCTTTAAACACAATATTGTATCATACTAATACAAATTATTATGATGTAGTATCTAACTTATGAATTTAGTTATAGTACAATTGCTGTGAATGTTTATTCTGTTTGTTGGTTACGTAAATTGAAAGCAAATCAAGAAGTGAAGAAGTCAGCAAGTGAAAGGACAGTAATCTAGATGGAATTACTGATTTCCTTTATCCCCATTTCATCCCTGCCAGTTTTATTTATTTAGTATAGCTGCCAAAAAATAAAGTGGTACCACTACAGAGTGCTTTGTAATACAAACTGTAGCAGAAATGTAAATTAAGTGAAAGTAGAAAAAAGAGATCTTCAAACAGTTTAGAATCTGGCATATATCTATATTAATATAGTAAAATTATATCTATATGTCTATAGTGTTTCACCACTGTGTGAGTAAATATATATATCAGATAGAACCATACAGTATAGGGATGGTCTATATATTATTATTACTTACGGACGGCCTTAGACAGGATATTTATTTTACTACTTATATGAAGGGATATGTGTAACTATATGATAGCACAATGAAGGGTTTTTACCTCTATTAGATATTAGTAATGTAAGATATACTCTGAGTTTTGATTTTAGATTTGGAATTCACATATATGTATTGATAATGATAGATGTTTAGCCACTATAAAAACTAGTTGTTATATTATCACTCTTTTACTTCACTTCTACAAGATTTTAATAAGAAAGTTTTTAACATAGCACTACATCACTTAACTATTAGCACTTTATAAACAATAAGCAATCATAGCACTGCACTTTTAGGCTGTGTAATGAGACATGCGTATCAAAGTAGTTGGCTACCCAAGAGTTAACACCTTTGTTTGTGAAATAATCATGTTTATGCAATTAAGCAATCACAAATTTATTTAATAGTCACATTGTGTGGAGTATCACTCAGCTTGAAAAAGGTCTAAACCCCGACCGAAACGTCGCTGTATGCACTGAGAATTTATGTGTGAATAAAAGTATTCTAAAAAAGAAAGACCTCTTGTGTGCTGGATTACCAATATATTATGAACTGTCCCCCAGTAGCACCGAGGCAACACAACTGGTGAAGTGAGTGCCTGACTAAAGCACAAATATCATTTGGATTGGACATTCCTTGTCGGAGCACCACCACAGATATTTAAACAATGGAGGAACAAATGGGATCTCAAGCTGATTACACGGATATATGGCATGTTACAGAGGAAGATGTGGAAAGAGTTCTTTGGCAAACATCACACACCGAATTTCCAGTTATCCATACTATTAAGGATATTACTATTGAACTAATACAACTTAAGAAAAAAGAGACGGAACTGGACTTACACGGATTATTCCTGTCTGACTACTACAGGAATCGACACATACCTAGAGGCTTTCGGATTAATAATATGCCGACCATCGGACGTAACAATCCCGAATTTTGTAAAAATGGTGGGTGTATTGAACCGTAGCTCACTGGATTGATGGCATTGGTCACGAAGAGGTAGCTAGAAAAATATAAAGAACACAAAATAAAATACAATCTTATGAATTAGAACATGAAACTATCTTAAAGAATGAATCAAGTATGGAGGCATTGGCTAAAATGCAAGAGAACATCATACAACACAGACAAGATCTACTTAAGTTCAAAAACAGAAATTCAAAAAAGTAGCTGAGGATTACAATACACACGGGTGTATAGATGGTTGTCCGGCATGACAAGCGAAACGGCCAATAGAAATCGGAGCCGCTCAGGGTCACGTGTTAGGTTCAACATCTCGCGGGAACAGAGAGGACGCAAGCTTACAACGTGGATCGGGAGGACCGGGAGCAATTACAAAATGGTGTACCAACAAAAGGGGACTTAGAAAATACAGCGCTACTGGGTGAAAAGCAGGGAGGCCAGAACACAAAAAAACAACCACGGAATAACCAGAGTGCACGTTTTTTTAGAACGGGCCACACGCAGTCGAGCTTGGGAAAGAATAAGGAGATACCCCATACGGCGAGGTGGTAAGCATAAAATAAATGTATCCAAAATAACCTATTTTCAATTTGTCGGACAGAATACTAGAACCCCATGAAACTATGTTATTACAGAAGGGACTCACATTTTTTCCAACAATGGAATTTAACTCTTTCCAATGGAAATAGACGCATATAAAATACAACGTCAATTGTCTTTCAAACACACTTATGGCAAAGATGTACAAACAGATAGAATTAATCCATATAAATTGAAGAGCACATAGATCCTCCCATATTAACCCTACAATTAAAATGTACCAACAGCTGGTAAATGCCGAAATTATGGTGAAAGAACAAAAATATAAACAAACACAACATCGCCACAATTTAACTCCTAGGGAGAAAACAACGATTAAGTCTCTGACCTCAGATAAGAGTATATAATACGTCCCGCAGATAAAGGAGGGGAATCGTCATTTTAAACTATGCTGATTATCAAAAGGAGATATATACCCAATTAGGAAATACCACAATAATGAGAAACTAAAAGGGGACCCCACCAAAGATTTTCAAAAACAAATAACCATATATTAGACCGAGGCATGTATCACAATATCATTAACATGGAAACAAGAGTTATTTAAGCTAGAAACACCCAATATGCCCCATTCTGTATACTTACAAAAATTCACAAAGACTTAAAACCCCCCTGGACGCCCTTTATTTCAGCCCGGGGAGGACTATTGGAACCACTTGGGAAATTTGTAGATGGTTATCTTCAACCAATAGTTCAACAACTAGATACCTATATAAAGATACAGGCCATTTGATTGAACATCTTAATAAAGTGAATATACCGAATAATAAAGAGATATGGCTTGTTACATTAGATGTATCTAGTTTATACACATGTATCCCGCACAAAACTGGTTGGAGGCAGTAAGATACATTTGGAACAGTACAAAATTGGTCAACCAATACACAAGATTTCCTGATGGAACTTTTGGAGGCTACACTGAAAATTAATTACTTCAAATTTGAAATAAATATTTATACAGAGGGCAGGTACTGCAATGGGTGCGGCCATGGCTCCAGCGTATGCCAACTTGTTCATGCATGTATATGAAAGGAAATATATTATGACTAAAAATGGAGAATTTTTGTTAACATACCTCAGGTTCATAGATGACCTTTTTATCATTTGGCAGGGGCCCCTACAGCAACTGGAAGAGATGGTAGATCACTTGAACAAACTGGATACCCCCATCAGAATGACCTACAAGAAAAGCAAAACAGAAATTGAATATCTAGACCTACGTATAGGTCTACAAGGTAACAAAATATGGTATTCACTATACACAAAAACAACTGATAGGAATACAATTTTACAATATACCAGTTGCCATCCAACTTCATTAAAGAATTCTTTACCTATCTCCCAATTCTGCAGGGTTATAAGAAATAACTGAGACGCCATAAAATGCAAACAACAAATAGAAGAAATGACACAGAAATTTTTATCCAGAGGATATCCCAAACAAATTTTGTACATTGCTCTTAAAAAAGCACACTACAAGATACATAATAGGACTACTGAAATGGAGTCCAAGGAAGATAAATCTAGGTTCTTCTGTAGTGTACAGTTAACAGCATGGGAAACGAGATAAAAGACAGTCTAAATCATAATTGGAAAGCTTTAACTACAGATGAAAACTTTAAAACAATATTACCACAACATCCGACTATAAGCTTCCGTAGGGGCCGAAACCTTAAGACATTTTAGTAAAACTGACCCAGTAGCGAGTTACATGAATGACAGGTCATGGTTTCCGAAAAAAAACATGGATGTACAGCCTGTGGAAAATGTACCTCATGTAAACAAATGATACAGGGCGATCATTTAAACATCCACATACCAATGAGATCATTGAGATTAGACATCCCATCACGTGTACCACGACACATGTTATATATATGATACATGCCCATGTGGACTTACATACATTGGAAAAACGGATTTAAGTTTGAGATTACGAATCGATGGCCATCGATCAGCTATTAAAACTGCAATTAGAGACAACCAGAGCAATAAACCGGTGGCAAAACACTACCTGCAAAAAAAAACATACTCCAGATAATTTTAAATTCATTGCAATTGACCATGTTCCGCATTTGAAGAGAGGGGGCGACAGATCTAAACTCCTATTGCAAAAAGAGACATACTGGATTAATAGACTGAATACCATCAGCCAAAGGGACTTAATGAATATTGCTCCTACCGTAGCTACCTGAATGATGATAGAATATTTTTCAATCAGATAGAACCATACAGTATAGGGATGGTCTATATATTATTATTACTTACGGACAGCCTTAGACAGGATATTTATTTTACTACTTATATGAAGGGATATGTGTAACTATATGATAGCACAATGAAGGGTTTTTACCTCTATTAGAAATTAGTAATGTAAGATATACTCTGAGTTTTGATTTTAGATTTGGAATTCACATATATGTATGATAATGATAGATGTTTAGCACTATAAAAACTAGTTGTTATATTATCACTCTTTTACTTCACCTCTACAAGATTTAATAAGAAAGTTTTTTAACATAGCACTACATCACTTTAACTATTTAGCACTTTATAAACAATAAGCAATCTATGCACTTGCACTTTTAGGCTGTTGTAATGAGACATGCTGTATCAAAGTAGTCTGGCTACCCAAGAGTTAACACCTTTGTTTGCTGCAAATAATCATGTTTATGCAATTAAGCAATCACAAATTTATTTAAATAGTCACATTGTGTGGAGTATCACTCAGCTTGAAAAAGGTCATAACCACGACCGAAACGTCGCTGTATGCACTGAAATATTATGTGTGAATAAAAGTATTCTAAAAAAGAAAAGACCTCTTGTGGGCACTGGATTTACCAATTATATTATGAACTGTCCCCCAGTAGCACCGAGGCAACACACTGGTGAAGTGAGTGCGACTAAAGCACAAAATATATATATATATATAATAGTATATGGTCACAGGCACTCACTCCACCACCCTTTTCTTTCACACCTGGCTGCTGTTGTGTGGATCAAAGATTCATATAGGTAAATTTGTGTTTTCTTCATCCAAATATTTTATTTAATACATCACTGTGTAGGCAACGTTTCGGCACCTTTCTAGGTCCCCTTTGAGGCTTGAAAAAGGGACCTAGGAAGGTGCTGAAACGTTGCCTACACAGTGATGTTTTAAATAAAATATTTGGATGAAGAAAACCTGAGAGTGCGTTGAATATACAAATTTACCTATATATATAAATATATTATAATATATATATATATATATATATATATATATATAGTAACGGAGCACTCCATGGGTTTGTAATCAGAAAGCAGTTTATTGTAGCGTTCTACACATTTCAACCACGCACGTGGTCGTCATCAGGATACGCCATGTTGTGACATACAAGGTTAAATAGATAAAATCTCTCCCCCGATCCTCCCCCGACACTCCTCTTTTTACACCCATCTCATATGGGTAAGCCCGTACAAGTGTACGTCAATAGTATATTAAAAAAAACCTCCACCGGCACCTACCAGTAGTAGTTTAAACACATAAAAGCAGTGCACAATAAAAACATATGAAAAACTATACATATCACCACAATATAGAAACATGTCTTTTACAGTATTAGATACTCTGAATATACTTTAACGAATGAATCCACAAATGTCATAGTGCGACTAATGAATCATATTCCTTCTAATGAGCAACTTTACATACTTTTTACACATTATATACCCAGTATCATGCTTACGCCCATCACTAGGGCCAAAGGCGTAGATAGACACATATGGCTAGAATATAGTAACATGCACTCATACAGGACTCTAATCTATAAACTAAGGCTCATGGATACTGTATAGAGCCTCAACTAGAGGGATCATAAGAAACAATATAATACAAGTTGCTCATTTAACCCTCTCGGTGTTAAAGTGGTAATAGCACCCCCAACACGCCCCTTTTATGGGAGGTCCTATGCCTTTAATATAAAGCACTGGATGGCCTCTTCCCTCATTTTAAAAAGCCAAAGTGTTGAGTGGGAAGGGAGAGAGCCTGTTATATGGATCCAGTGTGAAGAATGAGAAATGCAAAAGTTTGCTAATCGTAATTGAAGTAGAATAAATTGAAAAGGTTAGACGTTAGGACCTTCCAGACTGGGGTTACCTTGACGTGGTTGCAAGGCTTTTCATTCATGTGATCACAGTAATGTATACTAAAACCCCTTTGTTTATAAAGTATGCCAGTGTGCAGATAATATGATATTGTATGGGGCCTAGGAATGTGCATTGATTATCTTTTCTATGTTTCTCTCTCTCTCTCTCTCTCTCTCTCTCTCTATATATATATATATATATATATATATATCCCTTATATTATATAAATATATTTATATCTCCATAGGAGATTGCATTGAGTTTTTAGGAGCTACCAATGAGGTGGGGGGTATATGATATTACATATAGGAAAGGTGTAAATGTATGTGTGCACTATCTCACTATTACAATTTAACATCAGTAAATGTATATAAAGTATAGCACTGACTTATATTAGGTACAACACAAAATATACAAAATACATAAACTTACTTACAGAGCTGAGATCCCTATTTGAACATGGTTTGGTCAAAATTGGAGGTTAAACCACACCCCTTGGTCTGCTCCATGTGAAAGGAAATGTAATCCAGAAAAAGTTTCTGTCTGCTACACAGGATGTGATGTATATTGTAATGGACATATATACCAAGGCTTCTTATATACCACCTCCAGCCTGCAGGTGGTGTCAGTGAGGGATAAAAGACAAGACATCCCTGCTCTCTGTGGCTAGGAGGAGTGAAAATGAAAGTAAATTATGGTGTGTGCTTTGGAGTGATATTGACTGCAACACCAGATCCTGTGTGTAAGATCCTGTTACCATCTGTTGGGAGGACAGATTATTGGACAGACAAGTTACCTTATTGGATACAAACTCTGAGGCAACAGATAAGTGTACACCAACTTACAAGGATACACAATATACAGGCCTGGTCAATATTCAAAGTTGTGCACCATAGACAGGGACACCCCTGGTTACTGCACATGTTGTGTGGGGAACCTGTTTATGTACACTGTCTGCTTTGTGCCAGACCACCAGAGTAACCCACTGTGTGCCATGCTACCCATAATTCTTCCATAAAGCAGTGATCTGGTACAAATTGGTGGCAGCGGTGCTGGTAATACCATTTATTCTCCCTGTTTTCTCTGTATATTTGTTCTCTATATTAAGCTATGGAGGCTGCTACTGATAGTATTGATTTAAATCCTCCTGTCCTTGTACCTGCAGATGAAATCCCCCAATTAGACTCAGTAGCTCTACCAGGCCCAATTGTCAAACCTATTTTTAAACCTGATGCATTTGATGGGGTAACCAGGGAGTGGACTGATTGGCTAGAATAATTTGAATAGGCAGCTGCTATTAATGGTTGAGATGAAGGTGCTCGCTTGAAAGTCCTTAGCCTTTTGCTTAGTGGTAAAGCCAGGCAGGTATACCAAGGATTTACTGTAATACTGAAATAAAAAGCAGTAATCAGTTATTAAAAATTGCTTTGAAGCATTTTTTTCAATTAGATCTGTATAAAACAGTTTATAAAGGATAAATCAATTTCTTTAGGTAAACTGGGAATGAGAAATGTTTGTTTATACGGTAGATTATTATGGCAATGCTATTATAGTAACATGATGCTGTGAGGTACCTTCTGTAATAACATATGAGGTGAATGAATACTAATAAGTATTAACCTAGCATGTTTAATTTCAACCAAACAGTGTGGCAGGATTGCCTGGGTCTAATCTTAGACCACAAAACAAAGACAGTGTGATGCACAGGCTATGCAGCTAGTGTGCAAAGTAGATACCTGGGGATAAAGAATAATATTGACAAAAATGAGAGACAGAGATAGTATCCCCCTCTTGAGTTAACACACTTAATGGCACAGTCCAGAGACCACTAATAAAATTAAAACTTAGAAATCCTTTATTGAGTATGCATTAAAAAATCAAAATCACACATTTAAAAATTCTTGTCATGATAAGTGCACTGAAAAATCTGCAAAAACAGCAGATGAAGAAGGGAGAGGTAATTAACTAGTGAATTACCAAAACATGCCCTGTTATGTAACAGGTGGGAGAAACCTCTCTACCTGGCTTTAAGTTACATGAAAACACAGGGTATAAATGGGCGTCCCTAGGAGCACTCGGTGGTCTTTAACAGCTTAACAATCCCTAGTCTGGGTCCCTAAGCTAAAGAACAGTGCAAAATCACATCTATTAAAAGCAGCAACCACACATAGCTTATAGTCCAGATAAGTAGTGTGTAGGTAAAAATCACTACCCAAAAGGATTCAGGAGAGTGGTTACCTGGATTACGTCCCCCTCATTAGTTTTTTATGAGGGGGATCAGGTAACCAGAGAGACCAAGCTAGCGTTGCTAAGAAATCAATTAAAAAATACACACATAGTTGGACCCCTGACGCGTTTTCGTCCCACCCGTGGGACTTAGTCACACTGTTTGGTTGTTTCAACCAAACAGTGTGGCAGGATTGCCTGGGTCTACTTTTAGACCTGCAGGATTATTCTATTTGGTTCCTTTGGAAGCTGGTGACTGTCTAACAGTCTGAGGAACAGTTTAAAATATACCTGTGTAAAGATTCTCTAGCTACTATATCCACACATAGCAAAACATGCACACACATAATTTCCATTGTGCAACAACGGGCACACTTTTGCTAGTATATGTATATATATATATATACTGTATGTATTGTTACTCTTGGGATCATCTTCCACTGTTACTCCTACAGACTTAATTGGGTCTGTGCCTGCAGTAACTTACTAATTATTACCCTCCTATTAAAATAACAGATTGCAGTCTGATATACAGTACATGTGTACATGTAGAGAGAGTACGTGTTCCAATGAGTCATAGTTAAGCCATGCATTCTCTGCTCACTGTTATAGGGCTGTTCTAAGATAGGTTTATATAATGAGGCACAGACACTAAACAGTCTTAAGCAGTTTGTTTTATCGGTGTACAGGAACAACAGATGTTTATACCAGCAAATCGGGTAGCATTTTAATTTTAAAAGCATGTACATAAAAACATCATAAAACATTAACTTAAAGGGCATGTCACTTCACTTGTCATTTATTTGCCCCTAACATCTTTGTTTAGCACTTCATTACCTGCATTGCTATCCAGATATCTAATAATAAGTACTGTATTGCCCCTATCCTCTTCATTTCTAGCCGAGGCTACCCCCTCTTCTCCCTGCTCAATAAGATTTTAGGAACTTGAGCATGTGCAGAGTAGGCAGCAGGGGAAAGCTCAGTCACTCACTGGCTATGATATCAGCTGTCATATCCTTGGCAGACTGCATGGAGGGAGGAGCTGGCTTTCTCTGCCAAAATGGGGGAAATAATTATCCTTAAATATATGGGTTGTAAAACATCTTATAATGTGCTGAATTATAATTGGGGGCAGGTTACTGGGAAGTTGTTTTAAGGGCAGACATGCCCTTTAAGAGATAATTCTCCTCTTAACATTATAGTATAAGGAAGTTACATTTAGGTGTGTTGTTAGCTGTGACATCAGCAGCACTTGGGGTCTGCATCCAAATTTAAGGTTGGAGCATGCCCACTGCTGGGACAGGGCATTATCAGCTGCATCATAACCCCCACCTCTAAAACTTCTCAATTTTTAAAGCTAACCACAAGCCTGAAAATATATATTTTTTCTATCTCCTAGGTGTCCAAACGTAGAGGAATGAGCAGAGAATTGTTGCAGGCCTATAACTAGCTTCAGAAAAGATTGATTTATGGGGTTGGGGAATGTATGACACAGCTTATCACATGCCTTTTAAAGAGAGACAGAGACAGTGCAGTCAAAAAAGTATAGCTTTATAAGCAGCTTATAACTTAAAATCCAGAGGAGATACAGATATCATCCTACATAGTAACATAGTAATTAAGGTTGAATAAAGACATTTGTCCATCAAGTCCAACCTATTCCCTTTTTTTTTTTTTTTTTTAACCCTACCTAACAGTTGATCCAGAGGAAGGCAAAAAACCCCAGCTAAAAAAGGGGGGAAAAAATTCCTTCCTGACTCCAAACGGCAATCGGAAAGTATCCCTGGATCAACCAGATCTATATGCATTAATACCAGTAATTCTCAATATTTTTTAGTTTTAGAAACTTATCCAGGCCTTTTTTAAAGTTATTCAATGAACTTGCCATTACCACCTCTGCTGGAAGACAGTTCCACAGTTTCACCGTTCTCACTGTAAAGAAACCTCTCCTAACTTGAAGATGAAACTTCTTTTCTTCCAACCTTAAAGGATGTCCACGAGTCCTCTGATATGACCTATTAGTGAACAATGCACCAGAGAGTTCACTGTATGGGCCATTAATATATTTGTATAAGGTTATCATGTCCCCACGCAACCGCCGCTTCTCCAATGTAAACAGCCCTAACTTTTCTAATCTGCCTGCATATTCAAGCCCCTCCATTCCCCTTATTAATTTAGTTGCCCTTCTCTGAACTGCCTCAATTTCCAAGATGTCCCTTTTGTATATGGGATTCCAAAACTGCACCGCATATTCCAAATGTGGCCTTACCAGTGCCTTGTAAAGAGGGAGAATAATATTTTTCTCTCTTGATTCCATTCCCCTCTTTATACAAGACAATATCTTGCTAGCTCTAGCTGTTGCTACCTGGCATTGTTTGCTACAGCTAAGTCTGTTATCTACCAGAACCCCCAAATCTTTTTCCATTTCAGATGCACTTAACACAGAGTTATTTATGGTGTAGGTGGCACAGGGATTATTAAATCCCAAATGCATCACCTTACATTTATCAACATTGAATCTCATCTGCCATTCTGCTGCCCATTTTGATAATCTATCTAGGTCTGCTTGCAGCACTTGCACATCATTGGAAGTTTCCAAAGCTCTGCATAATTTAGTGTCATCAGCAAACACAGAGACCTTGCTCTCAATGCCCCCTTCTAAGTCATTTATAAACAGATTAAACAGAAGCGGCCCCAGTACAGAACCCTGAGGAACTCCGCTTAGAATTTTAGCCCACATAGATGTAGCTCCATTAACCACCACTCTCTGTTTGCGGTCCAATAACCAGTTCTCTATCCATGAACAAATGTTTTCTTCAAGGCCAACAGTCCTCAGTTTATACATTAGTCGCCTATGTGGCACAGTATCAAAGGCTTTTGCAAAATTTAAATATACCACATCCACAGCTGTGCCTGAATCTAACTTCTTACTCACTTCTTCATAAAAACCAATTAAATTTGTCTGGCATGATCTATTTCTCATAAATCCATGCTGACTACTACTAATAAGATGATCTCTGGAGACAAAGTCAAGGATATGATCCCTATAATTATTATATTATTATATTATAATAATTAAAGGGCAAGTCCAGCCTTCAAATGAAAATGTATAAACAGGTAAATCACACCCCAAAACCATAAACGGTAATAGTTTGAAATATATATGTCTAACCTGAAATCCTGCACAATGTCCTGTTCCCCTGTTTTTGACAGTTGACATCACAGACTGAATGTTAATCCCCTATCTGCCTCTTCTGAGCATGCCCAGGCTCAGTACAGGCACAGTACCAGGTTACTAAATTTTTTAAAATAAGTTTTACCAAAGTTCAAAGTGAAGTCAGATCTACCAGCCTATGCGCAAATAAGGGTGAAATCTGTGTATACTACCACTGATTCCCTAGGACGTAATATATTCTGCCAATTGCTACAATATGATTTTAAAAAATAAACATACTTTATAATATGGTAAAAGCCTACTGCTAATTTGGGTATTATTTAAAGACCACGATTTTCATAAAAAAAAAATACAGTACTCTTGCCATTGTACGGTAAGTAAAAAATACAACAAATAAATAATTCCAGATTAGTGGAGCTCATTTCTCAATTGGCTTTGCCTGTATACCACTGCCTATATTGCCTGTATACTACCACCCACACTGCCTGAATACCACTTATTGCCTGCATACCACTGCCCACATTGACTAAATACCACTTATTGCCTTTATACCACAGCCTGTATTTCCTGTATACTACTTCCCAGACTGACTGAATACAACGTATTGCTTGTATACCACTGCCTGTATTGCCTGTACACCACTGCCCACACTGCTCTAACCTACAGTGGGAATCTCTTGGTAAGTTCATTTCTTCAATGACTTACGGTAATGAATTTGCAAATTCATATACAGAGAATAATGTGTCCAGCATGTAAACAAATACAGCAGAAACCCTATTTCTGAACACCATCACAAATTGTATTTGTTGAAACTAAAAATTAAATGAAGATATTAAATATGATTGATAAAACAACAAATACCGGTCATAAGTTAGATAGAAGAGATGAACAAAACTGGAGGGTTTAGTTCTGGCTGTGGTACAGCAGAACCTATTGGAGTTCCTAAAATTCCAATTGAATCTGACTTTTTCAAATATTCGATTGGAATTTTTGAGTTTCAAATCCAATTTATCGACTTTTCGATTTTTTATATTTTTGAAGTTCTGAGTTTCGAAAATGTAAAACTTTCCAGAAGAAGAGGCTTTTGTAGTTCAATTAGCAGGGGGTCAGGCTGCCAAAGTACTGCATTCGATTAAAAAAAAGAAATAATGTTTGAAAATCAAAAATTCCAATTGAAAATTAATAAATTGCAATAGAATATTTTAAAAAATACAGATTAAATTTTAAAAAATGTAATAGGTTCTATACAAGCTATTATTAAGATTGTTTATTTCTACCTCCCTGTGAACTAGGATTAAACTTATCTGCTTATGAACAGTAATTGGCATGCTGTCTCCGACAGCTCTTATCCTTTGTGCATGCTCACCTACAATAAAGATAGGACAGCATGCCGATTAACTGTTGAGAGGTCACAAGTGAGGCGCCAGCAGGAAAGTTTACCCTGCATTGTCTGGGTTCTATTATTTACAGAAAATAGGTGATCTTACCTCCCTGTGATTAAAAGATGCAGTTGGAAGATAGATAGATAGATAGATAGATCTACTAATAAGATGATCTCTGGAGACAAAGTCAAGGATATGATCCCTTAACAAAGTTTCCATCACCTTCCCTACCACTGATGTTAGGCTTACAGGTCTATAGTTACCAGGCTGTGAACGACTACCTTTTTGAATATTGGTATTACATTGGCTTTTTTCCAATCCAGCGGCACATCCCCAGACAAAAGCGAATCTGAAAAGATGAGACACAGTGGTCTTGCTAGAACTGAACTAAGCTCTTTTAAAATCCTAGGATGCAATCCATCTGGTCCTGGCGCTTTATTGATATTAACTTTGTCTAATTGATTCCGTACCATATCCTCTGTTATCCAATGTGAAAACTCTTCATTTCCTCCCTGCACATTGTTACAATCCCTACTGTAAGGATTCTCAACAGTAAAAACCGATGTAAAAAAATGGTTTAGCAGATTAGCCTTTTCGGCATCCTCTATCCTAGGATTGATTAAAAGGTATGAGAGAGTTATTTTAAATAATATCACTAATAAAATAAATAAGATAGGGAGAGAATTAGGCTTGGCAGCTCCCCTTCAGTAAATGCAAATAAGGAAAGGAAAGAAAATTATCGAAAATAATTATCGAATTCACGGACCATTTGCTAACCCTACAATGTAACGTTCGCTAACCCTCGAATGCATAGTCTGTTTTCGGTAACCCTCAAATGTACAGATCATTTTCGCTAACCCTCGAATGTATCATTCGCTAACCCTCGAATGTAGCCTTTGATTTTCGTTAACCCTCGTTAATTTTCGGTAATCCTTGAATATATGGATCGGTTCCGCTAACCCTAATATTTATCGCTCGCTAACCCTCTAAAGTATCATTCGTTTTCGGTAATCCTTGAAAGTATCGTTCCATTTCGCTAATCCTCGAATTTATGGTTCTATTTTCGGTAACCCTCGAAAGTGTCATTCGGTAACCCTTGAATTGCCCTTAACCCTTGAATGTAGCTTGTGCAAAACCCGACAATTGCCTGCTTGTGTTTAAGAAGTGTTTTAACAAGTTTTTGTGATAGTGACATTTCCCAGGTGCCACAGCCATTTACAGTAAATTACCATTGTTAGTTTAGCTGTAAATCATCTGGACTTTTTGATCTATCACACCCCCATTGACTTTAATGGGTACGATTTCGAACTTTTGAACTTTTACTGAAGTTCGAAAGTCCGAAAACGGACCAAACTTTATGAAATTCGGCCATCTCTAGCCTCAACTACAGACCGGTTTCTGCTTTACTGAGCCATCATCAGTGTAGTGCTAGTGACGTCTGTCTATAGATGCTTCACATTGCAAAAACCAGAGGCCTGCACTACACTGATGATGGTTCAATAAAGCAGAAACCGCTCTGAAGTTGTCGTTCTGGTTTTGCATTTAGCTTGTGGAATACTGTAAAAATATTGTAAAAGGTATAGCTTTCCTGAGAGCTACCATGGAAACATGGAAATTACCCAGAAGTCCCTGTTCCTTATTTATTTTAAATAAAGGGCACTTGTATGGAGACCACAGTTACCCAATACTTTTACTATCGCTTAAGGCCGTATCTGTCTGAGTGTTAAAACCCTCTTGCCAATATAATTTAGTCTGCAAGGAAATGTGATCCTATAGGTCACATGGGAGGTCTGGCAAGTAATGACATGTCTAATCTTATAAACCTGATCTCTATAAGAATATTTACTGAAATACTGAAATACAATTTAGCACTTCTTCTTTTACTAGGTTCTATCAAGTGCTCAACCAGTTTTTGTTTCACAAGCAATCTGTTTTAATTCAGATGCGGGGGCTCAGTGTTAATCATTCTGATAATGCTTATTTAACAAATGATAATTTTGCATTTACAGTTGGTACTGTGTCTAATTCTTTATTTATGTCAACTGTAATTTAAACTAAGGTAGCTTATATGAAGCAATATTATCAAATGATACGCATTATTGTATGATAATTGTGATATACAGTAGCAAAAATGAACAACAAAATTAGTTTGATATTATCAGACATGCCGGAATGCTTTGTTTAAAAAATGCTCTAGAAAATAAAATTTATTGACAAACCCATATCCCCATATTGTGATTAACATAGTAACACACAGTAGTAACTGGGGTAGATGAACATACGTCCAAAAGGGTGGCAAGATACAGAATGATGAAACATGTTTGTAACCAAAGTGATGAATTGGAGATTTAAAGCTTTGAACTGTTGCTTGTAAGCATAAAGGAGGAAGTATACTGACCCAAATCTGAACACAATCTTAGGTAATAAATTTAACATTAGTTGTGTACCTGTATCTTAAACTGTGTGTTTCATCAAACCAATCTAATTCACTTTCCTTTTTATAAGTCTGCGGAGACACATGATATGCCAGCTACCAATCATATTCTTAAATAAAAATGATTTGAATGGGAACAACTGGGAAATAGTAATTAAGTTAGGATGTTTGATTACTATACTGATTATTACCTAAGGAAGATCATTAATCTCATAGCAATAAATATTTTTGGTTGGAAGTTCACTATTTTTTTCCCCTATTGTAATGGCTTGTAAATACACTTAAAATTATTGTAAATGTTCATTTAAAAAATAAATTCAAATATAGCTCTCTTCTATTGAGTTCACATCAAAAAGAACATTTAAGCAATTAATCTCTTCCAAAAGAGTACCAAATAAAAAAAATGTAGTCTTAGAATAATATATGCTAATCAAAGCAACATAATGGTTAGGCAAGTGAGAATTGAATGATTTATAAAAGACAAGGAAGCATCAAAAAGACGGTTGACTATAAATCCCAGCCAATGTCCTAGAAATGTCAGTTTCTCAGGAAATGCCAGTTTTCTGAATGAGCATTTTACTGTTTAGAAATTGATATGCATAGAAGTAATGTATTCTTCTAAGCTAATTTTCATGTCATTTATTGCAACTCTGCTCTACCCTGTAATGAGGTGCAGGCTCTTTCCCACCCACATAAAAGGCAGCAGTGATAATTTTTGGCAACTTCCTAGTAATTACATGACCCTCAAAGTGCTCCTGTGTAGGATACGAGGATAATCCTCTCAGCTTGAGTGTGAATCTTGTCTCATTTGTGGTTGGCACATAGTTATTAGCTTTTTCATGCAATGACAGATGCAGTGGGCGACAAAAACATATGGGAAATACACAAACAGGAAACTGACATAAAATAAAAGAGAAAATAGAGAGTTTGGATGAAGTTTTTACATTTCCTAAACTATGCCTGTTTAACATATTATGTACAAATAATCATTTAAAGCAATAGATTCAAATATCATATCATGAACATTAAAATGAAGAAGGACCCTTTGTTGTCTGCAAGCTTGCAATATACAGATCTCTAAGTAAGTGCTTAGATGTGTTCTTGCCCAACCACAATAGTGTTCCTTTATTTACTTTAATGGCTAGCCCACATTATTTTAAAATGTTTACACTTTTAAAGAAATAGTGCACTGAGAAAGTAAACCTTTCCATTTTTGCATTAATTGAAAAACAGGAGGTAAAGGAGCTATGTCTTCTCTCCTGTGCTTCAATTAAGTTGGGAAATGTCAGAGGAGCCAGTGGTGGATCTATCCTGTTACATTAATTTAAGAGCAGGGGGGGCATAGCTGTACCCCACATTCTTCAATTAATGCAAAAACAGAATAGTTCAATTTCTGAAACTCTAATCATAAAACAACTAACATTGTGATAGTAAATGGTGAATTACTGTGAATCATGGTAAGTGTATGACCACTACACTGGTATCAATACATAAAAGATATAGTACATTTATACCTCACAGTTCCCCAATTTAAAATAAAATATGTACACGTAGGCCTTGATGTTATTCAGGTAATAGCATCCATTGAATTCTCAGAGGTTTGGTTGTTTATAAGGAACCCTTCTATAGTAACCCACGAATGACCAATGGGTCTGTGAGATATTTCAATCAAATATTATTATATTATACATTATAGTGTATGCAGGAAGAGGGAACGTTGGATAATTAAACATCAAATATCAAAGCAGATTCAATCCAAGCATTTTCCACTACTTGGATAGGTTTATGAAGATGATTATTACATGAAAATGAAGGTTATTTCTTACATATCCAAAGGTAACATAATCCTTTTTGGTCTTCTTCTATTTTATTTATTTATTTACTTATAATAAAGGAAAATATGAAATTCATCTGTAATTCATGCTCAGAGAAACTATCTGTCTTACTGGGATGTTACAAGCCAGTCTATACCTTGCATATCATGAAAAAAATATGAAGAGGTCGATAGCATTAAAAAAATAAAAAGAATGTTTCTGCATCAGCTTGACTTGTTTTCTTTTCCACTGAATGGTTTGTCTTAGCAGGGGGGCAGAGAGAAATTTTTAATTCATATTGAGAGGCTGCTTTAATGCAACTAGTGTAAAATGTACCAACACCTTAGCAGAGCTGGTGTACATTTTATGTAGGGTATTGCACTATATGTAGAATAAATCTGGATAATTGCCAGAACTACAGATATATATATATATATATATATATATATATATATATATATATATATATATACACAGTGATAGTAACATAGCAACATAGTAATTAAGGTTGAATAAAGACATGATGTATTGAACACAATAAAGGTTTGGATGAATAAGACCTGAGAGTGCGTTGAATCCTACAGCTATATATATATATATATATATATATATATATATATATATATATATATTCAAAAGATACAGAGCACTCCAAGGTCTAGGTTAACAGTATTTATTAAAGAAAGTAGGTCTGAGAGCCTACGCGTTTCAGCCCATGTGCAGGGCCGTCCTCAGGGTTACAGACAATACAAACAAATAACTTTAAATAGCCACTGATTCACCCGTGGCCATACACCCCTACCCGCCCCCCACGTGATCCGCTAAGAACCAGGTAAGTGAGACGGCTGTCAGAACTCAGTAAGCCAGCCTCCATGTGGAAATCCCGCCCCCACCAAAATACCTCAAGTAAGCTCCGTCCGATAGTGATACCAAATGTGCCCCGTAATAGTGCCTTAGGCATAAAAGATCAGGAGCGGGAAATACAAGGACACCCCCATACCCCTCAGTCCCCCGAGCCCCTTCGGGTGCTGGGCTCCAAAGTGCTATAGTGCCGAGGGCGTGCCTCAAATTAGCTATCAGGACCTCAAAAAGTGCAAGTGCTTACAAAAAGTGACTCATGTGCTGGGCGCCTCAGGCATCGCCCGTGTAAACCAAGAAAAGTGCCAATGCCCACTAAACCTACAATAAATAGATACAAAAGTTAAAAACACATATAATACAATTGAATCAAAATAATAAAACATCCAATGGACATAAAACATAGTATCACACAAGATAGGTAAACGATGACATAAACACATCGAGGGCCCACCACATACTTTAGGGGGAATAGCAGCAAGAAGGACCACGCATAAGGGGACGGGGAACTCCCAACTAAATCCCCCGCCCGCTGGACTGCCACCATAGCGTTAAGCCCAGGGGGCCACAAGCTTTAGGGCCATCTACAAAAGGAATACATGTGAGGATCATGATTACTGGACTATTCACAGTTATATGGGAGGATAAATCTAGAGGAAGCAGTTCAGTGTTACTTGTTCATTCAGACCCAATGGGGCCTGTGTGCCAAGTCTCTTAATCCATTTCACCTCCCTCTGTAAGAGTGCCTTGTTGCGATAAACCCCTTCCCTTTTGGGCTCAACATCAATAGCCATCCACCGTAAGGTGGTAATAGAGTGTGCCATGAGTCTAAAATACCTCGCCACCGATTGTTCGCCAAATCTTTCAGTATGTGGCAGTATGTTATCTTTAGCACCAATGTATGACGTAGCCGCCCTGATGGCCTGTCTATGATTAGCCAGACGTTCCCTCAGGGTTGTCGTGGTCTTACCCACATAATACTTGCCACACAGGCATGTGATAATGTAAATGACATACTGACAACCGACTGACAACCGACTGACAACCGAGTCTGTCAGTAATCTTTATCCTTTTGCCGCTATTAGGGTGCGGAAAATCTGGCCCAGTGAGGGCACTCCTGCACGCTACACACCCCTGGCATTTGTAACACCCCGTCTTATTTGGAGAAAGCCAAGAGGTATTGCTGGGGGTAGGGTCCCGTAAGTCAGCCCTCACTAGTAGGTTTCTAAGATTTTTACCCCTCCGATATGCAAACAGCGGTCGAGAGTCCATAAATGGTAAGTTGTCGTCATTGGTAAGTATATCCCACCTGGACTTTATACTTGACCTATAGGCCCTGCTAAGTGGGGAATATGTGCTAATGTATGGTATAGCCATGCTATCACCTTTGTTGTCCCGTGGATCGCCCAGCTGACTAAGCCAAGCGTCCCTGGCTCGTTGGATCTGTTGGCAGATAATTGCCTCTTTGTACCCTCGATCCATAAATTTGTGTTTCAATTCCTCCAACTGTATCAGAGCCCTGTTGTGGTCAGGGTTATTCCGCAATATTCTCAGTTGTAATGTAATGTGGCTGGATATTCTATTTAATAGAATAGAAAATGGCTGTAGGGGGCAAATGGCTGTAGGAAGATGGCTAATAAATGAATCCGGAACCATGTACTGTGCCTGGAATAGGTAGATAAGATTGATAATTCCTACCTCCCAATGACAGCATGTACAGTTTTCATTTGCCAGGTTAGTGTCCTGGGTCCTGTAATATAGATATTGGCACAAATTCTGCTTCAGATTTGTAGCTATGCTACTGAACTAAACTTCCCTTATACAAACTCTCTAAATAGCAAGTGCAGTAGAATTTAAACTTCAAAAGTAGTCAGAAGATAAACATGCATGCCATATACTGTATTACTCTGTAAGGGGTGTATTATCCCTTCTTTTTTAAACAGCCTTCAGACATGGGCAAGTCCAGTCCGTTTTCGAACTTTTGAACTTCTAAAAAAGTTCGAAAGTTTGAAAATGGAGCCATTAAAGTCAATGGGGGGTAAATAGTTTGGAAAATTTGTATGAACTTTCCGAAATATAACAAAGTAAACTTACCGTACAGGCCTCTGGGACCTGGAAGAAGGTCTGGGGAACATGTCCATGCACGGGAAAAAAAGACGTATCGCACAGTAGTGCCTTTGTGGCCCTTTTGGGATAAAGGGGACCCCCCCTTACCCCTTCTACTCACATCAGACCTTCTATTCACATCAGAATGTATTGTCAATGGGCATTATTATTACAACTCATTCTCAGAAACCAGTGTCTCGCTCTGGGCAACAAGAATCTCATTCACACAAGTAGGTTGTATTAGCAGCCATCTTATATTATAAAACAGACCATTAAATTAGAGTATGTTGGACATTTTGCTGCAGACAGCATGAAATAAATCAGTTCATTACACTGAGGTCATTAGAATGGCATTTAAGCCTCCAGAACCTTGAACATGTAGAGCCTTGCTCTGCAGCCCCCTATGAATTGTGGGTCCCAGTAATGTTGCACTAAATGGGTCCCCAAGCAGACAGTTCACAATACAGTAGCTGTTGATGTTCTCAGAATTAACCCCGACCTTCAAATAACAGTTTAGGTGATGATTTTGAATCAAAAGTAGCACAAAGAACCAGCATTAAATACAGAAATCATTGATCAACATCATACAGACATTTTAGTTTGCTTAGCAGGAACCTCAGAAGTTATCAAAAATGCTCAATGAAACCCATGGTCTACCTATTGTGATGATTACTATGACTATTTTAATATAAAGATAATAATAACGTAATAACGTAGGGGTACCAGCGTGAGTGGAATTTAGCAAGCGCCCTGCTCGTTTTTAAAATAGCACTGTCATTTGTTTTGACAGGAGGAGCTCATCTGCATTCCCTGCCAGAGGCAAAGGACTGCCAGTGGTGCAATTAGAAATAATTGAATGCAATAAAAAGGAAAAGAATTCTCATTGAAACAGAAATACAGGAGGTGAAGACGAACATGCTCTTAATTGTTGTTACTAAAAAGCAACAGGTAAAAAAAAAGAGCCCTAATTTGAATTAACAATGATTGCTCCACACAAAAATGAATTTATCATTGCAATGCCCTGAGGTTGAGTACATTTTCAGCTCCAAAAATATTCTCCCAGTCTAAAAATGGAACATATTTATAACTTTCCAGTTACATAGGATTTGACACTGAAGGTGAAAACAAGGGATATACAATCATCTTTACTGCAAATTTACATTAACCTGTTTTCACTCTAAAATGTCTTTTATCTGAGTATGATTCATTTTGCCAGTCATTCCAAGTGCTCTCTCTCCAGTGGATGTGTTAATTAATGCCCATATTTCCCACTGTGAGTTCTGAGCACTAAATACAAATATTTAGGTCTTGGAAGAATATACAGTATCACCTTCCATTAAACCATCTCCCAGAAAAAGGAAGAGGAAGTCAAACCTAAATTATTGCTCCCAGCCTAGGTGGCAAATCCAGAACAAGAGAAGAACGGACAGAAGCAATTAATATGTTTTAAAACCGAAGTATAGTTAGAATATTCTATAAACACATTAAAAAGTGTAGTTATCAACATGTGAGTTATGCCCCTTTGTATTTTTTGAATTTTGGGATTCCTACACTACTGGGTATTCAGTTGGATGTAGAGTAAGGATTTCCTCTGGGATGAATGTGTTGCAGGCCATTACTAAAACATGTATGTCAAGACTGTAGCATTTTACTGAAAATGAGGGCACCATGTGTGCATAGTTCCCTTTTGTTAATGCAATTGACCCACAACTGTTTTGCAATGCACAGTTCAATCCATGTCATTAAAGTTGGCCATACCCTTCATACTTAGCTCTCCACATTCTGCAACATTCTGGATTTCCTCAGGGATGAATGGGTTACATGCTATTACTAAAACATGTATGTATGTGTCTTATGAAAAGGCAAAGTCTGATGTGTTGACAATGCACTGAGTAATGATGATTCCCGGTTTCAAAATTCGATTCAGTTATGAAAACCTGCAGATCTGATGGAATCTTTGAAATTCATAACCTATTTTTGAAAAATCCAAATATAAAAAAATTGAAAATTTGAAAATGAAATTGAAAAAACTTTGATTGAAATTCCAAAAAATTCTGATTCTTTTGGATTAGAAATGGATCTTTGGAACTTCGATGTTGGTACAAAACTCGCCAGTTTCCTTCCTCTCTACAACTGACGTCCTTTACTCTACTACAGTGTAGTTTGCTGTATGAAGTGATTTAAACTGCCAGTATAATAAAAAAAAATCTCTATCTAGGTTTCCATTAATGAGTAATGACAATTAACTGTGAGAGATCACTGTAAATGTAGCAAATTTTGTTTGCTAAAATGTGCTGTTAAAATTAGTATCATAACAACAACAGATGATAGATATATAAAGAAATTGGTAATTAGATAATTACGATAATAGATGTAGCAATAAAACTTCAAAGACAAGTTGAAAGCAGAAAATATAATTCCATCAGCAGATAATGGAGAAATGGATCAACTGATGTATGGAGACATCTGATAATGAGAATTATATACTAGACCTAAAAAGGATTCTAAGATAGCTGCGGTGAAAGAGTTGGAAATTAAATCACACCTCTCAATATCTCTCTGTAGAGAATAGAGATGAACAAAACTGTCAGAGTTGCTCCCCTGGCAGGTCCGCACACAATCGGTCATAGCTTCTGTTCAGAAATGTAACTATCGAAACTAAAAGTTGCTGCAACTAAATTTCTATGTTGAAACTCAGTGGTTGAAGTCTAATTAGTTCTGTGCTAAATTTCTGTCTGTAGTTTTGACCGGCAGAATATAAAAGGCCGAACCAGGAGTTTCCACCTAAAAGCAGGTTCAAGTTGGTTACATTCCTCGTAGAGAACCATAATGTAATGAAAGTGGGGCCTATTCCCTGAATATTTTATCTACAAACCTTCCAGCAAAGCCTAGTGCTTAGCTCACATAGTTATGCAGGCACAATTTCCCACACCCCATAAAAGAAAACGTACCACCTGGCTTTATCTTGATCTACTTCCCATCATTAAACTGATCAATCTGCTGCAAAAGTAAATATTTCTAAAAATAATTTGTTTGTTTTAATAATTTGTTTGTTTTGTCCAACAGCATCATTCAGACTACAAGGCATATTTACAAAAGATAATCAATGCACATTCCTAGGCCCCATACAATTTCATATCATCTGCACACTGGTATATGTTATAAACAAAGGGGTTTTAGTATACATTACTGTGATTACATGAATGAAAAGCCTTCCAACCACATCAAGGTAACCCCAGTCTTACAGATGTGCATTGATTATCTTTTCTTGTTTGTTTATATATATTTATTTATTTAACAAAGGAACAATAAACAACACTACCACACAACTGTTCTTAATTAAATATCTATACCTAAATAATGATTCTTAAAGGACACTTATACTTGCCTCTCCCTCTCCTATTCTTCTTTCCTTTGATTATATCCAGGATGAAAACCTAAATTTCTAGGTCCTCACCCATGGGGCTTTCTTTCTTAAGGAGCTTTAATTACCGTAAGTTTTCCTCTTTGCTGCAGCCCCATTTTTGAGTCTGTGATGGGGCCAATAGGAAGATGCGCTCCTTGCAGAGGAGCATGCCTTGTCATTGGCCTCATCATCAACAGATCTTTGGAGTTGGAGAAGATAGTGGCATTAAAAGAAATTTAAGGTAAGTAAGAAACCAGGAGTGTAGACCTAGCAGCTTAGACCCTCATCCTGGATACTGTGCATGTGTGGAGTGGGGGTGGGTGTGGGTGGAGTTTGAGGGATATAGTTGTCTTTTAAATAGGAATACTGCTCCTTAAATAACAATACCATTCTCTAAGTAAGAATATAACACTATAAATACTATTGAACTAAAACAACTTGGACTGTCATGAAATAACAATATCTACAGTAAATCTTTAATAAGAATAACCCTCCTTATATAAGGAATAGGATTAGAGATGGGATCCAGGTCCAACTTGGACCCGAAACAGAACCGAAACTGTAAGGATCATTCGGATTTCGGGACTCCGGGGCGCGTTTTCAATTTTTATCAAACATTCAAGCTATTTTTGAAAATTCTCAAAAATAACCCTGACCATTCGCTAATCATTGAAAATATGGTCGGAAACTTGAAAATAGTTTCCAACTGTATTTTCACGGATTATCGAACGTTCAAGGCTATTTGAGAATTTTCAAAAAAATAGCTCAAACATTCGATGTAAATCAAAAACTCGCTCCGAAGTCGCAAATTTATGTTCCATATTCGGATTTTTGGGATTTTCCCGAGATTTGTAAACAGAACAAAACCTGGCAGTTTCGGCCATCTGTAATAAGGATACCCATTAATAAGAATATCACTCCTTAAATAACACTACTGATTCTTAAATAACACTGCTGATGAATTACTAACAATATCTACATAGTTAAGATTCTCTAAATATCCAATTTGCATTAAATGACATTTCAGTTGTTTCAGTTTAGTTGCCCTTTCTGTATTCCCCTGTATAAAAATTTTGATGAGAATACCCCTTTAACCAAAAAAAAAACCAAAACATTCACTAATTGTTTGGCTTCACATGTTGATGTTGTGAAAAACAACAAAATAAATTTTCTGCAAATGAAAATGTACATTATTCCTGAAAAGCTTTTTTTAAAACAGCTGTAATAAAGATGCTATAAAGGTCATTGTCACTCGTAACAAGTTATTTAACTAATCACACACTATTCTCTTAATGTGTACAATGAGATCAAACAATAAAACAAATTAAAATGTGCCTTTAAACTTTACAACAGCTGTGAAGCCTCGTAATAATGGAGTCACTTGAAAAATGCATTAGGGGTGGCTATATGTTATTTCCATTGCACAATAATTGTAGAGGACAGACCTTTTACAGAACAAAGTATGATTGTTAAAATGATTATGCCATCTGTGCTGTTCACCTAGTAAAACAGTATGTTAACACGCTGTGTAACTATGAATTACAAGTATTATCAATTATTTTGTAATAGTTTATAACATCATTACAAATGCACACATTTATTCAACTGAAAAATATTGATAGGAACTGCCATGTGATCAAATTAAGGAGATTATATTCTGTAGGTAAGTTTGCTCAATGATTTAGTGCACAATAAATACTTCTAATAGTTATATAATTCAGCAGTCTTCAATTGGGAAATAGTCTCCTGCAAGGATACTGGCAGTGTTTAAAGTGGAAAAAAAAATTGTCTTAAAGAACCCATTAAAAATGATGGACACAGAGAGAGCTAGATAAATGACAATGAGGAGTTATAGAGATCTTTTGCTTCGATTGCCATTTTAACAGCATCCTACGAAATTCCTGTAGTTTTATAGGATATTCTAATTTCCACCATGAAAATATTCCTTTAATAACAATCATCTGTGTTAAAGGCAATGTATGACTAAAAATGTTTAAAATACCAATCTCAGTGTTTTACATCATTGGCATCTTTATTTTGCATAGTGATGTAAAATATGCCCCGGGGTATTTTACATCTATGGGCATCATTTTACAGCCCTGACTTACATTGTTAATTTCTAAATATGACTCTATACATATCCAGATATTTATACAGTGTGGGTTTAATTTTAAGATATTAGATTAGATTAAATTAAGATATGGGATTTTAGCGGCATTTTCAGCAAACCGAATAAGCATTGACTTATGCATACATGCGTAAGGCTTACTGCACCGGTATCATTGTGAAGGTAATGAAGGACAGCAACTCTTTATAGCCCAGCTATAGTTAAAAGGCAGCCTACAGCTATAGTTAAAAGGCAGCCTCATCTTCCAAGTACTCCACAGAACTAATGTAGTTGTTTAGATTTGGGAACATGTTTTGTGCCCCTGTTCTCGAGGTTACTATTTGCCATAATTCCTTTACCTGGAATTCATCATAAATAATTTGTAATTTCTTATAGGTATGTACCATATTTATAACTGGAAAACTGGATAATGTTCTTTCCCCGCATTGATCTAACGCACGTAATTCTTTCATCCCTCTTATAATCATGCTCACACATGGCCATATAACAATTATAATGACAGTGTAAAGCATTAGGCACATCATCAAAATTACACAGCAGCTGAAGGAGCAGTGAGCCAATTAACACCAGTTAATGTTCCTTTGCCTTCTCCATTCTTATAAAAAGAAGGTGATGACTGATGCAGACACCTTGTTCTGCCATTGGTTCTATTGTTTGTACCTTGTCCAATATTTCAGGCCTGACAGGACTGCTTGCTTTTTCTGTGGTGATAATCATCCAGTTAATTTTATTCCACATTTCTACTGCTAGCTCTGTAATGCTCACTCCATTACATTTTACATCTTCACTCACTGGCTTTAAAACAAAAACAATCAAGTTTATTACCCTTCACTTGATATTTCATGGCTCATTCCATATTTGCTCTTTTCTCTTCTTTTTACCAATGCTTCGTTTCTGCATTCTCTTTCTGAATACAGCTGGTTGCTCTCTACAGCAAGCTTAATCTTTCCAAACGTTACTATTCTAAAATGTTCTTATCTTTGTAACAGGCTGCTGGGGCTGGGGAAGTGAAGCCCAGATTTCCTATGCAGATCTCCCACCGCCATGATGTGTAGCAGCAGAAGGTAGAGATGGACTGCATGTGAGCCAAGATACCCTGTTATTGAAGAACACCAGTAGTTGTTGATGTCACAAAGACATTAATGCCATAAAGATATATACACATATTCTACTTTTCACCAGTAAAACAGCTGGTCTCTTCCCCCCCTCCATATTTGACTACTTTGCTTTGTTACCTTCCTGCATTCCCTTCAAAATTCAAATAGTCTCCACCTAAGGAAAATCTCCTGCATCCCCCCTTTACCTCAGAAAATCACTACAGAAAGAGTATGCACTCATCATCATCTTGTTTAAATATGCACAGCAAACTATCATTAGCCTGAATGTGCACCACATCTGGTGATTCTTTATGCTGTTAGATTCCTTATTGATATTAAAGCTTTTGATGGCTTTATAGAGCAAAACAAAGAAGATGGATTGTTATGACAAAGAAATAGATGCATTCCATACATAATTACTGTATATATTACTCCTTTGATCACTCTGTGATCACTTAACATTGTTACAAAGTCACAGTAACTAGCGATCATGTTGTTTTTGCCCAAATGCATATATTGGCATTAATATGCATATTGGCATTAATCTGCATATATTTTGGAACCTGAGCCAAACTACTAGTCACCCCTACGATTTCCTGCATCGTGCTAAGCGTGTCGCCGTAAACACAGGTGGGGTGGCCTATGTAACTGGGTGTGGCCTATGGAGGTGGGTGTCGTTTAAGGAGGTGGACATGGTCTGTGGTGGTGGACTCATTAACAGTATCGGGTAAACTGCCAGCCCTCTAGTTCAGCAGACACTGTTAGTTCATTCCTTCAGGTCACCAGCCACTGTTATCTCAGCCCTCCAGTTAACAGACCCTGTCTGGTCAGCCCATCTGTTCAGCATGCACTATTAGGTCAGCATCCACTGTTAGGTCAGCCCTCCAGTTCAACAGACACTGTTAGTTCAGTCCTTCAGGTCAGCAGGCACTGTTCGGTCAGTCCTCCAGTTCACCAGACACTGGTAGGTCAGCCCTCTAGTTCAGCAGACACTGGTAGCTCAGCCCTCCACTTCAGCAGACACTGTTTACTTAACAGTGGCTGGTGAACTGGAAGGATGACTTAACGGTGTCTGTTGAAATTGGGGACTGAACAAAAAGTGGCTGCTGAACCCTCCAGCCCTCAAGTTCATCAGACACTTTAAGGTCAGCCCTACCGGTTCGGGAGAAACTGTTAGGTCAGCCCTCCAATTCAGAAGACACTGTTAAGTCAGCCCACCAGTGTGGCCCACTGCGACTGGCACATACAAGTTTTCCCACTTTCTTTTGTAGAAGGCAGGCAGAGGCAAGATGAGGTGGAGACAGGAAAAGCACACTGTTCGGAAGCAGGAACACACACCGGTGCACATGCTTTTCACAATTTTGCGCATGCGAAATCCCCTTTTTTTTGTTGCTGCTGCTGGCCGCCTCTCCTCTGAATGGCAGGAGTTCCGCCTCAGCCAAAAAGCTCACTCATCATCAAACTCTAGGTAATTTGTGAACAGATTAAACAGCACCAGGTATAGGACAGGCCCCTGAGGAACAGTCAAGACCCTAGTTCCCTAGTTTAATAAGTGCTGCATCAAATGCTTTTGAAAATCCTATCTAATGACTCTCACCATGATCTAGAATTCAGCTCACAGAAGAGAACCAGTCTGTTTTATCATGATTTATTATATTTAATAAAACTTAAGATGACCTGACCCCCACATTTCCAAGCTCTAAAACTTGGACAATATACCAAGCTGATAGGACTATATGCAGATGATATCATTCTTTTCTTAGATTCAAGAAATGACTCACTAGAAGCCCTATATGAAACAATCACCAATTATAGTCCACTTTCTGACCTCTACATAAACTCTACTCTGTACCCGCTAAATAAAGGGCTGAACACTACGGACTGGATACCATTCCCAACTCCTGTGGTACAATCCTTCAAATATTTAGAAATAATAATAACAAAAAAAACTTAAATGTTCAAAGAACTCAATCTACAACCTCTCCAACAATGGGTTAAAACCAAAACACAATCTTGGAAACATCTACCACTGAATCTAATTGGAAGAGTCCACCTGATGAAATATCTATTTTGCCAAAACTATTATATATATTCCAGCACTCCCTATGCTAACCAGATTCATATGGGGCAACAAAAGAACAAGAGCCCGAAACCTAATTATCTATTACCAAGCAAGTCAAACTAAATACTACGGGGTTAATGCTGGATCAACCCCAAAGAACAACCAACCCAATCAGACAATATGCTAGAACTATATCTACTGGGCTCATTCCTGGCATACATTGTCAATCCAGATCTACACATCATAGGAACAGGCACCAAGCTATACACGCAAGCCACAAGAGTCTGGCAAAAAAGTAAACTCTATAATACAACTACATGGAATCCCAACTGACACTCATGTGTGGCATTCTTGAATACATTTTTTGCAATACCTGTGGAGGTTGCTTGTGGTTGCCGGATACCTTATACCATATCTTGTTCTACTGTTAAGGTGTTAGGAACAGGACACCAGGTTACTCTTTGACATTGTATGGAGGATTACTGAAACCATATATTTATGCACTCCTCTGTGGTGCAACTGGCTATATCCATACCTCGCTACTTTTGTAAACAGCAGAGACTGGATATGTAAAGGTATACGTAACTACATTTTGTCAATTGATAAAAAAAGAACAATTAATAGACTTTGAAACACTTGCAGAGAAATACAACGTGCCCCAATCATATAGATTCTGATACCTGCAACTACGCCATTGTATCCAGAAGGAATTTGCAGCCCCAAGTTACCATCCATCAAATCCTTTCTATCCTTTATAGACACACCACAAAAAGAGCCACCTCTGCTATATATCACCCAAAAAAACCCTAATTAGTACAATAACTGACTTCAACTATCAGATAATTACCTCTCTATCTACCAGCCTATACTTTCACTATATCAATATATAAATAAACATATTTAAATAATATGCTAATTTAAGACCTGTAAATAATGTAGAAGATGAAACAAAGTATAACAATGAATGTTTATTGTTTTATTTATTTAAGTTAATCAAAAATGTTACAGATATATAACTCTCAAAAAAACCAACAGATGTAAAACAAACAATATGTCTGATACAAATGTAATTACTGTATTTTATGACTGAACATATACTATGTTTAAATACACATTTCTTGAGAACAGAATAAAAACGGAATTAAAAAAAAAAAAAGTTCCCAGATCAGAAAAAAAAATACTTCCCTTATGCACAAGCTTTTTGAATTTCCACTAACATATGAATAGTCTAAATCGAGGGATTGTGCATTCTCTATTTCTTCCATATTTTGAAGGGATCAAACATTAAATATTTCTCAAAATCAGCCCTGTATATTTAATAATTTCCAGAAATCAAATTTCTGAAAATCTCAAATTCTCACATATTCAAAAATTTGATTATTCAAATATGTTATAATTATCAAAAATTCTAACATTATTGAAAATCCGAAAAAAGTTCTGCAATCCGAAAAATACTAGAGCTCCGTCGCAACTTCGGAAATGTCAGTTCGGAACAGCATTTGACAGACTTCATCCTTACTTAAAACATGCTGTGATCTACTAATAATGTTATGATCTAAAATGTATGACAGGCATATAATTACCTGAGATCCCTTTTTAAATAACGATTACACACGAGTCCACCAATCATTTATACCATACAACCACAATATTATACAATTTAAAAAAAATTAGATTCTAGAAATGAATACAATTTTGCCCCAGGAGATTTACATAGTGCATGTATTCCCCATT